>CM055073.1:19324932-19406832 GCA_029204045.2 Tillandsia leiboldiana
GCCTTCAAATCTCGCAGCTCTGCCGGTGCCATCCGGTTAAGGAGATTAGAGATTGGCGCATGTTCCCGAAAACTACGTCAATCATAAACTCATCTCTCTGTCCGGTGGCATTACTCATCAACTACGGTGGAAAAAACATCCGACTCGCGACAATGGGACTACTCGAGTCCTCGGAGCCGCCGTAGGCCTCTGCAAAAATATAGCCAAAAAGGCTACGCATCCTCTCGCATCATCGCTTCGCTTGCGAAGTCTAAAAACCCTTCGTGGCAAAGAAAGTTCGTCCAGCATCCCCGTACACAAACACTCTGGCCTGGCTCCCTAAAAATCACCGTCCTCGCGGCACAAACCAATCAGCAGAAAGAGTACCGAGCAATCCAGCCATCCAGCACCCCATTCGAAGGCCCTGCAACAAATTTCTCAAGAACATCAGGTCTGCTGGCATAATCCAGGCTTCAATCCGAACTGGGCAGGACCACAACAATTCCTCCACGTGCAGAGTGGATCGGGAATTGAACCACTCATGGCACTGTGGTAACCGTCCTACTCTAAACAAATTGCACGAATACAATGCTCTAATACCAAATGACAAGGGATGCTCCAGTATCAAATAAGGTGCGAACTATAATGCCAGAAAGAAATCTACCTGCCACCACACAATTCAGCTATAGTAGAATTCTCCGCCTGCACTAAACAATCAGGGACGTCGACAACGGTTGTTTCGCACAGAAGGGCGGGAAGGCACAGCCGGTCTGCTTGTGTTGGGTTATGTATAATTGGATCTAAATAGGAGAAAAAAACACCTAGAGGGGGGTGAATAGGTGTAAACACTAAACACTCAAAAATCTTTGCGATATAAAACCCAATGCGGAAAAATAAATAAACACGCAGAGATTTTTACGTGGAAAACTCCAAACCGGAGTAAAAAACCACGGGACCGATAACACGGTGAAATCCACTAGAATTAACACGTACAAGGTGATATACCGTACTCACAGACGACTCAACCTTTTCCATACGCTCCTAGTTGATCTTCTCCGCTCGCTCCACGACGCTTCTCGAATCCACGATGTGCGTCCAACGCCGAATCCACGGCGTCCACGTCGAGTCCACGACGTCCGACCGAATCCACGGTCTTCACCCAGTAGCACGCTTCGAATCCACGAACGTACCTCGCTCCGAATCCACGAGAGCGGTGCACCTTGAATCCACAAGGCCACGCGAGTCCACGCGCCGATTTTGGGGTAATCGTTGTTTTTGGGTGGTGATGATCCGCCGAATACTTAGATTAGAAATAGATCGGAAATACCATCTAAGTATTCATTGATTTGATTCAACTCAAAATGTGAGTATGAAAAACCTAGAATCAAATCAATCAATATAGATGAAGAAACATAAGATAAATCTATGATTTCCTTTCTTCTCTATATGTGGATCTTAGGCCGTATAAAAGATGACGGCTATTTTTATTTATGGCTTCTTGGATTAACCCTAGAAAAAGAATCATAGGGTCTATTTATAGGTTAGAAACCCTTGGAAAAAGATAAGGATCAAAAAACTATCTTTCTGGAATTTTTACATGACGCGATCGGATCGGAGATCGGCGATCCGGATGCAGTAGCGAGAAAAAAGATTCCAGAAAAACGAAGGTTCGGGATCCGGATCGAAGTGCTTGATCCGGATCGTTCATACAGTTCACCAAACATCAACGTTCGGGATCCGGATTGCAATAGCCTGATCGGATCGTTCATAAAATGGTAAACTCAGTGTTCGGGATCCGGATCAAGGGAAGCTACGATCCGGATTGAATGGTGTATGAACGAACCACCTTCGGGATCCGGATTGAAAAGCTGATCCGGATCCTGAACATGTCCCATGTCCAGTTTTTGATTTTTATGCAATTACAAATTCATCCAAGTGTTTCTACACTATAAGAAGTATTCGGATCACCAAAGATATTAAGTTAAACATACCTGATCCTTTTGAATTCTTCTTTCTTGAGATTGAGTTATATGATCCAACCTTCTTACCTTCAATCTTCAAGACTTAACCGAATTCACGAAATACCGCCAACTTAAATTCCGTAACAATCTCTCCCTTTGGCTGTTTCGTGACATAACATAGATCCACTCAAGAAAATTCAAAAGATATTTTTGTTGCTATCACCATACAACAAAAATTTACAATGGAGATCCCAAAATAAAATACATGAGTTAAACTCCTAAACAGACTCTAGACTTAGACATCTGTACTCTCTGCAAAAGAAATCATTCTTGACAAAAGAATCGTTAGATACCTCAAGAATTTTATATCATTCAAAAACCACCTACAGAGATGACGTTTATACTCATGTTATACTTACCATGACATTATACATTCAGATATGTAAAGTTGATCATAGTTAACAACACCAACATATCTTCTATGAATCAAAATCCAAATGTCATGTTAGTGAACATCAACTTGTTAGTTATATTACATGCCCAAATAGTTAGTCGAGGCATGCATTCAAACACAAATGAAAACCGAAAGTTGAATTGCCTACTTACCAAGTTTCAAGTTTCTTTCTCACACACATTGTATCATTGTTTATCTCTCTCTCCTCCCCTTTTTGTCACAAAAGTTAGGGCCAAAAAATACCAAAAATGGAGAGAATGGTTAACAGTTCAAGTACCAAAGTTTGAGAGTTAAAAACTAAAAACTAAAACGTAAAACCTGCACAAAAGAAAGTTAAAAATCTGAAGTCGCTGCACAGAGAATTATTAGAAAGCGGCACAAGTCAATCATCTGAGGCAGAGTGCTTCAGAGCTCGTGCAGCCCAGCTTTTCAAAAATTCCTTTAAGCATTCCGAAATCGTTAGAACACTCCCTTGTTTCACATCTGATGTATAGTCCTTGGACATACTTTCTTGAGTTCTAGCAGTCATTTATAGTCTTGTTCTTGTTTGATGGAAGTACATCTAGTTTGTCTTTTGGTCAATCTTCTGGAAGTTGAAGAACGTTGTGCTGACGATACCTGCAACGGAATCAGTCTGTACCTTCATTCCGCAGGGAGAGCCTTCTTGGCACTGAGAATACGTGAATTGTCAAGGAGGTTACATTGCTTGGCACACATTCTTTTCCCCTTGCGTTGCTGTTTTTAAGTATTGCGGAAGACTTCAGTAGCTTCTTGTTCTTTAGGTAAACCTTATTTTCTTCATCAATACCTTATTTGTACTTCAGTAGAAATGTTCCCAATCTTCCTTCGTCTTCAGATTCATTTTCAGTTTGAGGGATATTCTTTGTTTCATCTTGACATGGTTCATTTATTTCAATACCTCGAGCCTCGTCCAAGCCGTCGAGCAAGTCTTTTTCTTTTTGTCTTCCCAGAAGTTCTTCCATAGGAGCTTGGCCCTTCTCAGCAGCAGTAGGCGGAGCCTTCGATGTCTCCGCAGG
This sequence comes from Tillandsia leiboldiana, assembly GCA_029204045.2. Classification (NCBI taxonomy): domain Eukaryota; kingdom Viridiplantae; phylum Streptophyta; class Magnoliopsida; order Poales; family Bromeliaceae; genus Tillandsia; species Tillandsia leiboldiana. The sequence continues at coordinate 19,328,364 of CM055073.1, forward strand.
CGCTTTTCCCTTTGAAGCAGTGGTGCTGTTGTTGCTTCAACTTGCAACTCATCCCAATCGATCGATTCCGTCTCAGATTCTGTATCGGAATCATCTTTCGTTTTCTTCGCTTTCTTAGCCCTCTTGGGCTTGACAGTGTCTCTCGTATGTACCATAGCAGCTAGAAGGAGAATGATCCACGTGATCACCATTGCTATTGGTTTCTTGTGAAAAGAATCCTGTGAGCAACACCTCAAGAACACGAAAAAATTGTTAATTTTCAAAAATTAGAAAAATTGTACCCAACAATCATTATCGTGTAGAGAGACTACGACATCAAACTAGTTTTGCAAAAAGAATTTTAAAAATAGATCAATCGCATGATTTTCGAAATTCCCATTATATGCCCTAAAACCGAAATTTTGAAATCGAAGGCCAAAAAAATCCGTTTATCTTGAGAATACCTAGCATATAATCAAAACTAATCTACCCAGAGTTCTATTTCAAAAGAAATTTGATCAAAACCATCCAAAAATGAAATAGATACAAGAATTTCATCACGTTTTGAGGAGGAATATGAAAAACTGAGAAAAACCGAGATTTTGATCAATAAAACTTACTTGGAATCGAAGAACTTGAGTTTGAAAGCTTCCAAGATGGATGAATTCTAGAGAGAGAAGCTCTGGAAACTTTGGAACAAAAGATTGGAGTAAAAGAAATCAAAACCTTTTTGTTCTATATAAAACCCTAGCCGCGATCCGGATCAGTTCGTGATTACGATCCGGATCGGCTATCCGCAGAGAAAAACTGCGTTCGGATCCGGATCGGCAGGTCCAATCCGGATCGGCTGCCCGTAGAAGAATATCTGCGTTCGAGATCCGGATCGGCAGGTCCAATCCGGATCGGCTCCAACTTTTTCTTTAGAAAATTTCAGAGAAATTCTAGAAAAAAACCAGAAAAAGATTGTAAGCACTTTTGTGTATCAACTTTAAATGAAAATTATCGTTTCATACAACAAGAAATAGATTATACCACATCTATCAATATATCCAACAAATGAACGAAAATTTATAAAAAATTAAATCCCTTAAAGTTGAACAACTTCAATTACATCTAACTTGATCTTATGAGTAATGCCTTTATCAAATCATCATTCGGTAAAGAAAAATGAAATACAAAGATCAATAGATGTCTAACCATCCCAGATAAGTTAGATATATATCTAGTCAATTTATTGAAGAGAGTGGCTCTTTGAGCATCTTTCATTAAAATTCCCACCTTATACCAACCTGAAATTTTGACAGAGTCAAGTATTTCAACATGCATTTTATTTAATCAAACTTGAAAAACCTTGCTTGGTATACATGTGGTAGCTGCACACAGTACTCGGACGACCGAGGTGGTAGCTCTTTCCTCCATGTGGTGGTAGTTTTCACACTCCTCATTGGGATGTAACTCTTCCACATCTTTTGAGCATAATACTTTTTCTTTGACTCCCCCTCAATTGGCTATCAATTATTTAAGATATAAAGTATTCAGCCAAATATTGATCTCGATTTCATACTTGACTAAACAGTCAAATAAGATAAAAACTATACCAAGAGATCATCGAGAGAGAAATTGACTTTGATCAAAACAAAGATGAGTTAATTGACATAAATGATCATTGCATCAAATGAAATATTATGATATCTAAGGCATAATAGATTTCTAAATATATAAAAGGATGCAGTTAAAGTCAATCAAAAACTAATGCTCAATTAATGTTCTATGTCTAAGCATAGATAATGAACAAAAACACAAAAACAAAACCTAACCTAAACAAAAGTTTCAAAAAGAGGTTATTTCAAGGAAAGCATTCCAATTGCTTTACGCAAATGAATAAAACGTTTTTGATCCAAAGGTTTTGTTAACAAGTTAGCTAATTGATCTTCAGTTGAAATGTAGGAAATTTGAAGAATATTTGATTCAACTAGCTCTCTAAGAAAATGATATCTAAGTTCAATGTGTTTTGTTCTCGAGTGCAACACGGGATTTTTTGAAATATTTATAGCACTAGTGTTGTCACATAAAACAGTTACCGAAGTTGTTGAAATCCGGAAGTCGCTCAACACGCTTTTCATCCAAATGAGTTGAGTTGAACAACTACCCGCTGAGATGTATTCCGCTTCGGCAGTCGAGAGTGCAATGCAGTTCTGCTTTTTACTATGCCATGCAACAAGACAATGGCCAAGATAAAAACATGCAACCACTCGTACTTTTCCGATCAGCCACAGATCCTGCCAATCGGCATCTGAGTATCCAATAATATCTAGACTTGTTCCCATAGGATGCCAAATTCCGAAATTAATGGTTCCTTTGATGTACCGGATGATCCGTTTCACCGCTTTCAGGTGAACCTCCTTTGGTGCTGATTGATATCTCGCGCAAATCCCAACACTAAAGGATATATCCGGGCGACTAGCTGTGAGGTAAAGTAGACTTCCAATCATGCTGCGATAAAGTTTCTCATCTACATTCTCACTAAGAGATTCACTTCCTAATCCCTTATTGCTAGTTCCCATAGGAGTAGGAAAATCTTAGAATCTTCTAATCCGAATTTCTTTACCAACTCCTTTGCATACTTGGATTGACACAGATGGATGCCTTCACCATTTTGTTTCACTTGCAATCCAAGAAAATATGTCAGTTCCCCCATCATAGACATCTCAAATTCGCTTTCCATGGTTTCTGCGAATTTAGAAGCATCATTATCCTTTGTTGCTCCAAACACAATGTCATCGACATAGATTTGTGCAACAATGAAGTTATTTTGATAATGCTTCACAAAGAGAGTCCGATCTGCTCCCCTCGAGTATAGCCCTTCTCCAAAAGGTGCTTTGTCAACCTTTCGTACCACGCTCGCGGTGCTGTTTTAAACCGTAAAGAGCCTTTTTCAAACGAAAACATGGTTCGGTAGTTTACAGTCTACAAAACCTTTCGGTTGAGCCACATAAACTTCCTCATTTAAAAACCCATTTAAAAACGCGCTCTTAACGTCCATTTGAAAGAGTTTTATTTTAAAGTGACAAGCAATAGCGAATAAGATACGAATGGACTCGAGTCTAGCTACAGGGGCGAACGTTTCATCAAAGTCTATACCTTCTACTTGAGAGTAGCCTTGAGCAACTAAACGTGCTTTGTTCCTGATGATGGTACCATCCTCATTTTTCTTGTTCTTGAAAATCCATTTAGTACCGATCACATTGTGTTGCTTCGGAGGCGTCGTTAATTCCCAGACTTTGTTGCGTTCAAAACTGATGGAGCTCTTCCTGCATTGCTTCAATCCAGTAGTCATCCTGAAGAGCTTCATCTACATTCTTTGGTTCGATCATGGAAACGTAACAGGCGAATCCACAAACCAACTGTCTCCGAGTTTTGACTCCTTCTTGTGGGTCTCCAATGATGTTTGATTCGGGATGATCCTTGGAGATGCGTAACGTTTGTTGTAATGGAGTACTCGGAGGTACATGAGATGATTCCTGCACATCAGATAAACTTGAAGAACCATTAGATGCATCATTATATTGGAAGTATTATCATGAGAAGATGCACTTACAAGGAGTATCATCATCAAGAGAGATATCAAGGGTAGATTATCAGATGCAAAGTGGAAAGCTTCTCTACTTTACATTTATAGATTCTACGATCGTCTTAGATTCCAAGTTAAATACCCGATATGCTCTACTATTTGTAGAATACCCAAGAAAATCCCTTCGTCACTTCGAGAGTCAAACTTTCCAAGATTTTTACGGTCACGTAAAATGTAACACCGACTCCCGAAGATGCGAAGATATTTGATGTTGGGTTTTCTACCACACCATAGTTCATATGGTGTATTTAACGTTCCCAGGGCGCAAATAAACTCGATTAATAACATAGATTGCAGTGTTCACAGCTTCAGCCCAAAAATGTAGCGGTAAATTCCGGCTGTGAAGCATAACACGTGCCATCTCTTGAACAACCCTGTTTTTGCGCTCGACAACACCATTCTGTTGAGGTGTATAGGGTGCTGAGAATTCATGCTTAATACCGTTGGAAGTGCAAAAATCAATGAATTTAGAATTTATGAATTCTCCACCTCTATCACTTCTAACACGAATGATCTTTTCATTCTTTTCAATCATAATACGAAGGCAAATCTCGTGAAAAGAATCAAAAGTATCAGCTTTCTCTTTTAAAAATGCTACCCAAGAATACCGAGAGAAATCATCAACCAATAAGAAAATATACCATTTACCTCCCAAGGATGGTTGACGTGTCGGCCCCATAAGATCCATATGCAATAATTCCAAGGGCCGTTTGGTACCGACGTGATTCAAGTTCTTGTGTGCAGTCCTAGATTGTTTTCCCACACAACGTTTTGATTAAGTGAAAGTTTAGGAACCCGGCCCCTTGACCACGTCTTTGTTCGAAATTCTAACAAGTTCCTTAAAATTTATGTGTCCTAGCCTTTCATGCCAAAGTGTTTCATTATTCAAAGAGGCTAAGTTACAATTTTTAGAAATTTTATTGGGAACAACATAACAATTGTTTTCAGATCTAACCCCTTTTAAAAAGAAAACATGATCCTTATCAGTTACAATGCATTCAACAGATGAAAAATTAACAGAAAAACTATTGTCGCAAAGTTGACTGATACTAATGAGGTTAGTCTTAAGCCCATCAACAAATAACACATTATTCAGAATCGGGCCATCTGGAATAGCTACCGTTCCTTTTCCAACAATTTTGGAAGACTGACCGTCTCCGAAAACCACAAGTCCTCCGGAGATTTTCTCAAAATTTTGAAAGCAGTTTTTGTCACCGGTCATGTGACGGGAACAACCGCTATCCAGATACCAAGACGAATTATCATATGCATGCAAGGAAATATTTGTAACAAGACAAGGGAAAACTTCACCTTTGCGTACCCAAACCTTTCGAGTTTTGGTGTACGTCGGAAATGAGTGTGAGGTTGATACCTTTGGTGAAAGCGTCTTGTTTGATCCGTCGCTTTTCCTTGACGTCGTCGTCTTGTTTGATGAACTACCGAAGCTCTTTTCCTTCAAAGAATTTCCATTTGATTTCCGAGGAATCACCCTTTTGGTAGTCGTTGCAAGAAGTGCTTGAGTTGACCGTTTGGCTCCCATCTTGCAATTTCTCCTTATGTGCCCTGCAAAATTACAACGAAAACATACCTTAGTGCTTGACGATTCCGAGGAGGGTGAAGTAGGCTTGTTGTCGTTGCTTGTCGTGAATTCCGGTGTCAGAGGAGGAGATACCGACTGAGGCACAAAAACTGTCCCAACCAAACTAAAGTTGTCTTCAGTTCGATTGTATCCGAGGACGAACTTGTTTGATTGACCAAGACCAAGAAGCTTATCCAACTTACTCCTTCCTGATGAAAATCGCTGTAAGTCATCCTTGAGTTGGAGAATGGTCTCTGTCATTTCCAATTTTTCCTGTCGAGCCTCGCCGTTGAGCTTCAAGAAGTAATTTGCTTTGTTCACCATATCTATATAATTCTTCTCGAGTTGCTCATTGGACTCTTGAAGGGAAACATTTGCTTTTATCAGATTATCCCTTTCCACTTCAAGATCGGTCGAGAGAGAAGTTACCCTTTTTACTTCTTCTTCGAGATCCTGCAATCTCCCTCTCAACCCCTTGTTTTGCTTAGCCAGTTTCTTTGAATCCTTTAAAAGTCTGTGGTAGGCTAGAGCAAAATCTTCACATTCCGAATCATCCGATTCATCGTCCGTTGCATTCTTTTCAGCAGTGGAGTTGGACAATGACTCGGATGTACTTGCCATTAAGCACATGAAGGGTGAAGATGTGGACGCGTGGAACGCTGTTGCGTTGTCTTCTTCATCACTTGACGATGACTCATTTGACGATGAAGTGTCATCCCAAGTGACGGCTTGCATCGCCTTCTTTTTGGACGGATTCTTATTTGGACATTCCGTTGAGATATGGCCGTATCCTCGGCACTTGAAGCATTGGACTTGTCCTTCTGTGCTTTTCTTATCCTTAGAAAAACCCTCTTGCTTTCTTGACTTGTAACTTGAAGAACCCTTGCCTTTCTTCCACTTTCCGAAGGATGGAGTTTTGCTTGAATTACCCCTTCGGAAATTTCGGCGAAACTTCCTTGTCAAGAGAGCGAGCTGCTTCTCAAAGTCCTCCATAGATAGGTTCTCGTCATCGCCTGAGGAGGATGAATCCGCGTCTTCTTCTTTTGTTGTTTTCAAAGCATAACCTGAAGACTTAGAAGAGGATGCCTTTCCCGAAGAATAGTTAGTAGGAAATGTCATTTCATAAGTTTGTAAAGAACCAACTAATTCTTCTACACGGATTTCGTCCGGATGTTTAATAGTTTCAATGGCTGTGACCTTGGAACGAAATCTTTCAGGAAGAGTTCTTAATATTTTTCTTACAATTTTAAATTCTGGAATCTTCTCTCCCAAGTTAGCACATGAGTTTACGATGTCTTGCAATCGTGTATAATAGTCTGTGAACGATTCATTTTCTGCCATGAAAATAGAGTCAAACTTGCTCGTAAGCATTTGCAGTTTCTGAATCTTCACAAGGTTAGTTCCCTCATGCGTAACTTGAAGAACATCCCAGATTTCTTTCGCAGTCTCACAAGCCGAGACGCGAGAGAACTCTGTTTGTGATAAGGCATTAAATAAAGCATTAATTCCCTTGCCATTGTAAGAAGATATATCAATCTCTTCCTTGGTCCATTTCGACCTAGGTTTGATGGTGCGAACATCACCAATAAATTCAGTTGGATTAGACCATCCTAATTCAATTGATTGCCACACCCGTTCGTCGATGGAAATTAAAAAGGCTTTCATCCGTACTTTCCAGTACGCATAATTTGTTCCATCGAAGAACGGAGGTCTGTTGATGTTTCCACCTTCAACCATTGTTTACAACCCTATTCCCTCTCTGATACCACTTGTCGGGTTATGTATAATTGGATCTAAATAGGAAAAAAAACACCTAGAGGGGGGTGAATAGGTGTAAACACTAAACACTAAAAAATCTTTGCGATATAAAACCCAATGCGGAAAAATAAGTAACACGCAGAGATTTTTACGTGGAAAACTCCAAACCGGAGTAAAAAACCACGGGACCGATAACACGGTGAAATCCACTAGAATTAAACACGTACAAGGTGATATACCGTACTCACAGACGACTCAACCTTTTCCATACGCTCCTAGTTGATCTTCTCCGCTCGCTCCACGACGCTTCTCGAATCCACGATGTGCGTCCAACGCCGAATCCACAGCGTCGAACGTCGAGTCCACGACGTCCGACCGAATCCACGGTCTTCACCCAGTAGCACGCTTCGAATCCACGAACGTACCTCGCTCCGAATCCACGAGAGCGGTAGCACCTTGAATCCACAAGGCCACGCGAGTCCACGCGCCGATTTTGGGGTAAATCGTTGTTTTTTGGGTGGTGATGATCCGCCGAATACTTAGATTAGAAATAGATCGGAAATACCATCTAAGTATTCATTGATTTGATTCAACTCAAAATGTGAGTATGAAAACCTAGAATCAAATCAATCAATATAGATGAAGAACAATAAGATAGAATCTATGATTTCCTTTCTTCTCTATATGTGGATCTTAGGCCGTATAAAAGATGACGGCTACTTTTCTATTATATGGACTTCTAGGATTAACCCTAAAAAAAGAATCATAGGGTCTATTTATAGGTTAGAAACCCTTGGAAAAAGATAAGGATCAAAAACTATCTTTTTCTGAAATTTTTACATGACGACGATCCGGATCGGAGATCGGCGATCCGGATTGCAGTAGCGAGAAAAACAGATTCCAGAAAAACGAAGGTTCGGGATCCGGATCGAAGTGCTTGATCCGGATCGTTCATACAGTTCACCAAACATCAACGTTCGGGATCCGGATTGCAGTAGCCTGATCCGGATCGCTCAAATAAAATGGTAAACCCAGTGTTCGGGATCCGGATCAAGGGAAGCTACGATCCGGATTGAACTGATGTATGAACGAACCACCTTCGGGATCCGGATTGCAAAGCCTGATCCGGATCCTGAACATGTCCCATGTCCAGTTTTTGATAATTATGCAATTACAAGTTCATCCAAGTGTTTCTACACTATAAGAAGTATTCGGATCACCAAAGATATTAAGTTCAACATACCTGATCCTTTTGAATTCTTCTTTCTTGAGATTGAGTTATATGATCCAACCTTCTTTACCTTCAATCTTCAAGACTTAACCGAATTCACGAAATACGCCAACTTAAATTCCGTAACAGCTTGGAGGTCAGTTGGCGAAACTCCCAGTCGCAACTGGAAAGTAGTAGGAATAGAGGCCGAAGTCGGTGCTGCAGCTGTCCTCGGGGGGCACGTAGCTCGAATGTGCCCCGGCTGTCCACATCTGTAACAGCGACCCCACCTCTGCTCACAAGTACTGGCGAAATGCTGGCCCCCGCAGAAGATACACCTGTCATCCCGCCGCTACTGCTGTGAAGACCCGAATCCCCGCGGAGGGATTACTGTTCTAGACTTTCGCTGGATAGGGTTGTGTGTTTGTTGTGTGCCGATTTGTGGTTTTTGTCATGGTGAGCGGTGTCTCCCCGACGCTGGGTTCTGACCCGTGTGCACCCTATCGTAGCTGTGGAGCCAGAGCTGTTAGTTTCAGGCCGGATACCCAGATTGAGGTCAGAGAGCTCCGGACCCAGATGGCAGGATTGTTAGTGGCAGATCGACGGCGGAGTGAGCAGCTGGTTAGGGTGACACAGTTGTCGGAACAGCAGGCAGCCTGATAGTGCTTCCCTCCTGAGACCACCTTGTTGTAGTATCCTCTGTGGCAGCGATTTCAGCGGTGCCGATGGAGCGAGCAGCCCCCTCCGTGCCGACGATTAGTGCCGAGGCACCGAGGCAGGGTGGATAGCTGACAGCAGATGAGCTGTGGGACATCATCGATCGACTGAGCCAGTTCCGGCAGATGAACCACCCCGATTCGTAAATTTGAGTTTGGAACCTATGGAGGCTGGGTCGTGGGCGGCGGTGATGGAGAGACTGTTGAGAGCCTCCTTATGCCATAGAGTTATGCAGTTACTGAACTGTGCGCTCCATGTTTAGAGGGACGAGGCGCATAGGATATGTGTGTCTGGGAGTGGATTGCACCAGGATACCTTTCAGCTCATTCGGTCCCTCCGTTGAAGATTTTGGAAGCCTCGTTGGAGTAGGCGTTGTATATGGAGTGTGGCACTGCAGTTCCTTTGGATTGGGATTTGCCGCCGGGAGCGAGTTCTAGATAGAGGCGCTCAACGCGAAGTGATGGAGGACAGATCAGTAGGCGGAGGCCTTCCCGATCCTTTTCCCTAGGGTCGTGGATTTCTGAGGCGCCAGTGGTCGGGTGGACCCCGATTGTTGCATCCGCATCAGTATCAGCAGCGGCGGTAGCATGGATGTGTTGTCTGCGAAGGGCCCTATTCGCCGCCCCAGTGTGAGCAGAGGCAGAGGCCGTGCTCCCTATGTGGATAGTCTAGATATTTTCGGGCAGACTGGACTTTGATGTCTAGGCAGACTGAGCGACGACCACCTGCATCGAGCGGATGAGTTTGTGCCACCCGGTTGGAGGGCGCCACGGCAGTGGATCGGATTGTCGCAGGTATGATTTCATTACAGCAGTCTGAGTTAGAGTATTTTGCTTTCCTGCATGGACTAGAGGCAAAATCGTTACCACGTGCACTAGAGGTATAGGTTCCTGTTGGTGTTGTGCATGTGGAGGAGGCTTGTGGATCATGTCTAGTGGAGTTGAGACCATGAGTTATATCGGCAGATTTATTGGTATTTGTGGCAGTTCGGTGTTTTGACCCAGTGCTTGGGATTGGTTGGCACGGTACCACATGATGGTTAACTGTGGAGAGAGAGGACTATGACTTTTTGCGAGGCAGACAAGAGGAGGTTTGTTTGTAGAGACTGTTAGAGCACACAGGTTACAACGACAGTGTGAGAGGTGCCTACGGCGGTACCGGGACTCTAGGGTATCCCTATCGCTGTGAGTTCCCGGGTGTGAGTCCACCTGAGCTGATGATGATGACGCCGGTCAAGGAGATTGAAATTGACGTGGTTCTGGGAACCGCGCCGATATTGAAGGCACTTTGTTGGACGACACCAGTAAAGCTGAGAGAGCTGGTAGCACAGTTGCAGGATCTGGTGGATTGAGGGGTCTGTTTGACCCAGTGCCTCGCCTAAGGGAGTGCCATTATTACTGTGGAGGGAGTGATGGATCACAGAGGCTTTATGTGGATTTGCAGTCTGGTTGCCACCTGCTGAGGGTGAGGGCCGAGGACTTTGCCAAGACAACGTTCAGGACACGGTATCGACATTATGAGCTCACAGTGAGGCCAATTGGATTGACTAATGCCCTGCCGCCTTTGTGATTTGGTTATCGTGTGTCCCACCTGTGCTTGGATAGATGGGTAGCAATCTTCATCTTGATATTTTGATTTACTCCCAAAGTGATTTGGAGCATAAGGAGCACTTGTGGATAGTGCTGTGATGTCTGTGCGGAAAGAAGTTGTATGCCAAGCTGTTGTGGTGTGAGTTTTAGCTTCGGGAGCTTACCTTCTTGGGCCACATTATTCCAGCCGTGGGAGCGGCAGTTGACCCGGCCAAGATGGATGTTAGTCGGGATTGGCCGAGACCGACGTTATTGTTGAGGTGAGGAGCTTCTTGGGACTAGCTAGTTTTTATCGTCGGTTTGTGGAGGGCTTTGTGAAGCTTTCCACTCCTATCACTCGTCTGACCAGAATGGGGATCAGATCCTCTTGGACTGAGCAGTGCCAGCAGAGCTTGACGAACGGATAATGAAACTGGCACCAGCGCCGATTTTAGCATTGCCAGTGATGGAAGATGGATTTGCTATTTATAGTGATGCCTTCCATAGTGGCTGTGGAGTTACTGTTGGATTTTGTCGAGCATCTAGTATCACCCCGACAAAGCCATTGTAGTGGCGGATACCTTGAGCGGGAGAGCTATCTGGGGTTGAGTTTGATAATTATGATATGGACAAAGACACCGGTCTTTCGGGATTCTCAGACTTCTCACTGTGTTCGGCGATTTTTCTATATTGGGAGTTGAGATGGATGATGTTCCTGATGTTGGGTTCCTTTCTTCCTTGGATGATCGTGTGGGTGTATTTCGGGTCGCCTGGTCAAGTTGGCACCAGGGTGTGGTTTTGGTGCGTGTTACACTGGTTGTTCTTTCCTTTCCCCCCTGCCTCTTTGTTGGAGTTCCTGAGTTTTTTCACGTCTTAGCTCAGTGGTGTTATGCTTTTGGATCCCTCGCCCGTGATTGACTAGCTCCATTTGTGATCTGTGAGCGTTTGGAGTACGAGGGACGCCCGTTGCGAATTTTTGCTCGTGAGATAAGAGGATTGCGCAATCGGGCCATGCCGTACTGTTTGTTGTTGTTGTTGAGGAGTAATCACGGGGAGTGAGTGGCGACTTGGGAGCTGGAGACGGTGTTGTAGGATACCTAACCTTTGTATTGGAGACTTCCTTTTGAGTTGTGTTAGTTTTGAGGACAAAACTTTCTTTTAGTTGGGGAGAGTGTGAAGACTCGAATCCCCGCGGAGGGATTACTATTTGATCAGTGGCTTCTGGAGGCCTACGCTGTGTGTTGGAGGTGTTTGTGCGCGAATCAGACTCAAGGAATGGGCCCCGCGCGAAGAATGGATCAAGTTTGCCCTTCGGATGCCTTCGTCGAATTTTAGAAGTGGTTCCGCGCGAAACGGATATCGGATTTGGGTTCAGCGCGGAAAAATGATGGAATCGGCCATTTGGATGTATTTTTCTGAGTTCGGACGCCCGAGAACAGACACCTGAAAGTTTTCTGTGTTTTCGGGTGCACGGGAGGAGCCGTGGACCGCCGGGGTGCCACGTGGTGGAGCCGGATTGGCCAGTGCAGCGTGCGCGGTCCACCGAAGCGCGCGGCCGGGTGCGTGGACCGGCGTGGGAACGCGTGGCGGCCCCGGGTTAGACGGCTCAGTGCGCGCGATCCATGCACGTGCGGGGGGCAGGCGGGGGCAGGTGGGGTAGTTGTGCGGGGGTGTGGCGCGCATGCGGGGGCGGCACGTGGCGCCCCGCGGTTCGCTGGCGCCACCCGCTCCACACAGGCGGTCGGGCCGCGTGGCGAGCACCGGTTGGTCCTACCCCGGCTGTTGTGTGTGCGGGACACGTAACGCGCCTGGATGGATCCAGGCGCTGCGCAGAACGGGGACGGTGTCCCCTGTTTGGGGGCCCGAAAATTTCGAGCGCCCGATATTGTCCCCCAAAGTCCATTTTTTTGGATTTTGCCTTTAAATAGGACCTTTCCCTCTGCCATTTGCTTCTTTTCCCGAGCTCCCTTGGTGTTGTGCCCTAAAGCTTTGTTGATCTTCATCTTGTGCTTCATCTCTTGGAGGAGTTTCGGAATTTTTGGAGGCCGCGACATCAACGTCTTCGGCGATTCGGCGCATTGCGACGATCTTTCTTCGGCGGCCTTTTTCGTTGCTTTTTGGTCCACGAGGTCCCCTGGGCTACCTGGAAGGATTTTTTGGGTGATTCTTGGTGCATTTTCTTCACGATAGGTAGGGCTACATTTCTTGTATTTACCACTTTCGTCCGTTTTGAGTTTTTATTTGGGTTTCTGGAACATCTTTGAACCCCTTTTCTTGTTGTTGGTTTTCCTAGACAGCGGAGCTTGTTGGATTTTTATCTTCGTGCTCGGTTATCGTATTTCAACCTTTGAGGACTCTATCGACATCTAAGCTTCGCGAGGATCGCAGCCGTATTTTTATTGGAATTTTTGGAGATCATCTTGCAGGTGAAATTTGGCTTATTTCGGATTGATCTTTCCGTAGATTGTGATCATGGGGATTTTTGTTTATCCCGATGTTTGGACTGCATCTTTGTGCCCAGGAGAAATTTTCTGGTGTTTTTGGACTCGTTGGAATCGTGGGAACCTGAGGAGTATCCACGTTCAGTTTCGGCTCATTGGACCCCGAATCATCGCGCTTCAGGTGGGTTGCTTCGTCTCCAGAACCGGTGGACGGTTCTTTAATTCTATCTGATAGAATGCATGCATGTTTAGTGTACCTTATATGGTTGAGAGGTAAGCTTATTAATGGTATTGTATGAGGAATTGCAAGAGAAATATTCATGTTAGGTTTTATGAGAACTTGCAAGATTTGGATATTCATGATTATGACTAATGAAAGCTTACCCAAGGGAAGTGTTACCCTATGTGATTGATAGCATGCATAATTTATTGTACAACCTATAGGATTGGGATATAAGCATGAGAAATGGTTTAGTTCATGTGGTTTGAGGCTTACTTGATTTATTGTACATGTTGGGTACATTTGAATCTCTCATATATTAAAATGGTTATGTTCACTTTATGCTAGATGAGATTACTGTTGGTCAATGTTTCCTATTTATATTATGTTAATTAAATGCTATTATTTGGAACTTGACCTAGCACCCCGTCATATGTTGCATGTTTAACCAGACTAGTAGAGAACCTTCACTAGGGCTAGGTTCTTTTATGCTTTAGACATCCCACACTTTGCATCTTTTCCTGGATATAGAGTTTCCTCGCCCGGGTAGTGGGCCGAGTGGTCAGGTTATTGTGGGACATTGTTGCACTCGTGCCTGGGGGCTGAGTGGAGTCTAGTGGCTGAATTTAGACCCGTGTTAGTGTTGTTGGGAGCCGTTTGGGTAGACGGTGATCCCGGACCGTTAAGTATCTTCCGGTCAGTGTTGTTGGGAACCGTTTGGGTTGACGGTGGTCCCGGGTCGTTGAGTGTCGTCCGACCAGTTTTGTTAGTCCTGAGTTGTGGGTCGATCTCGGCTGTGGTGTATCTCCAACTAGTGTGTTTAGCGTGGCGAGTTGGGTGTTTCGTTTTGGGAGTCGATTGGGTCGACGGTGGTCCCGGCTGTGGAGTATCTCCAGCCAGTGAGTTCGCTAGTGTCTCGAGGTTCGTGAGAGCTTTGTTTGTTGAGTCGTCGAGAGTACTCCGACCGTCGTGCGAGATGTTTGAGTTCTTCCGTTCCGAGATTGAGCGTGGATTTTGATTATAGCCTGCAGGAGCCACTTTGAGCTCGACAGAGATCGCGGATACTTTCCTCGATGGGGTCGCGCCCCTCGAGTGACGCTCCAGAGCTAGACCTGTTACTGTACTATCGCGACTTGTCGATGCTGTCCCTTTGGCTGGGCCTTTTTTAGGCAGTCACGGACGCAGTCCCCCTGGCTGGGCCCTTTTTAGGCAGTCACGGACGCCCTACGTAAGTCCAGTCCTCCGTGGATGTAATGGCAGTAGGTGGGCACAGGCTTGACTGGACCCTATGTGGTAGTCAGTTCGATTGGGTCGATTGAGCACATCGTGTTCGAGTGGTTGCATATCTTTTCATCTGTATCACCCATTAGGCATTTAGATAGGGGCATGACAGCTATAGAGTATCTCAAGCTTTTCTTATTCAGTTCTTACTGCATTGTTATCTTATGCCTCTAGTAGACTTAGTGGGCAGACCGTTGGGCTTGGTGGCGGTACCCACTGAGAACTACTGGTTAGTGTAGTTCTCACACCCGTTGGGGGTTCTTCCCCCCATCTTTTCTTCCTCTCCTTTGTTTTGCAGAGTTTTTTGCGGGAGTTGCTGGTTCTTCTGTAGCTGTTCGAGGCGAGGGAGTCGCGAGCTAGATCCCTACCGGTCTTTGGAGAGTAGCTGTACCCTCCTGTTGGAGATTTATAGTACAATTAGTTAGATTTGTATATTTTACTCTTTGGGAGTTTTCTTTATTTTGAGAGACTGTGTATTGTGAGGATCTGACTTGTACTGTAAGCCTGTACACTGATGTATCATTATTTTAGTTTATCTCCCGTTTAGATTCTTAGATGTTGTATTTTGAGGATGTTGTATGATGATTATTTTGGGAGATGGATAGTGTATCTTTATTTCCAGTGGTACAGTGATTGGATTTTACTTTTTCAGCAGTTACTTTTCCGCTCTGATATCTGTTTAGCTGTAGTTTTATCCTTGCAGGTTGGACGCTTCGCCTATGTGGATTTTTCCATATAGGTGGCGGATCTGTTGGCGAGCCCGGGTCGCAGTTTCGACCTCGGGGCGTGACAACTGCCACTACCGCTGCTGCCTCTGGCTAAGCCGACGTCTCTCGGATCTCTCAGGCCTCTGCCGGCCTGAACGACCACAGCCTTGGGACCAAGGTCGCTGGGGTCGGGGTGGTCTCCATCCACTGGTTTGTCCCTCATCATCCGGGGCTGGGCGTTTCCTCTCTGAACCCTGCTCTGGTGCCCCAACCCTCTACCCGACCGCCACGTCACCCCTTTGCGCAAACAGCTGCTCCAAGCGCTGGTCCTGTCGAAAACTCCTCGCCACTAAATGGGTCACCAAGGCCCGCAGTTCCCTCAGCTCGGCGGATACCGCCTGCTCAGGCTCCTTAGGGGGTGTGGGGGTACCCCGGGTAGGAGAATGACGATAGGGAGGCATCCTGCCACCAGAAAAGCACAAGTCAAAAACACAAACACGCTCGACCCAATCTACCGAAAGTCAAAGACATCCCCCTATTCCGACACCCGTAGGCCGAGATAACCCATAGACACTCCTCCACTGTCCAAAAGTCTATCGCAGAAAATGGGTTCTAAAGGTGTTCCGAAAAAACCAATAAACACTTGGAATGGAGGGAAACGGTAAATACAAGAAATGTAGCCCTACCTGTGTGACACCCCCGGAATTTGGATTAGTCCTATATATAAATGATATAATAGGACTAAATCTCTAACCCGGCTATAGCATTTTGGATGGTAGCAAGATCCAAGAGGAACATGAGAGTTAAGCGTGCTAGAGCTAGAGTAGTTCTAGGATGGGTGACCCCCTGGGAAGTGGGGCGTCACAGTTGGTATCAGAGCCATTCACCAGCCGGAAATGTGAGATGAGTCTCGGCTGAGCCAGGGTTATAGCGGGTAGAGCGAGGCTCCCCGGCTAATGACCGTTGTGAGTGGAGTGCAGCTCCTCACAAGGTCGGCTAAGGCTAGCGAGACGAGTCTCACATCGCCTGGTGCTTGTGAGTGTGCTTGAGCCTGACGTGGACGTCAGGGCTTAAAGGGGGGAAGAATGTGACACCCCCGGAATTTGGATTAGTCCTATATATAAATGATATAATAGGACTAAATCTCTAACCCGGCTATAGCATTTTGGATGGTAGCAAGATCCAAGAGGAACATGAGAGTTAAGCGTGCTAGAGCTAGAGTAGTTCTAGGATGGGTGACCCCCTGGGAAGTGGGGCGTCACAACCTGTCGTGGAAATAATGCCGCAAGAATCACCCAAAAACTCCTTCGGGGTAGCCCAGGGAATCCCGCAGACCGAAAAGCGACGGAAAAGGTCGCCAAAGAAGGAACGTCGAAGTGCGCCGAATCGCCGAAGACGTTGATGTCGCGGCCTCCTAAAATTCTGGAAATCCTTGGAGGGGTGGAGAACACAGAGAGGAAAAACTTTGCTTCAGCCTTCTTCTCGGAAAACCCAAAAAAACTCGAAGAAGGATGGAGGGGGAGGGCTATTTATAGCCGAAACACAAAAAAATCCATCATTGCGCTTTTGGGCCCAAGTTTCGGGCGCCCGAAACTTTCGGGCCCACAGATGCCATTTCATCAGTGCCCGAATCTCCCTGCACTCGACACGTGTCCCGAACAGGGAACAGCAGGTGCAAGGCCGCTCGGGCGCGGACGCATGGCCCGACCGGGTCAGCGGAGCGGGTGGCGCCCGCCAATCGCAGGGCGCCACGTGGCGCACCGCATACGGGAGCCTGTAACGAAACAGATGCGCGTGCATGCACATTTAATGCAGTGGAAATAAATTTTATTTATAAATATTATCTAATCATATAATATTTAACATCATAACATTTATGATATTAGTATAAATATATGTATGTATCAAGATCATCTCGTGTAACACACAAAATTTATTATTCTAATCTAATTAGAAGAAGGGTTAGAATTTCAACCTTTGCGGATTACCGAAATTGTATCTCAGTTGATATTAGATCTGAACTTCTGATCCTTTGAGCCGCACAACTGTCCGGCCTCTATGTGTATCCACACAAGGCTGCTCCGGGATCTGTGCTTCACACAATACAATCTCGAAACTCCTTTCGTGATTTCTTGTATCAATGTGGAGAATAATTAATTATCAAATTGTGCTAGCAATTTCAAGAGAATTAACTATAATATATAGAGACCAATGATTGTGGAAGACTTCTCTCAAATGATTAAAGAGAACTCTATACATGATTAGGATAAGTTTCTCTCTTTTATCTTATACTTTACTTCATATGATTTCTCATATGATTACCACTATGATTACTTCCGATTGAGGGAGATTACTCCTCTCTTTTATAGGCTTATGAGCCATAAATGAGAGGAGAGTAAACTCCTCTCATTCATTGGGTAGGAGGAAACGAAGAAAGAGAGAGAGAGAAACTTGCCGTTAATAAATAAAAGCTCTTTTCATAACTTAATATCAATTAATAAGTGAAAGTTTTCTTTCATTAAGTTAATTGGTTTTCCCGCATACATATATATATATATATATATATATATATATATATATATATATATATATATATATATATATATATATTTGCTAACTAGCTTAGCAAATAACTTCGTTATTTTAGCAAAATGGTCTCTATAAATTCTCTAAGCACAAATCACACACAACCTTTATTGTGTGTGACCACATAGGTTCAACTCTATCTGGTTGTGAGATATGACACTAGACTCCTTAAGTGTCACCATCGAAACTCCTTTCGATGGACGAAAATATTTTTGATTCTCCCAATTGAGTGTGATTAACTATCTTAATCACTCATATGGGTCCCACAATCCACGAGTGACACCTAGCAGTATGTCGCGGTAATCCAAATAGAATGAATAATAGACTAAACCTCTAGGTGTAGTTATCGTGTGATTAAATCCTTCTATCACTTGTCCTAATTGAGCCGAGGTTATGGATAACTCGTCAAACCCCATTACTAAATTATATATCTTATCTGATCATTAACTGATATATAAAAACTCCTTTTCATAAAATCACACTGTCTTGGCCAAAGACTTTTATATCTTAAAGAACAGATAGCATAGGATAATTACCTCTCTACCGAGGGTGATAGATTCCATCTTAACGCACACCTATCTTTATGCATGATCCACTATAGCTAACATATGTAGACTTTAACTCATGATTAGGGTATAAAGTATTTACACAGTCAAACTACAGTAACCCATACGTAAGATAACCATGGTGCCTCAGGTCAAAGGATCACTTACACCACTACAGCATGGAACAATTTACTGACGAGTGAGTAGACATCCATGTGATTGTTCATAATTGGTCACGCTCAGTGAAAATGTTCTCCAACATTCACCTGTATACTTGCTTTAGTGTCACCACACTAATGACTTAAGACTCATCATCCCATAAGGAAAACACAGTATACACGGACCTAATCGGATTTATCATCACCCTCGTGATAATCCTATGATCAGGAGCATTTAAAATTAATTACAAAAGAATACATGTCTCAAATTCCTAACATCTTAGAAATATGTTTATTTTACCATTAATTCTAAGGACGATTCATATATATATATATATATATATATATATATATATATATATATATATATATATATATATATATATATATATATATATATATATATATAACAATAATATAAATGAATAAATGCCAATTTATTAATTTAATAAAAGATACAAAGATACAAACCCTATAGTTGTGTCACCGATTGGCTTATAGGGCATATAACTAACAGCGCCCACCTACCCGCACCTGCCCGCATGTCGCCCCTCACCTGCCTCCGCCTGCTCCGGCGCTGCGTGGACCGCGTGCGCGTGAGCTGGCCAACCCGGGGCCGCCACGTGGCCCCGCCCCGGTCCACAGTACCCCCCCCTCCCCCCCCCCCCCCCCCCCCCCCCCCTCGCGCCCTGCGTGCGACTCCGTGGACTGCGCCGCGTTAGCCCGCCTATCGGAGGCTGCCACGTGTCTCTGCGCCCGGTCCACTGCTCCCGGGCGACTTCTGTGGACCGCGCCGCGTGCGCCGGCCAATCTAAGGCCGCCACGTGGCACCCCAGCCGGTCCACGGCCCCCCCATGCACCAAAATGCGCAGTAAACTTCCGGGTGTCCTTTTTGGATATCCGGAGTCAGAAAAATACAAGCAAATAATCATTTTTTAGCTTTTTTCCGCGCTGAATCCAAATCCGGCCTTCGTTTAGCCAGAAACCCCTTCTAAAATTTGGCGAAAGCAGCCGAAAGGCAGGCTTGATCCAGAAATCTCACTGAGTCCGTCTAACACGTCCATTTGACGCGTTGCGGGCCTGACACACCAATAATAAGTGTTTCTCACCACGGATCATGGGGAAAGCTACACGGGGATTTGGGCCACTACACAGTAAATATCTTAATTATAGAATAATCCTATTCTAGTACTATAAGTAGGTAGGTTGTAACAGAGTAGAAAACAGTTATAATACAGTTACTTTCCCTCTCATTCTTCTTCTTCTTCTTCTTCTTCATCTTCTCTTTCTCTTTCTCCTTCTCCTTACTCGTGTTCCAAAGTGGCATAGTTGCTCCATACATTCACGGATGATCTTAGCTCGGTACCCTCGGATCATCATCATCGTCGTCACCTCAGACGATCATCATTGCGTGTTGCGACTCCGATCCGAATCAGGGTCATCGAGGATCGTCATCGTCGCCATCCTGCTTCCCGAAAACCCCACGAAAGCGGTTGCAACTCGAATCAAGCATTACAAGTGGTATCAGAGTAGTTTGTTCCTAGGGAGGGGGTGTCTTGGAGAGGGATAATTCAAGAAGAGGATCGGCTCAGATCCATGCACCCTAGAAGCATCAGAATTCTCAGACCAACAGTGACCCACGACTATGAACAAGTAAGCCTCAACATCAATTTACAGAATTGAATTGCTATAGGTAGTGTTGTTGCAAGAGAGAAACCTAGAGACAATCCGCAAGTTCAGTGAACCAGAAATTTCCATTACTGTGAGCAAGATAGGGGGAAAGAATCAAAATAGATTCAAGTTTACATCTAGCAACAATAACATGGAAGAGGGAACTCGACTGAAAGATTTAAGCGAACATATCTCAGCCCTAGAGTCAAGGATGCATAAGCTTACCATTTATTACCAAGATAGGGTAAAGGAGTTAACCAACCAGATAAAGGAAGTAAGTGAGGTAGAACATAGGCATTACGAGTCCTTACAAGCTGAAGCAGTCATGAGGCATGAGCTGGTGCTCAGGGATAGTGCCTCGCAACACGAGGAGTTCCTAAGATTACTAGCATCTCAGCCTTCACCCTCTGTACCTGCACAACAGATTCCACAAGGCCATTATATGCATAAGGATCATCATTATACAGAGGGCATCAACCTGGAAAAACTGGAACCCAAAGAAAATAAAGGAAAAGGGATCTTACCTATACCCATTAAGATGATGGATGCTGGCGAAGAGCTTAGGGGGGACAGGGGGAGTAACAGAAGTGGTCACCATCAACATACCCCCTATCCAAAGCTTGAGTTCCCCACCTTTGGAGGAGAGGAACCCAGAATTTGGGTCGAAAACTGTGAGCAGTATTTTGAAGTCTACCAGATTCCCCATCAATAATGGCTAAACATCACAACTATGCACATGCATGGAAGAGCTAGAACATGGAAGCAAAGTTATTTTGTTCACAAGCATGGAATAAGTTGGGAGAGTTTGTAGAATCACTTTATCAAAGGTTTGCGCAAACAGGAGAGAGATACTTAATCAGGGAATTCAGTAACCTCTGGCAATTAGGCACAGTAGAAAGATACCAGGAGAGATTCGAGGAGCTCAAAACCCAACTACTGTTCCACAACCCTCACCCAACTGAGGAGCATTTTGTATCATGTTACATCAACGGACTAAGAGAATATCTAGTTCCATTCATGGATATTGCACACCCAAATACTCTGGAAGAAGTTTATGAGCAAACAAAGTTGCATGAGAAGGCATTGTCAGTTATCAATAGGAAATACAAAACTAACCCCAAGATTTTTGGAGGACCCTATCCAGCAGCCAATTCCTTCAAGCCCCTGTTAGCACCCCCTAATTCCAAACTTCCACCATGTAATCAGTAAAGGGCAGATGGTCACCAACCACCCTTCAACAAATGACTAATAGAGTAGATAAGAGCGGCAGGGCAATGTTTCAGATGTGGAGAAAGGTACCACTCAGGGCATCTCTGCTCCACTAGACCTCTCAACAGCATACAAGGAATGGAAGATATCCTGGAGGTGTATGATGAGGATTGCATCCTAGAGGAATCTTAGGAACTGGAGGAGAAAATGGCAGTGAAAGAGGAGGAGTTGGGGACCCACCATGAGATGGCAATCTTAGTGGATGCGCTAAGTAGAGAGAAGCATAGGAAACCATCAAGGTGCAAGGGGAAGCCAAGGGCCAACCCTTGTCAATATTAATAGATATGGGCAGGACCCATAGTTTTATGGATCTCTAGATGGGTAACCATCTCAAGGCACAATTGGTAGCTACTACTCCCCTGATTGTCACAGTGGCTAATGGGCAAAACGTCCTCAGTAAGTTATAATGCCCGGGGTTCATTTGGACTATGCAGGGGCACCAGTTTCAAGCTGATTTGAGGATTATTAGGTTGGAGGGCTCTAATGTGGTGCTCGGAATCGACTGGTTGAGGTCTTATGGTAAGGTCACTTTTGACTTCCAACAAAATTCCATAACCATCCTGAAGGGGGGGCAACCCTTAATCCTAAAGGGAATGAGTGAAGGAGCCAAACTGAGACTCATCACTGCAAACCAGTGGTATTAGGAACTACAAGTAGGGGAGTGCTGTGTTGTGAAGCAGTACAACAGTAGTAATAGTGAAGAGGAACAAGATATGGACCCTGACATGTCTCAGCTACTAGAGTAGTACTCAGATGTATTTGAAGAACCTAAGGAGTTACCCCTGCAAAGGTTTGAGGATCATAGGATACCCTTACAACAGGGGGCCACCCCGGTCAATCTTAGACCTTATCGGCACTCTCATGAGCAAAAGGGAGAGATCGAAAGGCAAGTTAAGGAGATGCTTCAGGAGATGCTTGAAGCATCTATAATACAAGCGAGTAATAGCTCTTTTGCTTCTCCCGTCTTGTTAGTTCAAAAGAAGGATGGAAGTTGGAGGATGTGCATCGACTACAGGCAGCTAAATAAGGTCACCATTAAGGATAAATTCCCAATCCCTATAATTGACGATCTTTTGGATGAACTGGGAGGTTCCAAACTATTCTCTAAACTAGACCTGAGATCGGGGTATCATCAGATTAGGGTCCATATAGATGATATATACAAGACTACCTTCCGCACTCATCAGGGACACTATGAGTTCAAGGTTATGCCCTTTGGGCTAACCAATGCGCCCGCCACCTTTCAATCTCTAATGAATTCAGTCTTTGCCTCGCACCTAAGGAAGTTTGTCTTGGTTTTTTTCGACGATATCTTGGTATATAGCAAGACATTGGATAATCATCTAGCGCATCTAGCGGTGGTATTGGAATTGATGAGGAAGAACACACTCAATGCTAAAAGGAGTAAGTGCGCATTCGAGAGAAAACAGCTTGAGTATTTGGGGCACATTATATCTGAGAAGGGAGTGGCTACGTATCCTGCCAAGATTAAAGTCATGACTCTGTGGCCCGTGCCTCAGTCAGTGAAGGGTCTGCGAGGGTTCTGGGCTTGACTGGTATTACAAGAAATTTGTCCGAAATTATGGGGCTATTAGTAAGCCGCTCACGGAGTTGCTTAAGAAGGACCAATTCAGTTGGCCGCCAGAGGCCCAACAAGCCTTCGAAGCTTTGAAATTGGCTATGACTACATCTCCAATACTACGCATGCTCGACTTTGAGAAGCCCATCGTACTGGATGTGATGACCTGGATCTCCGCAGAGCTGTTGCAGTCCGTTGGGTGGCTTCTGGAGGCCTACGTGGTGTGTCGGTGCTGATTGTGCACAATTTGGACACAAGTGTTGGACTTCGGGCTTAAAATGGATCACGTGAGTGATCGGAGGACCCCGTTGAGTGTTTAGAAGTGTTCTCGCACGGAACATATATCAAAATTGGACTCAGCGCGAAGTTTGGACAAAGGAACACCTTTCCGGATGCATTCGGCAAATTTTAGAACCGGAATTTGGCAAATCGGACACCGAATTTGGATTCAGCGCGCGAAAACGATGAAATTGGGCTACTTACTTGATTTTTGCGCCACTGGTTACTGTTCACGCCGGAACAGTAACTCCGGCGGCCGGCGGGCAGCCGCGGCGGAGTGCGGCGGCGCGGGCTCGGGCAGGCGCAGGAGCGGCTGCGGCAGGCGCGGGCAGCGCGCAGTGCGCGGGCAGGCGCGAGGGCGCGCGGGCAGGTGCGCGGTCCACGGGCCGGCGTGCACCGGAGGCGGACACGTGGCTGCTGGCGATAGGCTGGTGCAGTGGACCGGGTCCACGGAGCAGGGGTCGGTGGCCTCGGGGCGCGTGCGTGCAGAGGGCGCAGGCGAGCACGTGGGCTGCGTTGACGCGGTTTCCCGCCTTCGGGTGTGCCACGCGTCGGCGCCGCATTGGGCCACGCGTCGCGCAGTGGATGGCCAGCGCGGCTGTCCGCTGTTGCGGGGAGACGTGGAGGCCCGTGGGGGATTCGGGCCTGCACAGTGTTGGGCCGGGCCCAACACTGTAGCGGCCCGAATTTTCCGGGCGCCCGGAAGTGGGGACACAAGCGTCATTATCCGAATTGTTTCTTCCAGCCTATATATAAGCCGAGT
This sequence comes from Tillandsia leiboldiana, assembly GCA_029204045.2. NCBI lineage: Eukaryota > Viridiplantae > Streptophyta > Magnoliopsida > Poales > Bromeliaceae > Tillandsia > Tillandsia leiboldiana. The sequence continues at coordinate 19,352,305 of CM055073.1, forward strand.
TCAACTGCAGAGAGCTCCTTCCCTGTTTCTCTTCTCTCAGTACAACCTTCACAAGATTTCCTCCTCTCCCAGAGCTGGTTCCATCTGCAGATTCCTAGATTTTTTCACGGCACGCATCCCGAGGTTTCCATTTTTACGGCGCGGCGCGACGCTCGTTCATTTGTGGTCTCCTTCGTCGCGGTTTGGGTGCGAGGACTCCCCCGGCTTACTCCGGCCACCGATTTCGTCGATTTTTGCGCCGTTGGCTTCACGACAGGTAGGGCTACGATCTTTGTGATTTGAGTTTCCCCTAGTTTCGAGTTTATCATGGAGTTTCCCGAGCTTCCCTTTGACCCTTTTTCTTGGGCGGAGTTTTGGACAGCACTGTGGTATTTCGGCGATATCTTTGCGCACAGGCGTCGGATCGAGGCGTGCCAGGAGGCGTTTTTCATCTACACAGCGCAAGGAACACTCTCAAATTTTCTGGGAATTTTTTGAATATTTTTCGAAGGTGAAAAATATCTGTTTATAGAAAGTAGTGCTACAGTTTTTGAGATCGGTTTATTTCGGGGTGGTTCCCTTGTCGAATTTGTATCTCAGTGTAGGAAACTTGGATTTGAACATGCAGGTACTTGTTTCGACCGACTCGTCGCGAGGATCGCGACGGTATTTTTTTGGGAATTTTCTGTGCAGACCTCGCAGGTGAAAAAGGCACAACTCTGGACTGTTTGTTGGGACAGCATGTTCTTGAGTTTAAAAGTATGTTTAATTGTATGTTTTGGGGTAATTGTTGTGCAGTGATCGCGGCGGTTTGGCTTGTTTGGGCGAGAGCACTATTTGGACTTGGATTTAGCGATCGAGGTGGGTGGTTGTTGTTTATGTCTATTTTGACATGCTCACTAGGAATATTAGAGAGATCATTTTATTGGGCATATTGAATGATCACCTAATGGACATGCATGCTTAAATTGAAATTAGTTGTGAGCCTATCATATGGAAAATACTATTGTGGATATCTAATAGTGGTTGGGATTTATACATGTTTGTATGGATAGAATATTAGCACTTAACCTTGCATGTGGAATTTACTTTCATATTGGGATAATATGAAATGTCTTGTGGGAGAGTACCACTTGAGGATCTGTTGTACATGCATAGGTGGATGATTTATGTGCGATTAATTTGGTGGACATAGCATGTTGGAACATGATTATTGGGATATTTTAATAGTAATAATTAACATGCCATATTAGCACATAGATTTTATGAAAGTAGGTTAAATGGATAAATTGTCGGGACACTATGACATATCTATGTGCGGGTACCACTCTGGTGATTTATCATGGATCAGGGACTATAGACATGTGTGGTTGAATAATGATTTTAGCATGTTGATGGTTATATCCATGCGGAGCTATTAATTGATACACATGTGGAACCACTATTTGTCACACTTTCTTTTATCGCTCTTGAAGACATATGCATGCTTGTATGGTCATCTAGATAGGCAACTTTTTATTGCTACACTATCATATTGGGACTTGACTTAGGAGAAACCATATTTGTTTCCTTTTCTCCTTCTTATTTAGACCTTTGAGTCTGGTTGCTCGGGTTCGAGCAGGGGTTTGCGATAGTGTAGCGGGGACCTTAGGGTCGGTGACAGGTTGTGTTTGATTATGGGTTGTGGGGTATTGCGGCTACCGCGGATAGTAGGCGGTTGACCGGATACAGATTATTTTACCTAATTTTTGGATTGGAGGTTATTGCGGCTACCGTGGATAGTAGGCGGTTGACCGGATGTCGGATGTGGGACATGATTGTGATTGTGGGTTATTTCGGTGACCGCGGATATTGGGCGGTTGACCGTATGTATACTTATGCATCAGATTGGGGATCGGGGTTCTTTAGTGGAGGGTTTTGTTCCACTTGAGTATAGTTGTGATCCAGTCCTGCTTTTGATACTTATCACACCGGCACGGTTATTGCCCGATGATGCTTTCCTCGTGTGGGTCGCTCCCCTCGAGTTCCCCTCCGGAGGCCGGGGCCAGATAGTTATTGACAGTTTTGCTATCACATCGGCGCGACTTATTTGCCCGATGATGACGACGGCAGCAGGAGTTTTGCTATCACATCGGCGCGGCTACTTGCCCGATGATGAGGGCGGTACAGATTGGGTTCATCTGGGACGGTTGGTTACTGTTGCATACGGTTATTCCAGTCTAGGACTGCATTTTAGAGGCATAGTAGTGGTAGTTTCATTTCTTCAGCAGCCATTATTGCTTACCACACTTCTTTCCTTTTTGCCTCTGGTAGACCTAGTGGGAGTGTCAGAGTTTGAGGTTTTACCCACTAGGGGAGGTTACTGGTTTACTGGTAGTTCTCACCCCCATTCTTCTTTCCTCTTTTTCTTCTCCCTTGTTTTGCAGTGTCTTCTACGGGTGCTGCTGGGCTTTCAGCGGCGGGTCGAGGAAAGAGGACGGCTGAGTAGATAGATCTCGAGGTAGGATGAGCGAGTTAGCTGGATTGTTGGTGTACCCATGTTTCCTCAGACGGTTGTACTTTTACTTTTGGGACTGGCTTTTGCCAGCAGGTTGTATTTATTTTTGGTGAGCTGGGAGAGACTGATGTATCATTTATACAGATGTATTGTATTTTATTTCCAGCTTCAGTCTGAGATGTATTAGTTTTAATTCAGCTCTATTTTTATTGCTCTTTTGTTATTATCTCTTATATCTAAGCAGGTTTGGCGCTTCGTGTACGCGGAAAATACCGTGTGCACGGCGGATCTGTAGACAGGCCCGGGTTCTGGTTTACACCCGGGGCGTGACACTGGAGGTGGATGCAAGTGGGGAAGGCATAGGAGTTGTGCTCTCCCAAGAGAGAAGGCCAATCGCTTATCTCAGTAAGGCGATCAAAGGGGAAAATCTGGGTTTATCCACGTACGAGAAGGAGTTCTTAGCGATCTTGATGGCAACTCAAAAATGGAGACATTACTTAATGACGGGTAGTTTCATTATTAAAACCGATCACGAGAGTCTCAAATATTTGTTGGAGCAAAAGATAATCACCCCAATGCAACAGAAGGGTATGCTGAAGCTTATGAATTTTAATTATACTATCATATACAGGAAGGGAAGAGAGAATAGTGCATCAGACGCATTATCCCGACAGGGGTGGGATAGGGGCCAAAATATGGCTGTTACTGTAGTGGCCCCAGCATGGACAGTCGAGCTCGAGGAGAGTTACCTAGGGGACCCCTATTACGATTCAGTCATAAAAGGGGTAATGCTACATCTGGAGGACTACATACACTACACCTATAATCAAGGAGTCTTAAGATACAAAGGAAGAGTATGCGTAGGGTGCTCAGGGGAGCTAAGAGAAAAATTGGTCAAACAATTTCATAATTCTGCAGATGGGGGTCATTCGGGGGTGTTACATACTTATAAAAGAATCAAAAGGCATTTCCACTGGAATAGTATGAAGAAACAGATAGAGGAGCAGATCAGGGACTGCGGGGTATGTGCTCAGAATAAGGTGGATCTCAGGCATATCAAGGACTGCTACAACACCTGCCTATACCGAATCAGATTTGGGAGGACATTAGCATGGACTTCATCGAGGCCTTACCTAAGTCCGAAGGTAAAGATACAATTCTAGTAATAGTAGACAGGCTAACTAAATATGCACACTTTGTACCTCTCAAGCACCCCTTCTCGGCAATGGATGTCGCCCGAATATTCCTCGACACAGTGTACAAACTGCATGGGTGCCCAAGGAGTATAGTAACTAATCGAGATAAAATCTTCACTAGTCTATTTTGGAAAGGCTTGTTCTAGCTACTGGGGACACAATTGAAGATGAGTACTTCTTACCACCCAAAAACTGATGGGCAAACGAAAAGGGTTAACCGTTGCCTAGAGACCTACTTGAGATGTATGTGCTTTCAACATCCACGGTAATGGGGTCGGTATCTGTCTTTAGCTGAGTGGTGGTACAAAACCAACTACCATACTTCTGTGGATACTACCCCTTACATGGCCTTGTATGGAGTGGCACCTTCCTCTACTTTGGTGGCCGCTGCAAATGCAGCTACCCCCCCAGAAGTAAAGGATTGGGCTCAGGAGAGAGCCCGATTGACCAAGAAACTAAAGGACCGATTACAGGTAGCACAAAATCGTATGAAACAGCAAGCAGATAGGCATAGGAGGGAGAAGGAATACTCAGTAGGTAGTTGGGTATACCTGAAATTACAGCCTTATCAGCATATGTCCGTAGCAGCAAGGAAGAATCCCAAACTGGCAGCTCGTTATTAAGACCCTTTTGAAATCATTGTTAGAGTTGGTAAGGTGGCATACAAGTTGAGGTTACCTGTTGAATCCCAGATTCACCTAGTGTTTCACATATCGTAGCTTAAGCAGAGTACCCCTTCGACTAGTCAAGTCACTCCTACTGCACCCTTAGTTGGTAGTGAAGGGCAACCTCTGGCCGGTCCCCAGGAGGTGCTTGGAAGCCGCACAATCAAGCGAGGCCTGGGCATGGTGAAGGAAGTTCTTATAAAATGGATTAATCTTCCCAAGGAATCCGCCACTTGGGAAGATTACCAAGTATTAAGATCACGGTTCCTAGAGTTTACTCCCTGAGGACAGGGAGCCGCTCAAGGGGAGTGGATTGTAATACCTGCTTACCTGCATATATGAAGGCGGGAGGAGAATATCAGAAGTGCAGAATAGGATGAACTCAGGATGTAAGGAACACAGAGAAGAGTACTTAGCTCTGGGAGTCCTTTGAGCTAGGGGGAGGTTCTGTGGGCACCTTTTATTGCAGGATCCTCAGTATCGGGGGTGGAAGAAGGGCGCCAGCAAGAGGAAGGAGACTAGAAGGAGCTGGGGAGTCAGAAGGCCAAGTCCGAGGAAGGATGAGGAGGTTGGAACTCTGTGGGAGAAGATGAGTATGGAAAGCACTGTAGCAAGAGGGAGATGGGAGTTGTTGGCCAGTTGGAGGAAGAAAGGCCCCGGAAGGGTGTAGAAGGAGGGAAAGATCCGGGTCGGATCCTCCGGTAGACCATCCGAACCAATATGTGTAGTGGGAGCAGGCCCAAGCCCAGTCGGATCCCCCAGTAGGCAGAGGCCGCGAAGGGAACGCGGGCCAATGAGAATGGGCCCAATAAGTCCCATTATAGTTCTTTTACATGTCACTACACAGCAAATATCTTAATTGTAGAATAGTCCTATTCTAATACTATAAGTAGGTAGGTTGTAACAGAGTAGAAAATAGTTATAATACAGTTACATTCCCTCTCATTCTTCTTCTTCTTCTTCTTCTTCTTCTTCTTCTCTTTCTCTTTCTCCTTCTCCTTACTCATGTTCCAAAGTGGCATAGTTGCTCCATACATTCATGGAGGATCTTAGCTCGGTACCCTTGGATCATCATCATCACCGTCACCTCAGACAATCATAATAGCATGTTGTGACTCCGATCCGAATTAGGGTCATCGAGGATCGTCATCGTCGCCATCCTGCTTCCCAAAACCCCCACGGAAGCAGTTGCAACTCGGATCAAGCATTACAAGTTTCTATAAAATGGTTGTTATTCATATCATTATTGACTTTATATATCATTTCTCACCCGAGTGGAGGGTTTGAGTGATCTGGGTTCTGGGTTGCATTTATATTCGTGCCTCGGGGCCGAACATTGATTATATTACTATTGATCGAGATTGTTGCTATCCTTTGATCTTGGAGGCACTTGAGATTTGAGTTGTTGAGTGTACTCCGACCTTTGTGTGAGTTGATTGAGCATTATGAGCTTTTTCGATCTAAGAGATCGTGGATTGGACTATAGCCTGCATGAGATACTTTTGAGATTGTTTCTGCCGTGCCGTTTCTCCGGTGGGGTCGCTCCTCTCGAGAGCCGCTCCAGATGGTGGGCCTATTGAGGCAGTTTCGCGCGATGTTAAGATAGTCCATTGGGACGCCCTACGTAAATCCCGTCCTCTTGTGGATGCGTGGTAGTAGGTGAGCGCAGTGTCACGTGTCGATCGTGTTGGTTCAATCGTGACATCCTTGGGGGCCACTTTTGGAAGACATTTGGTAGGCATTTGGGTTGACAGAGTTACGAGATTGCGAAGTTGGGACAATACGTCAGGGTTGAGCCATGGGCGAACCAACGGAGGCAATTCCCTAGCAGTGGCCCATGCCATGACAAGGAAAATGGTGCCGCATGCGAGGTTTCAAAACGTACCCCTTGGTGAGCACCTTTGTACCCCCGGGGTGCCAAAGGGGTGGATGCCTCGTGGGTTATATAGAGGAGGGGTTGGACACTTGCGAAGTGGCCCCGACTCCCCCGTTGGCCTATAGGACATAGGTCATCCCTTGGCGAGCGGAGTCGCCAAGCCTAGGTTCGTGTGAGCGGGATTTGATGGTCGTTGAGCACACGGGCTTAGGGTAATGCCAAAGACACGAGGTCGACGGCATTACGGAGCGGGGTAAGCCAAGAGGCTTTGCCTCTAGGTTCGCTTGCACTACCTTATGCCGTTTCGGATCTCTGTAGTGGAGCGAACGAGCGGATGAGGGACAGTCTTGCGAAGGTTGGTCCGCCTCAATGGACAAGGTTTGCGAAGGCATGTATGTGCCGAGCGGGGATTCATGAGGTGCGAGGCCTACGAAGTTTGCCAGGCGAAGGAACGGTCGGTCCGCCGTAATGGACAAGGCTCGCAAAGGCATCGGTGCCGAGTGGGGATTCGTGCGGCGCGAGGCCCACGAAGTAGGAGGAGACGATCGATGTTGGTTTTCGTAAAGTAAACCATGGAGAGGACCGAGGGTGTTGGAGGCCAAGCATGGCCGTCCAATGGAGGTGCCGAATGGCTAGCGAAGCGGAGCGAGGCCGATTCGATTGTGGGCGACATCCGTCAAGCAAACCTTGGATGCTGGGCCGAGTGTGTTGGCGGCCGAGCATGGTCGTGCAATAGAGGTTCCAGGGGGTTGGCGACGCGGGAAAAATGTCGCTAGGTTGGCAAACCCTTGCGAAGTGAACACACGCAGGAACAAGTTGTGTGGGGTATTCGAGAAGTGGACCTTGGACCGAATCGGGAGCGATGACGGAACTTGGTGGCCGGCGGAACGGGACAGGCCCGACTCAACTATGGATCCCGTAGTGGAAATTGAGGGGCGTGGGGCGCCTTGGCAAGGCAATGGGCTGGCGAGATGCGTGGGAAAGGTCGCTCGGTTAAGCAGACGAGTGGAACGCGCAAGGGCAGCTCGCTCGGGCCCATTCGAATGGACTAAGTTGTGAGAACTTGTATTGTCCTGGATGTTTGCTTCGGAGGCAAAGGGGCATTCTGTAGAGTACCGGGATTTCGGATAGTGCACCGACCCCGCAAGATGGCGTGGTGCGGAGAAATCACCTTGGGCGTGTCCCATATGTGTTTACAGATGAGTTCGGGTTGACTCGGATCAACACGGAAGCCCCAACTTGAATCGGAGTTTTCCGGGCATTGTGCGCCGATAGAGGACTGATTTTGTGAAGCCTCGACTCCACTGTGGTGTGCAGAAAATTGGGAACTACTTGGAACAGGTGTACTTTATATTTACAGCGGGGTTCAGGAGGTTCCGGACTGACGCGGAGAACCCGAAGGCAAAAAGTGAGTTGGAGTTGGCAATTATGGGAGCCGGTTTTTGGATTGAGCATCCCGACTCAACGATTGAGCTTTTTGAGGAGAAAAAAACTATGAACATGTGTACCTTCGTATTACAGCGGAGTTCGGGAGGTTTCGGACCCGTGCGGAAACCCCGAGGGCAAAAAGTGAGTTAGCGGGGACATTTGAGGGATTATTTAATTAAGTTAATTAATTTTGGATTTTAGTAGTGTTGCCTGTGAAGGCATTAGTGAAAGAGAAATTTATTAGAAGAGTTTGAATTAGTGGATTTGGTTTTGAGTGCTTGAGATATTTTGGAGTTGAGGGTTTCTTTATTATTTCCTGCTACAGTGCCCTCCCCCACCCCATACCACTAATTAGGCCACCCTTAATTAAGAGCTGCCACATCATCGTCTCCTCCAACTATTAAACAGAGGATTGGGTTTGAAACAGAGGAAGAGAGAAAAGGGAGAAATGAAGGAAGAAGGAGAAGAAGAAGAGAAGGAAAGAGAAATGTTTGGTGAGCTTTGTTGGTGGAACTCCCTGCTAGGAGCCGTGGCGCCGAGTGGAGAGTGCGGCGAGCGGGCACGTGCGCGGCGATCTCCAAGGTAATCTTTTCCGTTTTTTCGGAAGCTTGGATTGAGGTTTTTGTTTTATGATTTTGGGTGTGGCTTGGATTTTGGAGGTTTAGGTGTTGAGGTTTTTGGTGGGGGTGGTGGTTGTCCTTGGTTGACAGCAGCTTGCTGTAAGAGGGGGCGGAGCGCGCGCAGGCGCGAGGTGCACAGCGCGCGGCGGGCGCGCAGTGGCGCGCAGTGCGCAGGCGCGCAGTGGATCGCAGTGCGCAGGCGCGCGATGCGCAGCGCGCGCCGGGCGCGCGGCGGGCGCGCAGCGCGCAGGCGCGGTGCGCAGCGCGCAAGCGCGCGGTGCGCAGCGCGCGCAGGCGCGCAGCGCGCAGGCATGCGGTGCGCTGCAGCGCGGCGTGCTTTTGGGCGGCGGCTGCAGCGTGCCGTGCGAGTGAGCGCGTGGGGTTTCCTGCGGCGTGGGCTCATGGCAGCTGGGTTTAATTGGGATTTTGATCGTTTCTCTCTCCTTTTGTTGGTGCAGCAGCTTGGGTGCTTGCGGCGAGCTCGATGCCGCGCGAGCTGTTGGTGCCGACGGTGACGGCTCGTGGAACACTAGCAGATTTTGTAGCCGCGGTAATGTGGGAGCCTTCACTTCTTGAGAGTGTGCTGTGGAGTTGTGTTTTGAGGTGGATTTTTTTGTTGAATGAAGTATTGGGTTGTAGCTTGGCTTTATGTAATTGTGGGTGTACTATAAGAGCATTACAATTCGAGAGTGCTGTAGGAGCTCATGGGTATGTGTTGTGAATTATTATTATTTGGGCATAGTGAGACCTTGATGGTGGATGTTTAGTGATTTTGTGGTGCGGGTGCAGAGGATTTTAACTTGAGTGTAATAGAAGATGGTTTTATGTGTTTTATTTGTGCAGCTTGTGGGTGGACTTATGTGGTTGAAGTTTATGAAAGCAAATATTTTTATTTGTGCTGTGAGACTTGGTTGGGCAGTGTGAACCTGTAGGGTGCATGTGGACCTAGGTGATTTTGTGTACAGTTTGGCTGGGGACCGTGGTGGTGGTGTTGTGGTGTGCTTGAGCCATTGTTTGTGCTGTGTGTTGGCTGGGAGTGATCGGAATGCGCCGGATATTTTTGTAGAAGTCTCAAGAATTTTATTGGAGCTTCCGAGGATTTTTTCGGGATTTGCGGTGCGGTTTTCGGAGTTTCATCAATTAGAGGATCCGGCTCTTCACCGACTTCAGCTTTGCCTGCGGAAAGCGTTTCAGGTGGGTGCTCTATTCCCAGAACCGGTGGACGGTTCTCTAATTCTTATATTAAAATGCATGCATGTTTAAGGTACAGTAATTGTATGTTATCGAGAGGTATGCTAGGAAGGATGATTTTATAAAGGGAAGTGCAAGATTTATATCCATGTTAAATATTATCGAGGACTTGCAGCATTTATATATTCATGATGATAAATTGTAAATGCTTACCTAAGGGACTTACCCTATGTGATTGACCGCATGCTTGTATGAGATTATGGACTTTTTAGTAGCACTCGCATCTCCAGGAGACTAGATACTAGTAAATGGTTATATCTTGCATAAAGGTATGTGGTCTAATACTTTGGGAATATTATGTTAAGGAGAATATCATGATTTATCTGGTTGGAGATTGTTTATGCATGTGTAAAGGTTGGCATTTGACATACTTGTACACTGGATACTTAAGCGATAGTATGCCTTAGTTCTTGTAAGAATTGGTCACCTATACTTAACTTGCTAAGTGAAGGACATTTGCATGCTTATATGGTCATCTGGTTAGGCCATCTTTTACTGCTACACTACTTTTTGGAATTTGACTTAGGAGAAACCATGTTATTCCTTTCTCCTTCTGTGTTAGTCAGGCGGTCTGTGTCGCTCGGGTGCGAGCAGGGGTCGGGGTAGTGTAGCCGGGACATTGGTGTCAGGGACGGGTTGTGCTGGATTATAGACGGCAGGGTATTACGGCAACCGCGGATATTGGGCGGTTGACCGGACATTTATTTATGCACCAGATTGGTTATCAGATTTCTCTAGTGGGCGGGGTTTTCTACTTATTTAATGTGCAACCGTGCCGGTCAGGAGCCGATCTGTCACTTATTTAATGTGCAACCGTGCCGGTCAGGAGCCGGTCTGTCACTTATTTAATGTGCAACCGTGCCGGTCAGGAGCCGGTCTGTCACTTATTTAATGTGCAACCGTGCCGGTCAGGAGCCGGTCTGTTACTTATTTTGGGTGCGACCGTACCGGTCAGTAGTCGGTCTGTCACCTATTTTGGGATGCGACCGTACCGGTCAGTAGTCGGTCAGTATTTCCGCAGATGAGTTCTTGAGTTCGACAGCAGAGCAGGCAGTACCGGGTTTTATACCGGTTCATTTGATTGGGTTTATTCGGTCAGATACCTTTACTGTTGCACTCGTGCCGGGGGCTGAGTGGAGTCTAGTAGCTGTGTTAGACCAGTACTGGTGTTGTTGGGAGCCGTTTGGTTTGACGGTGGTCCCGTGTCGTGTGAGTACTTTGTCCGTTATGTGAGAGGTTGAGCCTTTAGATAGGGGCATGATAGCTGTTGAGCGTCTTCAGCTTTCTTGTTCAGTTCTTACTGCATTGGTTATTTTTCATGTCTCTTGAGGACTTGGTGGGCGGACCGTCGGGCCTGACGATGGTACCCACCGAGAACTCCCTTTTCGGTGTAGTTCTCACGCCCATTGGGGGTTTTCCCCCTCCCTTTCTTTCCTCTCCTTTGTTTTGCAGAGTCTTAGCGGGTGTTGCTGATCCTGCGGTCGTTGATCGAGGCGAGGGAGTCGCGAGTTAGATCCCTACCCAGGATTGGAGAGTAGCGGTACCCCTTCAGAGGAGAGCTTCAGTAGATTGGTTGTTTTATTTCCCTTTTGAGAGACTGATGTAGTGAGGATATGATATGTATTGAGAGACTGTACACTGATGTATTTATTGGAGATATCTCCCTGTGGAGTTCCGAGCTTTGTATATGAGGATATTGTATCATTATCATTTTGGGAGATGGACATTGTCGTATTATTTCCAGTTGTACAGTGGTTGATTTTGGTTATACAGCAAATTTTCTTTTATAGCTCTGATATCTGTTTAGCTGTAGTACTTTTCTTGCAGGTAGGACGCTTCGCCTATGCGGGTTTGGCATAGGTGGCGGATCTGTTGGCGAGCCCGGGTCGCAGTTTCGACCCCGGGGCGTGACACATTCGGTTAAGTAGCACTCTCGAGGAGTGTTTGTCCGGCTACGCGGAATATACTCGGCTTGAAGGCCAACCTCGTTGGTGGGGTTGTTTGTTCGGAACTCACGGAGTTCGACGAGGGGTTCAATGTGAGGCGCGGCGCCGAGCAGTCAGGCTCGTGGAGGAGCATGCTTGGTTAATTCTTGAGTTGTGATCCCGCTGTTTAAGTTCGAGGGCGTGCCCGTGGCAAGGGACTCGGGAAGGCTGGCTCAGGTGTGCGACACTTGAGCGCCGCACGGGGTAATTTTAAGGCGAAAAAGCTAGCCCCGTGACAAGTGGTATCAGAGCTAAGTTGAGCTCATGGGTTGAAGATTTGGCCGGAAGGTGCGACCTTGGCGGCGAAGTTGGTGTGAGTGGAGTCACTCCAACGAAGGTACTAGGCGTCGGCGAGGCACTGTGGCGGTATTACGCTTGTGGGAGATGCGGAGTCAGAGTGTGGCGGACTCTAGTACAATACTCGTGAAAATGGCTAAGTCCTAAGTCGTGTGGCAGGCGACGTGGCAATGATTGGGAGAATCATTATGTGGTCCGTGGTCGCGGTTACCATGGAGTTGAATTAGGCGGGTGACTAAGGAACCTGAGCTCATGAAGTGGCGTTCGCGGCTTAGGAAAGGAGAGGAACACGTTGCGCGGCAATGTGCTTCCGGGTTTGCGGTCTTGCAGCGAAGGAATCTCTAGAAGGGAAGGATTGGGATGCAGCACACGCGGCAAAAGGGTTACTTCGTAGTGACTAAGTTTAAGTATCTCAGTATAAGAAGATCAATGGGGAGGTCGATTACTCTTTGAGTGTGTACCCATGAATTAGATAGAGTTATCTCGGTGCGAGAAAGATATCACAATTGGACCTTTACTCTTCGAGTAAGGAGAAGAGTCTGTATCTGGGCAGGTCGGTGACAGCGTTGATTGTTCAGAGCAGCATCCACGTGTACAATGGACGGATGACGTGGATCCCGCTGATGGGTGTAGTCAAGGTTGTGGTAGAACCGAAACTCGTGCAGCGGAAGTGGGCATTGCGAATGCATGGATTTGGTCTGAGTGCGCTTGGCGGTGCTTGCGACTCAGGGTGGGGGAGCACATTTGAGCAGAATGTGTCCCGATGTTTGGTGACTCGATAAAGGGATCTTGTCTAAGGAACGTGGTGGATAAAACACACATGACAGAAGAGTTCACTTCATGGAGCACAAGTTGGGAACCAAGACTGGTCGGGTCCGTGGCAGTAACAAGCTAAGCTTTGGGCTAGGTTGTGAAGTGGGCCAAGGGTTGCTGGATGGTTTGGTGTTTCTCACTTGGGGCGAGAAGGCCGATGGGGAGATCGGTTGCTCTCGATGGTGTGGCCACAGGTTGGACGAATGGGACTCCCTATTTGAGTGGACCAAATGATGAGATTGGACTTTGTTCAGAGGAACAAGGTAAGGTGCTATGTTCGAGAAAAGCAGTGGCAGTGCTAAGGTCTTGAGATAGCGTGCACGCATCCGTGCGCGACGGATCATGTGGGCTCTCCTGGCAGATAGCAAAGGTTGTGTGAGGGCCGAAGCTTTCAGAGCAGAGAGACTTGGACTCGAGTGTAGACGAAGAGACAAGTCAGGACACTCGGGTGGACCTTGGTCCAGGATCGCCTGGTGACATGTTGCTGGGAGGGGAAAGACCCAGTTGTCAACTCAAAGGGTCGAGGTATCGCAATTTGTGAGGGGGTGGACGTTGGATGGCGACATCACCGTTATCAGCAGTTGCGAGAAAGACTAGCAGATGGGTTAAGCTTGGGTTCCGTTCAGCGGCTATCGCGAAGGTGATTGCTGGAGGTATGGAGGACGGCAAGTTTGAGCAATGGGAACGAGGTGCCGTTAGTCTCGAACTTGGCCGAGGACTTTGGTGGGGAACCGAAGTCGGGTTTAGCGAAAGCCTAGAGGGAGTGGGCTTGAGCGACCGAGAGTACTGAAGCCTAAGGTGCTAAGCAGCAACGAGTAGCGAAAGTGCGGAGCAGTCAGGAGGCATGTCAAGAGTTCATGGTGGAGCAAGTAGATGTGCGAAGTAGCCGAGGACAAGCTTGCCTCCATGAAAGGATCGAAAACTCGTAAAGACCATGGTGATGGCTTGACGTTATGTGATTGCGGGGGCATTTGTGAAGCAAAAGTTGTGTGCGGGAAGGGTACGAAACGGGCGTAAGTACTCATGGATATTGGAAGGGGTTGGATGTTGATCTGGCCCGACCGTAGTTTGTGTATAGGGAGTGCTAGGGTGGGGAACCCTAGATTAATATTGTGACATTTCGAGGTGGAGAAGCGAAGCCGAGCTGCGAGCTGATTCACGTTGGACGCTCCAAGACGTGGGACGTTTGAAGTTTGACCTCGGAGGGAGCGAGGGAGGGCCACTCTACTGAATTTTAAAGGAACTCGTGCACACTTGGGATGGGTGTATTCGCGGAGTACACTGAGTGCACTGGTTGGTCCAGTAGCACTATAGGAAGAGATCGCTAGCTGGAAAGGGATTTCCCTGTGAGGGAGGCACAAGCTTGGCTACTAGATGCAGGAAACTTGGGTTAAGGAGGGGCGAAAGGGACAGAAGGGCCGAGTAGCGCCTCGAGAAGGACCGAGTTGCAGAGGAGTGCTAGTGCCATCTGGATAGTCGTGAGCAAACGACCAGCTTAACATTCTAGTTCCGTGGAGGAGTTTTGTGGTGCGGGGGAGGCATCCGGAGCTGGGGAGCTTCAACTCAAGGGGGCAGAATGGTTTTCACAGTGTATTTGGTCGGGAAGGACCAAGGAGCTTCAGCGACGCGTTGGGTAGCGGACATGCTCAAGGGTGGGTCTGTCACGCCCTGGGGTCGAAACTGCGACCCTGGCTCGCCAACAGATCCGCCGTCTGTGCGGAAACTGCCGCACAGACGAAGCGTCTAACCTGCAAAAGATCCATAGCTAACATGTATCAGAGCTGAAAAAGAAACTAATAGCTATAGAAATCAACCGAACATCTGGATAAAAAAGTCCTCAAAACAAAGTCCGACAAGCTATGAAAATAATACAATCCTCACAAGTCTCTCAGAATGTCCAGTACAAAAGTGGAGTCATAAAAAAAAAAACCGGGCACATCTACCTCTGACTCTCAAAGCTGGTAAGGAACTACTCGGCCTCGTCCTCACCTCGATCTACCGTCCCCGCGCGAACCAAGCCGGAACAGCTACCTCAACCTGTCACCGCAGCGGGTGTGAGATCTACTGCAGAAGGCAGATCTCAGTGGGTACCGTCCTAATATCCACGGTATGCCCACTAAGTCTACTGGAGGCAAAACAGATAGGTATGCAAATAGATAGGTAGATAGATAAATAATGGTAAGCTGGAAGAAAATTACAGCTAATGTGTCTCAACCATAAAGCTCAAAAGGAAACCCTATCATAAACATGCTATGCATACTCTCGCTACTTCTAAACTGCCTCAGTATCAATGCTCAAATGAGAAACCATCTAAGAACATAATATGTGACCACCCGCTCATAACACCTAATCCCAAAGAGTGCCACATAGGGTCCAGTCAGACCTGCGCCTGTCGACTAGGAACGCACCTGCCCACTACCACACATCCCCATGAGGACGGGATTTATGTGGGGTGTCCTGTCCGACTATCTCAATCTCATTCAAGTAACCACCTGGTAACTCGGCAAGGGGCATCAACCACCTGGTAACTAGGCCAGGGGCAAGTAACCACCTAGTAACTCGGCCAGGGGCATCAACACATCTACGCATCCGGAACGTGACCCGAGGGGAGCGACCCCAACGAGCTCAAGTATCACATCAGTCTCAACTGTCTCAATAAATGGCACATGCGGGCTGTGGTCCACGATCAAACAGATCGGCAACTCAATGCTCAGAAGTACAACTCAGTCGGAAAAGACTCCTCGACTCAACAAGAAAAGCCCAAATCCTCACATGATCTGTCGGAGAACCCTCAACGACTCAATCTGATAATGCACAACTCATGGCTAAGTCGGGAAACCTCCACGACTCGATCTGCCAGAACCCCAAACTCTCAAGCTAAGTCGGAGGTCCACCTCAACGACTAAATCGGAAAAACACAATCTAGAGCAATCACCCAATCCCCACAAGGAAGCTCATCTCACATGACACTAGAGCTCAACACACATGCTCTAAAAATCCGCTCGGCCCCCCGGCACGAGTATACAAGCACCCTGAACCTATGCCATACCTTTGGCAACTCATAATTTAAAAACCATCTTTAAAAACCTTGATTTTTCTTAAAATGGGTTTCTCGATTTTTAAAACGGTGCAGGTGCAATTATGATGCAAACAAAGCATGAAACCTAGTGTCATATAATATCAGGAGTCTACTAAAAATAATCCGGGGTTCCAATAAACCATACAGAAAATTCTAGGCAACTATCAGATTAAAAACAGTGAAAAAATAGCGAGATAAACATGATCAACTTGCGTTCAATAGCATTAAAGGGCATTCCAGAAATTTTGGAAAAATTCCAACCCACCTGGATCACTTTCCGCAGGCAATGCTGAAGTCGGGGAAGCGTCGAACCCCCAAACTGAAGAAAATCCAAAAATCGCGCCGCGCGCGCGCACTTTGCCGCGAACATCGAAAAAATCCTCGGAAATTCAACTAAATTCACCCGAGTCCTCTATAGAAAACCGCGCACTCTCCGGCTCACCCCACGGCCAACTCACATGCAAACCAAGGCTCCAGCACCATCTGCTTCCAAAGCGACCAACAACACACATAAAAACTCCAACCATCCACTTAAACCCAACAGCACACACCATAAACCACCACACCAACAAAAATTCCAAAAAGGCTCCCAGTATAGCACAAATTATTAAACTCACTAATTCATTCACCAAAAATCCCCAACACACTTAAAAAAAAATACTAGATCACATAATCATCAATTACTTATGTCCAACCACACATACACCCAAGACCATAGTACACTCCCTGCTCACATAACACAATTACACACTAGTTCACAAATCAATTAAGTCCAAGACTATCATCTTATAGGTAACCCACAATACACTCTCATAGAACTCATCAATCCCTAAGCAGTTACTAGGTGCACCAAGTCCCCTTGTTATACACCTCAATTCAAAAAACCACAACAAATAAAACACATAAACTCTTAAGCTGTCACAACACACCTCACACAAGTCCACATAATATCTGCACACTAATAAATAATGCCCACTTACACAAAACTCACTGAACACAATAAGACTCCTCTGCACACTCACCCCAGCACATACCACACACCCTCAGCACAACACAACCACTGAAAGCTCCAAAAACCCGACAGCACACCGCCAACTACACAGGTAGAAACTGCAAGCCGCGCACACGATCCGGCTCCGGCTCCGCACGGCACCCCTTGAAAATCTGACACAAAGTGGCCGTCCTGTGAGAGAAAAGGAAAGAAACCGCATCAAAAACGGCCCACAAAGAGCCCTCGCGTCACTCGGCAACCACCAGTCCTTGCCGCGCGCGCGCGCCGACCACTTGCAGCAGCCGCACCCCGCACGCGCTGCCGACGCTGGCCGCGCGGCGCCCTAGCTGAGCGGCGCCCAACCTGCAGCGCGGAGCCCCGCCCTGCAGCGCGGCGCTCGGCCTGCTGCACGGCGCCCGCAGCAGCTGCGCGCGGCGCCCCTGGCGCCCGCCCAGCGGCTGCGGTCTGCTGCGCGCGCGCCCTCTTGGCGCTCGTGCAGCACCCAGGGGCAGTTGCGCGCGGCGCCCCTGGCGCCCGCGCAGCGCCCTGGCGCTGCCGCGCAGCGCCCCGTGGTGCCCGCGCAGTGCCCAGGCGCTGCCGCGCGGCGCCCCTTGGCGCCCGCGCAGCGCCCAGGGGCAGCTGCGCGCGGCGCCCCTTGGCGCCCGCGCAGCGCCCAGGGACTGCAGCGCGGCGCCCATGGGCCAGCCGCGCGGTGCCCATGCACGCCCGCCAGCAGCACGCCACCACGCTGCGCTGCGCCCGAGCGGCCACCTCCTCGCCGCAGCCACCTCACCAACAGGGAAAGCAGCCCACCAACCATGGACAAGCAGTCCAAGCCCTCACACACACAAAAAAAACCACAAAACTACACTTACCTTGTTGGAGGCTCGGCGCGCGCGTTCCGCTCGTCGCGCTCTCCGCTCGTCCCCGCAGCTTCAAGGAGGAAGTCCAACATCCAAACCACCCTCAACACTTCATTTCTCATCCTTCTTCTTCTTCCTTCATCTTCCTTCTCTTCTTTCTTCCATTCTTTCTTTTCCTCTGTTGCATTAGTTTTCCTCTGTTTTAAGCAGGGGAAGAAGGCGGTGACGTGGCCACTTAATTAGTGGATGCTAATTAAGTGGATGGCAGCTGGGTGAGGATTAAATAAACCACAACTCAAAATATCCAAACCCACTTAAAAACAAATTCCACATAATCCCCTTTCTTTCATCACAGGCTAAAACAAAAATCAACTAATTAATTAATTTAATTTAATAATCCATAAAAGCCCCCCGCCAACTCACTTTTTGCCCTCGGGGCCTCCGCACCAGTCTGGAAACTCCCGAACTCCGCTGTAATCTAAAAATACACATGTCCACAGCTTTTTCTCCTCAAAAAGCTCAACCGTTGAGTCGGGGTGCTCAATCCAATAACCGGCTCCAAAATTGTCAGTTCCGACTCACTTTTCGCCTTCGGGTCCACCGCGTCAGTACGGAACCTCCCGAACTCCGCTGTAATCATAAAATATACCTGTTCCAAGTGTACCCGAATTTCCTGCACTCCACTGTGAAGTCGGTATTTTCCCAAATCCAGTCCTCAATCGGCGCATAATGCCCGAAAAAACTCCGAATCAAGCTGGGGTTTCTGCGTTGCTCCGAATCAACCCGACCTCAACTGTAAACACATAAGCAAAATGCCCGAGGCAATTCCTCTGCACCACGCCATCTTGCGAGGTCGGCGCGCCATCCGAAAGCCCGGTATTCTACAGGGTCAGTGTGGCATGCGATGCCAAGGCCGAGGGCGGCTCTGATCTGGAGTATTGGTTGGCAGCTATCAACCAAGCTGGAAGAACGGATGAACATCGACGAGGGCGTCGATAACATGAGTGGGGGAGTCTGTCACGTGTCGATCGTGTTGGTTCAACCGTGACATCCTTGGGGCCACTTTTGGAAGACATTTGGTAGGCATTTGGGTTGACAGAGTTACGGCAATGCGAAGTTGGGACAATCCGTCAGGGTTGAGCCGTGGGCGAACCAACGGAGGCAATTCCCTAGCAATGGCCCATGCCATGACAAGGAAAATGGTCCCGCATGCGGGGTTTCAAAACGTACCCCTCGGTGAGCACCTTTGTACCCCCGGGGTGCCAAAGGGGTGGATGCCTCGTGGGTTATATAGAGGAGGGGTTGAACACTTGCGAAGTGGCCCCGGCTCCCCCGTTGGCCTATAGGACATAGGTCATCCCTTGGCGAGCGGAGTCGCCAAGCCTAGGTTCGTGTGAGCAGGATTTGATGGTCGTTGAGCACACGAGCTTAGGGTAATGCCAAAGACATGAGGTCGACGGCATTACGGAGCGGGGTAAGCCAAGAGGCTTTGCCTCTAGGTTCGTTTGCACTACCTTATGCAGTTTCGGATCTCTGTAGTGGAGCGAATGAGCGAATGAGGGATAGTCTTGCGAAGGTTGGTCCGCCTCAATGGACAAGGCTTGCGAAGGCATGTATGTGCCGAGCGGGGATTCGTGAGGTGCGAGGCCTACGAAGTTTGCGAAGCGAAGGAACGGTCGGTCCGCTGTAATGGACAAGGCTCGCAAAGGTATCGGTGCCGAGCGGGGATTCGTGCGGTGCGAGGCCCACGAAGTAGGAGGAGACGATTGATGTTGGTTTTCGTAAAGTAAGCCATGGAGAGGACCGAGGGTGTTGGGGGCCAGGCATGGCTGTCCAATGGAGGTGCCGAATGGCTAGCGAAGCGGAGCGAGGCCGATTCGATTGTGGGCGACATCCGTCAAGCAAACCTTGGATGCTGGGCCGAGTGTGTTGGCGGCCGAGCATGGTCGTGCAATGGAGGTGCCAGGGGGTTGGCGACGCGGGAAGAATGTCGCTAGGTTGGCAAACCCTTGCGAAGTGAACACACGCAGGAACAAGTAGTGTGGGGTATTCGGGAAGCGGACCTTGGACCGAATCGGGAGCGATGACGGAACTAGGTGGCCGGCGGAACGGGACAGGCCCGACTCGACTATGGATCCCGTAGTGGAAATTGAGGGGCGTGGGGCGCCTTGGCAAGGCAATGGGCTGGCGAGATGCGTGGGAAAGGTCGCTCGGTTAAGCAGACGAGTGGAACGCGCAAGGGCAGCTCGCTTGGGCCCATTCGAATGGACTAAGTTGTGAGAACTTGTATTGTCCTGGATGTTTGCTTCGGAGGCAAATGGGCATTCGGTTAAGTAGCACTCTCGAGGAGTGTTTGTCCGGCTAGGCGGAATATACTCGGCTTGAAGGCCAACCTCGTTGGTGGGGTTGTTTGTTCGGAACTCACGGAGTTCGACGAGGGGTTCGATGTAAGACGCGACGCCGAGCAGTCAGGCTCATGGAGGAGCATACTTGGTTAATGCTTGAGTTGTGATCCCGCTGTTTAAGTTAGAGGGCGTGTCCGTGGCAAAGGACTCGGGAAGGCCGGCTCAGGTGTGCGACATTGAGCGCCGCACGGGGTAATTTTAAGGCGAAAAAGCTAGCCCCGTGACAGCAGGCTTGACTGGACCCGGTGTGGCAGTCGTTGAGATTGGGTTGATTTGAGTGCTTTGTGAGTGAGTAGTGGCATATTATTGTTTCATTATGCTATTTCATAGAGCATGATAGTTAGAGGCATAGTAACTGTAGTTTTATTTCAGCTTCACTACCTTATTCAGCACCTTTGTTACTTTTGCCTCCAGTAGACTTAGTGGGTTGATCGTTGATCTTGAAAACGGTACTCACTGTGGACTACTCCTTTGATGTAGTTCTCACATCCGCTGTGGTGTGTCTTTTCAGATACTTCAACTTTTGCACCTGTTCGTGCTGGTTCTTCTGATCGAGATAAGCAAGTCGCAAGATAGATCCCTACCAGAGCTAGAGAGAGATAAATGTACCCTTTTTGGAGTTACTAGATTTCATACTGTACAGTCTGTGTGTATTTTGTTTACTTTTATTGTCTGAGAGATGGATTTTGTACTTATGCCTTCCAGATGTACAATTATGTGAGATTATTTTGTTATGTTATTTCTAGCTCTGGTATTATATAGTTAGAGATCTTTGCAGGTTAGACACTTCGCCTGTGCGGGACTTCCCATATAGGTGGCGGATCTGTTGGCGAGCCCGGATCGCAGTTCAACCCCGGGGCGTGAGAGCCACACCAGCTGTCCTCATCATAACAACTCCAAATGTCAATGCAGTTTCCGGCGACTGTCCCATCAACAACCGAATCTGATGACTTGAGTATTTGCCGATCACACATGCATGAACCGAAATATTGTCTTCACATTACCACAAGGCATTCGTCTTATCTCATTCGGTTTGGTTCACCGCAACCGATTCGACTCAATACATATTCCCTATATACTTCTAACAACTTAACAAAAATCATAACAATCAACACAAAACAATCCTAACAAATCTGATTTTTGCTTACACGAATAATCCTTACCACCCTAAGCCTACAAAACAGCATGAAAGAGGGAAGCAGAGATCTACCATCTTATAACCTACTTGGCCAAAATAGAAATATTTATCCAAATAATTTTTTTAAAAGATTATTTTATCAAATTAAAATTCTATAAGATTATTTTTTTAGAAAAAAAAAAAATTCAATTTGCTCCTGCACCGTGTGGTTCAAAAAGTGCATTTAAGGTTCTTCTAATTGTTCCAATTTTTACTTTCCCTCGAAGCTGAGAAAAAAATGGCGACGGAGCAACCCGAAGCTGAGAAGCAGAAGCAGCATGATTTTATCGGGGCGGCGCTCTCGTTGCACAGGCCTTGCAATTGCAGCAAGCTACCTAACCCTTCCCTCACCGGAGACACCTCTCCTCGCGCCAGCCGGCTCCCTCAGCCTCGGGGGACTGGGGGCGTCCGCCCTCGGGTGTCTTACAAGGAGGCGGTGCTCTTGCCACCTACGACAACAACAGCCACCTCGCCACCCAAGCCCAACTTGCGGCGGACGCCGGCTTTTCTGTCGAACGCTGCACTACCAGCTCTACCACCAAGATTTCTTCTCAACCCTTCGCTGCGCGGGCGGTGTTTCCGGTGCTTCGCGAAAGGACACCGCGCGGCGGAGTGCAGGGAACCGAAACGGTGTCTTCTCTGCATGAGAACCGGACACCAGGCTGCCCGTTGCGGCTATCTCAGCCGCTCACAACCTGTGGTGGCCGCCAGGAAGCCCGGCCGGCCAACGCAGTTGGCAGCGTTCCTCCCGGCTCGGTCCTCACTTTCTGCGGGGCTCCCCTTCTTGGCGGGGTGCGTGGCGAGGCTGGCTACTGCGGGGTTCGAGGTGGAGACCCTGAGGGAATCGATCCCCGGGAAGCTTGCCGGTTTTTTTGGAGGAGCGGAGGGCGACTACAAGGTGGCGACTCTCCAAAAAGACTGCCTAGCGGTCATCTTCCCGAGCTGGGCTATCAGGGAATCGGCGATTGGGAGAAGCCCGATTCGGTTGGGAGAGGCCTCTTATTCCTTCTCTAACTGGGTGGAAAGGGGGGAAGGGAAACGGGGTCACTTGCGTCACATGGCCTGGATTCGGCTCATCAACTGGCCTATTCTTTCCTGGCGCGAGGAAGATGTGAAGGCAGCAGTCAGCGGATTCGGGGAACTATGGGAGGTTGACGAGGACAGCTCGGGCGCGAGGAATCTCTCATTCTTCAGGGCCCGGGTACGTTGCCAAGACGTTGCATCCATCCCTGAATCCATCGCACTCATGGTGGAAGATCGGCGGTTCAGCATACCCATAGAGATAGAGGGGTGGGTTGAGGCGGCACCCATCTTCCTTGGTGAGGAGCTCGACCAGCGACTTGGTCTCAGCACACTGGAGGCCCAAATCGCGTTCGCCAATACCACGGGTTTCTCGTCGGTGCCGGCGCACATGGAGGTGGGTTCCCACCGGCCATCGGAGGAGGGTTGTGGGGCGACTGGATCGGGTCGTCCGCAGGGAAGGGGCAGGGCTGCGGCCGGCCGACGGGATCACGGTGGCGGGTTACCAAACACCTTGAAGGTGATGCAAACCCTTCCCCCGCTGCACGGTCGCGCTTCCCGAAGCACTCCTTCCCATTCCAAGGAGACAGACCCTGGTTCGGATTCTGACGGACTGCGGAATTTGCCTCTTCCGTGCTCCGAGGGTGGACAGGGGAAGTTACCCCTTTCATGTCATTCGGAAAGCCTGGAGGGAGGAGCTCGATTGCTGAACGAGCCCCTATCGGACAAGTCAACCTCCCTGTGTGGTCCCGAGACCAACGCTTCGGAGATCGGGGAAATTGTGGATGTCATTATTCGGGAAGCGGGCCTCCAAGAAGTGGGCCAGTTCGAGATGGGCCATCCTCTCACTTCGCCTTCCCCTAGGGGCCTTGAAATTGAGGCGACTCGGGGGCCCTCTCCCAGGACTGGACGGGGGTCCAAGGCGGGTATTGCTACCAAGGCCCAGACCCTACAAATTATTGAAGACGGTTGCCGTTCAGGCCCAGGGAGGAATACTATCACTAGAAGAAGTTTGAGGCTCGCCAAGAAGCACAAGGGTTGCCACATTTCCCCTCTGCTTCAGGCCCAAGCCCTGACGAGCAGGAGGATTTCGGAGGGGCGGTCTCCATGCAGTACTTCTTATCCGATCGTCCTCGCCTTAGACGCGACCCCGACTACTCTCGAGTTTTCGCGGGCGGAGACTGTGCACGCGGCTACCAGCTACCCCAGCAACTCCGAGAAGACGAGGGAGGACGGACCGCCTGTCAACAAGGACCTTGGAACGCATCTGACGACTGCGGAGATAAAATGTATCAAGGCCTGCTGTGGGATTGTGGAGGAGGAGAGGGACTGCATCTCAACCCGAGACTCCCTTCTCACGACAGAGACTTTGCCAGGAGTACCCATAGGGGATCGCGCGAGCGAACATTAGGGGAGCTCGAGGTTTGTTCTTGTTGATGACGATTGAGTGAAGTCTTTCTTTTAATGTCTCGCCACAGAACTTTCCGATTCCTCTCTTGGAATGTGAGGGGACTTAATGGAAGGGACAAATGCACCCTTGTGCGGGCTTTTATTCAAAGAAGCAAGTGCGGAGTGGTTTGCTTTCAGGAAACTAAATTGGCGACCACCTCCGCTTCCAAATTTCTTTCTTTCTGCGGATTCCACCTCAGAGATTACCGGACACTTGACGCGGAGGGCACCAAGGGTGGCTTGCTCACTGCGTGGAATCCTGCTCTATTCGATTGCATCAGTGAATGGGTCGGGAGATTTTCGCTCAACACAGTGCTGAAAAGAAGGGTCGATGGAGCGACTTTTACGATTTCCAATATTTACGGACCCACGGTTCCATCTCTTAAGAGGGGTTTTTTTCGAGAGCTAATTACTCTTGGAACGAGTTCCGTGGGACCGTGGGGCCTCTTGGGGGATTTCAACATGCTACTTTCGGTTGAGGACAGGAACGGCCCACCTTCTCACGTCGCTGAAATGCTGGAATTCAGGAACGTCATCGACCAACTTGGTCTCCTGGACCTCCCCATCTCCAACAAAGCTTTCACCTGGACGAACGGGAGACGCTCCCCTACTCTTGAACGCCTGGACAGGGCGCTTATCTCTCCGGAGTGGCAGGCTTCCTTTCCCAGATCGGTGCTCCGAGCACTCCCGAGACCGAGGTCAGATCATACACCTATTGTGCTTTCGGCTTACACATTTATACCAGCACCGCACCTTTTTAGGTTCGAGAACTATTGGCTACGCTATCCGATAATTGCTGATATTATAGCCAAAGCCTGGCATGTTGGAACCGAGGGTGGCGGGCAAGGGGGGGGTTTCGATTCGAAAATCAGGCGGGTTACCTTGGCCCTCAAAGAGTGGAGTGCTGGGTTGGGTTCTATTCTAAAGACGCAAGCCGAGACGTGCCTTTTCTGGATCAGTTGGATTGATAGGGCAGAAGAGGTCAGGGCGCCAACGACAGGAGAGTTTCTGCTGAGAAACAGACTCAAGGAGAGACTCGGGGAAATTTCGCTTCAAGAAGAGATCAAATGGAAGCAAAGATCTAGGGTACAATGGTTGAGGGCGGGGGATGCAAACACCAAGTTCTTTCACCATTGCGCAAACGGCCGCAGGAATAAGAATTACATAACCCGGTTGACCGACGGACTCACTACACACTCTGGTCACGCGGCTATGGCTAAAGTTTTGTTCTCCTTTTTCTCCGCTCAACTTGGCACGGAGGCTCGCACCTTTTCGAGTATACATCTACCCTCTCTCTTTGTTTCAGATTCTATTGATCTTCGGAGTCTGCAGGAACCTTTTTCGGAGCAGGAAATTAAACGTGCCATTTTCTCTTGTGCGCCGGATAAGGCGCCGGGACCAGACGGGCTATCTCTAATCTTCTATCAACGGTTCTGGGGGGTGCTCAAGACTGATTTGGTGGAGGCCTTCCAGAAACTGTATCGGGGTCTTCTGGATTTGCGAGAGATCAACAGAGGTTGGATTTGTCTCGTTCCGAAAAAAGCGGGAGCGGAGGATGTGCGGGAGTTTAGACCAATTTGTTTGGTCAATGGTTTATCCAAAATTATTTCCAAGGTGCTGGCGACAAGACTGCAACTTTTCTTGGAGGATCTCATTAATCCCTTTCAAACAGCATTCATCAAAGGCCGTTCGATCCTCGACAACTTCTACACGGCGCACATCCTGACACATCATCTTTTTTCCTCACACCAACAGGCTGCTTTATTCAAGATTGATTTTGAGCGGGCTTTTGATCACATTAATTGGTCCTTCTTGGTCGAGCTACTTCATACGAGAGGTTTTGGGGACAAGTGGACCAATTGGATCCAGGCGGTACTACAATCTGCCACTAATGCGGTATTACTTAACGGTATCCCGGGCGAATCTTTCCATAGCAAACGGGGGATTCGTCAGGGGGATCCCCTATCCCCTTTACTCTTCATCCTTTGTATTGACGTCCTGTTCAGGATGCTGCAAGCGGCGGTCTCTCACTCGCTGTTACAACCGGTTGGAGTTGGCGGTGTCGCGATTCACACCCTTCAATTTGCCGACGACCTGCTCCTCTTCTTCGACGGCAGCCTGAAATCGGCAGAGGTGATTAAGATTATTCTCGAGGCGTTCTCGTCGGCCTCAGGCTTAAAGATCAACTTTTCTAAGAGCCGCATTATTCCGGTGAATTTGGAGACGGGGCAGGCCAATAGACTAGCCAACCTGTTTGATTGCTCCGTCGAAGGTTTTCCGATTACTTATTTGGGCCTCCCACTCTCTCCAAGGCCGTTGAGAAAACCGGACTACTTACCACTCATCGAGAAGATCGGAAAGCGCCTGGCGGGTTGGAAAGGCCGACTGCTGTCCAGAGCGGGACGCTTGATTTTAGTTAATTCGGTGCTCTCGAGCGTACCTTCTTTCTTCTGCTCAGCTTTCAAGATCCCGACTTGGGCGATTAAAGAAATTGACAGAATGCGACGTGCTTTCTTTTGGAAAGGAAAGGCCTCGACCAGTGGGTTCCACAGCTTAGTTAAGTGGAAACAGGTTTGTCGTCCTAAGTCGATTGGTGGTCTCGGAATCCGAAACTTAGCCGCGGCGAATAGCGCACTCCTCATGAAGGGCCTCTGGAATTTCTACAACGACAAAGAGCGACCCTGGGTACGACTCTTACATTGCAAGCACTACAGGCGCAAATTGCCTTGTACGGGAGGCGCAACACCCAAGAAATGCGCGCCGGTGTGGAAGGGCGTACTCTGTACCTCGGGGCCATTCCACACAGCCGTTTCCTTCAAGCTTGGGGACGGGGCGAACATTCCTTTTTGGCATGCTAAATGGACGGGTGACAAACTACTGCGTGAGCGCTTTCCGACATTGTTTGAGTTAACTTCGCGCAGACACATTTCGGTGAAAAATTGGCTACATTGTTTCGCGGACAAGATCAATTTTGGCTTCTGCGAACTGCCGGCGCACGATACTGTGGGACATAACGAAATAATACAACTCCGCAATGTGATACGGAACACCACATTGAACGCTGAATTGGATGGCTTGGTTTGGAGAGGGAATAACAATGGAATTTTCAGCGTGTCGAGCGCATACAATTTTTTGGTTAGAGATGGACTGGATGAACGCCAGATACTTCATCTCTGGAACATCAAGGTACCCCTTCGCATCAAAATTTTCCTTTGGTTGGCTGCAAGGAATAGGTTATTGACAGCCGATCGACTGATCAAGCGAGGATGGCAGGGACCTAACTTCTGCGTCTGCTGTTATGGCGATGAAGAGACACTAGACCATCTTCTTTTTCATTGCCACTTCGCCCGCTCGGTTTGGAGTCGGATTCTCCAGGGTAATCATACTCGGTTGTCAACGCTACAACGTAGAACAGGGGATTTAGCGGACAAATGGACGAGACTGAAATCGTTGACAGCTCAGAGTGAACAGGATCACCTGGATGCGTGCGTCGCAGCTACATGTTGGGAATTGTGGATGGAGCGAAATCACAGGATCTTCGAAAATCAGACCTCCAGTTCGGGAGAGTGCACTAGGAGGATTTTCAACACTTTAATTCTATGGAGAAAGGCACTAGCGCTGGGAGGGTAGATACCTGAGGGGGCGCAGAGATGCGAGAATTGGAAGTTCGAACTGAAGTGGCAAATGTTCCCTGCACCTACGCTTAAATTACCGGTTTAAAGGCACCATTCTACGGTTAATGCACTGTAACGAGACGTCATATGACTCTCTGGGCCCAAGATTGCAGCAGATGGAGCAAGCTGATAATATTAACGAGGTGCTAAACAATCTGAAACCAGAGGGCGCTCTTGAGGCTCAGTCCACTGACTTTGGATTGTCATTATTGACCAACTCACAAAGCTTTGACTAGTAGAAGGCCTCAGAGTTTACTCCACTAGACCAAGCTCTAGAACCCCCTTTGATTGATTATATTCTGACTAATATTGGCAACTGCGGTGGACGACGAGATGGTGGTGGCCTTTGAGATTACTGTTTTCTCTGTTCCTCTGCTGCTTTAGAATGCTGTGTTAATACTGGTCTCGTTGTTCAAAATCTGGACGCGAGGGCTCTCTAGCTTTTGACTTCTGTATGCGTTAATACCTTAGGTTTTGTTTCCTGAAAGCGTGGGTATATTAGTGTTCGCTGTTTGTACGCCTGGGCACACTTGCGTTGGCTCACTGTGCTGGGCATTAACCCCTCACTAGAGAGGGGGGGTCCAAACTGGCTACTGTTGTATCTTTCCTTCAAATAGGGTTTAACCCTGTTTAATCAAAAAAAAAAAGTGCATTTAAATAACCTGTGATTTGGCTCATTTTTCTTTTGCTATCTTATAGTTCAAAATGTTACATTAATTATTTAGGAGTATCAAAAAATTTTACTTTATAATCCAATTAGATAGTAGATTCTTTTGATAAAAATAAAAATAAATCATAAAAGAGTTAAATACAATATTTTAAACTATAGAATAACAAAAATAAGCTAATTAACAAGAGGGGAAATTAATATCTTTTCATTTGTAAAATAATTCACCTTTTAATTTGGTATGTGTATGTAATGTTATCCTTTTATTTGCATTTTTGGGGGTTAATCACATCATGGATCCGAATCTTCACTTTGATTGTGCACTTCAAATTTCTTTCTTTATTATTTATTTATTACAATCAGGTTCCTAACCTTCATTTTTTAATCTTTCTTTCAATTAGTTCCCTATCATCAAATATTCATTAAT
Organism: Tillandsia leiboldiana; assembly: GCA_029204045.2. Classification (NCBI taxonomy): domain Eukaryota; kingdom Viridiplantae; phylum Streptophyta; class Magnoliopsida; order Poales; family Bromeliaceae; genus Tillandsia; species Tillandsia leiboldiana. The sequence goes on from CM055073.1 coordinate 19,380,664, forward strand.
ATTAAGGGCGCGACCGGCCAAAAATAGAAATCAAAATGAATCAAAATTGAAAACGAAATGATAAAACATTTAGGGTACTAATTAAATTGGAAGAGTTGATTTTCGTTTCATTCTTAGGTCGAAAATGAGAGAATTTTGATTACTTTTAAAAAAAAATTAAAATAAAACTTATAGTAAAAAATTTAAAATATAAAATTAAATTTAAGATTGAATCTGTATTTCAAAATATAAAATTAAATTTATATTTCGGATTAAAATTTGAACAGAAAAATTAAAATTAAGATCAAAATTTTAAAACATAAATTTGAGTTGGCAAATTAAAATGTAAAACTAATTTACAAATTAAATTCAAAATTTAAATTAAAATGCTTGGAAAATATATATAAGTTAAATTCATAATTCACAACATGAATTTAAAATTTAAAATTTATTTTTAAATTCATAATCCAGTATTCAAATTCAAAAGTATATGATTGAATGCAAAATTTAAATTTGAGTTTAAATAAAAATTTAAAATTTAAAACTCAAAATTAAATAAAATATCAATTTTATATTTGTATTCAAATATGAAATTAGGATAAGTTACTCACCAAATCTTATAAATGTATACTTTCTATGAATGAAAATATTCAATTTTGCATTAAGATTTTAAAGCCTGTTTATAGCAACTTTTGTAGAATGGAAAATCTAGTGGAGTGTTTGATAAATTTTAATTTTGACGTTTCTAGTTTGCAAATTTACTGAAGTATATGATATATACATATATATACACGGTGGTTGATATTCGAGACCCGAATTCGAAGCTTAATTCATATTTTCAGCTAAGTTTATTTTTAAAATAAACGAAGCCTATAGTATGCCACATTTCTCTTAAAAAAATATATATAAAAAATAATAAAAAAAAATAATGCTCTAAAGTATCAATCGTTTTTAGTGCAAGTGGCAAAAACTTGGTGGTTGATACCCGTCCCCAATTCGAAACCTAATTGTTTTCGTATTTCTAACTAAGTTTATTTCAAAATAAATAAAGCGGATAACATACTATCTTTCTCTCTCAAAAAACACTAACAATTCTTCAAATCAATTTTAAAAGATTACTCAAATTAAACTAATTAAAGGTTGATGGATCGAGTACTCTCCAATTTTTGTAATTATTTATGGTAAATCTTATTTTTAAAAGAATTCTCCTTAATTTCTCTGATGTTTTTATACTTTTATTAAGAACTATTTGGTACAAATTTAATTTTGACAAGGTTAAGGATTTCTTGCAAAATTAAGTATATATTTTTAAATTTTAGAAAATTATTGTCTAATCAATCAATTTAAAAATTATGAACTAAATAACTATTTTTTATTTTATTATAATTTTTTTAATTCTTGACGTTGCTTGCATGGTCGACGAAAATGGCCTAGAAAGAGTTAGAAGAATGAAAAGCAAATAAAACACCAAATGGGAATATGTATCTTTTTGTACAAAATTGGCCTAAAAAATAAGCATATTACATACTTTATAATTTTACTTTAGAAAGTTTTTTAGTTTGGAAACAGAAGTCATGTCAACTTAGATATATATTGAAGAATTAGGCTAAAATACTATCGATAGCACCAATCCATTGGTGCTATCCAATTTTTAGTCGTTGGATGAAAAAATATGCGGTTGGAATTATAGTGGGCCCCTAGGATTTACTAAGTGGTTGGTTGAATAGTAAAAATTTTAGAGGACCACTATAATTCCAACCGTATATTTTTTCATCCAACGGCTGAAAACTTAATAGCACTAATTGTTTGGTGCTATCGATAGTATTCTAGCCGGACTCTATATTGAATACTTATATTATAATAAGATTATATTTCTGTTCAACAGTATGAAATCATTTTATATAAATAGAAACATACATATGTTTAGTAGTAATGCACTATAGTTTACTTTATAATTGCACTGTAGTTACAAATATATATAATTTTAATTCATGTGTTTAATTTAGTATATTTGAGTCGAACTGCTTAGTAACAACCATACAAAAAAGCTCACTAGTTGAAATTACATCCAAATCCAGGTTAGGAATAGAATCACCAACTAATTAACAATAATAATTAATTAATTAATTAATTAATTAATTAATTAATTAATTAATATATATTTACTTGTATATAGATAAATATAAATATTTGTAAATAAATAAATACTAATAAAAGATTTTAAATAATACAAGCTTTGTGTAAAATAAAATTAAATTTTTAAAAAATTAGTTTTATTTAAAATATAAAAAATAGTTTTAGTCTTAAATTTTTATAGAATGTGATTATATATGTTAACTTAATAAGTTTTAATTAATTATATAATTATTAAATTTGATAAAAAGAAGAGAGAATTATAATAATTTTTTGAGTTTTATTTATATATTAAAATTATATAGATTGAAAATGTTAAATTGTACCGATTGATAAGTTGAAAAATATGAAAATATTACATATATCTACTTATTTATTTATAGGTAGTAAATTTAAATGATTAATAAATTTGTATAATTATTGTCGGCTCACCATTTCAAAAAAAAAATGCCTGATTTTTTTTTTCGTACGCTTTACTGAATTGATATTTATTTTTTTATATTATATATATATAATCACATATAAATATATAATTTTATAATATTAATTATCATCTATAAATATATAATTTTATAATATCTAAAATTATATATAAATATAAAATTTTAATTAATAATTAGAAGATGACATGATTATTTTATATTCACGACAGATAATCTATTTTTTCTATCTAAAAAGTGATAAAATTTACAAATACAAATCTCAATTTCAGCCTACCAAATAGAAGAATTGTAACAACAATTGCAATTATATAGAACCAAACGATATAATTACGACTACACTATTTACAACTGTCAACTGTACTATTTTTACAAATACATCCAACCAAACAGCCCCTTAAGTGTTGAAAGTGAAAACCCCTCAAACTAAAACTTGTACTTAAGCTTAAACAAAACCATATAATTTGAACTACTCTGATCTCTTGTTCCAAGGCTGAAAAAGCTAAGTTTTTACTTTGAATTATTAACTTATTCCAACAAATAAATATGGATAGTAATTAATCCTTTCTTAAGCCTAGAAGGGAGAGTCATTATTAACAGGTTTGAATGTAGATTTTCATTATTTACTCAAACCTCCTACATTATAATCAAACTACTGTTTTAATCTGAATCCCTTTTGGGTTTAAAAGGTTGCAGTGAAAGATGTATGGAGCTATTTTAAAAGGGGAAAAAAGGGTTTGTTTCAATGTATTCAAAAAATGAACTGATACATTTCAATGTAGGGACTAGCTACATCAAAAAAAGAAACTACTTTCATTATAACCTGAAAACTGCATACCCAACTAAAACATTTCGAAACCGAATCAATTAATGGATAGAACATAAATCATTGTAAAATCAGCGTAAACTTTGCAAATTACACTATTTAGAAACAATTTACATTATTTAGAAAACTGAAGCTTTTATTCTAAGAGAAAAAAAAAAAATGCCATCATTATGCTCAAACAACTGCAAATATGAAAGTAATATTCTTCCTTTTGATATTTCTTACTAGAAAAACTTTCTGTTTGTCAGAGTTAGCTGAAACAGTTGCTTCAGAAAAAAATGAGAAATGAATCAAGTATGTCATGTTTCTAATATCAGATGCAATTTAGTTTCATACCCCACAGTTCGCGGAAAGTCAGACCTCCTCTTCAACCATCTCAGAACCTCTGCGATCTCTGGGCTACACGAAACCTCACTTTCGTTAATTTTTTGGGCCGCGCCGCTCTCCATGACCTCAATGACCTCCTTCTCCAAATTGCGGATTCCCTCTGCATCTATCGACTCGTGGAGACTGACAATTTCAGTCATCATCTCACTAAGTATCAGATGGCAGCCCGTCAGCGCCCACAGAATCGACAGGGCCTGCTCTACAGGCTCGTTGCAGTATATGGCACGTAGCGCAGCAATAGCCGCCCTTTCCATGAAAGCTCTCCCCCAATTCTCGCGGGCCTCGCACAATTTTGAGATGGCGAATGCTGCCACCCTTTTCGCTTCACTACCACCTGCCTTCAGGAGCCCCACGAGCAGCCCCATGCCGCCGAGCTCCCCTATTTTGACCTTGTTCGCAGGAATGTCGTCCGACAGAAGCGAAAAGATGATCGCGCACTTGGTTTTGATCTCCATTGATAATCCTTCCCTTAGTGCGACGATTAGTATCGGTATCGCTTCCTGAACTTCGGTGATGATCCTCTTGTTAGGAAAATGTTCGGCCGCGACGCAAATGATTCCTAATATCTCATTCTGCAGCTCGGCGTCAGCCTTACAATGGCTCTCAAACAAGAGATGCACTAACAATATGATAAACTCAGGGATTTTGCCGAGGAGATAGTTAACCGCGCGCTTGTGCAAGGTGATGAGATCTCGGAAAGCTTTAGTGGCCTCTACTCTTTTTGATCCAGAATCCGATGTCACAATGTAAACGAGACTGTAAAAGTTGCTGCGAATTCTTTCGTGGAGTTCGATCGGCACCTCGCGATCCCTTACTTTCTCTCTTTTGCGTTTGTACAAAGAGCGCCATGATGATATAAGTTGGGCGATTTGGAGATTGCTTATGAGGATCGTGTTGGGAAGGACCTGCTTAGTCAACGGGCACGTGCGGTTGCCTTCGTCGAGCCATTTCTCTATCACTGATCGCTCGAAGGTCTAAATCGACACCGAAGGGGACGCAGTGAAAAGGTTGAATAAGCCAAAAAAAGAAGAAAATAAACAGTCATAAATCTTAGATTTATGAGAGGAAATGCAAAACTAATTTAGAGAATGCGATCTTCTATCGATCCAACTGTCGGAAAATGTAAGCTCGTTTACTGTAGAATTAAAATGGGTACATAAAATTTTATCAGATACAAGAAATAAATTCAAATCAAATAGTTAAAGATCGATTTAGAAAACTAGGAATCATTAATCGTACCATTTCTTGTAAACACAGCTCAAAATTAATCATTAATTCATCAAACATTAAAGAAAAAGAAGGATAAATCTTACTATTTTCAAATCAAATCGATACAAGTAATAATCGAAACATGAGATAGAGTGTCGAATCGAATTGAATCGAATTAAAACAAGAGATGGAGAAGTAGATTACCTTTCCGGAGGCGATGACGACGGGCTCCTTCATCATCTTCCTGGATATGGGGCAGAGGAAGAACTCGGACACGGGCTCCGACCCGCGCCTCCTCGGCCTCCGCCGCTCATAGCAGTAGTAGTTGTAGTCGTAGCCGTCGTTCGTCCATAGAAACTTGAGAGCTTCCAGCGCCGCGAAGGACCACTCGAAGATCTCGGGGCTGGGGGAGAGGCCGTGGGGCCCAGCGAAGGACCGTGCGGTGAAGCAGAGGAGCTCGGCAGTTGCCTCCGCGACCCGCAGCGTCCGCTCCAGCCCCGCGAGATTCTTCTGGAGAGACTCGAGCTTCGCCACTTGACGAAGCCAATCGCGAGCCTCGGGGTAAATATAATTTCCCTCTTCCTCGTCTTCGTCCTCGTCCACGTACACGTCCACGTCCTCGTCCTCTTCTTCTATCTCTTTTCTAATTACCGCCATTATGTTTTCTATATAGAAAGGGTGATTGAGTTGTTGTGGTTGGGGCTTATAAGAGTTTTGAAGAGCTCTTATTCAGTTTCTTGATATTTAAACAGTTGGAGCAGCTGGACAGTTAAAACGGTTGTTACAATGTATGGATAGCCCCCCATACTATCCCGATATTGCTATTTGGTGGTCCCTGTTCTCCGCTGTAAAGAACATAATTGCATATTTTGGTGCCTGATTCTTTTCTTATTAATTATTGGGAGATAACTGTAGACCATAAAGAATATGGGGATTTTGGATTTTTTTTTTTTTTTTTTTTTTTTTACAAATTTCCCTATTATATCTTGAATATATGATCAAAATTTTAAGATCGCTACAAGGTTTTCAAAATGGCCTCATAAAAATTCTAATTTGTTTAATCTAGTTACATTAGCATGCTGATTAGTGAGTTAGTAATTAACTTTAATGTGAATGCAACAAAATAAATTCATTAGAGGTTGATTTTCTAAGTATGCGGAAAACTTTCACTACTCTGAGTAGCAGATCTGAATCACACTGCCAGTAAAAAATATGCTCCCCGATCGCCATCGCGATCGTCAAAGTTCAGCATGGATCGCACTACCAAACGAGAAAAATTGGCAGTTTCCGAACCCAGACACAGAGAAATTCCAAATGCCTAACTTATAGAACGTAATTTAGGGTGCGGTGCGAAGCAATGATCAAGCATGACTATGAAATCAGTTTCTTCTAATTAATCAATCACTTGGTTTAAATTGATACAAATGCATATTTTTTTTCTCTGAATTTGAAGATTAACAGTTGAGTAACAAAAATTGAATTTAAGGACAATTTCTAAATCAATTGGAAATTATAATTTTTTACAATAAAATCGATCTATCATTACCATTTACCATTTTTGCCTCAAAAGTAGAGACTAGAAATAACAACTAATAAATAGAACACTTACTGAACCGGAATAACTAACTGCAAACAGAAAACAAAACTCGATTTGATTCGAACGGTTCACAATAAATGAATCTTCATTGGTAGCATTAGTAGAAAATTCGCGCAGTAAGAAACTTTCAAAATTGGGCGTAAAAAAAAAAATATATATATATATATATATATATATATATATATATATATATATATATGCGCAGGCCCGAAAACTTTTCTATTTATCAATCTTAGCTGTACATTTACTGAATGCTCAGTAAACCATTCTCTGAAAAATCTGATGCAGTGATTTAAGCTCTCCATTCGCAGTAATCTGCGGGGTTTCTTTTATATCCCACAGTTCGCGGGAAGTGGCATCTATTCTGCAGCCACCAGAGGACCTCCGCGATCTCCACGTTGGCGTGATCTGCCGCAATTGTAGGTTTTGTTGCATCGGTCGTGGCCTCGATGATTTCCATCCCGAGGCTAGCCCATTTCGGCTTGTCCATCGATCTGCGGAGACTAACCAGCTCGCACAACGTCTCATCGAATATCGGATTGCACGACCTCACCGCACGGAGGATCGGGACCGCCTCCTTCACGGGATCGTCGCCCTTCATTACGGCGTGTAAGGCGGCGACCCCCGCCTTCTCCTTGAATGCCCTCCCCCAGTTCTCGCGCGCTTCGCATATGCTGGCGATCAGCGACGCCGCTGCCACTTTTGTTTCCGCAAAGCTTGCCTTTAGGAGCTCCACGAGCTGCCCCATGACTCCGTGCTCACCTATTTTCACTTTGTCCGCGTAACTGTTGGAGAGACGTGAGAGGATAACAGCGCACGTAGTTTTAATCTGAATCGAAGCATCCTCTCGTAATAAGGTGCACAATACGGTGATAATGTGCTGTTCTTTGCGTAAGGCCTCATCATGAGCCTCATATTCGGCGCCAATGTGAAGGATTTTGAGTAATTCTAGCTGCAGCTCGGAGTCCTTTTCGTCCTTACAATGGTTCTCAAACAAGAGTTGGACTAGGAATGTCATAATCGAGGGGTCGCGGCAGATAGGATGCAGGATCGAGGGATCCTTCGAGGCGAGCTCTCGGAGTTTTTTCGCGGTTTCTGCTCTTTCGGATCCGGAGGCCACCGATAACCACCAGAGGTGAGTGTAGAAATAGTGTGGATTGCCCGCGGGGACCGTATCTGCTTCGCCTCGCCCTTCTTTTTCTTCGTATCCGTACAACGAGTGCCACGCTTGTATGAATTCGGTCAATTTCTTGTCAGGTATTAAGATGGTATTGGAAAGGACTTCGCCGGTTAGCGGGCACGTGTGGTTGCCCTTATTGAGCCATTCCTCAATCGCTGATCGCTGGAAGGTCTAAAATAAAATGTGAGAAAAGAAGGTTTCGCCGCGAGATGGTGATGATGGAAGCAGATAATAGCTGAATAATGAAATCTAGTGAGAGTTTACATCCTAATTTTAAGTTCTTAGAATCTAAATATTAAAATTACTAACAAATTTACACTCGTTGAATGAATAATACCAAGATGGAGCCATGAATTAAAGTTTCAAGAAACATAAGAAAATACAATGTGTATAAAGGCGAAAGAAATTAGCAGTTCCTTTCTATGTTTTCTGAAATTATAGTTGTTCTAAAAATCAAGAAAATTGTATTTCTAAATGGAAGAAGAAATTACAGTCTTAAAAAATAAACAAGATTATGGAACTGACTTTTTCTTTATGACCCACCGAGCAATTAATCAGGTTGATTGATTAATTCATCAGAAAAAGGAATTTTTGTCCAAATCCTTCTATGTTCAATTAAAAAAAAAAAAAAAAAAAAAAAAAACAGAAAAAAAGAAAAAGAAAATTAATATTACTATCTAATCGTTAAACAGCAAAAATCAATCCCGAGGGAGACCGCGAACCTTTCCGGACGCAATAATGACGGGCTCGTCCATGATCTTCTTGGAGACGGGACACACGAAGAACTCGGGCACGGGCTCGGACCCTAGCGCGCACAGCAGGGGCTGCGGCGACGGTGCGTCCTCCTCCTCGCCCGACCGGAGGGTGGTTTTCAGTACGCCCGTCGCCGCAAACGCCCACTCCAGCATCTGGAGCTGGTGCGCCGCAGACCGCGGCTCCGAGAAGGCCTCATCCATGTAAAACAGAAGCTGCGCTACCGCGTCCTCGGCCCGCATCTGCCGCCCCCGCTCGGCGATGCCCGCTGCAAGATTCTTGCTCCCCCGCCATGAGGGCGGCTTCACCTCTTTGTTGGCGATGGGGAAAGAGAACTCCTCTTCTTGGTGAAGGATGGGGAAGGAGAACTCCTCTTCAGGGTGAAGGATGGGGAAGGAGAACTCCTCCTCAGGGTGAAGGACGGGGAAGGAGAACTCCTCTTCTTGGTGAAGGACGGGGAAGGAGAACTCTTCTTTGTCGCTCTCTTCCTCGCGAATTATCTCCATGGCCATGGGCTTCTTCCCCTTAACGTCCTTCGCCCTCCGCATTTTCGTTTCTAATGGTTTCTTTGACGAGGAAGAAGAGGAAGCTCTTTGGGTGCCGAGGGGCCCTTTTTAAAAATTAGTTGGTGTTCGCGCGTTTCAAACTGTTTGGAGGACTTGTGATCACGGTTGATCTGGACCGTTGGATCCGCTAGATAGTTAAAACAGCTGAGAACGCGCCTGAATACTGACTGATATGTTAGGACTTTTTTTTTTTGAAATAACCCTTTAAACTTTGAAAATTTGCAAAATGATCCTCTCAAATTTTTTATTTTTTATAAAAATAACCGTACTTTTACCAGGAGGGCGCCACGGAGGCTATACCATCTGAAGGCGCTGAATCATTCAGCGCCTTCGGTATTTTTGCTGAAGGTGCCGAATGACTCAACGCCTTTACAAAAACCCTGTGAAGACGCTGAATGATTCAGCGCCTTCAATGTAGACACTAAAGACTTGGCCAATTCATTCAGCGTCTTCAATGTAGACACTAAAGACTTGGTCAAAAAATTGGCCAAGTCCCCAGGGTCTATGTATAAGGCGCTGAACATAGTTAGTTAATTTGGATTCGGCAAAAATTCGGTACGGATATAATACGGATAAAATTCGTACTATAATTTTAAAATTTGTTAAAAAATTCGGCTGAAAAACGAGCTCGTCAATTATTCGGATACGTGATTTATACAGAAATAATACGTTCACTAATTAAAAATTCGGGATCAAAAATTCGGCTATTAAATAAAAAAAAAACTAAAAAATTTATACTATTAGTATAAACAATTATAATTTTTTAAAATAATTTAATCAATTTATTTAGAAATAAATAAAATATTCATTTAGAACAAAAAAAATATAATTTTAAATTATTTCCGACAAATAATTTTAATTCGGATTCTCAATAATTCGCGAATAATTCGTGAATAATTCGCGAATAATTCGCGAATTAACTAACTATGCTTTGAAAAAGAACGAATTTTTCATCCAAAAATTCGTAATTCGTGAATAATTCGCGAATAATACTTTTGATTCAAAAATTCGCGAATTATTCCGAATTTTTGGAAAAAGTCAGAAACGGCACGTTTAATTCGGATTCTCAATAATTCGCGAATAATTTGCGAATAATTCGCGAATAATTCGCGAATTAACTAACTATGGCGCTGAATCATTCAGCGCCTTAGACATTACACTAAAGGTGCTGAACGATTCAGTGCCTTTAACATATATGTTAAAGACGCTGAACAAGTCAGCGCCTTCAATGTAGACACTAAAGACTTAGCCAAAAAAATTAGCCAAGTCCTCAGGGCCTATGTATAAGGCGCTGAATCATTCAGCGCCTTATACATTACACTAAAGGCGCTCGTTCAGCGCCTTCTTCTCCACTAAAACTCCCCCCCGCGGGCTACAATGTCCTCACTTTCCCTCTCTTCAATCCTGACTTCCCCTCTCTCCCCCCTCTCCCGCACAGTGCCGAAGCAGGACCCGAAGCACATTATCGCCGTCGCCGAGAGAAAGCCCATTGTCGCCGTCGCCGTCGATGAAGCCCACTATCGCCGTCGCCGAAGCCTGCGGTTGCCATCGCCGTCGCCGTCTCTCTCGCTCTCTAGATCTCTCACTGTGAGCCTCTCTCTCCCCCCCCCCCCCCCCCCCCTCTCTCTCTCTCTCTCTCCCTCTCACTGCGAGAGTTCTCTCACAGTGAGTGAGTTTCGCTGTGAGAGATCCCTCTCTCATAGTGAGAGATCCCTCACTGTGAGTCAGAGACTCACAGTGAGGGATCTCTCACTGTGAGAGTTCTCTCGCAGTATTTTGAAGTGCTTAATTTTTTTTGTAGTTAAAATGGCTAATTGTCGCATATCACTAAGTGTTAATTAGGATGGACAGTTAGTTATCGATGAGAATGGTCCAAAATATATCGGCGGTTGAAAAAAATTAATCGCGATATGTTCCGATTCTACATATACTAGTTTCGAGACGAGAATGTATCGTTTAACAAATTGTACAAGAGAAGAATTTCGTTTAAAATTCACTATTCATTGCCCCACTGTCGGTAATGAATATTTAGCTCACGAAATAATAGATGATGAATCATTGGAGGGAATGATTGGATTATTTGAACATTATGGTTTTGTGACGGTATACATTGAGAAAGAGCTGCACCCGTCGGAGAATTTTGAATCGCAATGTTATTGCACGAGAATGCTCCACAATTATATTGATGTGGGTCCTTCCGCCAATGTAATGGGTAATCAAAATATTCCAAGCGAAGGTGGTGTAAGAATGACAAGGTTAGTAAAATAATATAATAAATTGGTGATTTGTAATCTTCTTTAAATGGACTTAATCATTATATATACTGCAGAGAAAGTGAGTATTTGCCTATTAAGAGTGTTGTACCTCGCTCGGTTAGTAGTGTGCCACCAACGACCACATGTGTGCCACCTACGACCACACACACGCAAGCCACGACCTCACGTGGACAATGCACGACCTCATGCGGACAGTGCACGACCTCCCGTCTAGAACCAAGGATGTTTAGTTGTAAATAAGACATCATTGGTTCTAGACGGGAGGTCGTGCACTGTCCGCGTTGTAAAGGATTTTGTGTTGGCGTATTTCGTGAAATGTTTTAAGTCTTGAAGATTGAAGATGAAGAATTATGGATCATATACATCAATCTCAAGAAGAATGAATTCAAAAGGATCAGGTACGTTTAACTAAATAATTTTGGTGATCTGAATACATTCTTGTAGTTTAGAAACACTTGGAAGATTTTTTATTACATAAAAATAAAAAACTGGACAATTTTTGAAAATTAAACAATTTTTTTTCATGTTCTTGAGCTCTTAATCACATGATCACGTTTTCAAACCTTCGGCCAAGATGGTGTTTGGTTGGGTGATTGTGCTCATTGTCGCTATGGTCAACACACGAGCAACAGTCAAAAAGGAGCAAGATAGAGCAAGTCAGGAAGAAACAAAGAATGCTCTTCAAGATGATTCAGAATATGACGAAGAAGATTGGGAAGAAATATGCACGGAAATACAACAAGTTGTTGATGACGAAGATAGGTTCACATTAAAGAACAAAGAACCTATGAAATCTTGTTCAACATTTAAGAAGTACGCTAGACGGAAGAACATAAGGGGTAGTGGACTTCATATTAATGAGCCTCTTGCCGGTGTACAATCTCTACCTAGAGAATCTCCATGGACTGAAGGTAGATATGAACCATCTGCATCTATGCTACCTACTTCGACCTCTAGGAAGGACATGACAGAGGATGATACATCTATGTCCTCCATCTGTCAAGAGCAAAAGCGACTGTCTACAGAACAAGAAAGAATGTCACTTGATTTAAAGCATATCTCTACTGGACAACGACAGATTAAAAAAAAATGTTCGAAAATCTTAAGACTGCTCAAAGAAATTTTAAACAAATTTGATTGCAGCAGTTCGGAAAGTTCAGATATAGGATGAACAAGTTTTCCTTCTTCAGGGAATTTCGTTTATATGTTTTTTGTTTTCAATTTAGTTCTAATGATTTCTCTTTTGCAGGTTTTTACTTTTGATGTTTGAACTTTGCCCTCCTTTTTATTTTGGCTTGTTTACTGTGACAAAAAGGGGGAGAGAACATTGAACATTGAGAACTTGAGTACTTTGAAGGTAAGTTGTGTAGAGTTATTAATCCCAAAGGATCTAAATAGGTACTATCATACAACTAGAGGGGGGGTGAATAGGTGTAATACTTATAAAACCAAATCTCAGTGCAAAATAAAAACCAATGCGGAAAATAAAAACAGCACACCGAGATTTACGTGGAAACTCCAATCCAGGAGAAAAACCACGGGACCAACACGCAATAACAATCCACTAAGAATAGAAGAATAACAAGGTGATTACCGACTCCACGGACTCAACCCCTCCTTCAGCTTCTTCGGACCTTGCGCTGACCGGTTGGATATCCACGCAATAACAATCCCTAAGAAAAGAAGAATAACAAGGTGATTACCGTCTCCACGGATTTAACCCCTCCTTCAATTTCTTGGACCTCACGCTCCACCAATTTTGCACGCCCACTGCACACGTTCGAATCCACGAACGCCACTCGAATCCACGAGCACACGTTTCGAATCCACGAAACGCCTTTAGCACACCGAATCCACGATGCCACGTCGAATCCACGACGCAAACTCAGTCGATAAGAATATTGACTTCGATGGTGATCCTTTGCTTAGATTCTCATTGAGGAACCGTAGAAGAAATCTCTAAGCAAAGATTAGATCAATTCGACAAAAGATATGTTCTTGAAAGAACCATCGAATTGACCTAAAAGAGGCTATGAAGAAGATCGATAAAAAACCTAGCCTCTAGGGTTGCTCTCAAGTGTTTTATAAATTGATCGGCCGTAGCTCCCACGTTTTTGAGAAACCCTAAACGTCTATTTATAGTTTAGAAACCTTTGGAAAGAGATAAGAATCAAAAACATACCTTATCTGGAAATTTTCAGGACGGCGATCCGGATCGGATTTACTGCGATCCGGATCGTCGTAACGAGATTGACGATTCCAGAAATACCATGGTTCGGGATCCGGATCGCATTGCCCGATCCGGATCGTTCATACAAATCAGAAAACTTAACATTCGGGATCCGGATCGAAAATTGCATGGATCCGGATCGAAGTCTTGTATGAAGCAACAACCTTCGGGATCCGGATCGTTGGCTTTGATCCGGATCCTGAACAAGTCCGAACACCAGTTTTTGATTATTATGTAATTAAAAGTTCATCCAAGTGTTTCTACACTATAAGAAAGTATTCGGATCACCACAATTATTTAGTTAAACATACCTGATCCTCTTGAATACTTTCTTCTTGAGATTGATGTAACTGATCCACAATTCTTCAACTTCAATCTTCAAGACTCAAGACACTGAGTGTCAACTTGAGCTCTTGTTGAATCTTCTCTAAGTCTTTGATTGCTGATTGACAATTTGATCCCTTTAAGACTCCGACTCAACTCACTGACTTGACTCACGAAATATGCCAACACCAAAATGCCGTAACAATCTCCCCCTTTGGCAATTTCGTGACAAAACCCAAAAATACATAAAAGCGCTCAAGTCACTCATCTTAAACCAAAAAATTGAAACTCAATGTCATCACCAAAACATTGATTTTCTTTGCGTGAAAGATCCAATAAATACAAAATTACATTTGAACCAAACAGTCCTAGAACATACTCTATGACTTAGGACTTGGAGTCTTAAAGTGATGTAATTCCTGCAAAACAAAACTCCAAACAAAATCAAACGTTAGTCGTTAGAAATTAAAATACTACATTTGATCCGTCTTCCTTTTGGTTCTTTTGTTTTTCGGCTCTTTCAATTTTTTTCTTTGTCTCCCCCTATCTTGAGCATCTCTAACATGTTCTCCATGTTCTTGAGCATCTATGTTCTCCCCCTTTGTGGTACGATCATCATTTTCCGTTCTCCCCCATTTTTCCATTTTCGTTTCGTTTGTCCTCTCTTGATGATCTCATCTCCGTCATTTCTCTTCTCCCCCTTTTTGTCACAAATTGTCAAACAGTGAACATACTAGACAAAAGGAAATCACTAACAACATCAGTTTAAAGAGAAAGAGAGATAAAAGCTCAGTTCCGGTATATAACAAAAATACAGATTGCGTACCGGTACCAGAAGGCAAAAAAAAAAAAAACTAATAATTCCTTGAAACAAATCCAAATTTTAGAATCTTTTCAAATACCGATTTGTATTCCATCAAGAAATCAATTTAAGTGCTTTAAACAGTGAATTCACACAGATGTCATTCAATCTAATTAATTTCACAAAATTAAAAAGATTTACTCCAAAATCATGAAAAATAAAGGTAAAACATTATAAACCGTTTTTCATGTTATATTCATCAAACACAAGTCATCAAAAATAATCTTGAGATCCAAACTCTATCAAGATGTAACGGATTTACAAAGATGACTTACAGAGATTTCCAAATGACATCAATTTGATTTCATACCCTTTCAAATTTGAGATAAGCACTAAAATACCTAAGGGTGGCTCTTTGAGCATCTTTCAACTATCCCACCTTATACCAACCAGGAGATTGTTCAAAATATAAGAGTTTTGCATATAAATCTCCAAATGCTTCAACTAAAGATTTTCTCATAAAATACTATCAAGCATCCATAACATGTGGTAGCTTCACACACAAACCGGACGACCGGGGTGGCAGCTCTTTCCAGCATGTGGTGGTAGTTTTCACACTCCTTTCGGATGTAACTCTTTCCACATCTTTTACAATTCATTTATTTACCCTTGTAAGAATGCAATCTCTTACGTGAAAGAATTAAATTCCAAATTTTAGTCTATCGGTTGTCTCATGTTTATCACAATGAATTCACACAACCGAGATAGATTAAGCATCTAAAGATCACACATGATTTCTAAAATTTGATGCTTATAATATCAAAAACTCCTATAATGAAGTATCTTCAAGATTATGATTATGGAGTAAAGTTGATAATCCAAATAAAATTAATTTGGAGTGAATAAACGAGAAGCCCTTTTTATTCAATGCACTTGTTCAGTAAAAACCCTTTTGTTCAAAAATAAAGTATAAAAACGAAGAGCATTGAAAAACATGTAATGCAAAGATTAAGAAGATATGAAGGGAAAACCAATCAAAGCATTACATACAGTCATAAGCTATTTAGAACTTTAGACAAGGAAAGATATCACCTTTCGAATCCAAAATCGCTGGATTTTGGGTTGTCTTGATTCGTTGTGGCCGGGGGGTTGTCCGCTTTGACTGTTGGTCCACCTTAGGTCTTTGCCTCGTAGTGATCCACTTGTATGATTGATGTTGTGGCTCGGACCTTTGGTGGGTTTAGTGAACTCCTTTGACTTGATGTGTCTTTTGATTCCGTTGAGTTCGCTCCGTAGATGAAGTTGCCGAAGAATTTTTCTTTCTCTTTTTTGAGCAATCCTTCACCAAATGTCCTTCAAGTCCACATAGGTGACAAGTTCTTCCTTTCAATTTAGTTGTGGAACTTGAAGCCTTCACAGTTTGGTTCTTTTTAAATCCCAAACCAACCTTTCTTGTTTGACCTAATCCGCACATACAATCTAGTTTCTTGGAAACGGTTTTGAAAGCCTTTGTATGTCGGATTTGAGTTCATGAACTTGCTTGGTCAATGCTTGGTTGGTGACATGAATCTCCTCAAACTGTTTTTCTAGAAAACCAATCCTGTCCATATATGATTTAGCGTTTGTCTCCGATTGGTTTAGCTTTTCTTGGAGGATTTTATTATTATTCAATAAGCCTTCTCGTTCCTCCTCGAGATCTTGAAGTTTTATCTTTAAAGCTTGATTCTCGTCTTGAACTTCAAGTCGTTGCTTCCTCAACTTCTTAATATGTTTGGCCATCTTCTTTGATTCCATAAGAAGTTGTTGATATTCCTCAACGAGTTCTTCTTCGTCCGACTCCCCCTCACTTGATGACTCTCCGCCGGATGTTGATGTTTCATGCAAAATCAAAGGAATAGAGTCAGTGATTAAAGATGATAAGCAACCATTAGAAGAGGGAATATGAGAGGCATGAGAGGCAACAACTTTTTCCTCTTTACTTGAGGTTGATTCATTAGAAGTAGAATCGTCCCAAGTTTTTGCTTGCAAAGCCTTCTTTCTATATGATTTCTTAGAAGGACAATCCGTTGAAAAATGGCCGTAGCCTTTGCATCGATAGCATTGGATTTCCCCTTCGAAATCATCCTTTTCTTTTTCTTTAGAAGGTTTTGCAAAGCCTTTGAGTTTAGAGGATTTAGAACCCGATGATCCTTTTGATGGTTTCGAGGATGAAGATCCATCGGTTCGACTCTTCCAAAATTTCCGACGAAATTTCTTTACGATCCGCGCCAATTGTTCTTCAAAATCGACAAAAGAGATTTCATCGTCGGAACTTGATTCGCTATCTTCTTCCTTTGTTGATTTGAATGCAATACCTGTAAGCTTAGAAGAAGACTTGTAAGAAACTTGATTAGTAGGAAAAGTCATTTCATAAGTTTGCAAAGCACCTACTAATTCCTCTACACTCATCTCATCCGGATGACTAACGGTTTCAATGGCGGGTAAACATTTGCCCCTAAACCGTTCCGGAAGAGTCCGAAGTATCTTTCTTACAATTTTCGACTCCGGGATCTTTTCTCCTAAATTAGCACATGTATTTATTACATCTTGAAGTCTAGTGTAATAATCTGTAAACAATTCATGCTCTTCCATATGAATAGAGTCAAATTGACTTGTAAGCATCTGGAGCTTTTGAATTTTTACAAGATTAGTACCCCTCATGTGTAATTTTGAGAATATCCCAAATTTCCTTCGCGGTTTCACACGCGGAAATTCTTGTAAATTCAGTCGAGGGAAAGAGAATTAAATAAAGCGTTCTACCTTTCCCATTGTAAGAAGATCTTTCAAATTCCTCTTTGGACCATACTAGAGCGAGGTTTTGGGGTAGAGAATTTCCTACTTCTTCAACAGGATGCACCCAACCGTATTCCACGGATTGCTATACCCGCTCATCAATTGCGATGAGAAAAGCTCTCATCCGGCACTTTCCAATAAGCATAATTAGTTCCATCAAAAAGAGTAGGTCTATAAATATTACCACTTTCACCCATCATGATAGATACAACCTAAAACCCGCTCTGATACCAATTGTAGAGTTATTAATCCCAAAGGATCTAAATAGGTACTATCATACAACTAGAGGGGGGGTGAATAGGTGTAATACTTATAAAACCAAATCTCAGTGCAAAATAAAACCAATGCGGAAATAAACAGCACACCGAGATTTACGTGGAAACTCCAATCCAGGAGAAAAACCACGGGACCAAACACGCAATAACAATCCACTAAGAATAGAAGAATAACAAGGTGATTACCGACTCCACGGACTCAACCCCTCCTTCAGCTTCTTCGGACCTTGCGCTGACCGGTTGGATATCCACGCAATAACAATCCCTAAGAAAAGAAGAATAACAAGGTGATTACCGTCTCCACGGATTTAACCCCTCCTTCAATTTCTTGGACCTCACGCTCCACCGATTTTGCACGCCCACTGCACACGTTCGAATCCCACGAACGCCACTCGAATCCACGAGCACACGTTTCGAATCCACGAAACGCCTTTAGCACACCGAATCCACGATGCCACGTCGAATCCACGACGCACAAACTCAGTCGATAAGAATATTGACTTCGATGGTGATCCTCTGCTTAGATTCTCATTGAGGAACCGTAGAAGAAATCTCTAAGCAAAGATTAGATCAATTCGACAAAAGATATGTTCTTGAAAGAACCATCGAATTGACCCTAAAAGAGGCTATGAAGAAGATCGATAAAAACCTAGCCTCTAGGGTTGCTCTCAAGTGTTTTATAAATTGATCGGCCGTAGCTCCCACGTTTTTGAGAAACCCTAAACGTCTATTTATAGTTTAGAAACCTTTGGAAAGAGATAAGAAATCAAAAACATACCTTATCTGGAAATTTTCAGGACGGCTGATCCGGATCGGATTTACTGCGATCCGGATCGTCGTAACGAGATTGACGATTCCAGAAATACCATGGTTCGGGATCCGGATCGCATTGCCCGATTCGGATCGTTCATACAAATCAGAAAACTTAACATTCGGGATCCGGATCGGAAAATTGCATGGATCCGGATCGAAGTCTTGTATGAAGCAACAACCTTCGGGATCCGGACGTTGGCTTTGATCCGGTATCCTGAACAAGTCCGAACACCAGTTTTTGATTATTATGCAATTAAAAGTTCATCCAGTGTTTCTACACTATAAGAAAGTATTTCGGATCACCACAATTATTTAGTTAACAATACCTGATCCTCTTGAATACTTTCTTCTTGAGATTGATGTAACTGATCCACAATTCTTCAACTTCAATCTTCAAGACTCAAGACACTTGAGTGTCAACTTGAGCTCTTGTTGGAATCTTCTCTAAGTCCTTTGATTGCTGATTGACAATTTGATCCCTTTAAGACTCTGACTCAACTCACTGACTTGACTCACGAAATATGCCAACACCCAAAATGCCGTAACAAGTTGAACTTTGTACTCTGAGTATATGCCACTACTAACTATTTGACTAACTAATCTGGGCATGTAATATTACTAACAATTGCTTGATAACTGACATATTTGTGAACTTGTTAGAATCTTGATATGACATTTGAATTTTTAAGGATTAGATGATATGTAAATCCGTGATTGCTGATTCTCATACGTATCTGATAGTTAATGCCATGGTGAGTATAAACTCTATCTCTCTGATTGTTTATTGCATGTTTAATTTTTTGAGGTAATCTAACGATTTCTTTTGTCAAGAATTATTTCCTTTTGCAGAGAGTACAAACGTCTAAGTTTAGAGTTTGTTTTTAGGAGTTATCTCTTGTATTCAGTTTATTTGGATCATACATGTAAATTTTTGTTGTATGGTGATAGCAACAAAAACTATTTTTTGAATTTTTAAGTGCGATTTTGTTTTGTCACGAAACCGCAAAAGGGGGGATTGTTAAGGATTTTGTGTGGCGTATTTCATGAAATGTTTAAGTCTGCAGATCTTGGGTTAAGATGAAGAATTGTGGATCATCACATCCTCTCAAGAAGAGTGAATTCAAAAGGATCAGGTACTTTAACTAAATAATTTTTGGTGATCCAATACATTCTTGTAGTTTAGGAAAAACTTGGAATATTTTTCATTGATAAATAAAAAACTGGACAGTTGGATGTTCAGGATCGGATCAGGCCTTACAGTCCGGCCCCCGAACATAGTTTAGTTCATGCGGATTTCCAGTCGGAACAGCCTCTGCTCAGTCCGGATGTCACGCCCCAGGGTCGAAACTGCGACCCGGGCCGCCAACAGATCCGCCACCTATGCCAACCTGCATAGGCGAAGCGTTCTACCGCAAGAAAAGTACTATAACTAAACAGATATCAGAGCTGTAAATAAAAATCTGCTGTAACTAAAATCAATCACTGTACAACTGGAAATAAACAACACTGTCTGCCTCCCAAAAATAATAATAATACAAATCCTCGAGTACAAGCTCTAAACCCAACGGGAGGTAACTCCAATATATAAACAACAGTGTACAGTCTCTCAATACAAAATATCCTCACTACAAAGTCTCTCAAAAGGGGAAAAAGAAACAGCTAATCTACTGATGATCTCCTCAGAAGGGTACCGCTACTCTCCAACGCCGGGTAGGGATCTAGCTCGCGACTCCCTCGCCACGATCAACAACCGCAGAGTCGGCAACACCTGCTAAGACTCTGCAAAACAAAGGAGAGGAGAAAAGGGGGGAAAAAACCCCCAAAGGGTGTGAGAACTACTCCAAAACGGGAGTTCTCAGTGGGTACCACCGCCAGACCCGACGGTCTGCCACCAAGTCCTCAAGAGACAAAAATTAACCCAAGTCATAAGACTGAAATGAGTAAGCTGAAAACTCTCAACAGCTACCTGCCCCTAACAAAAGGCTAAAAAGGGGAGAACCAACAGTGGTATGCAACCACTAGCACATGAAGTGCACCACCGACCCAATCGAACTGACTGACACATCTGGTCCAGTCAAACCTGCGCCCACCTACAACCACCTCCCGCTGACGGGCAGGAATACGTAGGGCCGTCCAACGGACAAGCTCGCTATCGAGTAGAGAAACATGCAGGCTAAGTCAAAATCCACGCTCTCTCTCTCAGAACGGTAGAATCAATGCTCAACCTCTCACACAGCGGTCAAAGTACTCGCAACAACACGGGACCACCGTCAACCAGACGGCTCTCAACAATACTAGCACTGATCTAAACTCAACTACCAGGCTGCACTCGGCCCCCAGGCACGAGTGTAACAATAAAAGTAATTGACCGAAATAAACTCAATCGAATGAACTGGTATAAAACCCGCACTGCCTGCTCTGTCCAAATGACCGGAACCCAACACGGTCTGACGGTACCCGACACGGTCTCACCGGAACCCAACACGGTCTGACCGGAACCCAACACGGTCTGAAGCCTACTCCGGAGCGGCACTCGAGGGGAGCTACCCACACGAGTTAAGCATCTCTGTCATCAACATCAACAGTATCTCGAAACAGCAGGACTTGATCACCAATCAGATCAAAGTGGGAAAAACTCAACCACTAAAGAAAGACCCGACCTCAGTCAGAGCAACATAACGATAAGTGGAAACTCCAATCCACTAGAAAAACTGATACCCAATCAGGTGCATAGAGAAACATCGGTCAACCGCCCAATATCGCGGTTGCCGCAAAGCCCCACAACTAAACCACCTGTCCCAGACACGAAGTCCGACTACCCCATCCAGACCCCTGCTCGAACCCGAGCAGCACTGAAACACTTGACTAGCAAAAGCGAAGAAAGGAAAAGCATGGTTTCTCCTAAGTCAAGTTCCCATAAATAGTGCAGCAGTAAAAGATGGCCTAACTACATGACCATACAAGCATGCAAATGTCCTCAAGGAAAATAAAGGGGGTAAAGCATAATAATAGTTCCTTTAGGAACAAACAACATGCCGGAATCTCAAAACTAGACCTGTCCACAAATCAGGGTCAACGATAGAATGATCATAATAACTCCTCAGAGTACAAATCCGCACATAGCTACGAAATCCTGTCCCCAAGCATAATCCATCACAGAAAGGCTATGTGCTAACATGGCATGTACATAATCTCATAGGGTAACATTATCCTAGGTAAGCTTACACTAATCATCACATAGATGTCCAAGTCATGCAAGTCCTCAGTATACCTCAAACATACTATTCTTGCAAACATTTATACCAATATCATTAACAAGCTTACCTACTTACCAACATAAACATGTACCTAAACATGCATGCATCAGTCTAGAGAGGTGACATCCCCACAAGTGGACTTATACTTGCCACAACATAACATTGCCTTAAACAATTACTGATAATAAGCTCACCCACCTGAAGCGCTTAACCCAAGGCAAACCTGAAGTCGGGTGAATGGGTAGACGGCCCGCGGTCCAAAATCTGCCAACAAACATCCTCGGTACAAGTCGCGCGAGCCTCGGCTCAAACAGCTAGAAACACCCCTGGGCACAACCAATAACGCTCAACATTACACTCTTATTCCAAAATTAACCAAAAATACACAATCTGAAAATCAGTCCCAAAGCCGCGCATATTTCACCTGCTGCAAGTGCCCAGAAAAATCCAATAAAAATACCACAGAAATCCTCGCGTCGATACCTTCGAAACGAGTACCTGCACGTCCAATTCCGAGCTTCCTACACTGAGAAACAATTCGGACAAGGGAACCACCCCGAATCAAACTACACTCAAAAACTGTAGCAACAATTACTGTCACAGATAATCTTCACCTTCGAGAAATATTCAGAAAATTCCAAGAAAATTTGGGCATATTCCTCGTGATGTGTAGATGCAAATCGCCTCTTGAATCGCCCCAATCGATGCCTGTGCGCGAAGATATCGCCAAAATAACGCCGCTGCCCCAAAAACTCCGCACAGAAAAGGGGTACAAGATGATCGAAAGACCCATGAAAAACTCGGAATGGGAAAAACCAGTAAACATGGGAAACATAGCCCTACCAGTCGTGAAGCCAACGGCGCAGAATCTCCTATTCGGAGGACGGAGGAAGCCGGGGAGTCCTCGCACCGAAAATGCGACGAAGAAGAACACAAACGAAACGAGCGTCGCGCCGCGCCGTAAAAATGGTACCTCGGGATGCGTGCCACTGAAAAATCTGGAAATTTGCAGATGGAATCGCCACGGGAGAGGAAGATTTCTTGTGAAAGGTGCACAGTGAAATTCCTGCGCGGAGAAGAAGCTCTCTGCAAAAGAGCTTCGGCCTTTTATAGGCGGGAAAAAACAAATCAAAATACCAACATGTCCCCGTTCGGGGCGCGGGAACTTTTCGGGCGCGTACTGTAGCAGCCCGAAAGATCACTGTAGCAGCCGCCCGAAACCTTCCTGGGCCTCCACGTCGCCCGCCAAACAGGCAACAGCCGAACCCGACGCACGCGTCGTGCCACGTGGCACCGCGGACGACGACACGTGGCACGCACCCGGTCAACGCCGCCTGCCGCGCCAACGTGCCCGCCTGACGCCGCCGCTGCCACCCTGCCGCGCACAGAGCCCCACCAATAGGAGAACGCCACGTGCAAGCCTCTGTAGTGAACCCGGTGCACGCAATCATGTGGACCGAACCAATGCAAACCTGCCACGTGTCCAAGCCCGGTGCCACCGTAAACCATGAGCCATCCCGAAACTGCGTAGCACCATCCGCCGTGACCCCACCTCTAGGGTGATGCCACGTGTCACCCACGGTCCACCGTGCGCCACGCACTCCCCCGTAGACCGCGCCCCGCGGACCGGCCCACTCCGGCGCCGCCACGCGTGCCCGCCCCCGGCGCACGCCTGCCGCGTGGACGGGCGGCCCGCGCCACCGTCCGCCGCGCTGCTGCGGCCGCTCCGCCGCTGCGCCGCCGCCGGAAAAAACACTGTTCCGGCGTGAACATTACCCGAAGCTCAAAATGACAAGTGGGTAGTCCGTTTTAAACCGTTTTCGCGCGCTGAATCCGAATTTGATGTCCATTTCGCCAAATTCCAACTCCAAAATTGCCGAAGGCATCCGGAAAGGTAATCCTTGGTCCAAACTTCGCCTGAGTCCAATTTAATATCCTTGGCGCGCGAAACCACTTCGGAACTCCGACGGAGTCCCCCAATCACCCACGTGATCCATTTAACACACTGAGCCCAACACTAATGTCCAATTGGGGCACAAATCCCACCAACACGCCAATAGGCCTCCGGGAGCTGTAGATGATCCAGTAATTCGTCGTGGGGATCCAGGTCCTCACATCCTCCCCCACTAAGAAAAGTTTCATCCTCGAAACTAGCTCAAATCCACCAGGAGTCACAATACCACGGGTAGGGGTATCCATCAATCACGCCTCCAGCTCCACACTCACCACACCCTCCCCGTGATCACTCCCCAAAAACAACAATACCCAGTACGGCATGGCCGATTGCGCGATTCCCTCATCTCTCGAGCCAGAAATCCGCAACGGGCGTTCCTCGTACTCCAACAATCACAGATCTCAATAGGGCAAGTCAATCACGGCGAGGGATCCAAAAGTCAAAACACACCTGAGCTGAGACGTAAAACAACACAGAGGCTCCATCATAAAGCTGGGGGAAAAAACAGAATAACCATCGGTGCAACACGCACCAAACCACCTCCTGGTGTAAATCTCAACAGGTACCCGAAGTATACCCATAGATTCATCCTATGAGGAAAAGATCCAATAAGCTGGGGTCTTCACTCGGTTACTCCCGATCCAAAATCACCCGAGGGCCTACTCAACCACGAGCTACCCTCAAAAGGGATCCTCCAGAGAACCAATCTCAAGCCACGGTTGGACACTCAACAAGCCAAAATAACTCCAACAGACCACGGGTCGAAAGGATGCCCTGACGGGGACCAAACGTCAGTGAACGGGAGTGAAAACTGGCTCGAAAGGCGATCATGATGCGGATGCCAACCTCGCGGTCAAAAATCCCGAACCAGCAACCAACGATCCGCGAAAATCCCACTCAAGATGTGGTAAGTAATCCTAACTGATAGCCGAGCAGCATGGCCTACGCCCAGGTATAAACAATCCAAGCTGGAATAAAGGACGTACTGAAGGCTCAACCGTGGGATCTAAGCTGCCTGCAAAACAGCGGTTCATCCTGCCACAACACTCATAGGGTTGGACTAATAAAGTGTGGACCGAAGATCCACCCACGGTGGTAACTCCACCGCCACAATGGGAGGCATCACTAACACACACCAATTCCATCTCCCAACACAGGAAACACTAGCATTGGCGCTAATATCAGACACATTATCCATTGGCCATGCTCTTCAGCCCCGCCAAGTCTAGAAGCTCCTCACCTCAAAACGAAGTTGGTCTCAGTCCACCTGAATAACATCCATTAGGTCGGGTTCACCGCCGCCCCTACGGCCCGAACAAAGCGACCCAAGAAGGTATGCTTCTGCAGCTACAACTTGTGCTTCAATAACTTGGCATACCGCTTCATCCCCACGGCATGATAGCACATCCACAAAGCGCTCCTCGTGCTCCAAGTCACTCTGGGAGCAAATCAAAATATCTCGGAAAACACTACTCCCAGCCGTCCAAGTACACCCGGGACCTACAATTCCTCAGATCTTGAAATCCACAGGGCAATCGTCATTCCATTGGGCCTCACTAACAACTCATAATGCCCCACCGCGTCCAAACGCCACCTAGGCGAAGCCTAAGCTATCTAACACCAAATGGGTACTCGCATCATACAACAACTGCCGGAGTACAACTCCATCATAAGGTCCTAGATACCATAAAAGGACCATCACATCCGTGTTCAACGATGTGGCATCACCACCGTATACCATGGCGTGGCACTAGGGTCAAACAGACCCCTCGATCCATCGGACCCTGCAGCAGTGCCATCGGGTCTCTCTCAGCCCTACCGGCGATATCCAAGAGGTGCTGTCCAGGGTGGCGCGGTTCCTAAACCACGTCAAACGCAATCTCTATCTCCCTACCGGCGGCAATACCAACAACTAAGGTGAATCACACACGGGATCTCGCGGGCAACAGAGATATCCCTGAGTCCCGTGCCGCCGTAAGCACCTCTCCACCCGGTCGCTAAAACCAGAGTGCTATAACAACCTCCACGAGCAAGCCTCCAATTGCCTGTCTTGCCGAAGATCAAGTCCCCTTTTGCCGCAGTCGAACATCCTGTGGCATAGTGCCCAACAATCTCAGCATAAGGTCAAACACCTAATTGCTATAATCCAATAATTCTCGCGGTAAATCCGCGGTCTCGGAACGCACTAGACATGATCCAGAAAGCCTCCTTCACGTGCACAACACAACAGGAACCTGTACCTCTAGTGACGTGGGAAAAAATCCACCTCTAACACATGTAAGAGTGGAACATGCTCTAACCCGACTACCGTGTGTGAAATCCCGCCTGCGACACTC
>CM055073.1:19406932-19446308 GCA_029204045.2 Tillandsia leiboldiana
TTGTAATCTTCTTTAATGGACTTAATCATTATATATACTCCTACTGCGAGAAAGTGAGTTTTGCCTATTAAGAGTGTTGTACCTCGCCTCGTTAGTAGTGTGGTGTGCCACCAACGACCACATGTTTTCACCCTACGACCACACACACGCAAGCCACGACCCTCACGTGGACAATGCACGACTCATGCGGACAGTGCACGACCTCCGCTAAACCAAGGATGTTTGATGTAAATAAGACATCATTGGTTCTAGACGGGAGGTCGTGCACTGTCCGCGTTGTAAAGGTTTTGTGTTGGGTATTTCGTGAAATGTTTTAAGTCTTGAAGATTGAAGATGAAGAATTATGGATCATATACATCAATCTCAAGAAGAATGAATTCAAAAGGATCAGGTACGTTTAACTAAATAATTTTGGTGATCTGAATACATTCTTGTAGTTTTAGAAAACACTTGGAGATTTTTTATTACATAAAAAAAAAAACTGGACAATTTTTGAAAATTAAACAATTTTTTTTCATGTTCTTGAGCTCTTAATCACATGATCCACGTTTCAAACCTTCGGCCAAGATGGTGTTTGGTTGGGTGATTGTGCTCATTGTCGCTATGGTCAACACACGAGCACAGTCAAAAAGGAGCAAGATAGAGCAAGTCAGGAAGAAACAAAGAATGCTCTTCAAGATGATTCAGAATATGACGAAGAAGATTGGGAAGAAATATGCACGGAAATACAACAAGTTGTTGATGACGAAGATAGGTTCACATTAAAGAACAAAGAACCTATGAAATCTTGTTCAACATTTAAGAAGTACGCTAGACGGAAGAACATAGGGGTAGTGGACTTCATATTAATGAGCCTCTTGCCGGTGTACAATCTCTACCTAGAGAATCTCCATGGACTGAAGGAGATATGAACCATCTGCATCTATTCTACCTACTTCGACCTCTAGGAGGACATGACAGAGGATGATACATCTATGTCCTCCATCTGTCAAGAGCAAAAGCGACTGTCTACAGAACAAGAAAGAATGTCACTTGATTTAAAGCATATCTCTACTGACAACGACAGATTAAAAAAAAAATGTTCAAAATCTTAAGACTGCTCAAAGAAATTTTAAACAAATTTGATTGCAGCAGTTCGGAAAGTTCAGATATAGATGAACAAGTTTTTCCTTCTTCAGGAATTTCGTTTATATGTTTTTTGTTTTCAATTTAGTTCTAATGATTTCTCTTTTGCAGGTTTTTACTTTTGATGTTTGAACTTTGCCCTCCTTTTTATTTTGGCTTGTTTACTGTGACAAAAGGGAGAGAAACATTGAACATTGAGAACTTGAGTACTTTGAAGGTAAGTTGTGTAGAGTTATTAATCCCAAGGATCTAAATAGGTACTATCAAACAACTAGAGGGGGGGTGAATAGGTGTAATACTTAAAAACCAATCTCAGTGCAAAATAAAAACCAATGCGGAAAATAAAAACAGCACACCGAGATTTACGTGGAAACTCCAATCCAGGAGAAAAACCACGGGACCAACACGCAATAACAATCCACTAAGAATAGAAGAATAACAAGGTGATTACCGACTCCACGGACTCAACCCCTCCTTCAGCTTCTTCGGACCTTGCGCTGACCGGTTGGATATCCACGCAATAACAATCCCTAAGAAAAGAAGAATAACAAGGTGATTACCGTCTCCACGGATTTAACCCCTCCTTCAATTTCTTGGACCTCGCGCTCCACCGATTTTGCACGCCCACTGCACACGTTCGAATCCACGAACGCCACTCGAATCCACGAGCACACGTTTCGAATCCACGAAACGCCTTTAGCACACCGAATCCACGATGCCACGTCGAATCCACGACGCAAACTCAGTCGATAAGAATATTGACTTCGATGGTGATCCTTTGCTTAGATTCTCATTGAGGAACCGTAGAAGAAATCTCTAAGCAAAGATTAGATCAATTCGACAAAAGATATGTTCTTGAAAGAACCATCGAATTGACCTAAAAGAGGCTATAAAGAAGAACGATAAAAACCTAGCCTCTAGGGTTGCTCTCAAGTGTTTTATAAATTGATCGGCCGTAGCTCCCACGTTTTTGAGAAACCCTAAATGTCTATTTATAGTTTAGAAACCTTTGGAAAGAGATAAGAATCAAAAACATACCTTATCTGGAAATTTTCAGGACGGCGATCCGGATCGGATTTACTGCGATCCGGATCGTCGTAACGAGATTGACGATTCCAGAAAACCAAGGGTTCGGGATCCGGATCGCATTGCCCGATCCGGATCGTTCATACAAATCAGAAAACTTAACATTCGGGATCCGGATCGGAAATTGCATGGATCCGGATCGAAGTCTTGTATGAAGCAACAACCTTCGGGATCCGGATCGTTGGCTCTGATCCGGATCCTGAACATGTCCGAACACCAGTTTTTGATTATTATGCAATTAAAAGTTCATCCAAGTGTTTCTACACTATAAGAAAGTATTCGGATCACCACAATTATTTAGTTAAACATACCTGATCCTCTTGAATACTTTCTTCTTGAGATTGATGTAACTGATCCACAATTCTTCAACTTCAATCTTCAAGACTCAAGACACTGAGTGTCAACTTGAGCTCTTGTTGAATCTTCTCTAAGTCTTTGATTGCTGATTGACAATTTGATCCCTTTAAGACTCCGACTCAACTCACTGACTTGACTCACGAAATATGCCAATACCAAAATGCCGTAACAATCTCCCCCTTTGGCAATTTCGTGACAAAACCCAAAAATACATAAAAGCGCTCAAGTCACTCATCTTAAACCAAAAAATTGAAACTCAATGTCATCACCAAAACATTGATTTTCTTTGCGTGAAAGATCCAATAAATACAAAATTACATTTGAACCAAACAGTCCTAGAACATACTCTATGACTTAGGACTTGGAGTCTTAAAGTGATGTAATTCCTGCAAAACAAAACTCCAAACAAAATCAAACGTTAGTCGTTAGAAATTAAAATACTACATTTGATCCGTCTCCTTCCTTTGGTTCTTTTGTTTTTTCGGCTCTTTTCAATTTTTTCTTTGTCTCCCCCTATCTTGAGCATCTCTAACATGTTCTCCATGTTCTTGAGCATCTATGTTCTCCCCCTTTGTGGTACGATCATCATTTTCCGTTCTCCCCCCATTTTTCCATTTTCGTTTCGTTTGTCCTCTCTTGATGATCTCATCTCCGTCATTTCTCTTCTCCCCCTTTTTGTCACAAATTGTCAAACAGTGAACATACTAGACAAAAGGAAATCACTAACAACATCAGTTTAAAGAGAAAGAGAGATAAAAGCTCAGTTCCGGTATATAACAAAAATACAGATTGCGTACCGGTACCAGAAGGCAAAAAAAAAAAAAAAACTAATAATTCCTTGAAACAAATCCAAATTTTAGAATCTTTTCAAATACCGATTTGTATTCCATCAAGAAATCAATTTAAGTGCTTTAAACAGTGAATTCACACAGATGTCATTCAATCTAATTAATTTCACAAAATTAAAAGATTTACTCCAAAATCATGAAAAATAAAGGTAAAACATTATAAACCGTTTTTCATGTTATATTCATCAAACACAAGTCATCAAAAATAATCTTGAGATCCAACTCTATCAAGATGTAACGGATTTACAAAGATGACTTACAGAGATTTCCAAATGACATCAATTTGATTTCATACCCTTTCAAATTTGAGATAAGCACTAAAATACCTAAGGGTGGCTCTTTGAGCATCTTTCAACTATCCCACCTTATACCAACCAGGAGATTGTTCAAAATATAAGAGTTTTGCATATAAATCTCCAAATGCTTCAACTAAAGATTTTCTCATAAAATACTATCAAGCATCCATAACATGTGGTAGCTTCACACACAAACCGGACGACCGGGGGTGGCAGCTCTTTCCAGCATGTGGTGGTAGTTTTCACACTCCTTTCGGATGTAACTCTTTCCACATCTTTTACAATTCATTTATTTACCCTTGTAAGAATGCAATCTCTTACGTGAAAGAATTAAATTCCAAATTTTAGTCTATCGGTTGTCTCATGTTTATCACAATGAAATTCACACAACCGAGATAGATTAAGCATCTAAAGATCACACATGATTTCTAAAATTTGATGCTTATAATATCAAAAACTCCTATAATGAAGTATCTTCAAGATTATGATTATGGAGTAAAGTTGATAATCCAAATAAAATTAATTTGGAGTGAATAAACGAGAAGCCCTTGTTTATTCAATGCACTTGTTCAGTAAAAACCCTTTTGTTCAAAAATAAAGTATAAAAACGAAGAGCATTGAAAAACATGTAATGCAAAGATTAAGAAAGATATGAAGGGAAAACCAATCAAAGCATTACATACAGTCATAAGCTATTTAGAACTTTAGACAAGGAAAGATATCACCTTTCCGAATCCAAAATCGCTGGATTTTGGGTTGTCTTGATTCGTTGTGGCCGGGGGTTGTCCGCTTTGACTGTTGGTCCACCTTAGGTCTTTGCCTCGTAGTGATCCACTTGTATGATTGATGTTGTGGCTCGGACCTTTGGTGGGTTTAGTGAACTCCTTTGACTTGATGTGTCTTTTGATTCCGTTGAGTTCGCTCCGTAGATGAAGTTGCCGAAGAATTTTTCTTTCTCTTTTTTGAGCAATCCTTCACCAAATGTCCTTCAAGTCCACATAGGTGACAAGTTCTTCCTTTCAATTTAGTTGTGGAACTTGAAGCCTTCACAGTTTGGTTCTTTTTAAATCCCAAACCAACCTTTCTTGTTTGACCTAATCCGCACATACAATCTAGTTTCTTGGAAACGGTTGAAAGCCTTTGTATGTCGGATTTGAGTTCATGAACTTGCTTGGTCAATGCTTGGTTGGTGACATGAATCTCCTCAAACTGTTTTTCTAGAAAACCAATCCTGTCCATATATGATTTAGCGTTTGTCTCCGATTGGTTTAGCTTTTCTTGGAGGATTTTATTATTATTCAATAAGCCTTCTCGTTCCTCCTCGAGATCTTGAAGTTTTATCTTTAAAGCTTGATTCTCGTCTTGAACTTCAAGTCGTTGCTTCCTCAACTTCTTAATATGTTTGGCCATCTTCTTTGATTCCATAAGAAGTTGTTGATATTCCTCAACGAGTTCTTCTTCGTCCGACTCCCCCTCACTTGATGACTCTCCGCCGGATGTTGATGTTTCATGCAAAATCAAAGGAATAGAGTCAGTGATTAAAGATGATAAGCAACCATTAGAAGAGGGAATATGAGAGGCATGAGAGGCAACAACTTTTTCCTCTTTACTTGAGGTTGATTCATTAGAAGTAGAATCGTCCCAAGTTTTTGCTTGCAAAGCCTTCTTTCTATATGATTCTTAGAAGGACAATCCGTTGAAAAATGGCCGTAGCCTTTGCATCGATAGCATTGGATTTCCCCTTCGAAATCATCCTTTTCTTTTTCTTTAGAAGGTTTTGCAAAGCCTTTGAGTTTAGAGGATTTAGAACCCGATGATCCTTTTGATGGTTTCGAGGATGAAGATCCATCGGTTCGACTCTTCCAAAATTTCCGACGAAATTTCTTTACGATCCGCGCCAATTGTTCTTCAAAATCGACAAAAGAGATTTCATCGTCGGAACTTGATTCGCTATCTTCTTCCTTTGTTGATTTGAATGCAATACCTGTAAGCTTAGAAGAAGACTTGTAAGAAACTTGATTAGTAGGAAAAGTCATTTCATAAGTTTGCAAAGCACCTACTAATTCCTCTACACTCATCTCATCCGGATGACTAACGGTTTCAATGGCGGTAACATTTGCCCTAAACCGTTCCGGAAGAGTCCGAAGTATCTTTCTTACAATTTTCGACTCCGGGATCTTTTCTCCTAAATTAGCACATGTATTTATTACATCTTGAAGTCTAGTGTAATAATCTGTAAACAATTCATGCTCTTCCATATGAATAGAGTCAAATTGACTTGTAAGCATCTGGAGCTTTTGAATTTTTACAAGATTAGTACCCTCATGTGTAATTTTGAGAATATCCCAAATTTCCTTCGCGGTTTCACACGCGGAAATTCTTGTAAATTCAGTCGAGGAAAGAGAATTAAATAAAGCGTTCATACCTTTCCCATTGTAAGAAGATCTTTCAAATTCCTCTTTGGACCATCTAGAGCGAGGTTTTGGGGTAGTAGAATTTCCTACTTCTTCAACAGGATGCACCCAACCGTATTCCACGGATTGCTATACCCGCTCATCAATTGCGATGAGAAAAGCTCTCATCCGCACTTTCCAATAAGCATAATTAGTTCCATCAAAAAGAGTAGGTCTATAAATATTACCACTTTCACCCATCATGATAGATAAACCTAAAACCCGCTCTGATACCAATTGTAGAGTTATTAATCCCAAAGGATCTAAATAGGTACTATCATACAACTAGAGGGGGGGTGAATAGGTGTAATACTTATAAAACCAAATCTCAGTGCAAAATAAAAACCAATGCGGAAAATAAAAACAGCACACCGAGATTTACGTGGAAACTCCAATCCAGGAGAAAAACCACGGGACCAACACGCAATAACAATCCACTAAGAATAGAAGAATAACAAGGTGATTACCGACTCCACGGACTCAACCCCTCCTTCAGCTTCTTCGGACCTTGCGCTGACCGGTTGGATATCCACGCAATAACAATCCCTAAGAAAAGAAGAATAACAAGGTGATTACCGTCTCCACGGATTTAACCCCTCCTTCAATTTCTTGGACCTCACGCTCCACCGATTTTGCACGCCCACTGCACACGTTCGAATCCACGAACGCCACTCGAATCCACGAGCACACGTTTCGAATCCACGAAACGCCTTTAGCACACCGAATCCACGATGCCACGTCGAATCCACGACGCAAACTCAGTCGATAAGAATATTGACTTCGATGGTGATCCTTTGCTTAGATTCTCATTGAGGAACCGTAGAAGAAATCTCTAAGCAAAGATTAGATCAATTCGACAAAAGATATGTTCTTGAAAGAACCATCGAATTGACCTAAAAGAGGCTATGAAGAAGATCGATAAAAAACCTAGCCTCTAGGGTTGCTCTCAAGTGTTTTATAAATTGATCGGCCGTAGCTCCCACGTTTTTGAGAAACCCTAAACGTCTATTTATAGTTTAGAAACCTTTGGAAAGAGATAAGAATCAAAAACATACCTTATCTGGAAATTTTCAGGACGGCGATCCGGATCGGATTTACTGCGATCCGGATCGTCGTAACGAGATTGACGATTCCAGAAATACCATGGTTCGGGATCCGGATCGCATTGCCCGATCCGGATCGTTCATACAAATCAGAAAACTTAACATTCGGGATCCGGATCGAAAATTGCATGGATCCGGATCGAAGTCTTGTATGAAGCAACAACCTTCGGGATCCGGATCGTTGGCTTTGATCCGGATCCTGAACAAGTCCGAACACCAGTTTTTGATTATTATGCAATTAAAAGTTCATCCAAGTGTTTCTACACTATAAGAAAGTATTCGGATCACCACAATTATTTAGTTAAACATACCTGATCCTCTTGAATACTTTCTTCTTGAGATTGATGTAACTGATCCACAATTCTTCAACTTCAATCTTCAAGACTCAAGACACTGAGTGTCAACTTGAGCTCTTGTTGAATCTTCTCTAAGTCTTTGATTGCTGATTGACAATTTGATCCCTTTAAGACTCTGACTCAACTCACTGACTTGACTCACGAAATATGCCAACACCAAAATGCCGTAACAAGTTGAAACTTTGTACTCTGAGTATATGCCACTACTAACTATTTGACTAACTAATTGGGCATGTAATATTACTAACAAGTTGCTTGATAACTGACATATTTGTGAACTTGTTAGAATCTTGATATGACATTTGAATTTTTAAGGATTAGATGATATGTAAATCCGTGATTGCTTATTCTCATACGTATCTGATAGTTAATGCCATGGTGAGTATAAACTCTATCTCTCTGATTGTTTATTGCATGTTTAAATTTTTGAGGTATCTAACGATTTCTTTTGTCAAGAATTATTTCTTTTGCAGAGAGTACAAACGTCTAAGTTTAGAGTTTGTTTTAGGAGTTTATCTCTTGTATTCAGTTTATTTGGATCATACATGTAAATTTTTGTTGTATGGTGATAGCAACAAAAATATCTTTTTGAATTTTTAAGTGGATTTTGTTTTGTCACGAAACCGCAAAAGGGGGGGATTGTTAAGGATTTTGTGTTGGCGTATTTCATGAAATGTTTTAAGTCTTGCAGATTGAAGATGAAGAATTGTGGATCATCTACATCAATCTCAAGAAGAGTGAATTCAAAAGGATCAGGTACGTTTAACTAAATAATTTTGGTGATCCAAATACATTCTTGTAGTTTAGAAACACTTGGAATATTTTTCATTGCATAAAAATAAAAAACTGGACAAGTTGGATGTTCAGGATCCGGATCAGGCCATTACAGTCCGGACCCCGAACATAGTTTAGTTCATGCGGATTTCCAGTCCGGAACAGCCTCTGCTCAGTCCGGATGTCACGCCCCAGGGTCGAAACTGCGACCCGGGCCCGCCAACAGATCCGCCACCTATGCCAACCTGCATAGGCGAAGCGTTCTACCTGCAAGAAAAGTACTATAACTAAACAGATATCAGAGCTGTAAATAAAAATCTGCTGTAACTAAAATCAATCACTGTACAACTGGAAATAAACAACACTGTCTGCCTCCCAAAATAATAATAATACAAATCCTCGAGTACAAGCTCTAAACCCAACCGGGAGGTAACTCCAATATATAAACAACAGTGTACAGTCTCTCAATACAAAATATCCTCACTACAATAGTCTCTCAAAAGGGGAAAAAGAAACAGCTAATCTACTGATGATCTCCTCAGAAGGGTACCGCTACTCTCCAACGCCGGGTAGGGATCTAGCTCGCGACTCCCTCGCCACGATCAACAACCGCAGAGTCGGCAACACCTGCTAAGACTCTGCAAAACAAAGGAGAGGAGAAAAAGGGGAAAAAACCCCCAAAGGGTGTGAGAACTACTCCAAAACGGGAGTTCTCAGTGGGTACCACCGCCAGACCCGACGGTCTGCCCACCAAGTCCTCAAGAGACAAAAATTAACCCAAGTCATAAGACTGAAATGAGTAAGCTGAAAACTCTCAACAGCTATCCTGCCCCTAACAAAAGGCTAAAAGGGGGAGAACCAAACAGTGGTATGCAACCACTAGCACATGAAGTGCACCACCGACCCAATCGAACTGACTGCCACATCTGGTCCAGTCAAACCTGCGCCCACCTACAACCACCTCCCGCTGACGGGCAGGAATTACGTAGGGCGTCCAAACGGACAAGCTCGCTATCGAGTAGAGAAACATGCAGGCTAAGGTCAAAGTCCACGCTCTCTCTCTCAGAACGGGTAGAATCAAGATGCTCAACCTCTCACACAGGGGTCAAAGTACTCGCAACAACACGGGACCACCGTCAACCAGACGGCTCTCAACAATACTAGCACTGATCTAAACTCAACTACCAGGCTGCACTCGGCCCCCAGGCACGAGTGTAACAATAAAAGTAATTGACCGAAATAAACTCAATCGAATGAACTGGTATAAAACCCGGCACTGCCTGCTCTGTCCAAATGACCGGAACCCAACACGGTCTGACCGGTACCCGACACGGTCTCACCGGAACCCAACACGGTCTGACCGGAACCCAACACGGTCTGAAGCCTACTCCGGAGCGGCACTCGAGGGGAGCTACCCACACGAGTTAAGCATCTCTGTCATCAACATCAACAGTATCTCGAAACAGCAGGACTTGATCACCAATCAGATCAAAGTGGAAAAACTCAACCACTAAAGAAAGACCCGACCTCAGTCAGATGCAACTAAACGATAAGTGGGAAACTCCATCCACTAAGAAAAACTGATACCCAATCAGGTGCATAGAGAAACATCCGGTCAACCGCCCAATATCCGCGGTTGCCGCAAAGCCCCACAACTAAACCAACCTGTCCCAGACACGAAGTCCTGACTACCCCATCCAGACCCCTGCTCGAACCCGAGCAGCACTGAACACTTGACTAGCAAAAGCGAAGAAAGGAAAAGCATGGTTTCTCCTAAGTCAAGTTCCCATAAATAGTGCAGCAGTAAAAGATGGCCTAACTACATGACCATACAAGCATGCAAATGTCCTCAAGGAAATAAAGGGGGTAAAGCATAATAATAGTTCCTTTAGGAACAAACAACATGCCGGAATCTCAAAACTAGACCTGTCCACAACTCAGGGTTCAACGATAGAATGATCATAATAACTCCTCAGAGTACAAATCCGCACATAGCTACGAAATCCTGTCCCAAGCATAATCCATCACAAGAAAGGCTATGTGCTAACATGGCATGTTACATAATCTCATAGGGTAACATTATCCTAGGTAAGCTTACACTAATCATCACATAGATGTCCAAGTCATGCAAGTCCTCAGTATACCTCAAACATACTATTCTTGCAAACATTTATACCAATATCATTAACAAGCTTACCTACTTACCAACATAAACCATGTATCCTAAACATGCATGCATCAGTCATAGAGAGGTGACATCCCCACAAGTGGACTTATACTTGCCACAACATAAACATTGCCTTAAACAATTACTGATAATAAGCTCACCCACCTGAAGCGCTTAACCCAAGGCAAACCTGAAGTCGGTGAAGTGGGTAGACGCCCGCGGTCCAAAATCTGCCAACAAAACATCCTCGGTACAAGTCGCGCGAGCCTCGGCTTCAAACAGCTAGAAACACCCCTGGGCACAACAATAACGCTCAACATTACACTCTTATTCCAAAATTAACCAAACATACACAAATCTGAAAATCAGTCCCAAAGCCGCGCATATTTCACCTGCTGCAAGTGCCCAGAAAAATCCAATAAAACTACCACAGAAATCCTCGCGTCGATACCTTCGAAACGAGTACCTGCACGTCCAATTCCGAGCTTCCTACACTGAGAAACAATTCGGACAAGGGAACCACCCCGAATCAAACTACACTCAAAAACTGTAGCAACAATTACTGTTCACAGATAATCTTCACCTTCGAGAAATATTCAGAAAATTCCAAGAAAATTTGGGCATATTCCTCGTGATGTGTAGATGCAAATCGCCTCTTGAATCGCCCCAATCCGATGCCTGTGCGCGAAGATATCGCCAAAATAACGCACCGCTGCCCCAAAACTCCGCCCAGAAAAGGGGTTACAAGATGATCTGAAAGACCCATGAAAAACTCGGAATGGGAAAAACCAGTAAACATGGGAAACATAGCCCTACCAGTCGTGAAGCCAACGGCGCAAGAATCGCCTCATTCGGAGGACGGAG
The DNA here is from genome assembly GCA_029204045.2 of Tillandsia leiboldiana. Lineage (NCBI taxonomy): Eukaryota > Viridiplantae > Streptophyta > Magnoliopsida > Poales > Bromeliaceae > Tillandsia > Tillandsia leiboldiana. The sequence goes on from CM055073.1 coordinate 19,418,362, forward strand.
TAAGCCGGGGGAGTCCTCGCACCGAAATGCGACGAAGAAGAACACAAACGAACGAGCGTCGCGCCGCGCCGTAAAAATGGTAACCTCGGGATGCGTGCCGCTGAAAAATCTGGAAATCTGCAGATGGAATCGCCACTGGGAGAGGAAGATTTCTTGTGAAGGTTGCACAGTGAAATTCCGCGCGGAGAAGAAGCTCTCTGCAAAAGAACTCGGCCTCTATATAAGCTGGGAAAAACAAATCACTTAATACCCAACATGTCCCCGTTTCCGGGCGCTGGGAACTTTCGGGCGCGTACTGTAGCAGCCCGAAAGATCACTGTAGCAGCCCGAAACCTTCCTGGGCCTCCACGTCGCCCGCCAAACAGGCAACAGCCGAACCCGCCGCACGCGTCGTGCCACGTGGCCACCCGCGGACGACGACACGTGGCACGCACCCCGGTCAACGCCCGCCTGCCGCGCCCACGTGCCCGCCTGACGCCGCCGCCTGCCACCCTGCCGCGCACAGTAGCCCCACCAATAGGAGAACGCCACGTGTCAAGCCTCTGCCTAGTGAACCCGGTGCACGCAATCATGTGGACCGAACCAATGCAAACCTGCCACGTGTCCAAGCCCGGTGCACCGTAAACCATGAGCCATCCCGAAAACTGCGTAGACCATCCGCCGTGAACCCACCTCTAGGGTGATGCCACGTGTCACCCCCGGTCCACCGTGCGCCCCGCACTCCCCCGTAGACCGTGCCCCGCGGACCGGCCCACTCCCGAGCCGCCACGCGTCCCGCCCCCGGCGCACGCCTGCCGCGTGGACCGGGCGGCCCGCGCCACCGTCCGCCGCGCTGCCTGCGGCCGCTCCGCCGCTGCCGCCGCCGCCGGAAACACTGTTCCGGCGTGAACAGTACCCGAAGCTCAAAAATGACAAGTGGGTAGTCCGTTTTAAACCGTTTTCCGCGCGCTGAATCCGAATTTGATGTCCATTTCGCCAAATTCCAACTCCAAAATTTGCCGAAGGCATCCGGAAAGGTAATCCTTGGTCCAAACTTCGCACTGAGTCCAATTTAAATATCCTTGGCGCGCGAAACCACTTCTGGAACTCCGACGGAGTCCCCCAATCACCCACGTGATCCATTTAACACACTGAGCCCAACACTAATGTCCAATTGGGGCACAAATCCCACCAACACGCCACATAGGCCTCCGGGAGCTGTAGATGATCCAGTAATCTCGTCGTGGGGATCCAGGTCCTCACATCCTCCCCCACTAAGAAAAGTTTCATCCTCGAAACTAGCTCAAATCCACCAGGAGTCACAAATACCACGGGTAGGTATCCATCGATCACGCCTCCAGCTCCCCACTCACCACACACTCCCCGTGATCACTCCCCAATAACAACAATACCCAGTACGGCATGGCCCGATTGCGCGATTCCCTCATCTCTCGAGCCAGAATCCGCAACGGGCGTTCCTCGTACTCCAACAATCACAGATCTCAATAGACAAGTCAATCACGGCGAGGGATCCAAAAGTAAAACACACCTGAGCTGAGACGTAAAACAACACAGAGGCTCCATCAAAAGCTGGGGGAAAAACAGAATAACCATCGGTGCAACACGCACCAAACCACATCCTGGTGTAAATCTCAACAAGGTGACCCGAAGTATACCCATAGATTCATCCTATGAGGAAAAGATCCAATAAGCTGGGGTCTTCACTCGGTTACTCCCGATCCAAAATCACCCGAGTGGCCTTCTCAACCACGAGCTACCCTCAAAAGGGATCCTCCAGAGACCCAATCTCAAGCCACGGTTGGACACTCAACAAGCCAACATAACTCCAACAGACCCACGGGTCGAAAGGATGCCCTGACGGGGACCAAACCGTCAGTGAACGGGAGTGAAAACTGGCTCGAAAGGCGATCATGATGCGGATGCCCAACCTCGCGGTCAAAAATCCCGAACCAGCAACAACGATCCGCGAAAATCCCACTCAAGATGCTGAGTAATCAAAACTGATAGCCGAGCAGGCATGGCCTACGCCCAGGTATAACAATCCAAGCTGGGAATAAAGGACGTACTGAAGGCTCAACCGTGGGATCTAAGCTGCCTGCAAAACAGCGGTTCATCCTGCCACAACACTCATAGGGTTGGACTAATAAAGTGTGGACCGAAGATCCACCCACGGTAACTCCACCGCCACAATGGGAGGCATCACTAACACACACAATTCCATCTCCCAACACAGGAAACACTAGCATTGGCGCTAATATCAGACACATTATCCATTGGCCATGCTCTCTCAGCACCGCCAAGTCTAGAAGCTCCTCACCTCAAAACGAAAGTTGGTCTCAGTCAACTAGAATAACATCCATTAGGTCGGGTTCCACCGCCGCCCCTACGGCCCGAACAAAGCGACCCAAGAAGGTATGCTTCTGCAGCTACAACTTGTGCTTCAATAACTTGGCATACCGCTTCATCCCCACGGCATGATAGCACATCCACAAAGCGCTCCTCGTACTCCAAGTCACTCTGGGAGCAAATCAAAATATCACCGGGAAAACACTACTCCCAGTCCGTCCAAGTACAACCGGGACCTACTATTCCTCAGATCTTGAAATCCACAGGGCAATCGTCATTCCATTGGCCTCACTAACAACTCATAATGCCCCCACCGCGTCCAAAACGCCACCTAGGCGAAGTCCTCAGCTATCTAACACCAAATGGGTACTCGCATCATACACCAACTGCCGGAGTACAACTCCATCAATAAGGTCCTAGATACCATAAAAGGACCCTCACATCCGTGTATCAACGATGTGGCATCACCACCGTATACCAATGGCGTGGCACTAGGTCAAACAGACCCCCCGATCCATCGGCCCCTGCAGCAGTGCCATCGGGTCTCTCTCAGCCCTACCGGCGATATCCAATGAGGTGCTGTCCAGGGTGGTGCGGTCCCTCAAACCACGTCAAACACAATCTCTATCTCCCTAACCGGCGGCATTACCAACAACTAAGGTGAATCCACACACGGGATCTCGCGGGCAACAGAGGTATCCCTGAGTCCCGGTGCCGCCGTAAGCACCTCTCATCCGGTCGCTAAAACCAGAGTGCTCTAACAACCTCCACGAGCAAGCCTCCAATTGCCTGTCTTGCCGAAGATCAAGTCCCCTTTTGCCGCAGTCGAACATCCTGTGGCATAGTGCCCAACAATCTCGAGCATAAGGTCAAAACACCTAATTGCTATAATTCCCAATAATTCTGCCGGTAACTCGCGGTCTCGGCCGCACTAGACATGATCCGAAAGCCTCCTTCACGTGCACAACAACAACAGGAACCTGTACCTCTAGTGCACGTGGTAACAAATCCACCTCTAACCCATGTAAGAGTGGAACATGCTCTAACTCCGACTACCGTGGTGAAATCCCGCCTGCGACACTCAATCCACTACCGTGGCGCCCTCCAACCGGGCGGCACAGATTCATCCGCTCAAAGCAAGTGGTTGTCGCTCAATCTGCCTGAAAATCAGGGCTATCACTAGGAAGCACGACCTCTGTCTCTGACCACAATGAGGCGACGAATAAGGTCCTCCGCAGATAACAAATCCACGCTATCGCTGCGCCACTCTGATAAAATACTGATGTCGCCTTCGGGGTCCACTCGACCTCTGACATCTCGGGAATTCGCCATCCAAGAAAGAAAATTAGTCATGCCCCTGCCGGCCGATCTGTCCTCCATCATCCGGCGCCAAACGCCAAAATCCAGAACTCACCTCTGGCGGCAGATCCCTATCCAAAGGAACTGCAATGCCGCGCTCCATACACTGTGCCTGCTCCAACGAGGCGTCGAAATCTAAAATGGAGGGACTGAATAACAGAAAGGTGTCCTGGCGCAATCCACTCCCAGTCTCATATATCCTATGCGCCTCGTCCCTCAAATCTGGAGCGCGCAGTTCAACAACTGCATACACTCACAAGCACAGGGAGGCTCTCAATTAATCACTCCATCACCACCAGCCACGACTCTGCCTCCAAAGGCTCCAAACTCAATCTTACGAGTCGGGGTGGTTCATCTGCCAAATATGGCTCAAGAGGTCGATCATGTCCCACAGCTCACCAGCTGTCAACCATCCACCCTGCCTCGGTGCCTCGACACTAAACATTGGCACAGAGGGGGCCACTCAATGCTCCGACAACTGTGTCACCAAGACCAGCTGCTCACTCTGCCGCTGACAAGCCTCAGACAATCCTGTCATCTGGGTCCGGGGTTCTCTGACCTCGATCCGGGTATCCGGCCCAAAACCAACTGCTCAAGCTCAACTGCCATGACAGGATGCACACGGGTCAAAACCCAACGTCGGGGAGGCACCGCTCGCCACGACGAAACAACAAAACAGCACACAGCAACACTCGACCCAATCCAGCGAAAGTCTAAAGCATGTCACCCATTCCACAGCATTATGTTGTCTGCAGCCAACATAATTACTTAGGAGAATAAACATGCCAATCACTCCTCCCGTCCCTTGGGAGAGGTATAAAACTCAATCAGGACTCTCGCAAAATCACGACTCTCACAAAGTCAACCAAGGGTCAAACCATAAGCCTAGGGTTTCTAAGTCCACCATGACCTACAACCTAGGCTCTGATACCACTCTAATCTGTCACGCCCCAGGGTCGAAACTGCGACCCGGGCCCGCCAACAGATCCGCCACCTATGCCAACCTGCATAGGCGAAGCGTTCTACCTGCAAGAAAAGTACTATAACTAAACAGATATCAGAGCTGTAAATAAAAATCTGCTGTAACTAAAATCAATCACTGTACAACTGGAAATAAACAACACTGTCTGCCTCCCAAAATAATAATAATACAAATCCTCGAGTACAAGCTCTAAACCCAACCGGGAGGTAACTCCAATATATAAACAACAGTGTACAGTCTCTCAATACAAAATATCCTCACTACAATAGTCTCTCAAAAGGGGAAAAAGAAACAGCTAATCTACTGATGATCTCCTCAGAAGGGTACCGCTACTCTCCAACGCCGGGTAGGGATCTAGCTCGCGACTCCCTCGCCACGATCAACAACCGCATAGTCGGCAACACCTGCTAAGACTCTGCAAAACAAAGGAGAGGAGAAAAAGGGGAAAAAACCCCCAAAGGGTGTGAGAACTACTCCAAAACGGGAGTTCTCAGTGGGTACCACCGCCAGACCCGACGGTCTGCCCACCAAGTCCTCAAGAGACAAAAATTAACCCAAGTCATAAGACTGAAATGAGTAAGCTGAAAACTCTCAACAGCTATCCTGCCCCTAACAAAAGGCTAAAAGGGGGAGAACCAAACAGTGGTATGCAACCACTAGCACATGAAGTGCACCACCGACCCAATCGAACTGACTGCCACATCTGGTCCAGTCAAACCTGCGCCCACCTACAACCACCTCCCGCTGACGGGCAGGAATTACGTAGGGCGTCCAAACGGACAAGCTCGCTATCGAGTAGAGAAACATGCAGGCTAAGGTCAAAGTCCACGCTCTCTCTCTCAGAATGGGTAGAATCAAGATGCTCAACCTCTCACACAGGGGTCAAAGTACTCGCAACAACACGGGACCACCGTCAACCAGACGGCTCTCAACAATACTAGCACTGATCTAAACTCAACTACCAGGCTGCACTCGGCCCCCAGGCACGAGTGTAACAATAAAAGTAATTGACCGAAATAAACTCAATCGAATGAACTGGTATAAAACCCGGCACTGCCTGCTCTGTCCAAATGACCGGAACCCAACACGGTCTGACCGGCACCCGACACGGTCTCACCGGAACCCAACACGGTCTGACCGGAACCCAACACGGTCTGAAGCCTACTCCGGAGCGGCACTCGAGGGGAGCTACCCACACGAGTTAAGCATCTCTGTCATCAACATCAACAGTATCTCGAAACAGCAGGACTTGATCACCAATCAGATCAAAGTGGAAAAACTCAACCACTAAAGAAAGACCCGACCTCAGTCGGATGCAACTAAACGATAAGTGGGAAACTCCATCCACTAAGAAAAACTGATACCCAATCAGGTGCATAGAGAAACATCCGGTCAACCGCCCAATATCCGCGGTTGCCGCAAAGCCCCACAACTAAACCAACCTGTCCCAGACACGAAGTCCTGACTACCCCATCCAGACCCCTGCTCGAACCCGAGCAGCACTGAACACTTGACTAGCAAAAGCGAAGAAAGGAAAAGCATGGTTTCTCCTAAGTCAAGTTCCCATAAATAGTGCAGCAGTAAAAGATGGCCTAACTACATGACCATACAAGCATGCAAATGTCCTCAAGGAAATAAAGGGGGTAAAGCATAATAATAGTTCCTTTAGGAACAAACAACATGCCGGAATCTCAAAACTAGACCTGTCCACAACTCAGGGTTCAACTATAGAATGATCATAATAACTCCTCAGAGTACAAATCCGCACATAGCTACGAAATCCTGTCCCAAGCATAATCCATCACAAGAAAGGCTATGTGCTAACATGGCATGTTACATAATCTCATAGGGTAACATTATCCTAGGTAAGCTTACACTAATCATCACATAGATGTCCAAGTCATGCAAGTCCTCAGTATACCTCAAACATACTATTCTTGCAAACATTTATACCAATATCATTAACAAGCTTACCTACTTACCAACATAAACCATGTATCCTAAACATGCATGCATCAGTCATAGAGAGGTGACATCCCCACAAGTGGACTTATACTTGCCACAACATAAACATTGCCTTAAACAATTACTGATAATAAGCTCACCCACCTGAAGCGCTTAACCCAAGGCAAACCTGAAGTCGGTGAAGTGGGTAGACGCCCGCGGTCCAAAATCTGCCAACAAAACATCCTCGGTACAAGTCGCGCGAGCCTCGGCTTCAAACAGCTAGAAACACCCCTGGGCACAACAATAACGCTCAACATTACACTCTTATTCCAAAATTAACCAAACATACACAAATCTGAAAATCAGTCCCAAAGCCGCGCATATTTCACCTGCTGCAAGTGCCCAGAAAAATCCAATAAAAATACCACAGAAATCCTCGCGTCGATACCTTCGAAACGAGTACCTGCACGTCCAATTCCGAGCTTCCTACACTGAGAAACAATTCGGACAAGGGAACCACCCCGAATCAAACTACACTCAAAACTGTAGCAACAATTACTGTTCACAGATAATCTTCACCTTCGAGAAATATTCAGAAAATTCCAAGAAAATTTGGGCATATTCCTCGTGATGTGTAGATGCAAATCGCCTCTTGAATCGCCCCAATCCGATGCCTGTGCGCGAAGATATCGCCAAAATACCGCACCGCTGCCCCAAAACTCCGCCCAGAAAAAGGGGTTACAAGATGATCTGAAAGACCCATGAAAAACTCGGAATGGGAAAAACCAGTAAACATGGGAAACATAGCCCTACCAGTCGTGAAGCCAACGGCGCAAGAATCGCCTCATTCGGAGGTCGGAGTAAGCCGGGGGAGTCCTCGCACCGAAATGCGACGAAGAAGAACACAAACGAACGAGCGTCGCGCCGCGCCGTAAAAATGGTAACCTCGGGATGCGTGCCGCTGAAAAATCTGGAAATCTGCAGATGGAATCGCCACTGGGAGAGGAAGATTTCTTGTGAAGGTTGCACAGTGAAATTCCGCGCGGAGAAGAAGCTCTCTGCAAAAGAACTCGGCCTCTATATAAGCTGGGAAAAACAAATCACTTAATACCCAACATGTCCCCGTTTCCGGGCGCTGGGAACTTTCGGGCGCGTACTGTAGCAGCCCGAAAGATCACTGTAGCAGCCCGAAACCTTCCTGGGCCTCCACGTCGCCCGCCAAACAGGCAACAGCCGAACCCGCCGCACGCGTCGCGCCACGTGGCCACCCGCGGACGACGACACGTGGCACGCACCCCGGTCAACGCCCGCCTGCCGCGCCCACGTGCCCGCCTGACGCTGCCGCCTGCCACCCTGCCGCGCACAGTAGCCCCACCAATAGGAGAACGCCACGTGTCAAGCCTCTGCCTAGTGAACCCGGTGCACGCAATCATGTGGACCGAACCAATGCAAACCTGCCACGTGTCCAAGCCCGGTGCACCGTAAACCATGAGCCATCCCGAAAACTGCGTAGACCATCCGCCGTGAACCCACCTCTAGGGTGATGCCACGTGTCACCCCCGGTCCACCGTGCGCCCCGCACTCCCCCGTAGACCGTGCCCCGCGGACCGGCCCACTCCCGAGCCGCCACGCGTCCCGCCCCCGGCGCACGCCTGCCGCGTGGACCGGGCGGCCCGCGCCACCGTCCGCCGCGCTGCCTGCGGCCGCTCCGCCGCTGCCGCCGCCGCCGGAAACACTGTTCCGGCGTGAACAGTACCCGAAGCTCAAAAATGACAAGTGGGTAGTCCGTTTTAACCGTTTTCGCGCGCTGATTCCGAATTTGATGTCCATTTCGCCAAATTCCAACTCCAAAATTTGCCGAAGGCATCCGGAAAGGTAATCCTTGGTCCAAACTTCGCACTGAGTCCAATTTAAATATCCTTGGCGCGCGAAACCACTTCTGGAACTCCGACGGAGTCCGCCAATCACCCACGTGATCCATTTAACACACTGAGCCCAACACTAATGTCCAATTGGGGCACAAATCCCACCAACACGCCACATAGGCCTCCGGGAGCTGTAGATGATCCAGTAATCTCGTCGTGGGGATCCAGGTCCTCACACCGGACCCCGAACTATGTGCTTGCTGAAATCGCATGAACAGTCCGGATCAGGAAATTTCAGTCCGGACCCCGAACTTATTTTTCTGGAAAAGCTCTGTCTAAAGACGACAGTTCGGATCAGATTTAATCCAGTCCGGACCGCCGAGCGGAAAAATTTCAAATAAGGTAGTTTTTTATTCTTATCTCTTTCCAAAGGTTTCTAACCTATAAATAAACCATAATTTAACATCTGAGGTAACTGAATGAAACCGGAGAAAATATAAAAAATCCACATATATTGAGAAGAAAAAAAAACATGATCTAATCTATGTTTCTTCGTCTATATTGTTCAATTTGATTCTAGGGTTTCCAAACTCATATTTCTTGTAGAATCAAATTGAAGAATACTTAGATGGTAATTTCTTATCTATATTTGATCTAAGTATTCGGCGGATTATCATCACCAAGAAAACAACGATTTCCCAAAATCGGCGCGTGGATTCGCGTGGCCTTGTGGATTCAAGGTGCTACCGCTCTCGTGGATTCGGAGCGAGGTACGTTCGTGTGATCGATACATACTATATTGGTGAAGACCGTAGATTCGGTTGGACGTCGTGGATTCGGCGTTGGACGCAAATCGTGGATTCGAGAAGCGTTGTGGAGCAAGCAGAGAAGATCTACTTGGAGCGTATGGAAAAGGTTGAGTCATAGTGTTACGGCATATCACCTTGTACGTGTTTAATCTTAGTGGATTTTGCCGTGTTATCGGTCCCTTAGTTTTTTACTCCTGTGACGGAGTTTTCCACATAAAATCTTGCGTACTTTATTTATTTTCCGCATTGGGTTATTTTTACGCAACGATTTGGTGTGTTTATTGTTTATACCTATTCACCCGCCCTCTAGGTGGTTTTTCCCCTATTCAGATCTATATTAACATAACCCACAAGTGGTATCAGAGAGGGAATAGGGTTGTAAACATTGGTTGAAGGTGGAAACATCAATAGACTACCGTTCTTCGATGGAACAAATTATGTTTATTGGAAAGTACGCATTAGAGCGTTTTTAATTTCCATCGATGAACGGGTTTGGCAATCAATTGAGTTTAGATGGTCATATCCTACTGAGATTATTGTCAATGTTGTCACCATCAAACCTAGGTCGAAGTGGATTAAGGAAGAAATTGATACTTCTTCTTACAACAGCAAGGGAATTAATGCTTTATTTAATGCCTTGCCACAAACCGAGTTCTCTCGCGTCTAAGCATGTGAGACTGCGAAAGAAATCTGGGATATTCTACAAGTAACACATGAGGGTACAAGTTTAGTGAAGATTCAAAAACTGCAAATGCTTACGCGCAAATTTGACTCTATTCATATGGCAGAAAATGAATCGTTCACAGATTATTATACACGATTGCAAGATATCGTTAATATATGTGCTAACTTTGGAGAGAAAATTCTGGAATCTATAGTTGTAAGAAAGATTTTGATAACTCTTCCGGAAAGATTTCGCCCTAAGGTCGCAGCCATTGAAACAGTAAAACACCCGGACGAAATCAAGGTAGAAGAATTAGTTGGTGCACTTCAAACATATGAAATGATTTTTCCTACTAACTATTCTTCTGGAAAGCCTTTCTCTTCTTTTAAGTCTTCAGGTTTTGCATTGAAATCAACAAACGAAGAAGACGCGGATTCATCCTCCTCAGACGCTGATGATAATCTATCCATGGAGGATTTCGAGAAACAGATTGCATTCTTGACAAGAAAATTTCGCCGAAGCTTTCGAAGGGAAAATTCAAGCAAACCATCATCCTTCGTTAAGTCAAAGAAAGGCAAAGAAAATTCAAGTTTTAAATCAAGAAAGCAAGAGGGTTCTTCAAAGGACAAGAAGAACACCGAGGGACAAATTCAGTGCTTCAAATGCCGAGGTTTTGGCCATATCTCAACGGAGTGTCCCAACAAGAATTCGTCAAAGAAGAAGGCTATGCAAGCCGTCACATGGGATGACACTTCCTCTTCTGATGAGTCATCTTCTAGTGATGAGGATAACAACGCCACAACATTTATTGCGTCCACAACTTCACCCTTCGTGTGTTTTTCAGCGACTTCCTCTGATTCATTATCCATCTCCTCCTTGAATGAAAAAACTGCAACGGAAGATGAACCAAGCGATTCCGAAGGTGAAGACTTTGCTTTTGCCTACCATAAATTATTGAAGGATTCTAAGAAATTGGCAAAGCATAACAAGAATTTGAGAAGAAATTTGTGGGATCTTGAAGAACAATCCAACAAAACAATTTCTCTCTCAAAAGCTCTTGAAGAGGAAAGGTACAACTTGATCAAGATAAACACTTCCCTTCAAGAAAAGAACGAGCATTTCGAGAAAGAAAATATCAAATTGGTTGATAAAGCTAATTACTTCTTGAAACTCCACTCCGAGGCTTAACAAGAAAAATTGGAAATGACAAAGACCATATTCCAACTTAAGAAAGATTTGTAGCGTTTTTCTTCAGGACGGAGCAAGTTGGATAAATTGCTTGATCTTTGTCAAACGAATCGTTTGGGCCTTGGATACGATCGAACTGGTGAGGGTCCAAGTTCGAGCAAAACAGTTTTTGTGCCTCAGTCGGTTGCTCCTCCTCCGACGAAGATCATCGCATCAAACGTTAACAAGTCTACCTCATTGCGGTCAGGATCAAATCTGTCCAAGGTATGTTATCGTTGTGGTTTTGCAGGGCACATTAGACGAAATTGCAAGTTTGTAGCCAAGCGGACAAATCAAGCAAGACTTGTAACAACTACCAAAAAGTTCGTCCACCAGGAAATTCGCAAGAACCATCCAAAGGTGAAGAACAATGGTAGTACACCACCCGAGATGACATCGTCATGGATTCCAAAGAAAAGTGATCAACCGAACAAGATGCATTCACCAAGGAGATCAATGTCACGATCATTGCCGACGTATTCCAAAACTCGTAAGGTTTGGGTGCGCAAAGGTGAACTCTTCCCTTGTCTTGTCATACACACATCACTACATGCATATGACAATTCGTCTTGGTATTTGGATAGTGGATGTTCCCGTCACATGACTGGTGATAAAAACTATTTTCAATCTTTAGAGAAAACCTCCGGAGGACTTGTAGTTTTCGGAGATGGACGATCTTCAAAATAGTTGGCAAAGGAACAATTGCTATTCCAGATGGCCCGGTTTTGAATAATGTTTTATTTATTGAAGGCCTTAAGACTAACCTCATAAGCATTAGTCAATTGTGTGATAATAGTTTTTCAGTTAATTTCTCTTCTGTTGAATGTATTGTAACTGACAAAAATCATTCATTCTTTTTGAAATGGGTTAGATCTCAAAATAACTGCTATGCAGTTCCTAATAAATTTTCTGAACATTGTAACCTAGTGTCACTTGATAATGAAACACTTTGGCATGAAAGACTAGGTCACATAAACTTTAAGGAACTATCTAGAATATCTAATAAAGACGTGGTTAGAGGTGTTCCTAAATTGTCTTTTAAGGAAAACATTGTGTGTGGAGGTTGTCAAAAGGGAAAACAATTGAGAGCCACGCATCGGAACTTGAACCACGTGGGAACCAAACGACTATTAGAATTATTGCATATGGACTTAATGGGGCCGACTCGTCAACCAAGTTTGGGAGGTAAATGGTACATTTTTCTTTTGGTTGATGATTTCTCTAGATATTCATGGGTAGCATTTTTAAAAGAGAAAGCGGATACTTTCGATTCTTTTCATGAGATTTGTCATCGTATTATGATTGAGAAGAATGAAAAGATCGTCCGTGTTCGAAGTGATAGAGGTGGAGAATTCATCAATTCTAAATTCATTGATTTTTGCACTTCAAACGGCATAAAACATGAATTCTGTGCACCTTATACACCGCAACAGAACGGTGTAGTCGAGTGCAAAATAGAGTTGTGCAAGAGATGGCGCGTGTTATGCTTCATAGCCGGAAACTTCCGTTACACTTTTGGGCTGAAGCAGTTAACACCGCAGTCTATGTGATCAATCGATCTATTTGCGCCCGGGTACTTTAAATACACAATATAAGCTTTGGTTCAGTTGTAATATTCGAGAAATTTAAATTCGAATTTAATAAAGAGAATTTATCAAAGAGGTTTTCAGTGGATTTTCGACGACTGTATAAATTTATACAGTTGAATAGTGGACAACTTAAGTGAATAGTAACCCTATGTTTTAATTAGAGTTTCGGCCAACGTCGGCCAATCGACCGTTCGAAGTCCGAATCTGACGATCTAAGTAATCGATTTTAACGGTCTCGTCGATCTGAGCGCAATGGCGTAGCCGAAAATTTCGTTTGACAACCCTAGAACCTTGGAAAGCGTACCAAATAGAAAAATTTGCAGTATAAGATGGATCTGCAATTTATCTGGATTTTAAGTCAGCAAACCAAAATCGCTATCTAATAGGTTTCGACGAGCCGGACGTCGTGGCGAAGTCCGTTTTTCTGTTTGGCGACTCTTATTCCTCGATAACCGTGAAAAATAGTAAAAAATATAGTAAATTACACAGAAGACCCTATATATTATGCTCCAATTTCTGTGCAAATTCTTGGAGAGGGACCTGATTGCGAAATTGAAATACTGTGAAGGACTTAGCTTTAAATATTGAGAGTGGAGGGGGCAAAATGCATTTTGTTGCATTCAATATAAATATGGCATTATGGTTTTCTTTGAAACCCTAGAGCCCAGACTTGCACCAGCCGCACCCTCCATTCCTTTCATCTCCCTCGCTCTCTCTCCCAAGCATTATGCCGCCGGCCGTCGCTGCACCTCGCCGGAGAAGAAGAAGAAGAAAGCAAGAAAACAGCTTGATCTCGGTTTGGGTGGTGTAGGGAGCTACTAAGGAGTTTTGGTTTGCTCGAGACCTCGTCTGAGAACCCCTCTGTACTCTGCAGATCCGAGCCGAGGAGCCCCGATGCCCAGCTCCGCCGCGCGTCGCCGGCGAAGATCTCCTCCTTCTTTCTTTGCTCCGGTGAGGTAAGGGTTGCATTTTTCTTGGATTTTGTTGCCTTTAGACCCCTCAAAATCATCTTCTGACATCAAGATGATCATCCCTGTGAAGCCCCAGGCCCTCCCGTGCTCCGGTTAACCGGCGGGAGCAACCTGGTCGCCGGAAACCAAGATCCGGCCAGATTTGTGCGGGGGTTTCATCCTACCGTTGGAAACCTGATCAGAGACATTGGAAAGCTCCCTTTGATCGTCAGGAAGCTCTCCACAAAAGTTGAGAAGGATCGGTTGAGAGACAAGCCCGCACGAGCGAGCCCTAGCCTCGGGTTGTCTTCCTCACGGACGAGCTTCGCCGCCCGACACCGCCGCTTCGCCGCCCGGCACCGCCGCTGCCCCTCACCGCCGGCAACACCCTTGGGAAGCTCCACAGCACCGAGAGTAACCTTTCTGTGCGTGTGCTTGGACCTCGAAGGCCGCGGTTGAGATTCCGCCATTAGAGGCCTTAATGTTGGCCGAGCTTCATCTCCGGCAGCCGCCGTCGCCTCTAGTCGCCGACCGACCACCCAGGTATGCTCCATGGGTCCTCTGTAAGCTCCCCATGTATTTGCATGTGAACCCTAATGTAACACCCCCGGAATTTGGATTAGTCCTCTATATAAATGATATAATAGGACTAAATCTCTAACCCGGCTATAGCATTTTGGATGGTAGCAAGATCCAAGAGGAACATGGGAGTTAAGCGTGCTAGAGCTAGAGTAGTTCTAGGATGGGTGACCTCCTGGGAAGTGGGGCGTCACAGTTGGTATCGGAGCCATTCACCAGCCGGAAATGTGAGATGAGTCTCGGCTGAGCCAGGGTTATATAGCGGGTAGAGCGAGGCTCCCCGGCTAATGACCGTTGTGAGTGGAGTGCAGCTCCTCACAAGGTCGGCTAAGGCTAGTGAGACGAGTCTCACATCGCCTGGTGCTTGTGAGTGTGCTTGAGCCTGACGTGGACGTCAGGGCTTAAAGGGGGGAAGAATGTAACACCCCCGGAATTTGGATTAGTCCTCTATATAAATGATATAATAGGACTAAATCTCTAACCCGGCTATAGCATTTTGGATGGTAGCTGTTGGGTTATATGTAATAAGGATCTAAATAGGAGAAAAAACACCTAGAGGGGGGTGAATAGGTGTAAACGTATAAACACTCAAAAATCGTTGCGATAAAAACCCAATGCGGAAATAAAAAATAACTCGCAAGATTTTTACGTGGAAAACTCCATCACCGGAGTAAAAAACCACGGGACCGATAACACGGCAGAAATCCACTAGAATTAAAACACGTACAAGGTGATTTACCGTACACACTTACGACTCAACCTTTTCCATACGCTCCTAGAGGATCTTCTCCGCTCGCTCCGCGACGCTTCTCGAATCCACAATCTGCGCCCAACGCCGAATCCACGGCGTCCAACGTCGAATCCACGACGTCCGACCGAGTCCACGGTCTTCACCCAATAGCACCCTTCGAATCCACGAACGTGCCTCGCTCCGAATCCACGAGAGCGGTTGAACCTTGAATTCACAAGGACACGCGAATCCACGCGCCGATTTTTGGGGTAAATCGTTGTTTTTGGTGGTGATGATCCGCCGAATACTTAGATCAAAGATAGATCGGAGATACCATCTAAGTATTCATTAGTTTGATTCAACTCAAGATGTGAGTATGAAAACCTAGAATCAAACTAATCAATATAGATGAAGAAACATAGAGTATTCTCTAATGATTTCCTTTCTTCTCTATATGTGGATCTAGAGCCGTATAAAATAAGATATGAATATGACGGCTATTTTCCCTTACCCTAGAAAAGGAGTCATAGGGTCTATTTATAGGTTAGAAACCCTAGGAAGGAGATAAGAATCAAAAACCTACCATTTCTGGAAATTTTACGGACGGCGATCCAGATCGGATTAGCTGTGATCCGGATCGTCGTAACGAGTCAGGTAGTTCCAGAAAAACGAAGGTTCGGGATCCGGATCGAAGTGCTTGATCCGGATCGTTCATACAGTTCACCAAACATCAACGTTCGGGATCCGGATTGCGAAGCCTGATCCGGATCGTTCAAGGAAAATGGTAAACTCAGTGTTCGGGATCCGGATCAAGAGAGGCTACGATCCGGATTGAACTGGTGTATGAACGAACCACCTTCGGGATCCGGATTGAACAACCTGATCCGGATCCTGAACATGTCCCAAGTCCAGTTTTTGATTTTTATGCAATGAAAGATTCTTCCAAGTGTTTCTACACTACAAGAAGTATTCGGATCACACAAAATCTTTAGTTAAACATACCTGATCCTTTTGAATTCTTTTTTCTTGAGATTGAGTTAAATGATCCAACTTTCTTCACCTTCAATCTTCAAGACTTGAAACTTTCACGAAACTACGCTAACTCAAATTCCGTAACAATCTCCCCCTTTGGCGGTTTCGTGACAAAACACAGATCCACTAAAGAAAATTCAAAAAGATATTTTTGTTGCTATCACCATACAACAAAAATTTACAATGGAGATCCAAAAATTTAAAAACATGAGATAAACTCCTAAAACAGACTCTAGACTTAGACATCTGTACTCTCTGCACAAAGAAGTCATTCTTGACAAAAAGAGATCGTTAGATACCTCAAGAATATTTAACATTCAAAACCTAGTACAGAGATAGAGTTTATCTGATCATCATGACATTTGAGAATTCAGATATGTAAGAGAATCATAGTCAAAAACCAACATATCTTCTATGCAATCAAAAACCAAATGTCATGTCAGTGAACATCAACTTGTTAGTTATATTACATGCCCAAATAGTTAGTCGAATAGTTAGAAGAGGCATGCACACAAACCACAAGATAAAAACCAAAGTTGAAGTTGAAGTGATACTTACCTTGATGTTCACACATTCACACAGTTTCACAGTTTTCACATCGTCATTGTTTAAGTTCTCTCTAAACTTTCTCCCCCTTTTTGTCACAAACAAAGCCAGAAATTACAAAGAGTGGAGAGAATAGTTAGCAGTTCAAGTATCAAATGTTTGAGAACGAAAACTTAAAACACATCTGCACAAAAAGTAAAAAGGTTCGTGTTAAACAGACATTAGAAGGATACGGATTATTCAGAGTCATCTGAACTGATGCAGCCGAGAATTTGAAAGATTTTCTTTAAGCGTTTGTTCATTGATGACTGATTCTTATTTACCTTCTTTATTTCTTCCTTTACCTCAATGAGTTCATTTGATATACGTTCTTGCTCATTGGAGAGCCTTTGCTGTTCTTTATAGATTGAGGTAACAGATGCATCATCATCAGAAGTTGATTGAGGTGCTTGTTGTGCTGGATGTGCTGGTTGGACTGGAGGAGTTGCTGCCGGTGCAGAGGTTGTCGCTTGTTGTTGTTGTGCTCGTTGCCGGTGAGGAGGTATGAAGGGTTCATCTGGCTTCGTCGAGAGAGACTTTACAATTGTTGTTTCATTGATCGTTCCTAGACTGTGCATATAGGAGCTCGCATTTGTGTCAGCTTTAAATTTGCGAAGAATGCGCATGATGATCATTGGATAAGGTAGTCTCTCTGACGGATGAGCATGCTCCACATATCGTGCCATCCTTGACCAGATGACATAAGGAATGTTTAAGTTAGCTCCCATTGCTGCTGTGGGGTTTCCAAGTAGATAAAGGAATATCATTCTTTCCCACCGAAGAACCTTTGTGTTCATGTTTGGAATGACATTATAACAAGCAATGAGGTTTAAGAAGCGGTACTCTGGTCGTAGTTCTTTCGAGAAAACGGAGTTTCCTGTCGATCGAGTATCTGGAACACAGATTCCATCAACTACCACTCTCCAGGAGTAGGTGTTGAAGACTTGATTCTTCAGGTAATGAGTGCCATCGGCTCGGGCGTCCATCCCTAATACCTCTCCAATCAGTTGGGGCGTCACTTTGATCTTAACATTCTTGACCAATGTTTGAAAGTCTCGGCGTCCGCTCTCCTGATCAACTAAATAACAAGCATTCTGATAAAACATTCTCACTGAGTGAAGACAATACCCAGTGGTCTCCGGGAAGTCGCAAATGGGGGCAAGACCTATCTGGTCAAACAAAATCCCAAATGTCCGAGAACGCTCTTTTAAGGCTTTTACATCAACATGCCTTTCTCCAATGCATTCCCTGTTTTCAAATTCCTTTATTCTAGCCGAGCTGATAAAGTCTTGAGGAGTTGCTTGGCTAGCAGCTGGTTGCTCAATGGAGATTCCTCGAGCACTCCCCCTCTTGCGAGCAACACTTTTTCTTCTTGTCTTCCCAGAAGTTTCTTCCATTGGAGCTTTCCCTTTTTCAGCAGTAGTAGGCGGAGCCTTCGATGTTTCCGCAGGCGCTTTTCCCTTTGAAGCAGTGGGAACAGTCGTTGCTTCAACTTGCAGTTCATCCCAGTCAATTGATTCCGTTTCAGATTCTGTATCAGAATCATCTTTAGATTTCTTCACTTTCTTAGCCTTCTTAGCCCTCTTGGGCTTGACAATGTCTCTCGTATGTACCATAGCAGCAAGTAGGAAAACAATCCAAGTGATCACCATTGCTATTGGTCTCTTGAGAAAAGAAATCCTGTGTGCAACAACTCAAGAACACGAAAAAATTATTAATTTTCAGAAATTAGAAAAATTGTACCCAAACAATCATTATCGTGTAGAGAGACTAAGAATCAAATTAGTTTTGCAAAAGGAATTTTAAAAATAGATCAAATGCATGATTTACGAAAATCCTTATTATATGCCCTAAAACCGAAATTTTTGAAATCGAAGACCAAAAATCCGTTTATCTTGAGAATACTTAGCATATAATCAAAACTAATCTACCCAGAGTTCTTATTTCAAAAGAAATTTGATCAAAAACCATCCACAAACAAAATTGATCCAAGAAAATCATCACGTTTGAGGAGGAATAGAGAAAACGGTGAAAAACCGAGATTTTGATCAATAAAACTTACTTGGAGTTAAAGAACTTGAGTTTGAAAGCTTCCAAGAAGGATGAAATCTAGAGAGAGAGGCTCTGGAAACTTTGGAACAAAAGATTGGAGTAAGAGAAATCAAAACCCTTTTGTTCTTTATAAAACCCTAGCCGCGATCCGGATCAGACCATGCTTGCGATCCGGATCGGCTACCCGCAGTGAGAAACTGCATTCGGGATCCGGATCGGCAGGTCCAATCCGGATCGTCAGCCCGCAGAAGAATACCTGCGTTCGGGATCCGGATCATCTTGCCCGATCCGGATCGGCTCCAACTTTTTCTTTAGAAAATTTCAGAGAAATTCAAGAAAAACCAGAAAAAGATTGTAAGCACAAATGTGTATCAACTTTAAACAAAAATCATCGTTTCATACAACAAGAATTAGATTATGCCAAATCTATCAATAATATCCAAAAATGAAACGAGAATTTACAAAAATTAAATCCCTTAAAGTTGAACACCTTCAATTACATCTAACTTGATCTTATGAGTAATGCCTTTATCAAATCATCAATTCAGTAAAGAAAATGAAATACAAAGATCAATAGATGTTTGAAATCCCAATATAGTAGATAATGTATCTAGACAATCTGTTGAAGAGAGTGGCTCTTTGAGCATCTTTCTTTAAAAAACCCACCTTATACCAACCTTGAAATTTGACGGAGTCAAGTATTTCAACATGCATTTTACTTAATCAAATTTGAACAACCATGCTTGGTATACATGTGGTAGCTGCACACAATACTCGGACGACCGAGGTGGTAGCTCTTTCCTCCATGTGGTGGTAGTTTTCACACTCCTCATTGGGATGTAACTCTTTCCACATCTTTTGAGCATTTTACTTTTCTTTGACTCCCCCTCAATTGGCTATCAATTATTTAAGATATAAAGTATTCAACCAAAAATTGATCTCGATTTCATACTCGACTAAGCAGTCAAATAAGATAATGACTATACCAAGAGATCATTGAGAGAGAGAAATTGACTTTGATCACTCAGAAGATGATTTAATTAACATAAATGATCATTGCAACAGTGAAATATTATGATGGCAAAAGCATAATAAATTTCTAAATGTGCGAAAAGATGCAATTAAAGTCAATTATGATCTATGCTCAATTAATGTCCTATGTACAAACATAGATAATGAACAAAACAAAAACAAAAAAACAAACAAAACCTATCCTAAGCAAAGGTTTCAAAAAGAAGTTTATTTCAAGGAAAGCATTCCAATTGCTTTTCGCAAATGAATAAAACGTTTTTGATCCAAAGGTTTTGTTAGAATGTCAGCTAATTGATCCTCAGTTGAAATCTATGAAAGTTGAAGAGTATTTGATTCAACTAGCTCTCTAAGAAAATGATATCTAAGTTCAATATGTTTTGTTCTAGAGTGCAACACAGGGTTTTTAGAAATATTAATTGCACTTGTGTTGTCACAAAGAATTGTTACCGAAGATGCTGAAATCCGGAAGTCGCTCAACACACTTTTCATCCAAATGAGTTGGGTTGAACAACTACCCGCTGAAATGTATTCCGCTTCGGCAGTCGAGAGTGCTATGCAATTCTGCTTTTTACTGTGCCATGCAACAAGGCAATGGCCAAGATAGAAGCATGCACCACTCGTGCTTTTTCCGATCATCCACTGATCCTGCCCAATCGGCATCTGAGTATCCAACAATATCCAAACTTGTTCCCATAGGATACCAAATTCCGAAATTAATTGATCCTTTGATATACCGGATGATCCTTTTTCACAGCTTTCAGGTGAACCTCCTTTGGTGCAGATTGATATCTCGCGCAGATCCCAACACCAAAAGATATATCCGGGCGACTAGCCGTGAGGTAAAGTAGACTTCCAATCATACTTCGATACAGTTTCTCGTCTACATTCTCACTTTGTGATTCACTTCCAAGTCCCTTGTGGCTAGTTCCCATTGGAGTCGGAAAATCCTTCGAATTTTTAAGATCAAACTTTTTAACCAACTCCATTGCATACTTGGATTGACTCAAGTGAATACCTTCATCATTTTGTTTAATTTGCAATCCAAGGAAATAAGTCAATTCGCCCACATGGACATCTCAAATTCGCTTTCCATGGTCTCCGCGAATTTAGAAGCATCATTATCTCTTGTTGCGCCAAATACAATGTCATCGACATAGATTTGTGCTACAATGAAATTGCTTTGATAATGCTTCACAAAGACAGTCCTATCAGCTCCCCCTCGAGTGTAGCCCTTCTCCAAAAGGTGCTTTGTCAACCTTTCGTACCATGCTCGCGGTGCTTGTTTCAGA
This sequence comes from Tillandsia leiboldiana, assembly GCA_029204045.2. NCBI lineage: Eukaryota > Viridiplantae > Streptophyta > Magnoliopsida > Poales > Bromeliaceae > Tillandsia > Tillandsia leiboldiana. The sequence continues at coordinate 19,439,399 of CM055073.1, forward strand.
CCGTAAAGAGCCTTTTTCAAACGAAAAACATGGTTAGGTTGTTTATGGTCTACAAAACCTTTCGGTTGAGCCACATAACACTTCCTCATTTAAAAACCCATTTAGAAATGCGCTCTTAACGTCCATTTGAAATAATTTGATTTTAAAATGACAAGCAATAGCAAATAGTATACGAATGGACTCGAGTCTAGCTACAGGGGCGAATGTTTCATCAAAGTCTATACCTTCTACTTGAGAGTAGCCTTGAGCAACTAATCGTGCCTTGTTCCTGATGATAGTACCATCCTCATTTTTCTTGTTCTTGAAGATCCATTTGGTACCTATCACATTATGTTGCTTTGGAGGCTTCGTTAATTCCCAGACTTTGTTTCGCTCAAATTGATGGAGCTCTTCCTGCATTGCTTTAATCCAGTAGTCATCCTGAAGAGCTTCATCGATGTTCTTTGGGTTCGAATTAAAGATACGTAGCCAAGCGAATCCACAAACCAACTGCCTCCGAGTTCTAACTCCTTCTTGTGGATCTCCAATAATATTCGATTCCGGATGATCCTGGAGAGTCGTAGCGTTTGTTGAAACGGAGTTACTCGGAGATATATGAGATGATTCCTGCACATTAGATAAACTTGAAGACCATTAGATGCATCATTAATATTGGAAGTATTATTATGAGAAGATGCAACGGCGGAGATCATCATCTAGAGGAGATATCGAGGGTAGATTTTTCAGATGCAAAGTGAAAAGCTTCATCTACTTTAACATTTATAGATTCTACGATCGTCTTAGATTACCAAGTATAATAGCGATATGCTCTACTATTAGTAGAATACCCCAAGAAATCCCTTCGTCACTTCGAGAGTCGAACTTTCCAAGATTTTCACGGTCACGTAAAATGTAACACGACTCCCGAAGATACGAAAATATTTGATGTTGGGTTTTCTACTAAACCACAGTTCATATGGTGTATTTAACGTTCCTGGGCGCAAAAAACTCGATTAATGACATAGACAGCGGTGTTCACAGCTTCAGCCCAAAAATGTAGCGGTAAATTCCGGCTATGAAGCATCACACGCGCCATCTCTTGAACAACCCTGTTTTTGCGCTCAACAACACCATTCTGTTGAGGTGTATAGGGTGCCGAGAATTCATGTTAATGCCATTTGAAGTACAAAAGTCAATGAATTTTGAATTATGAATTCTCCACCTCTATCACTTCTAACACGAATGATCTTTTCATTCTTTTCAATCATAATACGATGGCAAATCTCATGAAAAGAATCAAAAGTATCAGCTTTCTCTTTAAAAATGCTACCCAAGAAAACCGAGAGAAATCATCAACCAATAAAAAATATACCATTTACCTCCCAAAGATGGTTGACGGGTCGGCCCCATTAAATCCATGTGCAAAAGTTCCAAGGGCCGTTTTGTACCAACGTGGTTCAAGTTCTTGTGTGCAGTCCTAGACTGTTTTCCCTTTTGGCAACCACCACACACAACGTTTTGTTTAAATAAAAGTTTTGGAACCCCCTTGACCACGTCCTTGTTTGAAATTCTAGTAAGTTCCTTAAAATTTAAGTGACCTAGCCTTTCATGCCAAAGAGTTTCATTATTCAAAGAAACTAAGTTACATTTTCAGAAAATTTATTAGGAACAACATAACAATTGTTTTCAGATCTAACCCCTTTTAAAAAGAAGACATGGTCCTTATCAGTTACAACGCATTCAACAGATGAAAAGTTAACTGAAAAACCATTGTCGCAAAGTTGACTTATGCTTATGAGGTTAGTCTTAAGGCCATCAACAAATAAGACGTTTTTCAAAATCGGGCCATCTGGAATAGCTACCGTCCCTTTTCCAACAATTTTGGAAGATCGACCGTCTCCGAAAACAACGTGTCCTCCGGAGATTTTCTCAAGATTTTGAAAACTATTTTTGTCACCGGTCATGTGACGGGAACACCGCTATCCAGATACCAAGACGAACTATCATATGCATGCAAGGAAACATTGGTAACAAGACAAGGAAAATTTCACCTTTGCGCACCCAAACCTTTTGGAGTGCGTCGGTAATGGTCGTGAAGTTATATGCCTAGGTGAAAGCGTCTTGTTAAACGATTGTTGCTCCTTGATGAAGTCGTCTTGCGCGGTGAACTACCAAGTTCTTTTCATTTGAAAAGTTTTGCTTTGATTTCCGAGGAATCACCTTTTTGGTAGTCATTGCAAGAGGTTTGAGATGAGCGTTTGACTCCCGTCTTGCAATATCTTCTTATGTGCCCTGAAACACCACAACGAAAACATACCTTAGATCTTGACGATCCCAAAGAGGATGAAGTAGGTTTGTTGTCGTTGTTTGTCTTGAATTCCGGTGTCGGAGGAGGAGATACCGACTGAGGCACAAAAACTGTCCCACTCGAACTTGGACTGTTTCCAGTTTGAGTGTATCCGAGGCCGAACCGATTTGATTGACCAAGACCAAGAAGTCTATCCAACTTACTCCTTCCTGAAGAGAATCGCTGTAAGTCATCTTGAGTTGGAAAATGGTCTTTGTCATTTCCAGGTTATCCTGTCGAGCCTCGTTGTAGAGCTTTGAGAAGTGATTCGCTTTATCCACCAGATTTGTATGTTCCTTCTCAAGTTGCTCATTGGACTCTTGAAGGGAAACATTTGCTTTTATCAGGTTTTCCCTTTCCACTTCAAGAGCGTTTGAGAGAGAAGTTGCTCTTTTTGCTTCTTCTTCGAGATCATGCAATCTCCCTCTCAAACTCTTGTTTTGCTTAGCCACTTTCTTTGAATCCCTCAAAAGTCTGTGGTAGGCTAGAGCAAAATCTTCACCTTCCGAATCATCCGATTCGTTGTCCGTTGCATTCTTTTCAACAGTGGAGTTGGACAACGACTCGGATGTACTTGCCATAAAGCACATGAAGGGTGAAGATATGGACGCGTGGAATGCCGTGGAGCTCTTTTCTTCATCACTTGAAGACGACTCATTTGACGTTGAGTTGTCATCCCAAGTGACGACTTGCATCGCCTTCTTCTTTGCCGGATACTTGTTAGGACACTCCGTTGCAATGTGGCCGTAGCCTCGACATTTGAAGCATTGTAGTTGTCCTTCTGAACTTTTCTTATCCTTTGAGAAGTTCTCTTGCTTTCTTGACTTGTAACTTGAAGTACCCTTGCCTTTGTTCGACTTTCCGAAGGATGGAGATTTGCTTGAATTACCCCTTCGAAAGTTGCGGCGAAACTTCCTTGTCAAGAGAGCGAGCTGCTTCTCAAATTCCTCCATAGAAAGGTTCTCGTCATCGTCTGAGGAGGATGTATCCGCGTCTTCTTCCTTAGTTGTTTTCAACGCATAACCTGAAGACTTAGAAGTGGATGCCTTTCCAGAAGAATTGTTAGTAGTAAATGTCATTTCATAAGTTTGTAATGAACCAACTAATTCTTCTACACGTATTTCGTCCGGGTGTTTAATAGTTTCAATGGCAGTAACCTTTGGGCGAAATCGTTCAGGAAGAGTTCTTAAGATCTTTCTTACAATCTTAAATTCTGGAATCTTCTCTCCCAGATTAGCACATGAGTTTACGATGTCTTGCAATCGTGTATAGTAGTCCGTGAAAGATTCATTTTCTGCCATCAAGATAGAGTCAAACTTGCTCGTAAGCATTTGCAGTTTCTGAATCTTCACGAGGTTAGTTCCCTCATGTGTAACCTGAAGAACATCCCAGATTTCTTTCGCAGTCTCACATGCCGAGACGCGAGAGAATTCAGTTTGAGATAAGGCATTAAAAATAGCATTAATTCCCTTGCCATTGTAAGAAGATGAATCTAACTCTTCCTTGGTCCATTTCGACCTAGGTTTTAAGGTGCGAACATCACCAATAAATTCAGTTGGATTAGACCATCCTAATTCAATTGATTGCCACACCCGTTCGTCGATGGAAATTAAAAAGGCTTTCATCCGTACTTTCCAGTACGCATAATTTGTTCCATCGAAGAACGGGGGTCGGTTGATGTTTCCACCTTCAACCATTGTTTACAACCCTATTCCCGCTCTGATACCACTTGTTGGGTTATATGTAATAAGGATCTAAATAGGGGAAAAAAACCTAGAGGGGGGTGAATAGGTGTAAACGTATAAACACTCAAAAATCGTTGCGATAAAAACCCAATGCGGAAATAAAAATAACACGCAAGATTTTTACGTGGAAAACTCCATCACCGGAGTAAAAAACCACGGGACCGATAACACGGCAGAAATCCACTAGAATTAAAACACGTACAAGGTGATTTACCGTACACACTTACGACTCAACCTTTTCCATACGCTCCTAGAGGATCTTCTCCGCTCGCTCCGCGACGCTTCTCGAATCCACGATCTGCGCCCAACGCCGAATCCACGGCGTCCAACGTCGAATCCACGACGTCCGACCGAATCCACGGTCTTCACCCAATAGCACCCTTCGAATCCACGAACGTGCCTCGCTCCGAATCCACGAGAGCGGTTGAACCTTGAATCCACAAGGACACGCGAATCCACGCGCCGATTTTTGGGGTAAATCGTTGTTTTTGGGTGGTGATGATCCGCCGAATACTTAGATCAAAGATAGATCGGAAATACCATCTAAGTATTCATTAGTTTGATTCAACTCAAGATGTGAGTATGAAAACCTAGAATCAAACTAATCAATATAGATGAAGAAACATAGAGTATTCTCTAATGATTTCCTTTCTTCTCTATATGTGGATCTAGAGCCGTATAAAATGATATGAAAATGACGGCTATTTTGATTACCCTAGAAAAAGAGTCATAGGGTCTATTTATAGGTTAGAAACCCTAGGAAGGAGATAAGAATCAAAAACCTACCATTTCTGGAAATTTTACGGACGGCGATCCGGATCGGATTAGCTGTGATCCGGATCGTCGTAACGAGTCAGGCAATTCCAGAAAAACGAAGGTTCGGGATCCGGATCGAAGTGCTTGATCCGGATCGTTCATACAGTTCACCAAACATCAACGTTCGGGATCCGGATTGCGAAGCCTGATCCGGATCGTTCAAGGAAGATGGTAAACTCTGTTCGGGATCCGGATCAAGAGAGGCTACGATCCGGATTGAACTGGTGTATGAACGAACCACCTTCGGGATCCGGATCGAACAACCTGATCCGGATCCTGAACATGTCCCAAGTCCAGTTTTTGATTTTTATGCAATGAAAGATTCTTCCAAGTGTTTCTACACTACAAGAAGTATTCGGATCACAAAATCTTTAGTTAAACATACCTGATCCTTTTGAATTCTTCTTTCTTGAGATTGAGTTAAATGATCCAACTTTCTTCACCTTCAATCTTCAAGACTTGAGACTTTCACGAAACTACGCCAACTCAAATTCCGTAACAGTAGCAAAGAATCGCGAAGAGTTAACTATCCGTAAAGCGTTCCAGAGCTAAGTAGTTCTAGGATGTTGATCCTCTGTGGAAGTTGGGCGTCACACCTAACGTGAGGAACCGGTCTTCTAGTGTTGCGATCCCAAGTTGGGCCTCAAAAGCACTACTCCGCCAACCGACCTGCCCGGGACTGCCGAGAGTTGGTGTGGTGTGACTGAACCAGCTCTGTGAATCTCCTCCACTTGTTTTGCCCTTGTTGCAGCTTTGAACACGGTTGCTCGGCCATCTGAGCTCTAGAACGATTGGAATTTGGCCACCTTGCTCACGGCGACTTTTTCCGGCAGGACCTTCGACGCTCCAAAGGTGACCCTCGACTCTATAGACCTACTGATCATGGTGCTCGTGCTAATGTGTATATGATGGGTATTAGGTTAATTTTACAAAACAATCTCTAGTGGACTTAGTTTATTTTTATGGACCCGACTTTGGTCTTGGCTTCATGCCTTTTCCGAACTGTGAGCACGGCTGTAGAGAAAGGGTTTTAGTTCCCGAAACTCTATCTATGGGTACCTTTGTTCAATTTGAACCCCTCGGATCATTGTAACGAGTCGAAACATGTGATAATTGAGACTTTTTATGCAATCTTAGGAAACCCCGTGACTTGGATGATAAGTCTATAGTATTGTTGTTATGTTTGTGTAGTATCAATGGGATGGGTTGTCGTGAGTCTGTTACTGATACAGTTAATTGTTTAGCCCCAGTTCGGTGCAGCACCCCATAGATCCAGCACGACTTCGGACTGTCGTCACTAGAGGTGGGTTTATCTTCAGTCCGTGCTTTATCATCTCAGCCCTCTGGGGTACCATATTTGGTCGGACCCCTATTTTTCATGCTTCCCTGATCCGTCTTTGAGCTTTCTTCCATTGATTGCTTGTTGCTCACTTATCCTGGACATATCCTGCATTGATGGTCAGTAGCTGATGTCAGTACAGTAGCTACTTGGACACATATCAGCTCGATTGGTCATTAGATCGATTCCATTACAGTAGTTATACTTGGACATATATCTGCCTCTGGTCATTAGTAGATTTCTTTTACTCAGATTACATGTTTCTTGTATTCCACTTGCATGAGATGACTTATGATTGTATACAGACAATCAGGCATCCCTGTGGATCCCCTATTGCCGATTACTCGTCCTTAGACCTGGCGCGCTTTGAGCATCAGCATTATGCATTCGCCATGCACCGCTGTACTTCCGTACGCCAGCGGATTTGCCACTCGTGAGTGTGTACTTTACCGTGTGGTAGAGGAGTGTGGTCTAAGAAGCCCGTGATCCCCCGTCTGCATTCGTGGTGCGGTTACGTCTAGCATCATGTGAGTGCAGGGTTTACTGTCAACCTTGTAGGTGCGAGATCATTGGCTTTGTCCTAGGTCCTCGTGACACAGTGCATCGATTGGGTTAACTTGTGTTTGCAGTTATTGAGTGCATAGCTTATATTATCATATTCTAGCATGCCGTGTGATTATATTC
>CM055073.1:19446408-19591004 GCA_029204045.2 Tillandsia leiboldiana
AAATCATCTTCTGACATCAAGATGATCATCCACTGTGAAGCCCCAGGCCCTCCCTGTGCTCGGTTACCCGGCGGGAGCAACTGGTCGCCGGAAAAACCAAGATCTTTTTCCGGCGATTGTGCGGGGGTTTCATCCTACCGTTTGGGAAACCTGATCAGAGACATTGGAAAACTCCCTTTGATCGTCAGGATAAGCTCTCCACAAAAGTTGAGAAGAGATCTGGTGAGAGACAAGCCCGCACGAGCGAGCCCTAGCCTCAACGCGCCTCGGGTGTCTTATCACGGACGGAGCTTCGCCGCCCCGACACCGCCGCTCACGCCGACGGCACCCGCCCGCTGCCCCTCACCGCCGGCCAACACCCTGGGGACGCTCCACTTAGCACCGAGAGTTAACCGTTCTGTGCGCTTGTGCTTGGACCCTCGAAGGCCGCGGTTGAGAATTCGCCATTAGAGGCCCTTAATGTTGGCCGAGCTTCATCTCCCGGCAGCCGCCGTCGCTCTAGTTCGGCCGACGACCACCCCAGGTATGCTCCATGGGTCCTCTGTAAGCTCCCCATGTATTTGCATGTGAACCTAATGTAACACCCCCGGAATTTGGATTAGTCCTCTATATAAATGATATAATAGGACTAAATCTCTAACCCGATGCTATAGCATTTTTGGAGGTAGCAAGATCCAAGAGGAACATGGGAGTTAAGCGTGCTAGAGCTAGAGTAGTTCTAGGAGGGTGACCTCCTGGGAAAGTGGGGCGTCACAGTTGGTATCGGAGCCATTCACCAGCGGAAATGTGAGATGAGTCTCGGCTGAGCCTAGGGTTATATAGCGGGTAGGACGAGCTCCCCGGCTAATGACCGTTGGTGAGTGGACTGTGCAGCTCCTCACAAGGTTCGGCTAAGGCTAGTGAGACGAGTCTCACATCGCCTGGTGCTTGTGAGTGTGCTTGAGCCTGACGTGGACGTCAGGGCTTAAAGGGGGGAAGAATGTAACACCCCCGGAATTTGGATTAGTGCTCTATATAAATGATTTATATAGGACTAAATCTCTAACCCGGGCCTATCGCATTTTGGATGGTAGCTGTTGTGTTTATGTAATAAGGATCTAAATAGGGAAAAAACACCTAGAGGGGGGTGATAGGTGTAAACGTATAAACACTCAAAAATCGTTGCGATAAAAACCCAATGCGGAAATAAAAAATACTCGCAAGATTTTTACGTGGAAAACTCCATCACCGGAGTAAAAAACCACGGGACCGATAACACGGCAGAAATCCACTAGAATTAAAACACGTACAAGGTGATTTACCGTACACACTTACGACTCAACCTTTTCCATACGCTCCTAGAGGATCTTCTCCGCTCGCTCCGCGACGCTTCTCGAATCCACGATCTGCGCCCAACGCCGAATCCACGGCGTCCAACGTCGAATCCACGACGTCCGACCGATCCACGGTCTTCACCCAATAGCACCCTTCGAATCCACGAACGTGCCTCGCTCCGAATCCACGAGAGCGGTTGAACCTTGAATCCACAAGGACACGCGAATCCACGCGCCGATTTTGGGGTAAATCGTTGTTTTGGGTGGTGATGATCCGCCGAATACTTAGATCAAAGATAGATCGGAGGATACCATCTAAGTATTCATTAGTTTGATTCAACTCAAGATGTGAGTATGAAAACCTAGAATCAAACTAATCAATATAGATGAAGAAACATAGAGTATTCTCTAATGATTTCCTTTCTTCTCTATATGTGGATCTAGAGCCGTATAAAATAAGATATGAATATGACGGCTATTTTCCCTTACCCTAGAAAAGGAGTCATAGGGTCTATTTATAGGTTAGAAACCCTAGGAAGGAGATAAGAATCAAAAACCTACCATTTCTGGAAATTTTACGGACGGCGATCCAGATCGGATTAGCTGTGATCCGGATCGTCGTAACGAGTCAGGTAGTTCCAGAAAAACGAAGGTTCGGGATCCGGATCGAAGTGCTTGATCCGGATCGTTCATACAGTTCACCAAACATCAACGTTCGGGATCCGGATTGCGAAGCCTGATCCGGATCGTTCAAGGAAAATGGTAAACTCAGTGTTCGGGCATCCGGATCAAGAGAGGCTACGATCCGGATTGAACTGGTGTATGAACGAACCACCTTCGGGATCCGGATTGAACAACCTGATCCGGATCCTGAACATGTCCCAAGTCCAGTTTTTGATTTTTATGCAACTGAAAGATTCTTCCAAGTGTTTCTACACTACAAGAAGTATTCGGATCACACAAAATCTTTAGTTAAACATACCTGATCCTTTTGAATTCTTTTTTCTTGAGATTGAGTTAAATGATCCAACTTTCTTCACCTTCAATCTTCAAGACGTTGAAACTTTCACGAAACTACGCTAACTCAAATTCCGTAACAATCTCCCCCTTGGCGGTTTCGTGACAAAACACAGATCCACTAAAGAAAATTCAAAAAGATATTTTTGTTGCTATCACCATACAACAAAAATTTACAATGGAGATCCAAAATTTAAAAACATGAGATAAACTCCTAAAACAGACTCTAGACTTAGACATCTGTACTCTCTGCACAAAGAAGTCATTCTTGACAAAAAGAGATCGTTAGATACCTCAAGAATATTTAACATTCAAAACCTAGTACAGAGATAGAGTTTATCTGATCATCATGACATTTGAGAATTCAGATATGTAAGAGAATCATAGTCAAAAACCAACATATCTTCTATGCAATCAAAACCAAATGTCATGTCAGTGAACATCAACTTGTTAGTTATATTACATGCCCAAATAGTTAGTCGAATAGTTAGAAGAGGCATGCACACAAACCACAAGATAAAAACCAAAGTTGAAGTTGAAGTGATACTTACCTTGATGTTCACACATTCACACAGTTTCACAGTTTTCACATCGTCATTGTTTAAGTTCTCTCTAAACTTTCTCCCCCTTTTTGTCACAAACAAAGCCAGAAATTACAAAGAGTGGAGAGAATAGTTAGCAGTTCAAGTATCAAATGTTTGAGAACGAAAACTTAAAACACATCTGCACAAAAAGTAAAAAGGTTCGTGTTAAACAGACATTAGAAGGATACGGATTATTCAGAGTCATCTGACTGATGCAGCGAGAATTTGAAAGATTTTCTTTAAGCGTTTGTTCATTGATGACTGATTCTTATTTACCTTCTTTATTTCTTCCTTTACCTCAATGAGTTCATTGATATACGTTCTTGCTCATTGGAGAGCCTTTGCTGTTCTTTATAGATTGAGGTAACAGATGCATCATCATCAGAAGTTGATTGAGGTGCTTGTTGTGCTGGATGTGCTGGTTGGACTGGAGGAGTTGCTGCCGGTGCAGAGGTTGTCGCTTGTTGTTGTTGTGCTCGTTGCCGGTGAGGAGGTATGAAGGGTTCATCTGGCTTCGTCGAGAGAGACTTTACAATTGTTGTTTCATTGATCGTTCCTAGACTGTGCATATAGGAGCTCGCATTTGTGTCAGCTTTAAATTTGCGAAGAATGCGCATGATGATCATTGGATAAGGTAGTCTCTCTGACGGATGAGCATGCTCCACATATCGTGCCATCCTTGACCAGATGACATAAGGAATGTTTAAGTTAGCTCCCATTGCTGCTGTGGGGTTTCCAAGTAGATAAAGGAATATCATTCTTTCCCACCGAAGAACCTTTGTGTTCATGTTTGGAATGACATTATAACAAGCAATGAGGTTTAAGAAGCGGTACTCTGGTCGTAGTTCTTTCGAGAAAAACGGAGTTTCCTGTCGATCGAGTATCTGGAACACAGATTCCATCAACTACCACTCTCCAGGAGTAGGTGTTGAAGACTTGATTCTTCAGGTAATGAGTGCCATCGGCTCGGGCGTCCATCCCTAATACCTCTCCAATCAGTTGGGGCGTCACTTTGATCTTAACATTCTTGACCAATGTTTGAAAGTCTCGGCGTCCGCTCTCCTGATCAACTAAATAACAAGCATTCTGATAAAACATTCTCACTGAGTGAAGACAATACCCAGTGGTCTCCGGGAAGTCGCAAATGGGGGCAAGACCTATCTGGTCAAACAAAATCCCAAATGTCCGAGAACGCTCTTTTAAGGCTTTTACATCAACATGCCTTTCTCCAATGCATTCCCTGTTTTCAAATTCCTTTATTCTAGCCGAGCTGATAAAGTCTTGAGGAGTTGCTTGGCTAGCAGCTGGTTGCTCAATGGAGATTCCTCGAGCACTCCCCCTCTTGCGAGCAACACTTTTTCTTCTTGTCTTCCCAGAAGTTTCTTCCATTGGAGCTTTCCCTTTTTCAGCAGTAGTAGGCGGAGCCTTCGATGTTTCCGCAGGCGCTTTTTCCCTTTGAAGCAGTGGGAACAGTCGTTGCTTCAACTTGCAGTTCATCCCAGTCAATTGATTCCGTTTCAGATTCTGTATCAGAATCATCTTTAGATTTCTTCACTTTCTTAGCCTTCTTAGCCCTCTTGGGCTTGACAATGTCTCTCGTATGTACCATAGCAGCAAGTAGGAAAACAATCCAAGTGATCACCATTGCTATTGGTCTCTTGAGAAAAGAAATCCTGTGTGCAACAACTCAAGAACACGAAAAAATTATTAATTTTCAGAAATTAGAAAAATTGTACCCAAACAATCATTATCGTGTAGAGAGACTAAGAATCAAATTAGTTTTGCAAAAGGAATTTTAAAAATAGATCAAATGCATGATTTACGAAAATCCTTATTATATGCCCTAAAACCGAAATTTTTGAAATCGAAGACCAAAAATCCGTTTATCTTGAGAATACTTAGCATATAATCAAAACTAATCTACCCAGAGTTCTTATTTCAAAAGAAATTTGATCAAAAACCATCCACAAACAAAATTGATCCAAGAAAATCATCACGTTTGAGGAGGAATAGAGAAAAACGGTGAAAAACCGAGATTTTGATCAATAAAACTTACTTGGAGTTAAAGAACTTGAGTTTGAAAGCTTCCAAGAAGGATGAAATCTAGAGAGAGAGGCTCTGGAAACTTTGGAACAAAAGATTGGAGTAAGAGAAATCAAAACCCTTTTGTTCTTTATAAAACCCTAGCCGCGATCCGGATCAGACCATGCTTGCGATCCGGATCGGCTACCCGCAGTGAGAAACTGCATTCGGGATCCGGATCGGCAGGTCCAATCCGGATCGTCAGCCCGCAGAAGAATACCTGCGTTCGGGATCCGGATCATCTTGCCCGATCCGGATCGGCTCCAACTTTTTCTTTAGAAAATTTCAGAGAAATTCAAGAAAAACCAGAAAAAGATTGTAAGCACAAATGTGTATCAACTTTAAACAAAAATCATCGTTTCATACAACAAGAATTAGATTATGCCAAATCTATCAATAATATCCAAAAATGAAACGAGAATTTACAAAAATTAAATCCCTTAAAGTTGAACACCTTCAATTACATCTAACTTGATCTTATGAGTAATGCCTTTATCAAATCATCAATTCAGTAAAGAAAATGAAATACAAAGATCAATAGATGTTTGAAATCCCAAATATAGTAGATAATGTATCTAGACAATCTGTTGAAGAGAGTGGCTCTTTGAGCATCTTTCTTTAAAAAACCCACCTTATACCAACCTTGAAATTTGACGGAGTCAAGTATTTCAACATGCATTTTACTTAATCAAAATTTGAACAACCATGCTTGGTATACATGTGGTAGCTGCACACAATACTCGGACGACCGAGGTGGTAGCTCTTTCCTCCATGTGGTGGTAGTTTTCACACTCCTCATTGGGATGTAACTCTTTCCACATCTTTTGAGCATTTTACTTTTCTTTGACTCCCCCTCAATTGGCTATCAATTATTTAAGATATAAAGTATTCAACCAAAAATTGATCTCGATTTCATACTCGACTAAGCAGTCAAATAAGATAATGACTATACCAAGAGATCATTGAGAGAGAGAAATTGACTTTGATCACTCAGAAGATGATTTAATTAACATAAATGATCATTGCAACAGTGAAATATTATGATGGCAAAAGCATAATAAATTTCTAAATGTGCGAAAAGATGCAATTAAAGTCAATTATGATCTATGCTCAATTAATGTCCTATGTACAAACATAGATAATGAACAAAACAAAAACAAAAAAACAAACAAAACCTATCCTAAGCAAAGGTTTCAAAAAGAAGTTTATTTCAAGGAAAGCATTCCAATTGCTTTTCGCAAATGAATAAAACGTTTTTGATCCAAAGGTTTTGTTAGAATGTCAGCTAATTGATCCTCAGTTGAAATCTATGAAAGTTGAAGAGTATTTGATTCAACTAGCTCTCTAAGAAAATGATATCTAAGTTCAATATGTTTTGTTCTAGAGTGCAACACAGGGTTTTTAGAAATATTAATTGCACTTGTGTTGTCACAAAGAATTGTTACCGAAGATGCTGAAATCCGGAAGTCGCTCAACACACTTTTCATCCAAATGAGTTGGGTTGAACAACTACCCGCTGAAATGTATTCCGCTTCGGCAGTCGAGAGTGCTATGCAATTCTGCTTTTTACTGTGCCATGCAACAAGGCAATGGCCAAGATAGAAGCATGCACCACTCGTGCTTTTCCGATCATCCACTGATCCTGCCCAATCGGCATCTGAGTATCCAACAATATCCAAACTTGTTCCCATAGGATACCAAATTCCGAAATTAATTGATCCTTTGATATACCGGATGATCCTTTTCACAGCTTTCAGGTGAACCTCCTTTGGTGCAGATTGATATCTCGCGCAGATCCCAACACCAAAAGATATATCCGGGCGACTAGCCGTGAGGTAAAGTAGACTTCCAATCATACTTCGATACAGTTTCTCGTCTACATTCTCACTTTGTGATTCACTTCCAAGTCCCTTGTGGCTAGTTCCCATTGGAGTCGGAAAATCCTTCGAATTTTTAAGATCAAACTTTTTAACCAACTCCATTGCATACTTGGATTGACTCAAGTGAATACCTTCATCATTTTGTTTAATTTGCAATCCAAGGAAATAAGTCAATTCGCCCACATGGACATCTCAAATTCGCTTTCCATGGTCTCCGCGAATTTAGAAGCATCATTATCTCTTGTTGCGCCAAATACAATGTCATCGACATAGATTTGTGCTACAATGAAATTGCTTTGATAATGCTTCACAAAGACAGTCCTATCAGCTCCCCCTCGAGTGTAGCCCTTCTCCAAAAGGTGCTTTGTCAACCTTTCGTACCATGCTCGCGGTGCTTGTTTCAGACCGTAAAGAGCCTTTTTCAAACGAAAAACATGGTTAGGTTGTTTATGGTCTACAAAACCTTTCGGTTGAGCCACATAAACTTCCTCATTTAAAAACCCATTTAGAAATGCGCTCTTAACGTCCATTTGAAATAATTTGATTTTAAAATGACAAGCAATAGCAAATAGTATACGAATGGACTCGAGTCTAGCTACAGGGGCGAATGTTTCATCAAAGTCTATACCTTCTACTTGAGAGTAGCCTTGAGCAACTAATCGTGCCTTGTTCCTGATGATAGTACCATCCTCATTTTTCTTGTTCTTGAAGATCCATTTGGTACCTATCACATTATGTTGCTTTGGAGGCTTCGTTAATTCCCAGACTTTGTTTCGCTCAAATTGATGGAGCTCTTCCTGCATTGCTTTAATCCAGTAGTCATCCTGAAGAGCTTCATCTATGTTCTTTGGTTCGATTAAAGATACGTAGCAAGCGAATCCACAAACCAACTGCCTCCGAGTTCTAACTCCTTCTTGTGGATCTCCAATAATATTCGATTCCGGATGATCCTTGGAGATTCGTAGCGTTTGTTGAAACGGAGTACTCGGAGATATATGAGATGATTCCTGCACATTAGATAAACTTGAAGAACCATTAGATGCATCATTAATATTGGAAGTATTATTATGAGAAGATGCAACGGCAGGAGAATCATCATCTAGAGAGATATCGAGGGTAGATTTTTCAGATGCAAAGTGAAAAGCTTCATCTACTTTAACATTTATAGATTCTACGATCGTCTTAGATTCCAAGTTAAATACTCGATATGCTCTACTATTAGTAGAATACCCCAAGAAAATCCCTTCGTCACTTCGTGAGTCAAACTTTCCAAGATTTTCACGGTCACGTAAAATGTAACACTGACTCCCGAAGATGCGAAAATATTTGATGTTGGGTTTTCTACCACACCATAGTTCATATGGTGTATTTAACGTTCCCGGGCGCAAAAACACTCGATTAATGACATAGACAGCGGTGTTCACAGCTTCAGCCCAAAAATGTAGCGGTAAATTCCGGCTATGAAGCATTACACGCGCCATCTCTTGAACAACCCTGTTTTTGCGCTCAACAACACCATTCTGTTGAGGTGTATAGGGTGCAGAGAATTCATGCTTAATACCGTTTGAAGTACAAAAGTCAATGAATTTAGAATTAATGAATTCTCCACCTCTATCACTTCTAACACGAATGATCTTTTCATTCTTTTCAATCATAATACGAAGGCAAATCTCGTGAAAAGAATCAAAAGTATCAGCTTTCTCTTTTAAAAATGCTACCCAAGAAAACCTAGAGAAATCATCAACCAATAAGAAAATATACCATTTACCTCCCAAAGATGGTTGACGAGTTGGCCCCATTAAATCCATGTGTAAAAGTTCCAAAGGCCGTTTTGTACCAACGTGGTTCAAGTTCTTGTGTGCAGTTCTGGACTGTTTTCCCTTTTGGCAACCACCACACACAATGTTTTGTTTAAATAAAAGTTTTGGAACCCCCTTGACCACGTCCTTGTTTGAAATGTTAACAAGTTCCTTAAACTTTATGTGACCTAGCCTTTCATGCTAAAGTGTTTCATTATTCAAAGAAACTAGGTTACATTTTTCTGAAATTTTATTAGGAACAACATAGCAATTGTTTTCAGATCTAACCCCTTTTAAAAAGAAGACATGGTCCTTATCAGTTACAACGCATTCAACAGATGAAAAGTTAACTGAAAAACCATTGTCGCAAAGTTGACTTATGCTTATGAGGTTAGTCTTAAGGCCATCAACAAATAAGACGTTTTTCAAAATCGGGCCATCTGGAATAGCTACCGTCCCTTTTCCAACAATTTTGGAAGATCGACCGTCTCCGAAAACAACAAGTCCACCGGAGATTTTCTCAAGATTTTGAAAACTATTTTTGTCACCGGTCATGTGACGGGAACAACCGCTATCCAGATACCAAGACGAACTATCATATGCATGCAAGGAAACATTGGTAACAAGACAAGGAAAAATTTCACCTTTGCGCACCCAAACCTTTTTGGAATGCGTCGGTAATGGTCGTGAAGTTATATGCCTAGGTGAAAGCATCTTGTTAAAACGATTGCTGCTCCTTGATGTGGTCGTCTTGCGCGGTAAACTACCAGGGTTCTTTTCTTTTAATTGATTTGGAATTGATTTCCGAGGAATCACCTTTGTGGTAGTCATTGCAAGAGATGTTTGAGGTGAGCATTTGACTCCCGTCTTGCAATATCTTCTTATGTGCCCTGAAACACCACAACGAAAACATACCTTAGATCTTGACGATCCCAAAGAGGATGAAGTAGGTTTGTTGTCGTTGTTTGTCTTGAATTCCGGTGTCGGAGGAGGAGATACCGACTGAGGCACAAAAACTGTCCCACTCGAACTTGGACTGTTTCCAGTTTGAGTGTATCCGAGGCCGAACCAATTTGATTGACCAAGACCAAGAAGTCTATCCAACTTACTCCTTCCTGAAGAGAATCGCCGTAAGTCATCCTTGAGTTGGAAAATGGTCTTTGTCATTTCCAGGTTATCCTGTCGAGCCTCGTTGTAGAGCTTTGAGAAGTGATTCGCTTTATCCACCAGATTTGTATGTTCCTTCTCAAGTTGCTCATTGGACTCTTGAAGGGAAACATTTGCTTTTATCAGGTTTTCCCTTTCCACTTCAAGAGCGTTTGAGAGAGAAGTTGCCCTTTTTGCTTCTTCTTCGAGATCATGCAATCTCCCTCTCAAACTCTTGTTTTGCTTAGCCACTTTCTTTGAATCCCTCAAAAGTCTGTGGTAGGCTAGAGCAAAATCTTCACCTTCCGAATCATCCGATTCGTTGTCCGTTGCAATCTTTTCAACAATGGGGTTGGACAACGACTCGGATGTACTTGCCATAAAGCACATGAAGGGTGAAGATATGGACGCGTGGAATGCCGTGGAGCTCTTTTCTTCATCACTTGAAGACGACTCATTTGACGTTGAGTTGTCATCCCAAGTGACGACTTGCATCGCCTTCTTCTTTGCCGGATACTTGTTGGGACACTCCGTTGCAATGTGGCCGTAGCCTCGACATTTGAAGCATTGTAGTTGTCCATCTGAACTTTTCTTATCCTTTGAGAAGTTCTCTTGCTTTCTTGACTTGTAACTTGAAGTACCCTTGCCTTTGTTCGACTTTCCGAAGGATGGAGATTTACTTGAATTACCCCTTCGAAAGTTGCGGCGAAACTTCCTTGTCAAGAGAGCGAGCTGCTTCTCAAATTCCTCCATAGAAAGGTTCTCGTCATCGTCTGAGGAGGATGTATCCGCGTCTTCTTCCTTAGTTGTTTTCAACGCATAACCTGAAGACTTAGAAGTGGATGCCTTTCCAGAAGAATTGTTAGTAGTAAACGTCATTTCATATGTTTGTAATGAACCAACTAATTCTTCTACACGTATTTCGTCCGGGTGTTTAATAGTTTCAATGGCTGTAACCTTTGGGCGAAATCGTTCAGGAAGAGTTCTTAAGATCTTTCTTACAATCTTAAATTCTGGAATCTTCTCTCCCAGGTTAGCACATGAGTTTACGATGTCTTGCAATCGTGTATAGTAGTCCGTGAAAGATTCATTTTCTGCCATCAAGATAGAGTCAAACTTGCTCGTAAGCATTTGCAGTTTCTGAATCTTCACGAGGTTAGTTCCCTCATGTGTAACCTGAAGAACATCCCAGATTTCTTTCGCAGTCTCACATGCTGAGACGCGAGAGAACTCAGTTTGAGATAAGGCATTAAAAATAGCATTAATTTCCTTGCCATTGTAAGAAGATGAATCTGACTCTTCCTTGGTCCATTTCGACCTAGGTTTTAAGGTGCGAACATCACCAATAAATTCAGTTGGATTAGACCATCCTAATTCAATTGATTGCCACACCCGTTCGTCGATGGAAATTAAAAAGGCTTTCATCCGCACTTTCCAGTACGCATAATTTGTTCCATCGAAGAACGGGGGTCGGTTGATGTTTCCACCTTCAACCATTGTTTACAACCCTATTCCCGCTCTGATACCACTTGTTGGGTTATATGTAATAAGGATCTAAATAGGGGAAAAAACACCTAGAGGGGGGTGAATAGGTGTAAACGTATAAACACTCAAAAATCGTTGCGATAAAAACCCAATGCGGAAATAAAAAATAACTCGCAAGATTTTTACGTGGAAAACTCCATCACCGGAGTAAAAAACCACGGGACCGATAACACGGCAGAAATCCACTAGAATTAAAACACGTACAAGGTGATTTACCGTACACACTTACGACTCAACCTTTTCCATACGCTCCTAGAGGATCTTCTCCGCTCGCTCCGCGACGCTTCTCGAATCCACGATCTGCGCCCAACGCCGAATCCACGGCGTCCAACGTCGAATCCACGACGTCCGACCGAGTCCACGGTCTTCACCCAATAGCACCCTTCGAATCCACGAACGTGCCTCGCTCCGAATCCACGAGAGCGGTTGAACCTTGAATCCACAAGGACACGCGAATCCACGCGCCGATTTTTGGGGTAAATCGTTGTTTTTGGTGGTGATGATCCGCCGAATACTTAGATCAAAGATAGATCGGAAATACCATCTAAGTATTCATTAGTTTGATTCAACTCAAGATGTGAGTATGAAAACCTAGAATCAAACTAATCAATATAGATGAAGAAACATAGAGTATTCTCTAATGATTTCCTTTCTTCTCTATATGTGGATCTAGAGCCGTATAAAATAAGATATGAATATGACGGCTATTTTCCCTTACCCTAGAAAAGGAGTCATAGGGTCTATTTATAGGTTAGAAACCCTAGGAAGGAGATAAGAATCAAAAACCTACCATTTCTGGAAATTTTACGGACGGCGATCCGGATCGGATTAGCTGTGATCCGGATCGTCGTAACGAGTAAGGTAGTTCCAGAAAAACGAAGGTTCGGGATCCGGATCGAAGTGCTTGATCCGGATCGTTCATACAGTTCACCAAACATCAACGTTCGGGATCCGGATTGCGAAGCCTGATCTGGATCGTTCAAGGAAAATGGTAAACTCAGTGTTCGGGATCCGGATCAAGAGAGGCTACGATCCGGATTGAACTGGTGTATGAACGAACCACCTTTGGGATCCGGATTGAACAACCTGATCCGGATCCTGAACATGTCCCAAGTCCAGTTTTTGATTTTTATGCAATGAAAGATTCTTCCAAGTGTTTCTACACTACAAGAAGTATTCGGATCACACAAAATCTTTAGTTAAACATACCTGATCCTTTTGAATTCTTCTTTCTTGAGATTGAGTTAAATGATCCAACTTTCTTCACCTTCAATCTTCAAGACTTGAAACTTTCACGAAACTACGCCAACTCAAATTCCGTAACAGTAGCAAGATCCAAGAGGAACATGAGAGTTAAGCGTGCTAGAGCTAGAGTAGTTCTAGGATGGGTGACCCCCTGGGAAGTGGGGCGTCACACCTAACGTGAGGAAACCGATCTTCTAGTGTTGCATCCAAGGTGGCCGCAAAAGCACTACTCCGGCCAACCGCCGCACGGGACTGCCGGAGTTGGGTGTGGTGGTGACTGAACCAGCTCTGTGAATCTCCTCCAACTGCTGTTTGCCCTTGGTTGCAGCTTGAACCCGAGTTGCTCGGCCAATCTGAGCTCTAGCAAGATTGGAATTTGGCCACCTTGCTCCGGCGACTTTTCCGGCAGACCTGCGACGCTCCAAAGGTGAACCCTCGACTCTATAGACCTTACTGATCATGGTGCTCGTGCTAAATGTGTATTGGAATGGGTAGTTAGGTTAATTTTACAAAACAAGCTCTAGTGGACTTAGTTTTTATGGACCCGACTTTGTTCTTGGGCTTCATGCCTTTTCCGAACTGTGAGCACGGGCTGTGAGAACGGGTTTAGTTACGCCGAAACCTATCTACTGGTACCTTTGGTTCAATTTGAAACCCCTCGGATATTGTAAACGAGTCGAAACATGTGATAATTGAGACTATTTATGCAATTTTAGGAAACCCCGTGACTTGTGAGAAGTCTATAGTATTGTTGTTATGTTTGTGTAGTATCAATGGGATGGGTATGAGTGAGTCTGTTACTGATACGAGTTATTGTTTAGGGCCCAGCAGTTCGGTGCCAGCACCCCAGTAGTCCAGCAAGCTTCGGGACTGTCTTCACTGAGGTGGGTTTATCTTCAGTCCGTGCTTTATCATCTCAGCCCTCTGGGGTACCATATTTGGTCGGACCCCTATTTTTCATGCTTGCCCTGATCTCGTCTTTGAGCTTTACTTCCATTGATTGCTTGTTGCTCACTTATACTTGGACATATATCATGCTTGATTGGTCATTAGCTAGATGTCAGTACAGTAGCTTATACTTGGACACATATCATGCTCGATTGGTCATTAGATCGATGTCAGTACAGTAGTTATACTTGGACATATATCATGCCTGCTTGGTCATTATGTAGATTTTCTTTTACTCAGATATACATGTTCCTTGTATTCCACATTGCATGAGATGACTTATGATTGATATACAGACATCAGCATCCCTGTTGGGATTCCGCTTATTGCCGATTACTCGGTCCTTAGACCGTGAGCTTGAGCATCAGCATTATGATCGCCATGCACCGCTGTACTTCACGTACACCAGCGGATTTGCCACCCGTGAGTGTGTACTTTACCGGTAAAGTGGTCTAGAGAAAGACCCGTGAGCCCCCGTCTGCATCTGTGAGTGCAGGGTTACGTCTGCATCTGTGAGTGCAGGGTTATGTCAACCTTGTAGGTGCGGATCAGTGGCTTTAGCCTGAGGTCCTCGTGACCAACAGTGGCATCGATTGGGTACTTGTGTTTTCATTATTGATGCATAGCTTATATTATCATATTCTAGCATGCCTTGTGATTATATTCTGTACTCATATCTGCTTAGCATGATGATTTGATTTACCTGCAGTCACTTTCTTGTTATCAGCTTTTACCTACTGATCTTTTACTATCCGTTGATTATAGTATACCAGTAGGTACGATTTGCTATTTCTCGGCTCGTCGTGCCCACTGGGATACACTGTCGATGTATCTCACACCCCCTGGGTGACTACCATTTCAGGTCCGTCGGGTGGTGAGATGTCGGGACGGTCCGGTGAGCCGATTACGATAGAGCTGTCCCCCTGATGATCTTTTCTGTTTATCTTCGAGATTATATATGATGTCTAGTGGATTGTGATCTAGTTTTATTCTGATGTTATCTAAAATTTAAAAGTTATTTAGAACTGATGTAATGGAGTTTACTTTTATCATGTTTAGTCTTAAATTATGGTAGTTGAACTCTGAATATGCATGATGTACTTGACTAGCCGTGCATGTATAGGGGAGACTCTGTCCGTGTGGATAGAAGATTTTCTATACATGTGGCGATCTGTACGCGCCCGGGTTTTGTTATACACTGACTTTCAAAAAAAAAAAAATAATTAGATCGGTTTTAAAATCTCGGGACGTGACATCAGTAGAAAACCAAATATAAAATATTTTCGTATCTTTGGAAGTCGCTGTTACATTTTACGCGATCGAGAAAATCTTGGAAAATTTGACTCTCGAAGTAATGAAGAAATTTTTATAGGTTGTGGGTTGTGGGGTATTGCGGCGACCGCGGACATTGGGCGGTTGACCGGATGTTTACTTGTGCATCAGATTTGGAGATCGGGTTTTCTCTAGTGGATGAATTTTGCCACTTCGATCATAGTTGTGATCCAGTCCTGCTATTTTATGATACTTGTGACATGGTTACTTTACTCGTGTGGGTCGCTCCCCTCGAGTGCCACTCCAGAGTAGGCGATTTACACAGCGGCCAGTGAGTACCAGACATTGAGATCCGGTCAGTGAGTGCCGATTTGTTAGCAGATACTTGAGACAGTTTGAGCAGGTAGTGCTAGTTTTTACTGGTCCATTGATTGGGTTTATTCGAGCAGACACTTTTACTGATGCATTCATATAGTTACTCTTTCTGGCACTGCATTTAGAGGCATAGTAGTGGTAGCTTCATTTTATCAGCAGTTCTGTTTATAGCTTACCACCTCCTTTCCCTTTTTTCCTCTGGTAGACCTAGTGGGTGCGCCGGAGTTTGAGGCTTTACCCATTAGGGGAGGCTACTGGTTTATCTAGTAGTTCTCACCCCTTTTGTTGTTTTCTTTTCCTTCCTCTTTGTTTTGCAGAGTCTTCTGCGAGAGCTGCTGGGCCATCAGCGGCGGATCGAGGAAAGAGGATAGCGGACTAGATAGATCATCTGCCCCGACCGTGAGATTAGCTGGACTTTTGTTGTATCCCCTTTTATCTCAGACTGTTGTACTTTATTTTCAGGTCTGGCTTTAGCCAGCTAGTTGTATTTATTTTGGTGAGCTGGGAGAGAGAGTTGTATTATTTTCACTGTTGTACTGTATTTTACTTCCAGTTTCAGTCTGAGATGTATTAGTTTTTAGTTCAGCTCTGCATTTATGCTCTTTTATTATATCTCTTTTATCTGAGTAGGTTACCGGCGCTTCGTGCACGCGAAAAATACCGTGTGCACGGCGGATCTGTAGACGGGTCCGGGTTCTGGTTTACACCCGGGGCGTGACAAAGGGGATCGCGAAGATCAACGAATGATCCCTCCCAATGCGGCGATCGCGTGCGAGGTCGAGAGGATCGCGTGCGAGATCGGAAACCCTTTTGGGTCGGAGGAGTTGGAGGAGATGAAGTGGGGGTGATGGGGTGGCGCGGTGTGTGGGAGAGGGTCTGTGCGCTGGAGTGTAAAAGAGGAGGAGAGAAAGAGATATGGGTAATTTTGGGCCAGCCCACAAAGAAAGAGAATGAATATATAATTTGGGCTATTATTTTGGGCTGGCCCAATTCAAAAAGCCGCCAAATAAATGCCGCTTTTCACCTAATTTCTTGTAGTGATCTTATACCCCATTTTGGGCTGGGATGAATTTCACTAGTCAATTCAATATGACTAGTAGAGGAGCCCTCACCTTTGGATAAGTGAGGTGTATATTATACATCTCATTTGGGGTGTATAAGTAGCATTGATCCTCTTTAAATATGTTATATACCAACTATCAAGCTAAAAATAATATTTATATATATATTATTTATTTATTTTTGGACTATCGAGGAGAACATGAGTAAGTTAGGGTCAGCTCGTATTCGGCTTATTTATTTTTCTGAATGAAAGAGTGAGTTCATGATCGACTTGTTTATGAAATGAGCAAGTTCAATTTGAATTAATTTCGAGCTGAACACACTTTTGTTCACGAAAAGTGAATTGGATTGACTGTCCTAATGATATTATATGTATCTTGTGTGGTTGGATATAACAAAAAGTATTACAACTATAGGTAACTTGTATGATTACATGTAGCTGTGATTATATGTACAAATTATATCATGTTATAAAGGGGATGATGAAAAAAAATATTGATTAGGTAGGTAAGTTTATCTCCTATTTTAACCTTTAGGGTTGTTTGGTTGGCTCTAAAATGCACCAAAAATTATTTTCCGGTTTAAAATTTTATTTTGTGTGTTTTTATTTAGTTGTAATTTTTTTTTAAAAAAAACTATTTTTACCGATACGAGAAAAATGGAGTGTTTTCGTTTTTCGCCAATTTTTGGAAAAAAACAAAAACTCAAACTATATAAAACTTTTTTCATTCAATTTTTTTCACTAAACCAAATAAATGCGTATTTTTTTCCTTTCAAACAAACAAACGTTGATGAAAAACTATTATTTTTCTCCTAATCAAATATTACAAAATGTAAAAAAAAATTTCCACTGATAATTTTTTTTTCACGAAAAATTATTTTTTACGATTTTACGTACAACCAAACACCTCCTTACTCTCTCCAACTATAGTATCTATACATATAATAAAGCTTGATTGTTGAAATAGCCACGTGTCTCTCCTTCCCCCTTCTCTAGCCCCCCTTATCTTCTCTGCACGTGCCTGGCCTCCTCTCCTGTGCCCACCTATTCTCCTAGCATGCCTTTTCTCTCTCTCACTCCTATCCTCTCTTTTCTTTCTCTCTGCAGAGATGCCACGTGCCTTCTCTCTTTCTCTCTGGCCTTCCCTCCCTCTCTCTGCATGTGCATTCCCCCCTCTCCGGTGCCCCCCTTTCTCATGGTCTATGTGACGCCCCCAATAGTATGAGACATGGACACTAATAATAATAACTAGGCTTACGCATTTTGGGCTGTGGTTTGAGCCCAACGAGTTATTATTGCTGAACACACTTTTGTTCACGAAAAGTGAATTGGGTTTACTGTCCAAATGATATTATATGTATCTTGTGTGGTTGGATATAACAAAAAGTATTACAACTATAGGTAACTTGTTTGATGTAGCTGTGATTATATGTACAAATTATATCATGTTATAAAGGGGATGATGAAAAAAAATATTGATTAGGTAGGTAAGTTTATCTCCTATTTTAACCTTTAGGGTTGTTTGGTTGGCTCTAAAATGCACCAAAAATTACTTTTCGGTTTAAAATTTTATTTTGTGTGTTTTCATTTAGTTGTAATTTTTTTTTTTGAAAAACTATTTTT
Source organism: Tillandsia leiboldiana (assembly GCA_029204045.2). NCBI lineage: Eukaryota > Viridiplantae > Streptophyta > Magnoliopsida > Poales > Bromeliaceae > Tillandsia > Tillandsia leiboldiana. The sequence goes on from CM055073.1 coordinate 19,464,301, forward strand.
ACAGATACGAGAAAAATGGAGTGTTTTCGTTTTTCGCCAATTTTTGGAAAAAAACAAAAACTCAAACTATATAAAACTTTTTTCATTCAATTTTTTTCACTAAACCAAATAAATGTGCATTTTTTTCCTTTCAAACAAACAAACGTTGATGAAAAACTATTAATTTTCTCCTAATCAAATATTACAAAATGTAAAAAAAAAATTCTACCGATAACTTTTTTTCATGAAAAATTATTTTTTACGATTTTACATACAACCAAACACCTCCTTACTCTCTCCAACTATAGTATCTATACATATAATAAAGCTTGATTGTTGAAATAACCACGTGTCTCTCCTTCCCCCTTCTCTAGCCCCCCTTATCTTCTCTGCACGTGCCTGGCCTCCTCTCCTGTGCCCACCTATTCTCCTAGCATGCCTTTTCTCTCTCTCACTCCTATCCTCTCTTTTCTTTCTCTCTACAGAGATGCCACGTGCCTTCTCTCTTTCTCTCTGGCCTTCCCTCCCTCTCTCTGCATGTGCATTCCCCCCTCTCCGGTGCCCCACTTTCTCATGGTCTATGTGACGCCCCCAATAGTATGAGACATGGACACTAGTAATAATAACTAGGCTTAAGCATTTTGGGCTGTGGTTTGGGCCAAACGAGTTATTATTGCTAGTGGGCCGGGTCGTTACAGTCTACCTATTTTCTCTCTCTCTCTCTCTCTCTCTCTCTCTCTCTCTCCTCTCCTCTCCTCTCTTTTCTTTCTTTTTCCAAGTGTCTTCCTGTCACGCCCCGGTGGTAAACCAGAACTCGGCCTCGTCTACAGATCCGCCGTGCACACGAAATTTTCCGCGTACACGAAGCGCGAAAACCTGCTCAGATATAAGATAAACATAAAAGAGCACAAGTATAGAACTGAAAACGAAAACTAAATCATCTCATACCGAAACTGTAAAAGTAAACAGTAAAAGTACAATATCATCTCCCAGCTCACAAAAAAAAAAATACAACTAGCTAGCTAATGCGATACCCAAAATAATAAAAGTACATCAGTCTGAGTAAAGGGTACAATAATCTATCTATCTCAGTCTCTCACTCTGGAAGGAAATCTATCTACTCGGCGATCCCCTTACCTCGATCAGCTGTCGAAGGACCATCAACTGCTGCAAAAGACTTTGCAAAAGAAAGGAGAGAGGGGGGGAAGCAGCAACGGGTGTGAGAACTACTAGAAAAATCAGTAGTCCTCAATGGGTAAATCATCAATACATCGACGTACCCACCTAGTCTACTAGAGGCAAGAAAGGAGGTACAGTGATAAAGCTGGTAATAAATCTGCTGGAAAAAGAAAACTACCACTACTATGCCTCTAATGCTGCAATAAATGATAATAACTGTATATGCATGCATCAGTGAAAATAACTGCCGAGATAAAACCCAGTCAACCCAAGCTACACAACTCGGACATCGCCTGCAAAATCATCACAATCGGCACAAGGAACCAAGTATCGCCGATGTGAAATCATACTCAAGTAACTAACTGGCACTCACTGGCCGGTACTCACTGTCTGGTATATCAATCGCCTACTCCGGAGTGGCACTCGAGAGGAGCTACCCGCATGAGGAAAGTAATCAAATCGAATGTATCAATATAGCAGGCGAAAGTCATGACTATGCTCAATGTGAAGAATTCTATCCACTAATAGAAATCCTGACCCCAACCTGATGCAAAATCAACAACTGGCTAAACCGCCCAAAATTCGTGGTTGCCAAACCAACCCACAAGTCAACAATCCAGTATAAAACCACCCTGACTCGATAACCTCTACTACACTATCCCCAAACCGATGCTCAAAATCCCGAGCAACATGGATCATATATGAGAAGGAGAAGAATGAAAGACGAGTTTTCTCCTAAGTCAATCCTAACATGACAGTGTAGCAAAAATGAAAGTGGCCTATCTAAATGACCATACAAGCATGCATTTATTCTCACAAGGAATAGGTTAAGAATTATCATCAATCATTGTTCTCACATAAGATAGACTAGGAATTACCAACAACATTCAATCTCACATAGGCTAGATTAGGAATTACCAACAACACATGCTCTCACTTAGAATAGATTAGGAATCATCAACCATATTCATTTTCACATAAGCTAGATTAGGAACCATCAACAACACTTGCTCTCATAGATGGAATAGGATCTACCAAACCAACCACTCTCACATAGATAGGCTAAGAATCAACCAAGATACCCATTCAAGCATGATTTACATAGGGAGGATGAAACAACAATCAAACTTAATCATGCTGATTTCTAATAGCCTAAGTGGGTAAATTGCAGAATTGATGTGCTCAATAACCCACCTTAAAACTCAACGATCCGAAATTCGATCGTGTTGAAAATCGGCATGCACGATTCCCTGCCTCTTACGAATCCAACGCACCAAAGATCATCTTGAGATCACTGTCAGATTGAGCACAATCAGCAAATCAATCACTGCTGTGCAGAATTTCCAAAAAATTCCGGCAAACAACTACATTGAAGGAAGAAGTAAATTCTGCACAATATACGTTAAAGTAAAGCTCCAACTAGAATTTCCAAGTCTTCCTCTGTCCAAGGAACATCACCAAATTCTCAAAAATCCATCTTTATGTTCCCTTAATTAACAAAGTAACCAAAGTGATCAATGTTGTCCAGAATTTGCATCAAAATTCAGTAAGCACTTCCATGAAGTGTAGAGACTAAACCAAAAGAAATTTTCAGCTGAAACCAAAAGAGGAATTGCTCACCTTGATCTTAAAAGGATGTTCAAACTTTAAAATTCTGAAAATAACCAAGAATCACCACAAAATCTGCATCCCCAAAGTCCATACATCAAAACAACACCAAAACAGAAATCTGCTGTAAACTCTGTCACAGGGTCTAAAAGATCAATAAAGATACTTAGGCAAATGAACTCCAAATCCAGCAAGAAGGGTACCAATGCATTCCTCTACGAGAGTAGATGCAAATAAAGCCTTGAATCTCCAAAATACATGCATAAATCACAGAGAAAACACATAAATACTAAGCTCTGACCAAAACTCCGCCCTGTGCACGAGGGCTCCAAATATGAAGTAAAAACCCCAAGAAAACTCAAGATATGGGAGGAGTGATCAATATAAAAGTTGTAGGCTTACCTCTCATGAAGATCCTTTCCAAACATCAGCCACAGATTCCAAGTGGTTTGTCCTTGGGAGGCCTTGCACTGAACTGCGATGGAGTTGGCTGACGCTTCAACAATGGTGGAGCTCTCCAAACTTGAGGAAGAAGGTGAAGTGGAAGCTCCTTTGGGTCCTCCAATGGTGGGGAAACTGAAGAAGCGGTGAAGGGCTTCTCCTCTGTAAGAGTTCTCTAAAAAAGCTAAGTCCAAAAGGCTACAATGGTGGAGAAAGAAAGCTATTTATAGTCTCCAAAACACACTAAGCCTCAGAATTTTGGAGCATTTTCGAGTGCCTGAATCTCCTCAAGGTTGCCTTCCGACGAGCGCCCGGACACGTGTCGCTAATCCGCTAGCGCCCGAATCCCAGATCTGCGGCTCCAGAGCGCGCCATGCGTGTCACGCTCCGGGGTCAAAACTGCGACCCGGGCCCGCCAACAGATCCGCCACCCATACGGGAAACCCCGTATAGACGAAGCGTCTAACCTGCAAAAGATAATACTACAGCTATACAGATATCTGAGCTAAAAAGTAAACTACTGAAATATGAAAATACAACTCCAAATAGTACAAGCCTGAACCTCACAACATAAGTCTCTCAAAAATAAAACTCTCAACAGCAACTATCTACAATAATCCAGCAGACTGAACTACAAAGCTCCATAAAGGGGTACAGCTATACTCCAGAGATGGGTAGGGAACTAGCTCGCGACTCCCTTACCTCAATCAGCGGGTGCAGCAACAGGAGTAGGAACAGGGGTAGATGCCTTTGGAAAAACTGTCACCAATAGAGAGTGTGACAACTACACCGTCACGTAGTTCTCAGTGGGTACCGTCTCCAAGACCAAAGGTCTGGCCACTAAGTCTTCTAGAGGCATAAGATAACAGAAAAATTGCAATAATGTAAAAATAAGCTGGAAAGAAATCTACAGCTATCATGCCACTATCTACAATGCTCAATGGGTGATACAGATGAAAATGATGCATCGACTCTAACCCAATATACTCAATCAACCCAATCACAGTGACTGCCACATAGGGTCTAGTCAAACCTGCGCACACCTACTGCCATTACATCCACGGAGGACTGGACTTACGTAGGGCGTCCCACACGGACTGCGTCGACAAGTCGCGATAGTAAAGTAAAAGGTCCAACTCTGGAGTGGCACTCGAGGGGCGCGACCCCACCGAGGAAAGTATCCGCGCATCTCTGTCGAGCTCAATATGGCTCATGCAGGCTATAGTCCAAATCCACGATCAATCAGATCGAAAATAATAACTCAACACTAATAACATCTACCGGAGACACTCCACAGCTCGGGACCACCGTCAACCCAAACGGCTCCCAGAACAAACCACTCGACTCACAGACGAGAAGAATCCAATTGAAACAACAAGGGTCCCAGAATCCTGAAAGGCCGGTGCCTAGAACCCCAATCAAACAAGAACAGGTTCCAAGCTCAACCTTTCGAAGTTCTTGATCCCCGGGGGAAATCAGCTCTCTCAGGTAAAACATCCGGAGGGAACCAATCATGGTCCGAAAGTTTCGGGAGACTAACACCTACAACCGTATCAAACAAGAACATGTTCTATGCACAGCTCCCGTAGCTTTCATCCCCAAAATAAGGAAACGACCCCTAGAACCCAGATCACTCAACCCTCTCGGGCGAGAAAGTTTGTAAGTAGAAATGACAGTTATTTTCGAAAGCAATTTTGATTTGAGAAGCCTAATTTAATGAATTTTAGTTTCTTAAGAAAATCAGTTAACATAAGTTTCATTTTCCAAACCCCGAAAGGCTAATGCCTTCACCCTATCAAACAAGAACAGGCTTCGGCGACCCTTCGAAATTTGGAAGGAAAATCTTTGTTTACTGAAATTATGTGTGTCCAAAAATAGTCCGGGTTCAGGGTCCTACTATCAACAACTCAACACTACCACATCTGGGTTATGGGATAACGGATCTAAATAGGAAAAAAACCACCTAGAGGGGGGGTGAATAGGTGTAAACAATAAAACTCAAAAATCTTTGCATAAAAATAACATAATGCGGAAAAATAAATAAAGTACGCAAGATTTTACGTGAAAAATTCCGTCACAGGAGTAAAAAACTACGGGATCGATAACATGGTGAAATCCACTAAGATTAAACACGTATAAGGTGATATACCGTAACTCTACGACTCAACCTTTTCCATACGCTCCGAGTAGATCTTCTCCGCTCGCTCCACAACGCGCCTCGATCACATGATTTGCATCCAACGCCGAATCCACGATGTCCAACCGAATCCACGGTCTTCACCAATATAGCACGTATCGATCACACGAACGCGCCTCGCTCCGAATCCACGAAAGCGGTAGCACCTTGAATCCACAAGGCCACGCGAATCCACGCGCCGATTGTCCTTTCGGAAATCGTTGTCTTGTTTATTGGTAGTGATAATCAAATACTTAGATCATATAGATAAACAAGGAAACACCATCTAAGTATTCATCAATTTGATTCTACAAGAAATAGAGAGTTTGAAAACCCTAGAATCAAATTGATCAATATAGACGAAGAAACATGAAACTAATCGTGTTTTCCTTTCTTCTCTATACGTGGATTTTTCTTTTCAATTCCTTTTTAAAATAATAGGAATTTTGAAACCTTAGGAATCTTACGAATTATCGGCCATACCCTAAAAGATGAAAGTTAGGGTTTATTTATAGGTTAGAAACCGTTTGGAAAGAGATAAGAGTCAAAAATTGACTTAACAGATTTTTTCCCGCACAGCGGTCCGGACTGGATTTGGCTGATCCGGACTGTCGTTTTTTTCAGAGAATTTTCTGAAAAAACAGTTTGGGGTCCGGACTGGAATGGCCTGATCCGGACTGTTCATGCGATTGAACAAACACAGAGTTCGGGGTCCGGACTCAAAAGAGGATGATCCGGACTGGAGTTCCGCATGAACTAAACCATGTTCGGGGTCCGGACTGGATGGTCATGACCTGGATCCTGAACACTCAAAAAGTCCATTTTTTTATTTTTATGCATTGAAGATTATTCCAAGTGTTTCTAAACTATAAGAATGTATTCGGATCACCAAAAATATTTAGTTAAACATACCTGATCCTTCTAATCCATTCTTCTTGAGATTGATGTATGTGATCCACAATTCTTCAACTTCAATCTTCAAGACTCAAAACACTTCACGAAATACGCCAATACAAAAATCCTTAACAATCTCCCCTTTTGGCGGTTTCGTGACAAAACATGTAATCCACACAAATAAACAAAAAGGTATTTTTGTTGCTATCACCATACAACAAAAATTTACAAAGATGGTCCAAATAAAAGTAAATACACGAGATAAACTCCTATTACAAACTCTAAACTTAGACGCTTGTACTCTCTGCAAAAGAAACAACTCTTGACAAAAGAAATCATTAGATACCTCAAGAATTTAAAACTTCAATAAGCAATCAGAGAGATAGAGTTTATACTTATGTAACTTATGACATTATTTAATCATATATGTATGAAGGTAAACAATCAAAGATTCACATATCATCATATATACATAAAGTTCCAAATGTCAAAATTCAAAGTTCAAAGTTCACAAAAGTTAACAAGTTCAAAGTTTTCGTCAGCTCTCGCTAGTCACTTGTTAGAAATATTACATGCTCAAATAGTTAGTCAAATAGTTAGTCATATGGCATGTTATCATAGATTTAGTCCTACTTACCTTCAAGTTCCAAGTTCTCAAAAGTTCCAAGTTCTCTCCCCCTTTTTGTCACAATCGTCAAAACAAAATAACAAGGAGGAAAAAGTTCAAAAGTTAAAGAAAACTTAAGGTAAAGAACCAAAACAAAACCTGCAAAACAAAAACTGTTAAAAGTGAAGCTGAGAAAAAAAACTTATTCTGAATCTGATTCTTCAGAACTGCTTCAACCCAACTTTGCAAAGATCTTCTTTACAAATTTCGTCAAGGACTTGTTGTGAGGACCCGAATCCCCGCAATAGGATTACTATTGGATCAGTAACTTTTGGAGGCTTATGTTGAGTATTGGAGGCTTATGTTGAGTGTTGGAGGTGTTTATGCGCAAATTAGACACAAGTGATGGACTCAGTATGGAAAATAGATTCACGAGTGTGTTTGGATGCCCCACCAAATTTTAGAAGTGGAATTGGGCAAAACGGACATCGGATTTGGACTCAGCGGGCGAAAATGATGGAAATCGACTACTTGGTTGTATTTTTCTGAGTCCGGACGGCCGAAAACGGACACTCGAAAGTTTTCTAGTGTTTTTGGGTGCACGGTGGACCGGTGGACCGTCGGTGTGCCACGTGGCGGCTTCTGATTAGCGCCATACGCCACATAGCAGAGCAGGAGGCGCGGCGCAGTGGGCTTGGCCCACGGGGGGGGGGGGCGCGGGCAGCGCGCGGGCCGGGCAGGCGCGCGGGTGAGCGTGATGCACGGGGGCGGCGTGCCACATGGAGGCTTCTCGTTGGATGGCTTTGGACAGGTGGCGGCAGCTGGTTGGTTGGCGCATCGGGCGCGGTCCACGGAGCAGGCGGGGAGGTGCCTCGGGTTGCGTGCAGGTCAGGGTGGCAGGCGGCGCGCGCAGGCGGGCGTTGACGCGCGGTTCCCACGCGTGGGCGCGCCACGCGTCAGCGCCCGCGCGGGCCACGCGGCGCTTGGCGGGTGGCGGTTTTGGCTATTGCCTGTTCGGGGGTGACGTGGCGCAATCTGGCGCATCCGGGCGCAAGATGGACGGCCGGATCGGGCGTTACTGTTGGCGCCCGAAACTTTCGGGCGCCCAAAAAACGTCCCCCAAAGTGTTATTTTCGTCCGGATTTCAGCCTATAAATAGGCATTTGGTGCCCTCTTGTGCGGGTTTTTGATGTTTTCTGGAGCTCCCCTTTTGGCAGAGCCCTCACCCCCTTCATCCTCTACTCTCCGACGGTTCTAGGATATTTTTGGAGGCCGCGGTATCGGCGTTTTCTGCGACGCGGCGCACATCGACGCTCCTTGGATTTTTTGCTTTTACCGTCACTTTTCAATCCAAGAGACCCCCTGGACTACCTCGATGAACTTTTGAGCTGATTTTCATGGTAGCGCGTTCATGAGAGGTACGCCTTCGATTTTTATGTTGATCACTTCGCCTTATTTTGGGTTTTTGGCATGGTTTCCGAGGCTTTTCTGTGACCCTTTGTACTGCTGCAAGGTGCGGGACAGCGGTGGAGTATTGTTGGATTTTCTCGGTCTACGAGCATCGGAATGAGGTGTTTAAGGACTCGATTGATATCTACGCTTCGAGAGGAACGCACCCATATTTTTATCGGAATTTTAGGAGGACTCTTTGAAGGTGATAATTATGCTTCTTTCGGACTGGTTTCCTACAGGATTTTGTTTGTGGATATTTCGGTATACCCCGTTGTTATATTTATATCTTGGCCTATAGGTGTCGTAACGGGGTGTATAAATACTTGATTTGGATCTACTCATCGCGAGGATCGCAACCGTGATTTTTCTGGATTTTTCGAAAGGCTACACGTAGGTAAAAATTCCCTTCTCTTTGCTGGACTGTAAAAACAGCAAGTGCTATTTTATTTATGCAGAGTATTGATTGTTGTGTTGTGGTTGCGATGTTGGTTGGAGCAGAGTCTTGTGTGACTGAGTACCGAGGGTGCAGTTTCGGCGGATTTTGGATAGCGTGTGACTATGCACTTCACCGACTTCGGCTTTGCCTGCGGAAAGCGTTTCAGGTGGGTTACTTCATCTCCAGAACCGGTGGACGGTTCTCTAATTCTTTATGTTAGAATGCATGCATGTTTAGGGTACATTGTGTGTTATTGAGAGGTAAGCTAGTAAGGATGATTGTATAAGGGAATTGCAAAATTAATATTCATGTTAAATATTATTGAGGACTTGCAAGATTTGGATATCCATGATATTAAATAGTAAAAGCTTATCTAAGGAAATTTACCCTATGTGATTATTAGCATGCATGTTTAATTGTGTAATATCTAGCATCGAGATGGAAGCTTGAGAAATAGCCTAGATCATGTAGATTGACATACCATAGCAGTGATCTTTTAGCATGCCATGTTGCACATAGTCTTTTATGATATGATTACTCGATGGGGCAGAATTATGTATCTATGTGCGGGTATTACTCCGAGGAGTTATTACGGATCATAGATTATGGACAGGTGTTGTTCATTAGTGATTTTGGCTTGTTGGTTATACCCTTGTGGAGCTATTATGTGATTTACTCCCTTTCATTTTCTTGAGTACAAATGCATGCTTGTATGGACATCTAGATAGGCCATCATTTATTGCTACACTATCTTGTTGGAATTTGACTTAGGAGAAACCATGTTTATTCTTTCTCCTTTCTTTCTAGATTCTAAATTCATGTTACTCGGGTTCGAGCAGGGGTTTGGGATAGTGTAGTCGGGATTTCGAGTCTGGGACAGGTTGGATTTGTTTGGGGATGGCAGGATAGTGCGGCAACCGCGGATATTGGGCGGTTGGCCGAGTGTCGGTTGTATTTGATTGTGGATGGCAGGTTAGTGCGGCAACCGCGGATATTGGGCGGTTGGCCGAGTGTCGGTTGTATTTGATTGTGGATGATAGGTTAGTGCGGCAATCGCGGATATTGGGCGGTTGACCGGAGGTCGGTTATGGGTTTATGGATTGTGGGGCATTACGGCAACCGCGGATACTGGGCGGTTGACCGGATATTTACTTATGCATCAGATTGGGTATCAGTTTTCTCTAGTGGACAGAGTTTCCCACTTATTGAGTACTATTGTATCTGTTTGAGGACCGGGGTTTTTTTTAGTGGATGGGCTTTCCCACTTTGATCAGGGTTGTGATCCAGTCCTGCTGTTTTATGATACTGGTTACTGAGATACTTTACTCGTGTGGGTCTCTCCTCTCGAGTGCCACTCCAGAGTGTGCGATAGTCAGGCTTTGAATCCTTGAGACTCTTCTTTGGATCGGTGTTATGCGTGGGCTGGCATACCCGATGCGGCAGGCAGAGCAGGCAGTACTAGTGTTTACTGGTGTTTAGATTGGGTTTATTCAGGCAGGTACTTCTATTGTTGCACTCGTGTCAGGGGGCTGAGTGGAGTCTAGTAGCTGTGTTTAGACCAGTGCTAGTGTTGTTGGGAACCGTTTGGGGTTAACGGTGGTCCCGTGGTAGATATGAGTTTTCGACCGTTGTGCGAAAGGTTGAGGATCTTGAGTCTATCCATTCTGAGAGAGAGCGTGGATTTCAACTATAGCCTGCAGGTGCCACTATTCGATAGCGAGTTAGTCCGTATGGACACCCTACGTAATTCCTGCCCGGCAGTGGGAGGTGGTTGTAGGTGGGTGCAGGCTTGACTGGACCAGATGTGGCAGTCAGCTCGATTGGGTCGATTGTGCACTTCATGTGCGAGTGGTTGCATACCTTTCATTGGTTTTCCCCTTTTGAGTATTTAGATAGAGGCATGGTAGCTGTTGAGTACATCCAACTTTCTTGTTCAGTTTTTACTGCATGGTTATCTTATGCCTCAAGTAGACTTAGTGGGCAAATCGTCGGGCCTGGTGGTGGTACCCACTGAGAACTCCCTTTTGGTGTAGTTCTCACACCCATTGGGGGTTTTCCCGCTCCTCTTTCTTTTCTCTCCTTCGTTTTGCAGAGTCTTAGCGGGTGTTGCTGATTCTGTGGTTGCTGTGCGAGGCGAGGGAGTCGCGAGCTAGATCCCTACCCGTCTGTGGAGAGTAGCGGTACCCCTACATTGGAGATCCTGAGTACAGTCAGTACATTATTTTATTTTTCCGCTTCTAAGAGATTATTGTATTGTGAGGATTTGAGTTGTACTGAGAGCCTGTACACTGATTTATTATTTCTGGTTACCTCCCTGTTGAGTTCTGGTTTATTGTATTGAGGATATTGTATGATTATCACTTATGGGAGATGGATATTGTATTATTATTTCCAGTTGTACAGATGGTTGGTTTTAGTTTTACAGCACTTTTATTTTATAGCCCTGATATCTGTTTAGCTGTAGTTCCTTTTCTTGCAGGTAGGATGCTTCGCCTATGCGGGGTTTTGTATAGGAGACGGATCTGTTGGCGAGCCCGGGTCGCAATTTCGACCCCGGGGCGTGACACTTGTATTTCTTCTTCAATTCCAGTTGGGTGGCTGTTATACGTACAAGGTCAGAAGAAATTCGACCTTGTTCAATTGAAATTCTCTCATGTTCTGAAGATAAGCGATGTTGCTCCCAATAAATTGATGTCACAGAGGCTTCATCCTCTGAGGTATCGAATGGTCCAAGACCTGATGCTGTTGCTGCTGTTGCTTGTGCTGCTGTTGCTGGTGCTGAGGTAGATGGTCGCTTGCCGCGAGGAGGTGTCGGGGTGTCATCTGGTTTATTGGGGAGTGACTTCACAATTGTTAAGTCATTGATGGTTCCCAAACTATGCATGTAGCTTGACGATCGAATGTCGATGTCAAATTTCCGTAAAATTCACATAATGATCATTGGGAATGGAAGTCGCTCCGTTGGATGTGGATGCTCCACATATCTCGACATCCTCGACCAAATGAGGTAAGGAATATTATTATTCAAGTCCTCCGCGATGGATGGATGTCCCAAGAGATACAAAAATAACATTCGATCCCATCTTAGGACTTTAGTTTGCATGTTCGGCAGGATATTGTAACATACAATAAAATTCAAGAACCGATACTCAGGTCGAAGTTCCTTTGAAAATACTGAATTTCCAGTTGAACTAGTATCGGGCATGCAAATTCCATCAACAACCACTCTCCAAAGTGTTGTTGTCAAAATCGGAGCCTTCATATAGTGAGTTCCGTCTAGTCGAGCTGTCATTCCAATTACTTCTCCAATTAGCTATGGAGTTATTGTCAAATGAGTGTTTCGGACCGTTGTTCGAAACTCCATTAGTCCGCCTTCATTGTCCTGAAGCATGTTAGCACACATATAAAAAGTTCTGACAAGATGAACACAATAACCTGTTGTTTCAGGAAACTTGCAAATCGGAGATAGGCCAATTTTATCAAAGAGACGACTAAAAGTCGCTGAGCGATCTCGAAGAGCCGCGACATTGACATGTCGTTCACCGATGCACTCGCGGTTCTCAAAAGCCTTCATTCGATCTGAACTTATTTGAACAACATTTTCTTCTATTGGGGATTACTCACTAGCAATTGGTTCTTGAATCTCAATCCCACGAGATCTCCCTCTCTTTCTCGCAACACTCTACCTTTTCATTGATGTGGGTTGCATTGGGGCTTTCCCATTCCCAGTAGCGGTTGGAGGTGTTATGTAGTGTGTTGACTTTTCTAGTGTCGTTGGTGACCCTTGTCGTTTAATGTTAGTTGTAGGTGCCCTTTCTTTTCGACTGTTGGGGAGTTGTGTTTTGGTGCACATTAGTATTTTTCGGTAATAAAACTCGTAAAATGTTGAACAGTGGCGCGATCGGATTTGAAATCCGACTCCCGGATCTTCCCGTTTTGATTTTCTAAGGTAACGGTAATTGTAACTTCTCGCCCTTTTTGAGTGCGCGTGAGATTTAGGGTTGAGAGGGGGGAAACTTCCTTATGTATATAAATACAGACAGTTGTCACCCTGTGTGAGGGATCATTTGTAAACCTAGACGCCAACCCTAGCCGTTAGAGAGAGAGAGAGGAAGGGGGATCTCGTCGGGAATCAACCGCATCGGGCAGGGGATCGGATCCGGAGGTTCCATTCGGGAACGATCGGATCGTCTTCTGCGCGACGAGGTGAGCTTTGCATGTGTGTGTGGACGTTTTTCTTCTAGAGTCTTTCCTGTTTCCTCGGGACGCCCTAGCCTCGGCCGCCGCCGCCGCCGCCGTCGTTGCGTCGTTGCCGTTGCCGATGCCGCTGCCGCTATCGCCACCGCTGCCGTCGCTGGCGCTGTTGCCGCGCTCGCCGCCCTCGCGGGCCTGCGCCCTCGCGGGGCGGCCTGCAGTCGCGCGCAACCCGCGCGGGCCTGCACCCGCGCGGGGCGGCGTGCTGCCGCGCCGCCGCCCGCGCGAGCGTGCTCCCGCTTGGGACTGCTGCCGCGCGCCGCCCGCCCTGGCCTGCGCCCGTGCGGGGCGGCCTGCTGCCGGGCGCCGCCCGCGCAGGCCAGCGCCCGCGCGGGGCGGCCTACTACCGCGCGCCGCCCGTGCGGGACAGCACCCGCGCGGGGGCGGCCTGCTGCTGTGCGCCGCCCGCGCGAGCCTGCGCCCGTGCGGGCCTGCTGCCGCGCACCGCCCGCACGGGCCAGCCTGCTACCGCGCGCCGCCCGCGCGGGACTGCACCCGCGCGGGGCGGCTTGCTGCCACTACCGCCGCGCCGCGCCCGCGCGGGGTTTGTGCCCGCGCGGAGCCTCTGCTGTCGCTGCCGCCGCTGCTCCCCTCCTCCTTGCCACCGTGTGCTTGCTTGTTTCGGCTCCCACGTGTTAGCGTCGAGTCGTCATGGTGTCGTGTCGCCGTGTCCTTTTTAATTATCTTCGGTCTTAACTGTTGGTTGTTTTCTGGGGACTCCGTAGGTCAGGGGTCGTTCGGGGGGCTGTGGGTCGACTACAGGCATTCCGACCAAATTCTGTTCAGGTGGGTGATCTCCTCTGTCTCTCCAGGAAGGGCTAAAAGAAATTAAGTTGTCATGAATAAATCAATACATATACCATGATCATGTCTAACCCTTGTATTACATAAGCATGTTATTACTAATATCTCTGGCGACTACGGGTCGATCTGGGTACGACACACCCAATTACACATGTATGAGCCCAAGGTTTGCTTGCACGCACACCGGCGGTTTGGCCACCGCACTGGTGTATTTTTCCGGAAAAATGGCATGTCGGCCCGTGTACCCCATGACTAGTGGTGATGGGGACCTCTCACGGCTGCTCACGTACCGCACGAGCGTCGTGGAGGGGTATAGGAAAATCACGAGAGGCAAGTGCACGTTTGATTGTTGCAGGACGAGTACGTATGTTTGATTGTTGCAGGAGCAAGGACATATGTTTGTTTGTACAGGAGCAGATGCACGTGTCTGGCTCGTTACAGGGTACTGTGGAAATCTCGAGAAGGGAAGCTTGGAATTTCCGAGTGTTTTCGGTTTGCATTATTTTTAATTCTCCTTTATTGCGCATATTACTATACCTTGATTATGTTGCATCTTGGCAATGTCGCTGACTCCCCACTCTGTGACAGGTTGGTCGGGCGCGGGCACGGGACAGACGTGAGGACGGTCTAGGAAGATGATTCGTTCTTAGCATCTCTTTCGAGTGACATTGTTAGGTTTTATTCATGTATTTTATCTTAGTTTCTATCTTGTGTGAGTGGTTGTGACTGTGGACGTACAATCTACTGTGGTGACTCTGTGTGCTTGCATACTCGGTAATTGTCGGCCTATTTTTCAAACTAGGAAAAATGTTTACGAAAACGTTTTTTAAAACAACGAGTGTCGTGTGGACACCGATTTGGAAACCCATGGATTTATCCTTTCTAAATAACGACGGCCGTGTAAAGTAGTTGTAGTACTCTCTCTTGCTTTTGTGAACGATGATTGTGGTTAAAGTGTGAACGAGATTACATGCGGGTTGGTATGCCTGTCTAAGTTGAGACTGCCGTGCATGTGCAAAGGAGACCCCGCTCTCGGGGGTCAAGGAATTTGCACATGTGGCAGGTCTGGCGCGCACTGGGGGACACTGTAAAAGAAAATTTTCAATATTCCATGTTTTCCGCTCTACCGAAAAACCCCCGGGGCGTTACAGATTAAATGGTATCAGAGAAAAACTCACTTTAACCATAGTGGTCGGCATCCAACATCCACAGGGCACCATACCACTACCAGCTAGTCGAGGAGATAATCGAGCAATAGGTGCGTAGAGCGCGAGTGTTTCGGGGATAGGAAGATAGTGTTTTCGGTCGGTCGTAGGTCTTGGTGCTAGACTAGTTAAGTCTAGGATTGACTTGTTTTCTTTGTGTACACGGATGACGGCCCGGACATGATCTTCAATCAACAGCGCGGGAATGGAAGTGACGGCTTGGACAGCTGCGGAGGACCGGCTACCTTGACAACAGTAGCACGACGTGGCCGGGCAACTGCCAACGCTCACAGACGACATGGAATAGCAACGACACGGGTTACCCGCCTCCCGAGAAGCAGTCGACCGGGCCACTTCGGTAGAGCGGGAGTTGACCAATGCGCCCGACCAGTAGGAGACCGGGAGCGACCACCCAAGTATCCGAAGACGCTACAAGGAACCAGAAGCAGGCCGACGAAGGGACCGGAACTGGGGGAGACCGACTAGGCAACGTCTGCGGAGGAGCACGCCAGGTGACCGACTATTCCTGGAAGCACGATCATTACTCCGTTGTGGAAAGCCGGGGCATCTTCGCTCTTACTGCCCCCTGAACCTGGGAACAGCCCCTTCAACGGCACGACACGAGTAAGAGGTCCAACGCGACGGCATGACATAGGATGCACTGCCCCGGATGAAGTAGTAGCAGAGGCACTCTACCCTTAGCTCTCCCTTTTCGTTTATGACCCAGTTTCGACATCAGGAGTATCCCACCTCTTCACTTCTGGCGTTACCGCTCCTACCCATGGTTAGTTAGGTTAGACCCCTTTGTAGTATGATGTCCGCCCAGACCCCTAGACGGCCTCTGGAACGGATAGTTATTCCTACCCGTTAAGGTTGGGAGCGTTGTCATGCCTTTGAGACTTATTAGTAAACCCCGCTGAAGGATCCTGACGTAGGGCTAGGGAAAGCTTTAGTCTCCGCTTCAAGTCAACTCAAGGAGTATTGACGAAACTACCCTACGCATAACCTGGAACCTGCGGCCGTCGACTTCGCCTTAAAACTTTGGAGGCGCTACCCGCATAGAGCTCACTACAACATCTTCTCGGATCACCGGAGTCTCGAATATCTTCCCACATAGAAGGAGTTGAACCTACGACAAAGACGTTGATTCGAACCGTTAGAGGACTACGGTCTAGTCATACTTTCCACTGGAAAGTCAAACGCAGTTGCTGGCGCCTTTTGTAGGAAGGGTCAGACGGAAGTACTGCTAAGGAGCGCACCAACTCAGCATGACCGTTTAATCGCGATTCTCTCGCGGAAAAGATTCGAGGTGGTACCAGCCGGTACAAATTTTGCAACTTTTTTTCGTATTAGTGAAACCGGCCCCGGTCGAGAAAATCCTGGAAGGTCAAAGGACGGACAAGTAGCAGAAGCTTTCAAGAGGCAGGACCACTTCGAAGACCGAGAGAGCGACGTTTGGTGGGCACGAGCGACACAATCCGATTCCGGGGGCACATTTGCGTACCCGACCTGCCCGACCTAAGGGACGAGATTCTAACGGAGGCGCACTGTGCTCTCTATACAACGCACCCGGGTGGCGCAAAGATTCACAGGGTCCTGAAGCGGACGTTTTGGGAGTGGCCGGCAATGAAGAAGTACGTAACGCAAGTCGTGGCGCACTGTCTAGGTTGTCAGCAAGTAAAGACCGCGAAGCGATATGGGAATTAGAAACGAGAATGAGAGGGTGTTTTCGTGTTTGTTTAGCGTAGAAGAAAGTTATGTTTCAAGGACGAAACTTCTTTTAAGTGGTTAGTGATGTAGTGCCCTGACTTTTCTAGTGTCGTTGGTGACCCTTGTCGTTTAATGTTAGTTGTAGGTGCCCTTTCTTTTCGACTGTTGGGGAGTTGTGTTTTGGTGCATGTTAGTATTTTTCGGTAATAGAACTCGTAAAATGTTGAACAATGGCGCGATCGGATCTGAAATCCGACTCCCGGATCTTCCGGTTTTAATTTTCTAAGATAACTGTAATTGTAACTTCTCGCCCTTTTTGAGTGTGCGTGAGATTTAGGGTTGAGAGGGGGGAAACTTCCTTATGTATATAAATACTGACGGTTGTCACCCTGTGTGAGGGATCCTTTGTAAACCTAGCCGCCAACCCCAGCCGCCAGAGAGAGAGAGAGGAAGGGGGATCTCGTCGGGAATCAACCGCATCGGGCTGGGGATCGGATCCGGAGGCTCCATTCGGGAACGATCGGATCGTCTTCTCCGCGACGAGGTGAGCTTTGCGTGTGTGTGTGGACGTTCTTCTTCTAGAGTCTTTCCTGTTTCCTCGGGACGCCCTAGCCTCGGCCACCGCCGCCGCCGCCGCCGCCGTCGTTACGTCGTTGCCGTTGCCGCTGTCGCCGCCGCCGCCGCTGCCGTCGCTGCCGCTGTTGCCACGCGCGCCGCCCGCGCGGGCCTGCGCCCGGGCGGGACGCCCTAGCCCGTGTACCCCATGACTAGTGGTGATGGGGACCTCTCACAGCTTCTCACGTACCGCACGAGCGTCGTGGAGGGGTATAGGAAAATCACGAGAGGCAAGTGCACGTTTGATTGTTGCAGGACGAGTACGTATGTTTGATTGTTGCAGGAGCAAGGGCATATGTTTGTTTGTACAGGAGCAGATGCACGTGTCTGGCTCGTTACAGGGTGCTGTGGAAATCTCGAGAAGGGAAGCTTGGAATTTCCGAGTGTTTTTGGTTTGCATTGTTTTTAATTCTCCTTTATTGCGCATATTACTATACCTTGATTATGTTGCATCTTGGCAATGTCACTGACTCCCCACTCTGTGACAGGTTGGTCGGGCGTAGGCACGGGACGGACGTGAGGACGGTCTAGGAAGATGATTCGTTCTTAGCATCTCTTTCGAGTGACATTGTTAGGTTTTATTCATGTATTTTATCTTAGTTTCTGTCTTGTGTGAGTGGTTGTGACTGTGGATGTACAAACTACTGTGGTGACTCTGTGTGCTTGCATACTCGGTAATTGTCGCCCTATTTTTCAAACTAGGAAAAATGTTTACGAAAACGACTTTTAAAACAATGAGTGTCGTGTGGACACCGATTTGGAAACCCATGGATTTATCCTTTCTAAATAACGACGGTCGTGTTAAGTAGTTGTAGTACTCTCTCTTGCTTTTGTGAACGATGATTGTGGTTAAAGTGTGAATGAGATTACATGCGGGTTGGTATGACTGTCTAAGTTGAGACTGCCGTGCATGTGCAAAGGTGACCCCGCTCTCGGGGGTCGAGGAAATTGCACATGTGGCAGGTCTGGCGCGCACTAGGGGACACTGTAAAAGAAAAATTTCAATATTCCATGATTTTCGCTCTACCGAAAAACCCCCAGGGCGTTACAGATTAAATGGTATCAGAGAAAAACTCAATTTAACCACAGTGGTCGGCATCCAACATCCACAGAGCACCATACCACTAGCAGCTAGTCGAGGAGATAATCGAGCAATAGGTGCGTAGAGCGCGAGTGTTTCGGGGATGGGAAGATAGTGTTTTCGGTCGGTCGTAGGTCTTGGTGCTAGACCAGTTAAGTCTAGGATTGACTTGTTTTCTTTGTGTACACGGATGACGGCCCGGACTTGATCTTCAATCAACAGCGCGGGAATGGAAGTGACGGCTTGGACAGTTGCGGAGGACCGGCTACCTTGACAACAGTAGCACGACGTGGCTGGGCAACTGCCAACGCTCACAGACGACATGGAATACCAACGACACGGGTTACCCGCCTCCCGAGAAGCAGTCGACCGGGCCACTTCGGTAGAGTGGGAGTTGACCAATGCGCCCGACCAATAGGAGACCGGGAGCGACCACCCAAGTATCCGAAGACGCTGCAAGGAACCAGAAGCACGCCGACGAAGGGACCGGAACCGGGGGAGACCGACCAGGCAACGTCTGCGGAGGAGCACGCCAGGTGACCGACTATTCCTGGAAGCACGATCATTACTCCGTTGTGGCAAGCCGGGGCATCTTCGCTCTTACTGCCCCCTGAGCCTGGTAACAGCCCCTTCAACGACACGACACGAGTAAGAGGTCCCACGCGACGACATGACATAGGACGCACTGCCCCGGATGAAGTAGTAGCAGAGGCACTCTACCCTTAGCTCTCCCTTTTCGTTTATGACCCAGTTTCGACATCAGGAGTATCCCACCTCTTCACTTCTGGCGTTACCGCTCCTACCCATGGTTAGTTAGGTTAGACCCCTTTGTAGTATGATGTCCGCCCAGACCCCTAGACGGCCTCTGGAACGGATAGTTATTCCTACCCGTTAAGGTTGGGAGCGTTGTCATGCCTTTGAGACTTATTAGTAAACCCCGCTGAAGGATCCTGACGTAGGGCTAGGGAAAGCTTTAGGCTCCGCTTCAAGTCAACTCAAGGAGTATGGACGAAACTACCCTACGCATAACCTGGAACCTGCGGCCGTCGACTTCGCCTTAAAACTTTGGAGGCGCTACCCGCATAGAGCTCACTGCAACATCTTCTCGGATCACCGGAGTATCGAATATCTTCCCACATAGAAGGAGTTGAACCTACGACAAAGACGTTGATTGGAACCGTTAGAGGACTACGGTCTAGTCATACTTTCCTCCGGGAAGTCAAACGCAGTTGCTGACGCCTTGAGTAGGAAGGGTCAGACGGAAGTACTGCTAAGGAGCGCCCCAACTCAGCATGATCGTTTAATCCCGATTCTCTCGCGGAAGAGATTGGAGGTGCTACCAGCCGGTACAATTTTTGCAACTTTTATTCGTAGTAGTCAAACCGACCCCGGTCGAGAAAATCCTGGAAGGTCAAAGGACGGACACGTAGCAGAAACTTTCAAGTGGCAGGACCACTTCGAAGACCGAGAGAGCGACGTTCGGTGGGCACGAGCGACGCAATCCGATTCCGGGGGCACGTTTGCGTACCCGACCTGCCCGACCTAAGGGACGAGATTCTAACAGAGGCGCACAGTGCTCTCTATACAGCGCACCCGGGTGGCGCAAAGATTCACAGAGTCCTGAAGCGGACGTTTTGGGAATGGCCGGCAATGAAGAAGGACGTAACGCAAGTCGTGGGGCACTGTCTAGGTTGTCAGCAAGTAAAGACCGCGAAGCGATATGGGAATTTGAAACGAGGATGAGAGGGTGTTTTCCTGTTCGTTTAGCATTGAAAAAAGTTAAGTTTCGAGGACAAAACTTCTTTTACGTGGTGAGTGATGTAGTGTCCTGACTTTTCTAGTGTCGTTGCTGACCCTTGTCGTTTAATGTTAGTTGTAGGTGCCCTTTCTTTTCGACTGTTAGGGAGTTGTGTTTTGGTGGACGTTAGTATTTTTCGGTAATAGAACTCGTAAAATGTTGAACAGTGGCGCGATCGGATCTGAAATCCGACTCCCGGATCTCCCGGTTTTGATTTTCTAAGGTAACGGTAACTGTAACTTCTCGCCTTTTTGAGTGCGCGTGAGATTTAGGGTTGAGAGGGGGGAAACTTCCTTATGTATATAAATACTGACGGTTGTCACCCTGTGTGAGGGATCCTTTGTAAACCTAGCTACCAACCCTAGCCGCCAGAGAGAGAGAGAGGAAGGGGGATCTCGTCGTGAATCAACCGCATCGGGCTGGGGATCGGATCCGGAGGCTCCATTCGGGAACGATCGGATCGTCTTCTCCGCGACGAGGTGAGCTTTGCGTGTGCGTGTGGACGTTCTTCTTCTAGAGTCTTTCCTGTTTCCTCGGGATGCCCTAGCCTCGGACGCCGCCGACGCCGTTGCGTCGTTGCCGTTGCCGCTGCCGCTACCGCCGTCGCCGCCGCCGTCGCTGCCGCTGTTGCCGCGCGGGCCTGCGCCCGATCGGGGCGTCCTGCTGCCGCGAGCCTCCCGCGTGGGCCAGCACCCGCGCGGGGCAGCTTGCTGCCGCTCCGCCGCCCGCGCGGGGGCGGCCTGCTGCTGTGCGCCGCCCGCGCGAGCCTGTGCCCCCTCGGGCCTACTGTCGTGCGCCGCCCGCGCGGGCCTGCGCCCGCGAGGGGCGGCCTGCTGCCGCGCGCCGCCCGCGCAAGCCATCGACCGCGTGGGGCGGCCTTCTGCAGCGCGCCGCCCGCACGAGAGAGCACCCGTGCGGGGGCGGCATGGAGCTGTGAGCCGCCCGCGTGAGCCTGCTCCCGCGCGGGCCGGCTGCCGCGCGCCGCCGCGCGGGCGTGCGCCCGCGCGGGACGGCCTGCTGCCGCGCGCCGCCCACGCGGGACAGCACCCGCGCGGGGGCGGCCTGCTGCTATGCGCCGCCCGCGCGAGCCTGCGCATGTGCAGGCCTGCTGCCGCGCGCCGCCCGCGCGGGCCGGCGCCCACGCGGGGCGGCCTGCTGCTGCGCGCCGCCCGCGCGGGACTACACCTGCGCGGGGCGGCTTGCTGCCACTGCCGCCGCGCCGCGCCCACACGGGGCTTGTGCCCGCGCATAGCCTCTGCTGTCGCAGCCGCCGCTGCTCCCCTCCTCCTTGCCGCCGTGTGCTTGCTTGTTTCGGCTCCCACATGTTAGCGTCGAGTCATCGTGGTGTCATGTCGCCGTGTCCTTTTTAATTATCTTCGGTCTTAACTGTTGGTTGTTTTCTGGGGACTCCGTAGGTCAGGGGTCGTTCGGGGGGCTGTGGGTCGACTGCAGGCATTCCGACCAAATGCTGTTCAGGTGGGTGATCTCCTCTGTCTCTCCAGGAAGGGCTAAAAAAAATTATGTTGTCATGAATAAATCAATACATATACCATGATCATGTCTAACCCTTATTTTACATAAACATGTTATTACTACTAATATCTCTGGCGACTACGGGTCGCTCTGGGTACAACACACCCACTTACACATGTATGAGCCCAAGGTTTGCTTGCACGCACACCGGCGGTTTGGCTACCACACTGGTGTATTTTTTCGGGAAGATGGCATGTCGGCCTGTGTACCCCACGACTAGTGGTGATGGGGACCTCTCACGGCTGCTCACGTACCGCACGAGCATCGTGGTGGGGTATAGGGAAACCACGAGAGGCAAGTGCACGTTTGATTGTTGCAGGACGAGTACGTATGTTTGATTGTTGTAGGAGCAAGGGCATATGCTTGTTTGTACAGGAGCAGATGCACGTGTCTGGCTCGTTACAGGGTACTGTGGAAATCTCGAGAAGGGAAGCTTGGAATTTCCGAGTGTTTTCGGTTTGCATTGTTTTTAATTCTCCTTTATTGCGCATATTACTATACCTTGATTTTGTTGCATCTTGGCAGTGTCGCTGACTCACCACTCTGTGACAGGTTGGTCGGGCGCGGGCACGGGACGGACGTGAGGACGGTCTAGGAAGATGATTCGTTCTTAAGCATATCTTCCGAGTGACATTGTTAGGTTTTATTCGTGTATTTTATCTTAGTTTCTGTCTTGTGTGAGTGGTTGTGACTGTGGATGTACAAACTACTGTGGTGACTCTGTGTGCTTGCATACTCGGTAATTGTCGGCCTATTTTTCAAACTAGGAAAAATGTTTACGAAAACGGCTTTTAAAACAACGAGTGTTGTGTGGACACCGATTTGGAAACCCATGGATTTATCCTTTCTAAATAAGGACGGTCGTGTTAAGTAGTTGTAGTACTCTCTCTTGCCTTTGTGAACGATGATTGTGGTTAAAGTGTGAACGAGATTACATGCGGGTTGGTATGCCTGTCTAAGTTGAGACTGCCGTGCATGTGCAATGGAGACCCCGCTCTCGGGGGTCGAGGAATTTGCACATGCGGCAGGTCTGGAGCGCACTGGGGGACACTGTAAAAGAAAAATTTCAATATTCCACGTTTTCCCCTCTACCGAAAAACCCCCGGGGCGTTACGTGTTCTATCCTTTATAGAAGCTGGAGCTTTGCCCTTCGAAGCAGACGCTGCCCTTGCTGCTGCAGTAGCCTGTTCCCCTTCAACAGTCTTTTCCCAATTCTCCGATTCGGTCTCGGATTCATCCAAAGAAACAAATTCTCCTTCTTTTTGATCCTTCCTAGCCCTTTTTAACTTGTTCGCAATCCTTGTACTCACAAGAGCAGAGATGAAAACTATTACCCATTCAAACACCATCTTGCACAGTTTGCAAAGATCTCCTGTGAGCGGAACCTCAAGAACATGAAAAAATGTTTAATTTCAAAAATTTAAAAAAATTATACCCAAACAATCCTTATCATGTGTATAGACTAGGGGTCAAGACAATTTTGCAAAAAGAATTTTAAAAATAGATCAATTCCATAATTTTTGGAAAATTTCAAAAATTGTCTTAAAACCGAATTTTCTGAAATCGAAGCCCAAAAATCCGTTTAAAAAATAAACAACAAGCATAGAAACAATTTTTAGACATCTAGAGTTCAGATTTCAAAATAAATTTGATAAAAAACCGTGCATAAATGAAATCATAGCATGAAATCCATCACATTTTGATGAACATAAGCAAAAACTGTGAATATCCGAGAGTTTTCATGCAAATACTTACTTGATTTGAGAGAAATCGAGTCAAGAGAAATCCAATAGCCCTTGGTTCTAGAGAGAGAAGCTCAGGAAAGCAAAAGCTAAAACTTGGAATGAATGGGAAATCGAAAACCCTTCGTTTTGCTTTAAAACCTAGCCGCGGTCCGGATCGGATTAAGAGTTCAGTCCGAATCGGCTTAGCGCAGAAAATCCCATGGTTCGGGATCCAGACTGAACAATCCAGCCCGGATTGCTTGCAACTTTTTCTCCAAAAGAATTTTAAAAAATTTTAGAAAATTCAGAAAAAGTATGTAAACATTCTTGCATATCAACTTTACACAAAAAGTATCGTTTCACATAAAAGGAATAGATTATGATAAATCTATCAATAATACCCAAGTAATGAAATGAAAAATTATAAAAGCTATATCCTCTAAAGTTGAGCAAGTTCAAAACATCAAACACGATCTTATGAATAATGAGTTTATCAAATCATCAATTGAGCAAAGAAGATGAAGCATCAAGATCGATAGATGTTTGAAATCCCAAATAAGTTAAATAATATAACTAGTCAATATATTTAGGGAGTGGCTCTTTGAGCATCTTTCAATATGAAATCCCACCTTATACCAACCTTGAAATTTGACAAAGTCAAGTATTCCAAAATGTATTTTATCAAATAAATAGTAACACCATGCTTGGTAAACATGTGGTAGCTGCACACAGTACTCGGACGACCGAGGTGGTAGCTCTTACCTCCATGTGGTGGTAGTTTTCACACTCCACTAAGGGATGTAACTCTTTCCACGTCTTTTGAGCATGAAAATTTTAATGAACTCCCCCTCAATTGGCTATCAATTATATGAGATATTAAGTATTCAACCAAAAATTGATCTCGTGTTCATACTTATTTCAATTATCAAATAAGATAAAAACAATACCAAGAGATTATGGAATGAGGGATTGACTTTGATCAACTAAAGATGAAATAATTGATATAAATGATCATTGCATCAAATGAATTATACTGATATCCAAATCATAATAAATTTATCTAAACATGAAAGGATGCAATTAAAGTCAATTATGCTAATGCTCAGTTAATGTTCTATACAGACAAAAATAACAAAAACACAAACAAAACCTAACCTAAGCAATGGTTCAAAAATTTGTTATTTCAAAGAAAGCATACCAATTACTTTTTGCAAATGAATAAAACATTTTTGATCCAAAGGTTTTGTTAAAATATCGGCTAATTGATCATCAGTTGAAACATAAGCAATTTGCAAAGTACTTGATTCAACTAGCTCTCTTAAATAATGATATCTAAGTTCAATGTGTTTTGTTCTAGAGTACAACACAGGGTTTTTAGAAATGTTAATGGCACTAGTGTTGTCACACAAAATAGTTACCGAGGTCGTAGGAATGCGGAAATCACTCAATACACTCTTCATCCAGATCAATTGAGTTGAGGAACTTCCCGCAGAAATATATTCCGCCTCGGCAGTCGAGAGAGCAATGCAGTTTTGCTTTTTACTATGCCACGCCACAAGACAATGGCCAAGGTAAAAACATGCACCACTCGTGCTCTTTCGATCATCCACTGATCCAGCCCAATCGGCATCTGAGTATCCTATAATGTAGAGAGATGTGCCCATAGGATACCAAATTCCAAAATTAAATATACCTTTGATGTACCGGATGATTCTTTTCACCGCTTTCAAGTGAATTTCCTTTGGTGCTGATTGATATCTCACGCAAATCCCAACACTGAAAGAAATATCCGGGCGACTAGCCGTAAGATAGAGTAGACTTCCAATCATACTTCTATAAAGTTTCTCGTCTACACTCTCTCCGTGAGATTCACTTCCTAATCCCTTATTGTTAGTTCCCATAGGAGTCAGATAGTCTTTAGAATCTTCCAATCCGAATTTCTTGACCAACTCTTTCGCATACTTGGATTGACACAAATGAATGCCATCTTCACATTGCTTAACCTGCAATCCAAGAAAATAAGTAAGCTCACCCATCATGGACATCTTAAATTCGCTTTCCATTGTCTCGGCGAATTTTGATGCACGTTGTTTCTTGTAGCTCCAAACACAATGTCATCCACATAGATTTGAGCAGCAATGAAATTATCCTGAGAATGCTTCACAAAGAGTGTAGAGTACCGGGGCTATGTGTAGTGCACCGACTCCGCAAATTAGCGTGGTGCGGGAATCACCTGGGGCGTGTTCATTTTATGAGTACTAATGAGCTTGGGACGTTTCAGATCGACGCAGGAGCCTTTGGATCGAAAAGTGAGTCGACAACGTCGGAATTTGGGATCCCCAGCTTGATACAGCTTTGTGGGGCATTGCGTACCGGTACGCGAGGAGGGGTACCAGAGCGAATTGATTTGGGGGAACCGACAGAGAGTTTACGGTTTGGGGCAGCAGCAAATTTTTTCTAAGTCCCTAGGTACCGGTACTGAGCTATGTGTACCGGTACCCCAAATCCCAAATGGCTTGAGTACTGGAACGCCGAAGAGGGTACCGGTACTCTGTGTTGGGCTGGGCAGAGTTGGCCCTCGAGTTGGGAAATTTGTGCTTGGGTACCGGTACTGGGAACCCGAGTACTGGTACTCAGCCTCCAGAACTTGGGGGCAGTGAGGTAATTTCCCGTTTTAAGTAGGGGCGGAAGGGTAATTTCACATCTCTGCCATCCGAACCACCCCTCTGCACAGCATTAACTTCTCTCTACTTCTCATTTATTGGCACCACCCACCTCCTCTCTTCTCAGTTGGAACCAGGGAGAGGAAGAGAGAAAAGAGCGAGAGTGAGAAAGAGAGGGAGTTAGCTGTGAGTCCTTGGTGGTTTCTCTTCACGCCGAAGCTTCGGATTTCGATCGTGGGCACGGGAGAGAGCTTGTCCTGTTGTGGAAAGCTCGGTTGGAGCTCGCGCGCGTGGACGCAGCATCAGAGGTGAGTACTGCGCATTTCCGAGCTTTTGTGGTTTTTCTCGGATTTTGAGTTTTGGATTGAGGATTGGATTTTGAGCTTGGAATGGATTTTTCCATCTCTTTTTTTCTTCCCTGTGTTGAGTGGAGCAGCAGAGTGCTGCGCGTGCCGTGGACTGGGAGGAGTGGCTGCCCTGTGCACTGTGCGGAGCCGCAGAGGAACGTGGGCTGGGTGCGCAGTGACTTGGCGGAGTTGACTGTGGAGTGACCCGAGTTGGAGGGAGCTTTGATTGAGGTCCAGGGACTGTGCTGAGAGCTTCAGAGAGATTTTCGGAATGCTCGGCAGAGTTGTGCGCGCCGTGGTGCCG
The DNA here is from genome assembly GCA_029204045.2 of Tillandsia leiboldiana. NCBI lineage: Eukaryota > Viridiplantae > Streptophyta > Magnoliopsida > Poales > Bromeliaceae > Tillandsia > Tillandsia leiboldiana. The sequence continues at coordinate 19,491,111 of CM055073.1, forward strand.
AGGGGCTGTTTCGGCGGATTTCGTCAGAGAGTGACTCCGCGCTTCACCGACTTCGGCTTAGCCTATGGAAAGCGATCCAGGTGGGTTGGAAATTCTTCCAAGCTTTGTGGAATGCCCTCTAATGCTATTGTATGCAAGTTTAGCATGTCTAGAATGTCTATTATTATATCTGGTAAATCTGATAGTTGTCTGAAAAATTACAGATTGATAACCGAAACCCCAGATTATTTTTAGTATACTCGTGACATCATATGACACTAGATTGCATGGTTAGTTGGCATCGGAATTGCATCTGAACTGTTTTAAAAATTATTGAACATGTTTTAACGAAAAATCGGCTTAAAAAATAGTTTTTGACATCGGGATCACCCAGAGAGGTTGGATAGGTTCAGGATACATGTATCCTCATGCCAGGGGGCCGAGTGGATTTTTATTGATTCTGTGGATGAGTTCCTAGTGTCTTGGGGGTTTTATGGGCTTTATCAGATTGAGTCGTGGAGGATTCTCCGACCTAGATATGATTGTGAGATTGTTGGTATTCGAGTTTCCGATCTGTTTGATCGTGGATTTTAGCCTGCAAATGCTAGTTATTGAGCCAGATGAGACACGCTTGTTCCTCAGTGGGGTCGCTCCCCTCGAGTTGCCGCTCCATATACGATGGTGATGCGCCTGATGAGGCTGCTTTGTGTGGTACTATGATAGTTCGATTGGACACCCTTCGTTGATACACGAGGGCCCCTAGTTGATACACTAGGGGGCGCAGTCCTGACTGGACCAGATTTGGCAATCAGTGGGATTGGGTTGATGTGAGCACCTAGTGAGCGAGTGGTTGCATAGCATGTTCTTAGTTGAGTTTTCCTTTGAGCATGATACTAGAGGCATATTAGCTGTAGTTTCATTTCAGCTTTACTATTACCTGCATACCTATTGTTTTGCCTCCAGTAGACTTAGTGGGCATACCGTGGATATTGACGACGGTACCCACTGAGAACTACCTGTTGGAGTAGTTCTCACACCCGCTGCGGTGACAGGTTTTCCAGAGGTTGCTGTTCCGGCTTCTGTTCGTGTGGAGATAGCTGATCGAGGTAAGGGCGTGGCCGAGTAGCTCCTTACCCATGTTACCTTGAGAGCAGAGGTAGAGGTACCCTGTATTTTGAGATTTCACTTTTGTACTAGACAGTCTGGGAGATTTGTATATTTTATTTACATAGCAGGTGTGACTATGTACTGTGGATTTATGTATATTCAAATGTTTAGTTTATGATTTCTGTAGCTACTAATTTTATTTCAGCTCTGATACATGTTTAGCTATAGATCTGACTTGCAGGGTAGACGCTTCGTCTGTGCGGAGATTCCAGTGCAGATGGCGGATCTGTTGGCGAGCCCGGGTTGGAGTTTCGACCGCGGGGCGTGACAAAGAGTGTCCGATCGGCTCCCCCTCGAGTATAGCCTTTTTCCAAAAGATATTTAGTCAATCTTTCGTACCATGCTCGCGGTGCTTGTTTTAGTCCGTAAAGTGCCTTTTTCAATCGAAAAACATGGTTTGAAAGTTTATAATCAATGAAACCTTTCGATTGAGCCACATAAACTTCTTCATTTAGAAAACCATTTAAAAATGCGCTCTTAACGGCCATTTGAAAAAGTTTTATTTTAAAATGACAAGTAATTGCGAAAATGATACGAATGGACTCGAGACGGGCAACCAGGGCGAATGTCTCATCAAAGTCTATTCCTTCAACTTGTGAGTAGCCCTGAGCAACCAACCGTGCTTTGTTCCTCACAATGGTACCGTCTTCATTTTTCTTGTTCTTGAAAATCCATTTAGTACCAATAATGTTTTGTTGCTTCGGGGGCTTCGTTAATTCCCAGACTTTGTTCCTTTCAAATTGATAGCTCTTCTTGCATTGCTTCAATCCAATAGTCATCTTGAAGAGCTTCGTCAATATTCTTTGGTTCAATCATGGAGACATAACAACCAACTCCACATTCCAATTGTCTTTGAGTTCTAACTCCTTGTTGAGGATCTCCAATAATATTAGTTCCGGGATGGTCCTTGGAGATACGAAACGTTTGAGGTAAAGGAGTACTCGGGGGAATTTGTGATGAATCCTGCACATTAGATGAACTAGAAGAACCATTAGATGCATCAAAAATTTTAGAAGATTTATCATGCAAAGATGCACTATCATTAGCAAGAGATTCATCATCAAGAGACATACCAAGAGTAGATTTATCAGAAGAAAAATGAGAAGCTGCATTTACTTTAACATTTATTGATTCTATCATCGTTTTAGATTCAAGATTGAATACCCGATATGCTCTACTATTTGTGGAATAACCCATAAAAAATCCTTCATCACTTCGAGAGTCGAAGTTTCCAAGATTTTCTCGATCACGTAAACTGTAACAACGACTCCCAAAGATGCGAAAATATTTGATGTTGGGTTTTCTACAGAACCAAAGTTCATAGGGGGTATTTAAAGTACCCGGGCGCAAATATATTCTATTGATCACATAGACCGCGGTGTTAACTGCTTCAGCCCAAAAATATAAAGGGGGTTTTTGGCTATGAAGCATAACACGCGCCATCTCTTGTACAACTCTATTTTTGCGCTCGACTACACCGTTTTGTTGCGGTGTATAAGGTGCGGAGAATTCATGTCTTATGCCGTTTGAAGAGCAAAAATCAATGAATTTTGAATTTATAAATTCTCCACCTCTATCACTGCGAATACGGACAATTTTTTCATTTTTCTCATTCATAATCCGATGACAAATATCATGAAAAGAGTCAAAAGTATTCGCTTTCTCTTTTAAAATAGCTACCCATGAAAATCTAGAGAAATTATCAACCATGAGAAATATGTACCATTTACCTCCCTAGCTTGGTTGACGAATCGGCCCCATTAAGTCCATATGCAATAATTCTAGTGGGCGTTTTGTTCCTACATGGTTCAAGTTATGGTGTGTGGATCTGGATTGTTTTCCCTTTTGACAACCTCCACACACAATGTTTTCTTTGAAATTCAATTTAGGAACACCTCTAACAACATCCTTATTAGATATTCTAGATAGTTCCTTAAAGTTCATGTGAGCTAGTCTTTCATGCCAAAGAGTTTCATTATCAAGTGACACTAGATTACATTGTTCAATAGATTTACCAAGAACTATGTAGTAATTATTCTTGACCTTTGGTTGATTTCTTCTTGAATTCCGGTCTCTGCTCTTGATGGTAGTTGGTGCAAGTAGTGATTGATTCGTTCGTTTTGCTCCATACTTGCAATTTGGTCTTATGTGCCCTGCAAAACCACAACGATGACATACCTTGGTAACAGTTGTACCCGAAGAGGATGAAGTAGGCTTGTCAACATTGGCTTCAATGATTTCCGTCGGAGGATGAGCAACCGACTGAGGCACAAACTTCGTACCACTCGAACTTGGATCCTTGCCAGTTTGATCATATCTAAGGCCCAAACGGTTCGTTTGACCAAGATCAAGCAACTTGTCCAACTTGCTCCTTCCTGATGAAAATCTCTTCAAATCTTCTTTAAGTTGGAATATGGTCTTCGTCATCTCTATTTTTTCTTGCCGAGCCTCGGAATAGAGCTTCAAGAAGTGATTTGCTTTATCCACCAGTTTGATATGTTCCTTCTCGAAATGCTCATTCTTCTCTTGAAGGGAAACATTTATTTTGATCAAATTATCCCTTTCCTGTTCAAGAGTGTTTGAGAGAGAAGTTGCCTTTTTAGTTTGTTCTTCAAGATCCCACAACCTTCTTCTCAAACTTTTATTTTGCTTTGCCAATTTCTTAGAATCTTTTAACAATTTATGATAGACAAAAGCAAAGTCTTCACCCTCGGAATCGCTTGGTTCATCATCCAGTGTCGTTTGATCATCCTGGGAAGGAACGGATAATGAACCAGATGTAATCGATGAAAAGCACATAAAAGGTGAAGTTGTGGACGCAATGAATGCTGTGGCGTTGTTATCCTCATCACTAGGAGATAACTCATCAGAAGTGGAAGTGTCATCCCATGTGATGGCTTGCATAGTCTTCTTCTTTGACGGATTCTTGTTGGGACACTCCGTTGAGATATGGCCAAAACCTATGCATTTGAAGCACGGGATTTGTCCCTCAGTGTCCTTCTTGTCCTTTGAAGAACCCTCTTGCTTTCTTGATTTAAAGCTTGAAGATCCTTTGCCTTTCTTGGACTTAATGAAGAATGATGGTTTGTTTGAATTTCCCCTTCGAAAGCTTCGGCGAAATTTTCTTGTTAAGAATGCAAGCTGTTTCTCGAAATCCTCCAATGATAGATCATCATTAGTGTCTTCTTCTTTTGTTGATTTCAACGCAAAACCTGAAGATTTAGAAGAAGAGGAAGGCTTTCCAGAAGAATAGTTAGTAGGAAAAGTCATTTCATAAGTTTGAAGTGCACCAACTAATTCTTCTACTTTGATCTCGTCCGGGTGTTTTACTGTTTCAATGGCTGCAACCTTAGGGTGAAATCTTTCGGGAAGAGTTCTTAAGATCATAATTTCTTACAACTTTATATTCTGAGATCTTCTCTCCCAAGTTAGCACATGTACATACGATATCTTGCAATCGTGTATAATAATCCGTGAAAGATTCATTTTCTGCCATGTGAATTAAATCAAATTTGCTTGTAAGCATTTGCAGTTTTTGAATCTTCACTAAACTTGTACCCTCATGTGTAACTTGTAGAGTATCCCATATTTCTTTCGCGGTCTCACATGTCGAGACGCGAGAGAACTCAGTTTGCGATAAAGCATTAATTCCCTTGCCGTTGTAAGAAGAAGCATCAATCTCTTCCTTGGTCCATTTCGACCTAGGTTTGATGGTGACAATATCATCGGCAATAATTTCAGTAGGATTTTTCATCCAAACTCGATTGATTGCCATACTCGTTCATTGATGAAAATCAAGAACACTCTCATACGTACTTTCCAGTAGGCATAATTTGTTCCATCGAAGAACGGTGGTCTATTGATGTTTACACCTTCAACCATTGTTTACAACCCTATTCCCGCTCTGATACCACTTATGGGTTATGGGATAACGGATCTAAATAGGGAAAAAACCACCAAAAGGGGGGGTGAATAGGTGTAAACAATAAAACTCAAAAATCTTTGCGTAAAAATAACCCAATGCGGAAAAATAAATAAAGTACGCAAGATTTTACGTGAAAAACTCCATCACAGGAGTAAAAATCCACGGGACCGATAACACGGTGAAATCCACTAAGATTAAACACGTACAAGGTGATATACCGTAACTCTACGACTCAACCTTTTCCATACGCTCCGAGTAGATCTTCTCCGCTCGCTCCACAACGTGCCTCGATCACACGATTTGCGTCCAACGCCGAATCCACGACGTCCAACCGAATCCACGGTGTCACGCCCCGGGGTCGAAACTGCGACCCGGGCTCGCCAACAGATCCGCCACCTATGCCAAACCCCGCATAGGCGAAGCGTCTTACCTGCAAGAAAAGTACTACAGCTAAACAGATATCAGAGCTATACCATAAAAGTGCGGTAAAATTAAAACCATCCAACTGTACAACTGGAATAATAACAATGTCCATCTCCCAAAATGATAATCATACCATATCCTCAAATACAAAACCCAGAACTCAACAGGGAGGTATCTCAAATAAAACATCAGTGTACAGGCTCTCAATACAAGTAATAACCTCACTACAATAATCTCTCAAAAGTAGAAATAAACAGATCTACTAACTGTACTCAGGATCTCCAATGTAGGGGTACCGCTACTCTCCACAGACGGGTAGGGATCTAGCACGGGTCTCCCTCGCCCCGCACAGTAACCGCAGAATCAGCAACACCCGCTAAGACTATGCAAAACAAAGGAGAGAAAGAAAGGGGAGGGGAAAAATTCCCAATGGGTGTGAGAACTACACCAAAAAGGGAGTTCTCAGTGGGTACCACCGCCAGGCCCGACGATCTGCCCACTAAGTCCACTAGAGGCATAAGATAACCAATGCAGTAAAAACTGGACAAGAAAGCTGAAGACACTCAACAGCTACCATGCCTCTATCTAAATGCTCAAATGGGGAAACTCTGATAAAGATATGCAACACTCGCACACGAGGTGCTCAATCGACCCAATCGAGCTGACTGCCACATCGGGTCCAGTCAAACCTGCGCCCACCTACAACCACCTCCCGCTGACGGGCAGGAATTACGTAGGGCGTCCAAACGGACTAACTCGCTATCGAGTAGTGGCTCATGTAGGCTAGAGTCGGAATCCACGATCTCTCTCAGAACGGATAGCCTCAAGATGCTCAACCTCTCACACAACAGTCAAAGTACTCACAACGACACGGGGCCACCGTCAAACCAAACGGCTCCCAACAACACTAGCACTGGTCTAAACACAGCTACTAGACTCCACTCAGCCCCCAGGCACGAGTGCAACAATAAAGTAAATGCCGGTAATAACCCAATCTTGTGCCCCTAGTAAAACTGGTACTGCCTGTTGTGCCTAACAAATCGGGTATGCTGGCCAACGCATAACACCGATAAGGGATAGGAGTCTCAAGGACTCAAAGTATGTATATCGCACACTCCGGAGTGGCACTCGAGGGGAGCGACCCACATGAGTAAAGTATCTCAGTAACAAGTATCATAAGTGTCGTAAATCAGCAGGATTGGATCATGACTCTGATCAAAGTGGGAAAGCTCAACCACCAAAGAAAACCCCTGTAGTGGTCCAGAATCCCAAGCAACTTTTCTGTTGAATCCATTGTGTAGAACACCTATGGTTGGTGTGTCTGGCCCATAGTGCATCAAAGGGATGCCACAGATGGACCCTATGAGGTATCGTTTGCTGTATTGGCCTTCGGCTGCATTTGCCGAAAATTTGAAAAGGTTTTTGGCCAAACAGAGGTTGGAATTGGATTCAGCATGGAAAAACGCTTGAAAACGGCTATTTTCGTGTTTGATTCTGAGTCCGGATGCCCAAAAACGGACTCCCGGAAGTTTTTATTTGCTTTTGGTGCATGGGAGGGGCCGTGGACCGCCGGCATGCCACGTGGCGGCCCGTTATTGGCCGGTCCGCAGCGCTCCGTCCACATAGAGGCGCGGCTGGGTGCATAGGCCCGGCGCAGGACACGTGTCAGGTGCTGATTGGCCGGCGCAGAGTGCGCGGTCCACGGGGTTTGGCGCTGCGGTGCATGGACCAGGGCGGGGGACACGTGGCAGCCCCCGGTTGGTCGGTGCACGCGGCGCGGTCCACGGGGTCTGGCGCAGCGGTGCATGGACCAGGGCGGGGGACACGTGGCAGCCCCCGGTTGGTCGGTGCATGCGGCGCGGTCCACGGAACCCGAAGTAGGGTGCGTGGACCGGGTGTAGGGGACACGTGTCGGCATGCCATTCGCGGGCTCACGAGGTGCGGCGCACGGGGCCAGAGCGGCGCCTGCCCGCACGTGTGACCGCGACAGTGTCGGGCCACGTGCCGCGCTACCACTCGCTGGCGCCACCTACCCATTTTACCGGGTAGGTGCAACGCGGCGACGGCAAGCGCGCCCCGCACAGCTGTTTGCTGTGCGGGACACGCGTCGGCCCCCGGGAGGGCCACGTGGCCGCTCCTGGTACGCCCCGCATAGCTGTTTGCTGTGCGGGTGACGTGGCCGTTCCAGGGCGTTTCGGGCCCGTTTTCGCGGTGTGGTGTTCCGCCGGTTTCGGGCGCCCGAAACCTGGTCCAGCGCCCGAAACCGGGGACACAGAGGGCATTAATCCAATTGTTTGTGTGGGCCTTTATATAGCCCGAGCTCACTTCACAGTGAGCTTTTTCACTGTTCTAAGCCTTTTCTCTCTCAAATTTTTTCAGAGAAGATGATCCTCGGGTTGTGCCGCTTCCATCTCTGCAGGTTTTAGGGATTTTATGCGGCACGCTTTTCGAGATTCCCATTTTCTTGGCGCGTCGCGACGCTCTTTCGCCGGTGTTTCTTCCGTCGCGTTTCGGTGCGCGAGCTCCCCCGGCCTACTCCGACCACCTTTTCGAGAGATTTCTTCGCCGTTGGATCCGCGATAGGTAAGGCTACGATCTTGATGTTTTTTGCATTTTCTCATTTCACGCACTACAAGGAGTTTTTCCATGCTTACTGGAACCCCTATTTTCTGTGAGGATTTTCAAGGACAGCGGATTGTTTTGGGGATTTCTCCGCGCTCGGACCTCGGATCAAGGCGAGCCAATACACTTTTTTCATCTACTTGACGCGTGGATCATCACCGTATTTTTCTTTGATTTTTTCGAGACCTTCCCGGAGGTATACTTTTCCCCTTTTTATCTGTGCAAGAGTTTACAGTTGTGTGGTTGTGAGGTTTTGCGCACCTGGACTGTGGAATTTATATCTTGGCCTACGGTGCTCGGAATTGGACGTGCAGGTACCCGTTTCGAAGATCTCGACGCGAGGATCCCTGTGGTATTTTTATCAGATTTTTCGGAACCCTTTCAGCAGGTGAAAAATTAGCATCTCTGGGACTGAATTTCAGACTGTGTATACTTAGTTAATTTTTGGAGTAAAGTGTAACGGTGAACCTTGTGTTGTACCCAGGAGAGTTTGCGAGTGTTGCTGGACCCGTTGGAGTTGGTGATTGAGATTCCTGGGTATTATCAGCTGTAGGATTTTGGACTGTTCGGCTTTTTGAGGTGGGTGTTGTTGCGAATCTCTTACTTTTGACTACCCACTAGGCTTATTGGAGTGTTTTCCATGTTAGGAAGCTAATTACACCCCTTGAACAATATTTGCATGCTTATGTCAGATAGATGGGATATTTGTTAGTACTTGCTTACTAATGACATTAGTGAATTAGAGTGGTAATATCACTTGAGAGATAGAAGGCTCTATTAGTAACTTTGTGGATAGTATGCATGATTTACTAGTACATAGGGTACTTGGGCCAATGTGATGATGTGTTGCCAGCATGTTTTACTTCGTGGAAAATTGCATTTATTTCACTAAGTACAGGACAATTGCATGCATGATTGGACATCTAGTTAGGCCACTATTTACTACTGCACTTTCATATTGGGAAATGACTTAGGAGAAACCATGTTTAGCTATTCTCCTTTCTATTCAATTGCATGTTTCTCGAGTTAGAGCAGGGATATGGGATAGTCTAGTCGAGGCCATCGCGTCAGGGTCAGATTAGACTCGATTATGGATCGTGGGGCATTGTGGCAACCGCGAACATTGGGCGGTTAGCCAGTTGTTGATTACTTTATCAGATTTGGACTTGTGGGGTGTTGCGGCGACCGAGGACATTGTACGGTTGACCGGATGTTTTACTTATGCATCAGATTGGGTATCAGATTACTCTAGTGGATAGAGTTTCCCTCTTATTGAGCACTATTCTACCAGATTGGAGGATCGGGGTTTCTTTAGTGGATAGAGATTTCCACTTTGATCATAGTCATGATCAAAGTCCTGCTATACTGAGATACTTGTTACAGAGCTATTTTACTCGTGTAGGTCGCTCCCCTCGAGTGCCACTCCGGAGTGTGCGATCGGACGGTACGATGCCGATCAGTTACTTACTTTGAAATGCGAGCCATGTGGGCCGATCCCGCGGTTTCGAGCCATGTGTGTAGATTTCGCTGAGCAGGCAATGCCTGTTTTACTGGTGGCACATGATTGGGTTATTTGGACAGATACGATTTTCTGATTCATTCATACAATCATCTCTTTTGATACTGCATTTAGAGGCATAGTAGTGATAGTTTTTCCTTATCAGTAGCCTTTATAGCTTACTACTGTTTTCCCTTTTTGCCTCTAGTAGTCCTAGTGGGCACGTCAGAGTTTGAGGTTTTCCCACTTGGGGAGGCTACTGTTCTTTATAGTAGTTCTCACCCCCATTGTCTTTCTTTTCTTTTCCCCTTTTGTTTTGCAGAGTCTTCTGCGGGAGTTGCACGACTGTTTCCGGCTGATCGAGGTAAGCAGATCGCGGACTAGATAGTTCATCTACCCCGACTTCAAGCTTAGTCGTGTATCAGTTGTACCCCTCTCTTTTCTCAGACAGTTGTAGTTATTTTTGGCCTGGCTCTTGCCAGCTGTTTGTACTTTTTTGGTGAGCTGGGAGAGACACCTGTATTTTGAGAGTTTTTATTATTCTTCTACTTTTCAGCTGTAGTCTGAGATGTAGTAGTTTTATTTTAGCTCTGTTTTATGCTCCTTTATCTATATCTTTTACATCTGAGCAGGTTACCACGCTTCGTGTACACGGGAAATTCTGTGTGCACGGCAGATCTGTGGACGGGCCCGGGTTCTAGTTTACACCCGGGGCGTGACAGATTAGTTGGTATCAGAGCTTAGGGATAGGTCAGTTGGGACTTAGTAAAACCCTAGGCTTTTGGCAGACCCTAGGATGATAGGGCGTGAGTGGCGTGATATTTTGCGAAAGTCGGTGATTTTGGTCAGTTGACTCTTCCAGTGAGTGAAGAGGGATCGACATACCCTATTTCTGTTGAACAATTATGTTGGCTGCAGACAACATAATGTTGCAGAAATAGGGGGATGTCTTTGACTTTCGCTAGATTGGGTCTTGTGGGGTTTTGTTTCTGATTTTTGGTTTCCTGTGGTAGGATGTCTCCGCGTCGTCGTTCACCCACCCGGGGTAACCCCGCACCTTCCGAGGAGTCTGAGCGGGCGGTATCCGCCGAGTTGGGAGAACTGCGGGCTTTGGTGACCCAGTTGGTGGCGAGGAGCTTTCATCAGGACCAGCGCCTGGAGCAGTTACTGGCGCAGCGGGGTGACTTGGCGGTTGGCGAGGGGGCCGGGGCTTCAGAGCAACGTCCAGACAGGAAACGCCCAGCCCCTGATGATGATGGACAGGCCAGTTCAAGGAGACCATCACGACCCCCGCGGCCCCAGCCTCCTGGCCGTGGGCGTCTTGATCGACGAGGACCTGGTGGATCTCAGTGGCCACCGCAGCAGCAGTCTCTGTAGTCTCGAGCGTTGGTCCGGTGCATTTTCGGTAGGGAGCAGCATCCATCTGATACCTGTGGCTTGAGGGAGGGTCGATGCTTCCGATGTGGGCAGCCAGGCCACATCCGATCTACATGCCCCTTTCGGACTTTAGTAGCACCTTCTTTAGCATTAGCCCCTACCGCATCCCAGCAGAGGCCGCGGTCACGGCTATAGAGATGGCAGCGACAGCAGAGGCAGCCCCAGCAGGCAGGCAGGTGCATCATCTGTGGAGGTCAGCACTTCGTCAGTACTTGTGATCAGCGGCAGGGACGCTGCTATCTTTGCGGCCAGTTTGGACATTTGCGGGCTTCGTGCCCCCAGCCGGCATGTGCAACATCGACTTCGGCATCTGTTCCTACCACTTCCCAGCTGCGACCGGGAGCTTCATCGACAGGTCTCCAGGCAGACCGAGTTTCGCCTCCACACCCTTCTGGTGAGAGACAGCCGATGTTGAGTGATCAGGGTGGCTTAGCACAGGCGGGGGATTCTGCTACGGCTGACTGTGTGGTGGCAGGTATGATTTATTTCTGGCATTTGGATTCATGTCTTATTTGTTATACGAGCATCGCATTCTTTTTAGTAGATCTGTTGCATCATCGCATGGGTTAGAGGTAGGGCTTTTACCACGTGCACGAAAGGTTCAGTTTCCCGATCACACTTTGCACGTGGAGGAGTGTTAATGGTCCTGCCCGATGCAGATTGAGTCATGGATTTTGCCAGCGGACCTGATGGTCCTGTATCAGCTATGAGATTTTGTTATAGTACATGGGATGTTTGGCTGGCTCGCTATTTCACGGCAATTGATTGCGCCGCAAGAATGGTGACCTTTAGCGAGCCAGGCCAGGAGATGATTGTGTAGAGGGTGCCAGAGTGCTTTCTTCGCCTCGGTAATTTCGACTTCCCGTGTGAGGCAGATGATGCGCAGTGGATGCGTGGCCTTTTGGCTTGTGTGGTTAAGGAGCCTACGGTGGCACCGGGACCCGGGGATATCCCTATTGTCCACGAGTTCCTGGATGTGTTTCCACCGGAGCTGACCAGTATGCCGCCGGATAGGGAGATCGAGTTTTTGATTGATGTAGTCCCAGGAACTACGCCAATCTCTAAGGCTCCTTACCAAATGGCACCGGTTGAGCTGCAAGAGTTAAAGGCGCAACTTCAGGATTTAATGGACAAAGGTTTTGTGAGACCAGGTGCATCGCCTTTGGGAGCGCCGGTGCTAGTTGTGAAGAAGAAGGATGGGTCGCTTCGATTGTGTGTGGATTTTCGGGAGCGTCAGTGTTCTCGAAGATTGATCTCCAGTCAGGTTACCACCAGCGGAGGGTGAGGGTCGAGGACATCCCCAAGACGGCTTTTAGATCCCTGTACGGGTATTATGAGTTCCCTGTTATGCTTTTTGGTTTAACTAATGCCCCTGCTACATTTATGAATTTAAAGAACCGGGTATTTCAGCCGTACTTGGACCAGTTTGTCGTTGTGTTCATTGATGACATTTTGATTTACTCCCGGAGGGATATAGAGCATGAGGAGCACTTGAGGATAGTGCTGCAGCTACTGCGATAGAAGAAGCTGTATGCCAAGTTTACAAAGTGCGAATTTTGGCTTCGGGAGGTTGCATTTTTAGGCCACTTTGTATCAGCCGCAGAAGTGGCAGTTGACCCGACGAAGATTGATGTTGTTCGGGATTTGCCTAGACCGACGACTGTTACTGAGGTACGTAGCTTTTTGGGCTTAGCGGGTTATTATCGTTGGTTTGTAGAGGGCTTTGCGAAGCTCTATCCCCCTGACCAGTTTGACTAGGAAGGGGATAAGGTTTGTTTGGACTGAACTATGCCAGCTGAGCTTTGAGGTGCTGATGAGGGGTTTGATTTGGGCACCAGTTCTGGCATTGCCAGTGAGGGGCGATGGATTCGTAATTTGTAGTGACGCCTCTCATAGCGGTTTGAAATGTGTTTTGATTCAGCATAGTAGGGTAATTGCTTATGCGTCACGGCAATTAAAGGATTATAAGAAGAATTACCCTACTCATGATTTGGAGCTTGCGGCTGTGGTGTTCGTGTTGAAGTTGTGGCGCCATTACCTCTAAGGAGAGCACTGTGAGATTTACATTGATCATAAGAGTTTGAAGTACTTGTTTACTCAAAAGGAGCTGAATTTGAGGCAACGCCGGTGGTTGGAGTTACTAAAGGACTATGATGTGAGCATCCTTTATCATCCCGGCATGGCCAATGTTGTAGCAGATGCTTTGGATAGGAGGTCAGTGCAGAGTTTGAGCATGTTGATCACGCGGCAGGCACCGCTTGTGGAGCAGTTAAGGCGTCTACAGATTGAGATGGTATCCCCTGGGGTCTCTGCTAGACTCATGTCTATGGTCTTGCAGCCCACTCTGTTGGACAGGATTAGGGAGACACGGAGTGAGAACCCCCACTTGACGAGAATCAGATCACGGCTTCAGGCAGATCAGATAGGGGATTTTGCAGTGGATAGCTCGGGAGTACTACGGTACAGAGACCAGAGTTGAGAGGGGCCCATTATACACCTTTTACCAGTCATTCTGGTGGTACTAGGATGTATAAGGACCTCAAGGCACACTTTTGGTGGTTCGGAATGAAGCGGGACATTGGAAGATTTGTGGCTCACAGTTTAACTTGTCAGCAAGTGAAGGTTGAGCACCGGGTTCCTGCTGGCAAGTTGAGAAGTCTTCCAATTCCCGAGTGGAAGTGGGACCACATCACTATGGATTTCGTTACAGGACTGCCTAGGGCGCAGAGTGCAGCCAACGCGATTCGGGTTATCATGGGTAGACTCACCAAGTCTGCACACTTCTGCCTGTGCGGATGACTTGGTCGTTGCAGCGTCTTGCACAGTTGTATTTGGATGAGGTGGTGAGGCTACGAGGTGTACCCGCCTCGATTGTATCAGTTAGGGACCCGAGGCTTGCATCACATTTTGAGGGAGTCTACAGTCAGCCTTGGGGACCCAGCTCCGATTTGGCACAACGTTCCACCCACAAACCGATGGACAACCTGAGCGCACCGTACAGACCCTCGAGGATATGTTGAGAGCGTGCGTTATGGATTTTAGAGGAGGGTGGTACCGGCACTTAGCGTTGGTTGAGTTTGCGTACAACAACAACTATCAGGCGAGCATTCAGATGGCTCCGTTCGAGGCGTTGTATGGACGCAAGTGTCAGTCGCCCATGTTTTGGAGTGACGTGGGTGAGAGGAGGACTTTGGGACCGGATTTACTGTTGGAGACAGAGGAGAAAGCCAGATTAGCTCGCCGATATCTTGAGATGGTCCAGAGTCGTCAGAGGAGCTACGCCGATACTCCGCGGCGAGACCTAGAGTTTCAAATTGGTGGTCAAGTCTTTTGAAGGTCTCGCCCTCGAAAGAAGTCCGGAGATTTGGAGTTCGTGGGAAGCTTAGTCCCCGTTCTATCGGACCCTTCGCATATGATCGACTTCACTTCTTTGGAGATCGGTAAGGACCTTGGATATGAAGAGCGCCCGTTGCAAATTCTTGCTCGTGAGGTGAGGGGATTTGCGCAACCGGGCCATTCCGTACTTGAAGATCTTGTGGAGCCTTCACGAGGAGCGCGAGGCTACTTGGGAGTTAGGGACAGTGATGTGCGATACCTACCCCTTTTCTGTTTGAGGCTTCCGGTTGAGGTACGTCTGTTTGTTTTCTTGTTTCGTGGACGAAACTCCTTTTAGTGGGGGAGGATGTAGTGGTCCAGAATCCCATGCAACTTTTCTGGTGAATCCATTGTGTAGAACACCTATGGTTGGTGTGTCTGGCCCATAGTGCATCAAAGGGATGCCACAGATGGACCCTGTGAGGTATCATTTGCTGTATTGGCCTTCGGCTGCATTTGCCGAAAATTTGAAAGGTTTTTGGCCAAACAGAGGTTGGAATTGGATTCAGCACGGAAAAATGCTTGAAAACGGCTATTTGCTTGTTTGATTCTTGTTGGTTTTTATGGATCCACAAGGATCTAAATAGGTACTATCAAACAACTAGAGGGGGGGGGTGAATAGGTGTAATACTTAAAAACTCAATCTCAGTGCAAAATAAAAACCAATGCGGAAAATAAAAACAGCACACCGAGATTTACGTGGAAACTCCAATCCAGGAGAAAAACCACGGGACCAACACGCAATAACAATCCACTAAGAAAAGAAGAATAACAAGGTGATTACCGACTCCACGGACTCAAACCCCTCCTTCAACTTCTTCGGACCTTGCGCTCCACCGATTGCACGTCCACTGCACACGTTCGAATCCACGAACGCCACTCGAATCCACGAAACGCCTTTAGCACACCGAATCCACGATGCCACGTCGAATCCACGACGCAAACTCAGCCGATAAGAATATTGGCTTCGATGGTGATCCTTTGCTTAGATTCTCATTGAGGAACCGCAGAAGAAATCTCTAAGCAAAGACTAGATCAATTCGACAAAAGATAGATCTTGGAAAAACCGTCGAATTGACCTAAAAGAGGCGACAGAGAAGAACGGTAAAACTAGCCTCTAGGGTTGCTCTCGAGTGTTTCTGAATTGACCGGTAAGTATCGAGAAACCCTAAGCGTCTATTTATAACCCTTGGAAAAAGATAAAAGTCGGTTTAGTAATTTTATCCCAATAGGGCATTGTGTACCGGTACCAAATAACGTGTTCCGGTACGCAATGGTGCAAACACAGATTTTTCTATTGTGTTCCGGTACGCGAGTCTGTGTTCCGGTACGCAATGCAATTTACAGAAAATTCTGTGTCGGGTTTGAGGAACTCAAAGTGTGGTTCCGGTACGCAATGTAAAAACTGATTTTTCCAAGATAAGCTTTATCCAAATCAAACCTAGTACCGGAATCCAAACTTAAGAAAAGTTGTAAGCTAAAACCAAGTTCCTAAAACCAAGTCTAAACCGGATTTCAATCATTTCCAGATTCCAATGATTATAAACGAACTTTAATCACCATGATCTATATTTAATCATACCTGGGAGTTGACTTGGGCTCATGTTGAATCTTCAATGAGTCTTCGAAGGCTGATTTGACAATTTGATCCCTTTAAGACTCCGACTCAACTCACTGACTTGACTCACGAAATATGCCAACACCAAAAAGCCGTAACAATTTTCCCCTTTGGCAATTTTGTGACAAAACCCAAAAATACATAAAGCCGCTCAAGTCACTCATCTTAAACCAAAAAATCGAAACTCAATGTTATCACCAAAACATTTATTTTCTTTGCGTGAAAGATCCAATAAATACAAAATTACATTTGAACCAAACAGTCCTAGAACATACTCTATGACTTAGGACTTGGAGTCTTAAAGTGATGTAATTCCTGCAAAACAAAACTCCAAACAAAATCAAACGTTAGTCTTTAGAAGTTAAAATCCTACATTTGATTCGTCTTCCATTTGGTTCTTTTGTTTTTCAGCTTTTTGTTTTGTGGCTCTTTCAATCTTTTCTTTATCTCCCCGTATCTTGAGTCTTGAGCATCCATGTTCTCCATGTTCTCCCCCTGTCTTGAGCATCCATGTTCTCCCCCTTTGTGATGCAATCATTATTTTCTGTCTCCCCCTTTTTATGATATGTCCATCATTTCCGTTCTCCCCCTTTTTGTCACAAATTGTCAAACAGTTAATATAAACAAAAAGTAAAAATACTAGGAGGATAAGTTCTTAGTTACAAGACGATTAGAGTTCTTGTTCATCACAAAGTGAAAAGAAACTGAAAACCAAAAACAGGAAGGAAAAGTAATCACTCATCCTCATTTGAATCATCATCATTATCATGTGATGTTGGTCCATGCGATGTACTCGGTGCTGTTGCGCCAGTGACCACATCATCATGTTTGCACCCAAGGATATCGAAGATTTTCTTTAAACCATCCTCAAGTTTCTTGAAGCCTTGCTCCATCCTTTGCTCCATCCTTTGCTTTAATGAACGAACATCCCGATGCAAGGTTTGAAGAGTTATGACCTCATCTGGTCCAGGAGATTCTTGACGAGGTGGTGCACTCACTGTCGCTTCACTTGCATAGGCTTTTGTATGCCCAAATGTCTTCAAAGTGCTAATCGACTTGGCTAAAGTGATTCCATCAATTGCCCCCAAGCCATAATCATATTTGGCACAAGAAATGTCCACTCCATGATCTTCCAGAATACGAGTAATCAAGATCGGATACGGTAGAAGGTCACGTTGCCTAGATCCTTCAATGACATGTACCATCTGCTGCCAAATGAGAAATGGAATGTCACGCCCCGGGGTCGAAACTGCGACCCGGGCTCGCCAACAGATCCGCCACCTATGCCAACCCGCATAGGCGAAGCGACCTACCTGCAAAAGAGCTACAGCTAACAGATATCAGAGCTAAAAGATAAAACTGCTATAGAAATAAAATCAACCACTGTACAACTGAAGATAAAACAACAAGGTCCCTCTCCCAAAAAGATAATCATACAATAACCTCGAGTACAAAACTCATAGCTCAACAGGGAGATATCTCAAATAAAACATCAGTGTACAAGCTCTCAATACATCATATCCTCACTACATCAGTCTCTCAAAAGAGGAAATAAATACCACTCTACCGACTATACTGAAGATCTCCTCCAAAGGGGGTACCGCTACTCTCCAAAGATGGGTCTGGATCTAGCTCGCTACTCCCTCACCACGCACAGCAACCACAGAACGGCAACACCTGCCAAGACTCTGCAAAACAAAGAGGAGAAAGGACAAAAGGGGGAAAACCCCCAACGGGCGTGAGAACTTCGCAATAAGGGAGTTCTCAGTGGGTATCGCCACAAGGCCCGACGATCTGCCCACCAAGACTACTAGAGGCAAAAGATAACCGATGCAGTAAAACTGAAAGAAGAAGCTGGAAACACTCTACAGCTACCATGCCTCTAACCAAATGCTCAAATGGGGCAACTCTGATGAAGATATGCAACACTCGCACACGAGATGCTCAATCGACCCAATCGAGCTGACTGCCGCATCGGGTCCAGTCAAACCTGCGCCCACCTACAACCACCTCCCGCTGACGGGCAGGAATTACGTAGGGCGTCCAAATGGACTGACTCGCTATCGAGTAGTGGCTCATGCAGGCTATAGTCAAATCCATGCCCTCTCTCTCTCAGAACGGAAAGACTCAAGATGCTCAACCTCTCACACAATGGTCAAAGAACTCACAACGACCACGGGACCACCGTCAAACCCCGAACGGTTCCCAACAATACTAGCACTGGTCTAAACACAGCTACTAGACTCCACTCGGTCCCCCAGGCACGAGTGTAACAAAAGTATCTGACTGAATAAACCCAATCGATAGACCAGTAATCACTGGTACTGCCTGCTCTGCCGCGACGGGTATGCCAGCCTACGCATAACACCGAAGCAAAGGAGTCCCAAGGACTCAAAACCCAGCATGGTGCCCGGCGCTCTGCACCGTGGAAAGCCTACTCCGGAGTGGCACTCGAAGGGAGCGACCCACACGAGTAAAGTATCACTGTATCAAGCATCACTGTATCGAGTATCTCTGTAACCACTGTCTCATAATAGCAGGACTGGATCAAGACTATGATCAAAGTGGGAAACTCCGTCCACTAACAAAACCCCGATCTGATGCAATAATACTCAAAAAGTGGGAAACACCATCCACTAGAACAAATCTGATACCCAATCTGATGCAATAGTCAACATCCGGTCAACCGCCCAAAGTCCGCGGTCACCGCAATAACCCACAACCCACAATTGGGTAAATTAATCAAGATCCGGTCAACCGCCTACTGTCCGCGGTTGCCGCAATAACCCACAATCCACAATTGGGTAAATAAATCAAGATCCGGTCAACCGCCTACTGTCCGCGGTTGCCGCAATAACCCACAATCCAACATCAAGCACACCCTGTCTCTGACCCTAAGGTCCCAGCTACACTAGCCCAAACCTCTGCTCGAACCCGAGCAACATGACTCAAAAGTCTAAATAAAAAGGAGAAAGAAAGCAATCATGGTTTCTCCTAAGTCAAATTCCAATATGTAGTGCAGCAGTAAAAGATGGCCTAACTATATGTTCATACACATATGTCCATACAAGCATGCATTTGTCCTTAAGAAGGATAAAGAAAAATAAACCTCATGCCAGAATTAGCAATGACCATACCTGTCCATGATTTTCGATCCATAATCACTCCTTGGAGTAGGACCTGCACATAACTACATAATCCTATCCCAATGCATAAACCAGCCTCATAAAAGGTTATGTGCTAATATGGCATGATAATTAATCCTGATATGGTAACCTTGCCTTAGGTGGGCTTCCACTAATCACCAACATGAATATTTGATTATACCATTGTCATACTATGAGAAATTCACTTGCAATTTCCATAGAATCCTCACTGTTAAACTTACCGACCAATTTCAGTTATTGTACCGTACACCTGCATGCAATGCTAACATATAACAATATAGAGAACCGTCCACCGGTTCCGGGAATAAGGCACCCACCTGAAAAGCTGACTGTCCAAAGCCCAACAGCTGAAAACACCAGATAACTCTAATCCCTTGCTCCAATAAGTTCAGCACACCCGTAACTCTCCTGGCACAATACAAAGCTCACTAATTACACTAAGGCTCCCAAATATAACTCTTATAATCCCATACAACAACAGTCCCGAAACTGTTAAATTATCACCTGCAGAAAGTGCCCATAAAATTCCAAGAAAAATACCACAGCGATCCTCGCGTCGATAGCTTCGCAACGGTACCTTGCACGCCCAAATCGGAGTTCGGTAAGTCAAGATAAAAATTCGGCAAGGGGGTACACTCATACAAAAATCTGTGTTAAAACTGTACACTGTTCACTGAGAAAACAGTAATTTTCACCTCTGATGAAATCTCAGAAAAATCCAATAAAAATACGAGCGCGTTCCTTGCGATCTGAAGATGAAAAAGTTGTATAAGCTCGTTTCCAGCTGACGCTCGTGCGCAAAGATATGGCCAAAACACCTCGATGCAGTCCCACAAAGCCAAACAGAAAATGGGTCACAGTGTTGCCTCGGGATCCGTGCCAAAAACTCGAAACGGGAAAGCACGATCAAAACGAAAGATGAAGTCCTACCTCTTAGGAGTCTGTCGGCACAAAAATCACAGAAAAAGGATCTCGGGGTAGCCCAGGGGAGCTAAAACACTGCTGCTGCGCCGAAGAAGAACACTAGAAAGCAACGTCGCGCCGCACCGTAAAATGGGGAACCTCGGGATTCGTGCCTTCAAAAATCCTAGAACTTGGCAGGAAGATCAAGCACTTAGAGGTGAAAAACTTCCAAGAAGGGAGCTCGGGGAGATCTTGAAAGGGCTGAGAGAAAAAGGGCAGAAAAGAGGGCTCGGACTGCCTATTTATAGGCTGAAGAAAATAATTGGGAAAATTCCCATTTTGTCCGATTTTCCGGGCGCCCGAAACTTTTCGGGCGCGCACAGTGCGGCCCGGCCCACAACTTTCGGGCGCGCACAGTGCGGCCCGGTCCACCACACAGCCCAGTCCACTACTCCCCCGGGCCCCACTGCACCCGGTGCACCTGCGCCCGCGAATGGCGACGCGACACGTGGCCCGGCAACCCGTGCACCGCGCACGTCGCGCCGCGGACCGCGCACGTCGCGGCTGACCCGGGCCGTACGGCCACCTGCCCCGGGCGTACGGCACCTGCCCCGGCCAACGACTCCACAGGTTGTGTGGACCGGGAGCACAACACCGAACCAATCACCTCTCGCCACGTGTCCACCCGGACCGCGCCTGCTGAACCGGCCAACCGGAGAGCGCCACGTGGCCCGCCCCCGGTGCACGACCTCCGCGGTGGACCGCGCGCCTGCCCGCGCCCCTGTGCGCCTGCCCGCGGCCGCGCGCCGCCTGCCCGAGCGCCTTCCGCCGCCTTCCGCCGCTGCCCGCCGCCGCCAGCCGCCGCCGGTGATCGCCGGAAGTACTGTTCCGGCATGAACAGTAACCGCCAACCCAAAAACATCAAGCAAATAGCCCATCTTGACCGTTTTCGCGCGCTGATTCCAAAAACGGTGTCCATTTTGCCAAATTCCAAACCTATAATTTGCCGAAGGCTCCCGCAATACCCCAAAAACTGCCAAAACTTCCGGGAGCCCGCTTTTGGGCATCCGGACTCAGAATTAAGCAAACAAAAAGCCATTTCCAAGCGTTTTTCCGCACTGAACCCAAATCCACCCTCTGTTTGGCCAAAATCCTTTCCTAAAATTCGGCAAAAGCAGCCGAAGGCCAATACAGCCAACCAAAGCTCACAGGGTCCATCTCTTGTGTCCAAATAGGCGCGCGAACACCGCCGACAAGCCACGTAGGCTTCCAGAAGCTGCTGGTCACACTGAAGAAGCCCAGCAAAGGTCTGGGTCACCACATCCTCCCCCACTAAAAGAAAGTTTCGTCCCCGAAACTAAGGCAACTCCCAGGGAGTCTCAAAAACCAGGGGTCAAAATTCAACACCGCCGTCTCCAGCTCCCAAGTCACCAATCACTCCCCGCGATTACTCCTCAGCAACAACAGCAGCAACAACCAGTACGGCATAGCCCGATTGCGCAATTCCCTCACCTCACGAGTCGGAATTCGCAACGGGCGTCCCTCGTACTCCAAACTCTCACAGACCCCAAAAGGAACGAGTCAATCACGGGTGAGGGGTCCAAAACATAACACTCTTGAGCTGAGACGCAGAAAAACCTCCAAACACCAACAAAAGACTGGGGGAAAAGAACGAACAGCCTGAGTAACACGCTCTAAAATCACTCCCAAGAGCCAGCTCAACCCAAGCGACCCGAAACACAACCACACAAACACCTGCACAGAAAAAGGGGCCCAAACAAGCAGGGGTTCACACTCGGTCGCCCTCAAAACTCAACCACCTAAGTGGATTGCTCAGCCGCAGCCTCACATCAAAAGGGATCCTCTGGGACACAAACTCAAACTCTGTACACCAGAATGGCCCCACACAGTGCCAGCTATGGAACCGTCAAACTCGACTCCCAAATAGCTCTTCTGCTCCAGGCATCCGCCACCACAGTGGCTCTGTCGGGGTGACACTGGATGCTCACAAAATCCAATGGTGGCTCTACAGCCACTACGGGAGGTATCACTATAACTCGCAAATCCATCACCCACCACTGACAAGGTTAAAATCGACGCTGGTACCAATCTCATCATCCGCTCATCAAGCCCCGCTAGCACTATCCGGTCTAAAACTCCTTACCCCAACAAGGACCGTCGATCTCCGCTAGTCTTAAATAGCATCCACTTGGCCGAATTTCCACCGCCGCCTCTTCGGCTAGAAAAAGTAATCCAGGAAGATAAGCTCTCGAAGCTGAAGCTTGTGCCACAACGACTAGGCATAGGGCTCCTTCCTCACAGATCTTGACACACCATCTACAAATGCTGCACAAGCTCTAAACCACTCAGGGAGGGGGTAAAACCAAAATATCCCTGGAGGATGCCGCTAACCAGCAGTTCAAGGCCAACAGAAATACAAAATTCCTCAATCTAGAGGCAACAGGGCATTAGTCAATCCATTGGCTTCACTGTACTCGTAATGCCCCTACTGTGTCCTGAACACCATCTAGACAATGCCCTCAGCTGAAATTCTAAATTGGCGCAGGCATCACACAATATCTGCCGGAATATAGCTCCTTCAAAAGGTTCTAAATAATACCTGGACCTGCCTGGACTCCAATCCCAAAGGGCTCTCACCGTCGTGTATCAACGACGTGGCACTAGGTCAAGCAGACCCTCTATCCATCAAATCCACGCACCTAAGAAATCAACTCTCGTAGCTCTAAAGGCGGTATCCAATGAGGGGCTAATGAAGTTGGCGCGGTTTCCAGAATCACGTCAATCGCAATCTTAATCTTCCTTTCTGGCGGCCTAATCATCGGCTTAGGTGGACTTACACCTGGGATTTCATGGACAATAGGGACATCCTTAAGTCCCGCTGCCGCCGTAGGCACCTCTCACACGGACGCTGTAACCTGTGTGCTCAAAAAGTCTCAACAAACAAAATGCCTTCCATTATCCGCCTCGCAAAAAGTCAAAGTCCTTTCTCTCAGCAGTCAAACATCCTGTGGCACTATGCCAACCGATCCCAAGCACTGGGTCATAACACTGAGCTGCCGTAGAAACCAATAAGTCTGCCGGCATAACTTACGGCCTCTGCTGCACTGGACAAGCCTCCTCCACTTGCACAATGCCAACAGTAACCTGTACCTCAAGTGCAAGTGGTAACGACTCTACCGCTAGCCCATGCAGGAACGCAACATGTCCTAACTCCGACTGCTGTGAAGAAATCACACCTGCGACAACTCAATCCACTACCGTGGCGCCCTCCAACCGGGCGGCACAGATTCATCCGCTCGATGCAAGTGGTCGTCGCTCAGCCTGCCAAAATATCTTGACCAATCACAAAGGGAGCACGACCTCTGTCCATGCTCACACTGAGATGCCGAACGTGGTCTCTCGCAAACAACCAATCCACGCTACCGCTGCGCCACTCTGATGAAAGGGTTGTTGCTGTCATCGGGGTCCACCCAACCCCTGACGTCTCAGAAATCCACCTGGGTATCATCGTCATACGACCAAGCACAATTGATTCATGCAATTCCTTATACAATTATCCTTACTAAGCTCACCCCTCAATCCCAAATAATACATTCAAAATATGCAAATGATAAATCACAAAGGGTAGAATTCCCTTGGGTAAGCTTTGCATTAACCATCCACAAGGATATCCACCACCCAGGAAAGCAAAACGAAAATGCCTCTGCCTGCCGATCTGTCCTCCATCACCTAGCGCCAAGCGCCTCCCTCCAGAACTCGCCTCTAGCGGCAGATCCCCGTCCAAGGAACTGCAGTGTCCAGCTCCAAACACAATGCCTACTCCGACGAGGCATCCACAGTCCAAAACCCGAACAGGAGGGACCGAAAAGAAACTAAGGAGTATCCTGGCGCAATCCACTCCCAATCTCACTTATCCTATGTGCCTCGTCCCTCGAAACCTGGAGCGCCAGTTCAACAACTGCATAACTCTCTAGCACAGGGAGGCTCTCAATTGATCACTCCATCACCCCCAACCACAACTCTGCCTCCAAAGGCTCCGAGCTCAATCTTACGAGTCGGGGTGGTTCATCTGCCAAGTCTGGCTCAATCAATCGAACATGCCCCACAGCTCCTCTGCTGTCAACCATCCACCCTACCTCAGTGCCTTGGCATTAAACATTGGCACGGAGGGGGCCACACGCTCTATTGGCACTACAGAAATCCCTGCCGCTGAGGATACTACATCCTGGTGGTCTCAGAAGAAAAGTACTGTCAGGCCGCCCACTGCTCTGACAACTGCGTCACCAAACTAGCTGCTCACTCTGCCGCTGATATGCCTCTGACAATCCTGTCATCTGGGTCCGGAGTTCTCTGACCTCAATCCGGGTATCCGGCCCAAAACCAACCGCTCAAGCTCAACTGCCATGACAGGATGCACAAGGGTCCCAGACCCAGCGTCGGGGAGACACCGCTCGCCACGACGAAACCACAAATCAGCACACAACAACGCTCGACCCAATCCCGCGAAAGTCTAGAGCATGTCACCCATTCCATAGCGTTATGTTGTCTGCAGCCAACATAACTACTTAGGAGAATAAACATGCCAATCACTCATCCCGTCCCTCGGGAGAGGTGTAAAACTCAATCAGGACTCTCGCTACAAATCACGACTCTCACGAAGTCATCCTAGGGTCCAACCACAAGCCTAGGGTTTCTAAGTCCACCATGACCTACAACCTAGGCTCTGATACCACCTAATCTGTCACGCCCCGGGGTCGAAACTGCGACCCGGGCTCGCCAACAGATCCGCCACCTATGCCAACCCGCATAGGCGAAGCGACCTACCTGCAAAAGAGCTACAGCTAACAGATATCAGAGCTAAAAGATAAAACTGCTATAGAAATAAAATCAACCACTGTACAACTGAAGATAAAACAACAAGGTCCCTCTCCCAAAAAGATAATCATACAATAACCTCGAGTACAAAACTCATAGCTCAACAGGGAGATATCTCAAATAAAACATCAGTGTACAAGCTCTCAATACATCATATCCTCACTACATCAGTCTCTCAAAAGAGGAAATAAATACCACTCTACCGACTATACTGAAGATCTCCTCCAAAGGGGGTACCGCTACTCTCCAAAGATGGGTCTGGATCTAGCTCGCTACTCCCTCACCACGCACAGCAACCACAGAACGGCAACACCCGCCAAGACTCTGCAAAACAAAGAGGAGAAAGGACAAAAGGGGGAAAACCCCCAACGGGCGTGAGAACTTCGCAATAAGGGAGTTCTCAGTGGGTATCACCACAAGGCCCGACGATCTGCCCACCAAGACTACTAGAGGCAAAAGATAACCGATGCAGTAAAACTGAAAGAAGAAGCTGGAAACACTCTACAGCTACCATGCCTCTAACCAAATGCTCAAATGGGGCAACTCTGATGAAGATATGCAACACTCGCACACGAGATGCTCAATTGACCCAATCGAGCTGACTGCCGCATCGGGTCCAGTCAAACCTGCGCCCACCTACAACCACCTCCCGCTGACGGGCAGGAATTACGTAGGGCGTCCAAACGGACTGACTCGCTATCGAGTAGTGGCTCATGCAGGCTATAGTCAAATCCATGCCCTCTCTCTCTCAGAACGGAAAGACTCAAGATGCTCAACCTCTCACACAATGGTCAAAGAACTCACAACGACCACGGGACCACCGTCAAACCCCGAACGGTTCCCAACAATACTAGCACTGGTCTAAACACAGCTACTAGACTCCACTCGGTCCCCCAGGCACGAGTGTAACAAAAGTATCTGACTGAATAAACCCAATCGATAGACCAGTAATCACTGGTACTGCCTGCTCTGCCGCGACGGGTATGCCAGCCTACGCATAACACCGAAGCAAAGGAGTCCCAAGGACTCAAAACCCAGCATGGTGCCCGGCGCTCTGCACCGTGGAAAGCCTACTCCGGAGTGGCACTCGAGGGGAGCGACCCACACGAGTAAAGTATCACTGTATCAAGCATCACTGTATCGAGTATCTCTGTAACCACTGTCTCATAATAGCAGGACTGGATCAAGACTATGATCAAAGTGGGAAACTCCGTCCACTAACAAAACCCCGATCTGATGCAATAATACTCAAAAAGTGGGAAACACCATCCACTAGAACAAATCTGATACCCAATCTGATGCAATAGTCAACATCCGGTCAACCGCCCAAAGTCCGCGGTCACCGCAATAACCCACAACCCACAATTGGGTAAATTAATCAAGATCCGGTCAACCGCCTACTGTCCGCGGTTGCCGCAATAACCCACAATCCACAATTGGGTAAATAAATCAAGATCCGGTCAACCGCCTACTGTCCGCGGTTGCCGCAATAACCCACAATCCAACATCAAGCACACCCTGTCTCTGACCCTAAGGTCCCAGCTACACTAGCCCAAACCTCTGCTCGAACCCGAGCAACATGACTCAAAAGTCTAAATAAAAAGGAGAAAGAAAGCAATCATGGTTTCTCCTAAGTCAAATTCCAATATGTAGTGCAGCAGTAAAAGATGGCCTAACTATATGTTCATACACATATGTCCATACAAGCATGCATTTGTCCTTAAGAAGGATAAAGAAAAATAAACCTCATGCCAGAATTAGCAATGACCATACCTGTCCATGATTTTCGATCCATAATCACTCCTTGGAGTAGGACCTGCACATAACTACATAATCCTATCCCAATGCATAAACCAGCCTCATAAAAGGTTATGTGCTAATATGGCATGATAATTAATCCTGATATGGTAACCTTGCCTTAGGTGGGCTTCCACTAATCACCAACATGAATATTTGATTATACCATTGTCATACTATGAGAAATTCACTTGCAATTTCTATAGAATCCTCACTGTTAAACTTACCGACCAATTTCAGTTATTGTACCGTACACCTGCATGCAATGCTAACATATAACAATATAGAGAACCGTCCACCGGTTCCGGGAATAAGGCACCCACCTGAAAAGCTGACTGTCCAAAGCCCAACAGCTGAAAACACCAGATAACTCTAATCCCTTGCTCCAATAAGTTCAGCACACCCGTAACTCTCCTGGCACAATACAAAGCTCACTAATTACACTAAGGCTCCCAAATATAACTCTTATAATCCCATACAACAACAGTCCCGAAACTGTTAAATTATCACCTGCAGAAAGTGCCCAGAAAATTCCAAGAAAAATACCACAGCGATCCTCGCGTCGATAGCTTCGCAACGGTACCTTGCACGCCCAAATCGGAGTTCGGTAAGTCAAGATAAAAATTCGGCAAGGGGGTACACTCATACAAAAATCTGTGTTAAAACTGTACACTGTTCACTGAGAAAACAGTAATTTTCACCTCTGATGAAATCTCAGAAAAATCCAAGAAAAATACGAGCGCGTTCCTTGCGATCTGAAGATGAAAAAGTTGTATAAGCTCGTTTCCAGCTGACGCTCGTGCGCAAAGATATGGCCAAAACACCTCGATGCAGTCCCACAAAGCCAAACAGAAAATGGGTCACAGTGTTGCCTCGGGATCCGTGCCAAAAACTCGAAACGGGAAAGCGCGATCAAAACGAAAGATGAAGTCATACCTCTTAGGAGTCTGTCGGCGCAAAAATCACAGAAAAAGGATCTCGGGGTAGCCCAGGGGAGCTAAAACACTGCTGCTGCGCCGAAGAAGAACACTAGAAAGCAACGTCGCGCCGCACCGTAAAATGGGGAACCTCGGGATTCGTGCCTTCAAAAATCCTAGAACTTGGCAGGAAGATCAAGCACTTAGAGGTGAAAAACTTCCAAGAGGGGAGCTCGGGGAGATCTTGAAAGGGCTGAGAGAAAAAGGGCAGAAAAGAGGGCTCGGGCTGCCTATTTATAGGCTGAAGAAAACAATTGGGAAAATTCCCATTTTGTCCGATTTTCCGGGCGCCCGAAACTTTTCGGGCGCGCACAGTGCGGCCCGGCCCACAACTTTCGGGCGCGCACAGTGCGGCCCGGTCCACCACACAGCCCAGTCCACTACTCCCCCGGGCCCCACTGCACCCGGTGCACCTGCGCCCGCGAATGGCGACGCGACACGTGGCCCGGCAACCCGTGCACCGCGCACGTCGCGCCGCGGACCGCGCACGTCGCGGCTGACCCGGGCCGTACGGCCACCTACCCCGGGCGTACGGCACCTGCCCCGGCCAACGACTCCACAGGTTGTGTGGACCGGGAGCACAACACCGAACCAATCACCTCTCGCCACGTGTCCACCCGGTCTACCGTGCACCCGGACCAAAATTCAGTGGACCGCGCCTGCTGAACCGGCCAACCGGAGAGCGCCACGTGGCCCGCCCCCGGTGCACGACCTCCGCGGTGGACCGCGCGCCTGCCCGCGCCCCTGTGCGCCTGCCCGCGGCCGCGCGCCGCCTGCCCGAGCGCCTTCCGCCGCTGCCCGCCGCCGCCAGCCGCCGCCGGTGATCGCCGGAAGTACTGTTCCGGCATGAACAGTAACCGCCAACCCAAAAACATCAAGCAAATAGCCCATCTTGACCGTTTTCGCGCGCTGATTCCAAAAACGGTGTCCATTTTGCCAAATTCCAAACCTATAATTTGCCGGAGGCTCCCGCAATACCCCAAAAACTGCCAAAACTTTCGGGAGCCCGCTTTTGGGCATCCGGACTCAGAATTAAGCAAACAAAAAGCCATTTCCAAGCGTTTTTCCGCACTGAACCCAAATCCACCCTCTGTTTGGCCAAAATCCTTTCCTAAAATTCGGCAAAAGCAGCCGAAGGCCAATACAGCCAACCAAAGCTCACAGGGTCCATCTCTTGTGTCCAAATAGGCGCGCGAACACCGCCGACAAGCCACGTAGGCTTCCAGAAGCTGCTGGTCACACTGAAGAAGCCCAGCAAAGGTCTGGGTCACCACATGGAATGTTGGTGTTAATTCCATTTGCACTTTCCGGGTGATCGAGGAAAAAGAGAAGTAACAATCGATCCCATCGAATCCTTTTGGTCCCCAGTGTGGGCAATAGGTTGTAACATACAATTAAGGACAAAATATGATACTCTGGTTTTAGGTCCTTTGATTCAACATACGATCTGTTCGTGTGCGTCCCTGTCTTGCAAATAGAGTCCACAACCATATCCCAATGGGTGTCATGTTGGAAATTACCATCAGTATAATAAAGACCAGTAGTGTCAACAGCTAATCCAAGGTTTGCACCAATTACTGCTGGAGTAATGTCAAACTTGACGTCTCTAACTGTTGTTTCAAAGACGAAGGCTCCGGTGTCATGGTCTTTTTGAAGTATGTTACCTCTCATGTAGAATTCCCTGATGATCTCCACACAAAAACCCATCTTAGGTTGAACTCTGCCAAGTGGCCGAATATGACTTCGTTCCAAAAGCCTTGCAAAGTCTGGCACCTCACGACATAGCTCATTAAAATTCACGTGTCGCTCTCCAATGCATGTGCGGTTTGCAAATCTGGC
This sequence comes from Tillandsia leiboldiana, assembly GCA_029204045.2. NCBI lineage: Eukaryota > Viridiplantae > Streptophyta > Magnoliopsida > Poales > Bromeliaceae > Tillandsia > Tillandsia leiboldiana. The sequence continues at coordinate 19,520,734 of CM055073.1, forward strand.
ACGGCGTTTTGCACTCACATGCGTTTCGCTTTCATCAACATTTGATCTCCGTTGAGAGCGCTCGCGTATTACCGGTCCACCGGTACTTCTACGCGGAGGAGAATCTGTACCCTTCTTTTTCCTTGAAGCCAAAGGTGCTTTCCCCTTTCCTTGAACTGATTCCTCTTCATATTCTGAGGAATGTTCAGATTCTGAGCTAGTTGAATCCTCATTGCGTGATCGTTTAGTAGCCTTTTTCTTTCCAGAACCGCGATCACGTCCACTTCCAGTGGCCATCAAAATCACTAGTGCAAGAAGCCATGAAAACGCCATTTCCTACAAAGAACACAATGCACTATGATTTGATCTTATAGGAAGGCTTAAACATGTCTAAGAAACATTCTAAACATGTCACAATTGATGATTCATCATTTAAAAATCATTTACATTAAAAGCCCTAATTCTCAATTTTTTTCTATGTCAAGAACATGTATAAAGTTAGATTCAACCATATGAGCATGAAAAATCTGAATCTAATCGCATAGAGATGTACCATTTATGTTCTAAACATGAGTTAAGGGTAATTTATGCAAGAGATTTCATTTGAAGCAAAGATCTACTCAAAAATCCCTAAAAACAACATCAAAACCTAAAAACTAGGGTTTTGAAGTTAAAGAAAGCAAGATTAATGTAGAAACTTACAAATGAGAGCAACAAAACTCTTGATCCTGAAGAGAAAATCCTTAGAGATATTTTAGAGAGAGAGAGGGAGGGTTTTGAAGTGGGAGAGATGAATTAAAAAACTTGGAGTTTCGGAATATAAAGAATTCCAGATCGCGTACCGGTACAAGAAGTCGCGTACCGGTACGCAGTGTAAAAACCGAAAAACCTTCGTTCGGGTTCCGGATTGACAGGCATGGGATGATCCGGATCCGCAATGTAGTTCCGGTACTAAAAATGTAGTACCGGTACGCAAGTGAAAAACCAGAAAACTTCACATTCGGGATCCGGATTGGATTTTCTAATCCGGATTGGATTTTCAGGTACTAAAAAGCAGGTACCGGAACAACAGAGCCAAAAAGCAAAAATTTCTTGAAACAAATCCAAATTTTGAAATCTTTTCAAATACCGATTTGTATACCATCAAGAAATCCATTTAAGTGCTTTGAAAAATAATGAATTCACATAGATGTCATTCAATCCAATTAATTATAAAAATTAAAAAGATTTACTCCAAAATCATGAAAAATAAAGGTAAAACATTATAAACCGTTTTTCATGTTATATTCATCAAACACAAGTCATCAAAAATAATCTTGAGATCCAAACTCTATCAAGATGTAACGGATTTACAAAGATGACCTACGGAGATTTCCAAGTGACATCAATCTTGAATTCTACCCTTTCAAATTGAGATAAGCACTAAAATACCTAAGGGTGGCTCTTTGAGCATCTTTTTAACTATCCCACCTTATACCAACCAGGAGATTGTTCAAAATACGAACTTTGAATTTAAATCTCCGAAAGCTTCAACTAAACAAAATTTCATAAATATTTTTCAAGCATCCATAACATGTGGTAGCTTCACACACAAACCGGACGACCGGGGTGGCAGCTCTTTCCAACATGTGGTGGTAGTTTTCACACTCCTTTCGGATGTAACTCTTTCCACATCTTTTATAATTCATTTATTTACCCTTGTAAGAATGCAATCTCTTACGTGAAAGAATCAAATTCCAAATTTTAGTCTATCGGTTGTCTCACGTTTATCACAATGAATTCACACAACCGAGATAGATTAAGCATCTAAAGATCACACATGATTTCTAAAATTTGATGCTTATAATATCAAAAACTCCTATAATGAAGTATCTTCAAGATTATGATTATGGAGTAAAGTTGATAATCCATATAAAATTAATTTGGAGTGAATAACCGTGAAGCCCCTTTTTATTCAATGCACTTGTTCATTAAAAACCTTTTGTTAAAAAAAAAAACAAAACATAAAAACAAAGAGCATTGAAAACATGTAATGCAGAGATTCAGAAAAATATGAAAGGAAAACCAATCAAAGCATTACATACAGTCATAAGCTATTTAGAACTTAAGACAAGGAAAGATATCACCTTTCCGAATCCAAAATCGCTAGATTTTGGGTTGTCTTGATTCGTTGTGGCCGGGGGTTGTCCGCTTTGACTGTTGGTCCACCTTAGGTCTTTGCCTCGCAATGATCCACTTGTATGATTGATGTTGTGGCTCGGACCTTTGGTGGGTTGAGTGAACTCCTTTAACTTAATGTATCTTTTGAGTCCGTTGAGTCCGCTCCGTAGATGAAGTTGCCGAAGAATTTTTCTTTCTCTTTTTCGGGCAAACCTTCACCAAATGTCCTTCAAGTTCACAAAGGTGACATGTTCTTCCTTTCGATTTGATTGTGGAACTTGAAGCATGCACAGTTTGATCCTTTTTAAAACCCAAACCAACCTTGCTTGTTTGACCTAATCCGCACGTACAATCTAGTTTCTTGGAAACGATTGAAAGCCTTTGTATGTCGGATTTGAGTTCATGAACTTGCTTGGTCAATGCTTGGTTGGTGACATGAATCTCCTCAAACTGTTTTTCTAGAAAACCAATCTTGTCCATATATGATTTAGCGTTTGTCTCCGATTGGTTTAGCTTTTCTTGGAGGATTTTATTGTTATCCAATAAACGTCCTTGTTCCTCCTCGAGATCATGAAGTTTTATCTTTAAAGCTTGATTCTCGTCTTGAACTTCAAGTCGTTGCTTCCTCAACTTCTTAATATGTTTGGCCATCTTCTTTGATTCCGTAAGAAGTTGTTGATATGCCTCAACGAGTTCTTCTTCGTCCGACTCCCCCTCACTTGATGACTCTCCGCCGGTTGTTGATGTTTCATACAAAATCAAAGGAGTAGAGTCAGTGACTAAAGATGATAAACACAAATTAGAAGAGGGAATTTGAGAGGCATGAAAAGCAACGGCGTTTTCCTCTTTACTTGAGGTCGATTCATTAGAAGTAGAATCATCCCAAGTTTTCGCTTGCAAAGCCTTCTTTTTATATAATTTCGGAGAAGGACAATCCGTTGAAATATGGCCGTAGCCTTTGCATCTATAACATCGGATTTCCCCTTCGAATTCATCCTTTTCCTTAGAAGGTTTTGCAAGGCTTTTGAGGTTAGAGGATTTAGAACCCGATGATCCTTTAGATGGTTTCGTGGATGAAGATCCATCGGTTCGATTCTTCCAAAATTTTCGACGAAATTTCTTTACGATCCGCGCCAATTGTTCTTCAAAATCGGCAAAAGAGATTTCATCGTCGGAACTTGATTCGCTATCTTCTTCCTTTGTTGATTTGAATGCAATACCTGTAAGCTTAGAAGAAGACTTGGAAGAAACTTGATTAGTAGGAAAAGTCATTTCATAAGTTTGCAAAGCACCTACTAATTCCTCTACACTCATCTCATTCGGATGACTAACGGTTTCAATGGCGGTAACTTTTGCCCTAAACCGTTCCGGAAGAGTCCGAAGTATCTTTCTTACAATTCTCGACTCCGGGATCTTTTCTCCTAAATTAGCACAAGTATTGATCACATCTTGAAGTCTAGTGTAATAATCTGTAAACAATTCATGCTCTTCCATATGAATAGAGTCAAATTGACTTGTAAGCATCTGGAGCTTTTGAATTTTTACAAGATTAGTACCCTCATGTGTAATTTTGAGAATATCCCAAATTTCCTTCGCGGTTTCACACGCGAAAATTCTTGAGAACTCAGTCGAGGAAAGAGAGTTAAATAGAGCGTTCATACCTTTCCCATTGTAAGAAGATCTTTCGAGTTCCTCTTTGGACCATCTAGAGCGAGGTTTTGGGGTAGTAGAATTTCCTACTTCCTCAACAGGATGCACCCAACCGTATTCCACGGATTGCCATACCCGCTCATCAATTGCGATGAGAAAAGCCCTCATCCGCACTTTCCAATAAGCATAATTAGTCCCATCAAAAAGAGGAGGTCTAAAAATATGACCACTTTCACCCGACATGATAGATGAACCTAAAACCCGCTCCGATACCAATTGTTGGTTTTTATGGATCCACAAGGATCTAAATAGGTACTATCAAACAACTAGAGGGGGGGTGAATAGGTGTAATACTTAAAAACTCAATCTCAGTGCAAAATAAAAACCAATGCGGAAAATAAAAACAGCACACCGAGATTTACGTGGAAACTCCAATCCAGGAAAAAAACCACGGGACCAACACCCAATAACAATCCACTAAGAAAAGAAGAATAACAAGGTGATTACCGACTCCACGGACTCAAACCCCTCCTTCAACTTCTTCGGACCTTGCGCTCCACCGATTGCACGTCCACTGCACACGTTCGAATCCACGAACGCCACTCGAATCCACGAGCACACGTTTCGAATCCACGAAACGCCTTTAGCACACCGAATCCACGATGCCACGTCGAATCCACGACGCAAACTCAGCCGATAAGAATATTGGCTTCGATGGTGATCCTTTTCTTAGATTCTCATTGAGGAACCGTAGAAGAAATCTCTAAGCAAAGACTAGATCAATTCGACAAAAGATAGATCTTGGAAGAACCGTCGAATTGACCTAAAAGAGGCGAAAGAGAAGAACGGTAAAAACCAGCCTCTAGGGTTGCTCTCGAGTGTTTCTGAATTGATCGGTAAGTATCGAGAAACCCTAACCGTCTATTTATAACCCTTGGAAAAAGATAAAAGTCGGTTTAGTAATTTTATCCCGATAGGGCATTGTGTACCGGTACCAAATAACGTGTTCCGGTACGCAATGGTGCAAACATAGATTTTTCTATTGTGTTTCGGTACGCGAGTCTGTGTTCCGGTACGCAATGCAATTTACAGAAAATTCTGTGTCGGGTTTGAGGAACTCAAAGTGTGGTTCCGGTACGCAATGTAAAAACTGATTTTTCCAAGATAAGCTTTATCCAAATCAAACCTAGTACCGGAATGCAAACTTAAGAAAATTTGTAAGCTAAAACCAAGTTCCTAAAACCAAGTCTAAACCGGGTTTCAATCATTTCCAGATTCCAATGATTATAAACGAACTTTAATCACCATGATCTATATTTAATCATACCTGGGAGTTGACTTGGGCTCATGTTGAATCTTCAATGAGTCTTCGAAGGCTGATTTGACAATTTGATCCCTTTAAGACTCCGACTCAACTCACTGACTTGACTCACGAAATATGCCAACACCAAAAAGCCGTAACAATTCTGAGTCCGGATGCCCAAAAACGGACTCTCGGAAGTTTTTATTGGCTTTTGGTGCATGGGAGGGGCCGTGGACCGCCGGCATGCCACGTGGCGGCCCGTTATTGGCCGGTCCGCAGCGCTCGGTCCACAGAGAGGCGCGGCTGGGGGCATAGGCCCGGTGCAGGACACGTGTCAGGTGCTGATTGGCCGGCGCAGAGTGCGCGGTCCACGGGGTTTGGCGCGGCGGTGCATGGACCAGGACGGGGGACACGTGGCAGCCCTCGGTTGGTCCGTGCATGCGGCGCGGTCCACAGGGTTTGGCGCGGCGGTGCATGGACTAGGGCGGGGGACACGTGGCAACCCCCGGTTGGTCGATGCACGCGGCGCGGTCCACGGAACCCGAAGTAGGGTGCGTGGACCGGGTGCAGGGGTCACATGTCGGCATGCCATTCGCGGGCTCACGAGGTGCGGCGCACGGGGGCGCGGCCGGGCGCCTCGGGGCGCGTGCGTGGCAGGCGGCCAAAGCGGCGCCTGCCCGCATGTGTGACCACGACAGTGTCGGGCCACGTGTCGCGCTACCACTCGCTGGCGCCACCTACCCGTTTGACCGGGTAGGTGCCACGCGGCGACGGCAGGCGCGCCCCGCACAGCTGTTTGCTGTGCGGGACACGCATCGGCCCCCGGGAGGGCCACGTGGCCGCTCCTGGCACGCCCCGCACAGCTGTTTGCTGTGCGGGTGACGTGGCCGCTCCAGGGCGTTTCAGGCGCGTTTTCGCGGTGTGGTGTTCCGCCGGTTTCGGGCGCCCGAAACCTGCTCCAGCGCCCGAAACCGGGGACACAAAGGGCATTAATCCAATTGTTTGTGTGGGCCTTTATATAGCCCGAGCTCACTTCACAGTGAGATTTTTCACTATTCTAAGCCTTTTCTCTCTCGGATTTCTTCAGAGAAGTTGATCCTCGGGTTGTGCCGCTTCCATCTGCAGAGTTTGGGGATTTTACGCGGCACGCTTTTCGAGATTCCCATATTCTTGGCGCGTCGCGACGCTCTTTCGCCGGTGTTTCTTCCGTTGCGTTTCGGTGCGCGAGCTCCCCCGGCCTACTCCGACCACATTTTCGAGCGATTTCTTCGCCGTTAGATCCGCGACAGGTAAGGCTATGATCTTGTCATTTTCCGCATTTTCTCGTTTCACGCATTTCGAGGAGTTTTTCCATGCTTACCGGAACCCCTATTTTCTATGAGGATTTTCAAGGACAGCGGATTGTTTTGGGGATTTCTCCGCGCTCGGTCCTCGGATCAAGGCGAGCCTATACACGTTTTTCATCTACTCGATTCGAGGATCATCACCGTATTTTTCTTGGATTTTTCCACGACCTTCCCGGAGGTATACTTTTCCCCTTTTTATCTGTGCAAGAGTTTACAGTTGTGTGGTTGTGAGGTTTTGCGCACCTGGACTGTGGAATTTATAACTTGGCCTACGGTGCTCGGAATTGGACGTGCAGATACCCGTTTCGAAGATCTCGACGCGAGGATCGCTGTGATATTTTTATCGGATTTTTTGGAACCCTTTCAGCAGGTGAAAAATTAGCATCTCTGGGACTAAATTTCAGACTGTGTATACTTGGTTAATTTTTGGAGTAAAGTGTAACGGTGAACCTTGTGTTGTACCCAGGAGAGTTTGCGAGTGTTGCTAGACCCGTTGGAGTTGGTGATTGAGATTCCTGGGTATTATCAGCTGTAGGACTTTGGACTGTTCGGCTTTTTGAGGTGGGTGTTGTTGTGAATCTCTTACTTTTGACTACCCACTAGGCTTATTGGAGTGTTTTCCATGTTAGGAAGCTAATTACACCCCTTGAACAATATTTGCATGCTTATGTAAGATAGATGGGATATTTGTTAGTACTTTCTTACTAATGACATTAGTGAATTAGAGTGGTAATATCACTTGAGAGATAGAAGGCTCTATTATTAACTTTGTGGATAGTATGCATGATTTACTAGTACATTGGGTACTTGGGCCAATGTGATGATGTGTTGCCAGCATGTTTTACTTCGTGGACAATTGCATTTATTTCACTAAGTACAGGACAATTGCATGCTTGATTGGACATCTAGTTAGGCCACTATTTACTGCTGCACTATCATATTGGGAAATGACTTAGGAGATACCATGTTTAGCTATTCTCCTTTCTATTCAGTTGCATGTTGCTCGAGTTAGAGCAGGGATATGGGATAGTGTAGTCGAGGCCATCGAGTTAGGGTCAGATTAGACTCGATTATGGATCGTGGGGCATTGTGGCAACCGCGAACATTGGGCGGTTAGCCAGTTGTTGATTACTTTATCAGATTTGGACTTGTGGGGTGTTGCGGCGACCGAGGACATTGGGCGGTTGACCGGATGTTTTACTTATGCATCAGATTGGGTATCAGATTACTCTAGTGGATAGAGTTTCCCTCTTATTGAGCACTATTCTACCAGATTGGGGGATCGGGGTTTCTTTAGTGGATAGAGATTTCCACTTTGATCATAGTCATGATCAAAGTCCTGCTATACTGAGATACTTGTTACAGAGCTATTTTACTCGTGTGGGTCGTTCCCCTCGAGTGCCACTCCGGAGTGTGCGATCGGACGGTACGATGTCGATCAGTTACTTACTTTGGGATGCGAGCCATGTGGGCCGATCCCGCGGTTTCGAGCCATGTGTGCAGATTCCGCTGAGCAGGCAATGCCTGTTTTACTGGTGGCACATGATTGGGTTATTTGGACAGATACGGTTTTCTGATGCATTAATACAGTCATCTCTTTTGATACTGCATTTAGAGGCATAGTAGTGATAGTTTTTCCTTATCAGTGGCCTTTAAAGCTTACTACTGTTTTCCCTTTTTGCCTCTAATAATCCTAGTGGGCACGTCAGAGTTTGAGGTTTTCCCACTTGGGAAGGCTACTGTTCTTTATAGTAGTTCTCACACCCATTGTCTTTCTTTTTTTTTCCCCCTTTGTTTTGCAGAGTCTTCTGCGGGAGTTGCAGGTCCGTCTCGGGCTGATCGAGGTAAGCAGATCGCGGACTAGATAGTTCATCTACCCCGACTTCGAGCTTAGTCGTGTATCAGTTGTACCCCTCTCTTTTCTCAGACAGTTGTAGTTATTTTGGGCCTGGCTCTTGCCAGCTGTTTGTACTTACATGGTGAGCTGGGAGAGACACCTGTATTTTGAGAGTTTTTATTTTGCTTCTACTTTCCAGCTGTAGTCTGAGATGTAGTAGTTTTATTTTAGCTCTGTTTTATGCTCCTTTATCTATATCTTTTACATCTGATCAGGTTACCAGCGCTTCGTCTACACAAGAAATTCTGTGCGCACGGCGGATCTGTGGACGGGCCCGGGTTCTGGTTTACACCCGGGGCGTGACAACCCCGGTCCTCAAACAGATGCCAAAGTACTCAATAAGTGGGAAACCCCGCCCACTAGAGAAATCTGATACCCAACCTGATGCATAAGCAACCTCTGGTCAACCGCCCAATGTCCGCGGATGCCGCAATACCCCACGAACTACAACCTGGTGCAACAACCTACACCCGGCCAACCGCCCAATATCCGCGGTCGCCGAAAACCCTGCCTACCACAATCCGGTACAACCTGTCCCCGACACCAAGATCCCAGCAACACTATCCCAAATCCCTGCTCGAACCCGAGCAACATGAACCATGACTGACAAAAAGGAGAAAAGAAGCAAAGATGGTTTCTCCTAAGTCAAGTCCCAATATGAAAGTGTAGCAATAAAAGATGGCCTATCTAGATGTCCATACAAGCATGCATTTGTCCTCAAGCAAGATGAAAGGAAGTATAATCGATAGTAGCTTCAGATAAATATAAACTCATGCCAAAATAATTTATGGACTACACCTGCCCAAAATCCATGGTCCATAATCCATAATAACTTCTCAGAGTAAAACCCGCACATAGATATGATATCCTGTCCCCTCGAATGATCAATCCTCGTAAAATACTATGTGCTAACATGGCATGCTAAAAACCCGCTACTACCAAAATGTCAAACCCACATGAATAGGTCAATGATTAAATAACATGTACAATAATTCGGTAGGCATTAATCCACAAGATCTAGGCCACTTTCCATGCTTACATCTCAATGCTATTAATTGTACATTTAATCATGCATGCATTCTAACATATAGAATTAGAGAACCGTCCACCGGTTATGGGGATGAAGCAACCCACCTGAAACGCTTTCCGCAGGCAAAGCCGAAGTCGGTGAAGTGCGTAGTCACACGCTATCCAAAATCTGCCAAAACCGCACCCTCGGTAATCAGCCGCACAAGCCTCTGTTCCAACCAACAACATCACCAACAATCAATAACCAACACCACATATCCCCAAAACAGCACACGCTATTTTTACCAACCAGCAGAGAGGAGGAGGATTTTCACCAGCATACAGTCCTCTAAAAATCCCAGAAAAATTACGGTTGCGATCCTCGCGATGAGTAGCCCCAAAACAAGTATTTATACACCTCATTCCGACACCTGTAGGCCAAGAAACAATTAGAACAACATTGGAAGCCCCTCCCTCAAGAACACAATCCTGCCGGAAAAACAGCAGCAAAGAAGCTTAATTCTCACCCTCGAAATGACCTCATAAAAATCCAATAAAAATACGGGTGCGTTCCTCTCGAAGAGTAGATATCAATCGAGTCTTTAAACGCCTCATTCCGATGCACGAGCGCAGAGATAAAAATCTGACAAGCCTCCGCTGTCCAAAAATCCACCAGCAAAACAGTGGCTCAGAGATTCCTCATAAACCGTGCCAAGAACTCAAATCGAGATGAAGTGGTCCACACGAGAATCGAAGGCGTACCTCTCGTGAACGCGCTACCGCAAAAATCGGCTCAAAATAACATCGAGGTGATCTAGGGTGCCTCGTGGACCAAAAGGTGACGGTGGAAGCCAAAATCCAAGAAATATCGCAGTGTGCTGCGTCGCAGAAAACGCGGATATAGATGCCTCCAAAAAATCTGAAAATCCCTCAGTAGATAGATCACAAGATGTAGAACATTTCCTCTTTAAGCCTCAGCTGAAGATGGGCTCGGGAAAGGGCTCAAATCCGCGGCCCAAAAGGAGCTATATATAACCCAAACCAAACAATTGACAAAATACCATCTGTGTCCCCACATTCGGGCGCTCGAAAGATTCGGGCTGCTACGGGGACCCCAAAATGCACCCCAAACCGTCAAGCCCAAATCAATCCTGGAGCGCCATGTGTCCCAAAACAGCAAACACCAATTCGGGCCAATCCCTGAGCGCCACGTGGCACACCGCACAGCGCACAGCGGCGCCAGCCGCTGCGGTCGCGCCACGTGGCCCGCTCCCGTGCTGACGCGTGGCGCGCCCGCTCGTCAACGCCCGCCACGCCGTACGGTCACCTGCCCCACCATACGGCCACCTTCCTCGGTCACCTGCTCCGCTGCGGAGTGTTCACCCGGCGTACGAAGACCAACCAACCACAAGCTGCCACGTGTCCTCCTCTTCCCGCTGCGCCGCGCGCGCCTGCCCGCTGCACCGCGCGCCTGCCCGAGCCCGCGTGCCTGCCCGCGCCTGCTCCGCCACCTGCCCGCGCCCGCGCCGCCACTGCCCGCCGCCGCAGGCGATGCCCCGCCGGCCGGAACAGTAACCCAAGCCTCGAAAAATGTGTTTTTGCATCCGGACTCCGAAAAATACAAGTAAATAGCCCATTTTCACCGTTTTCGCGCATTGAATCCAAATCCGCTGTCCGTTTTGCCAAATTCCAATTACAAAATTTGTCGAAGGCATCCAGAAGGGCGTTTTTAATCCAAATTCCGCACTGAGTCCAATTTTGATGCCCGATTCGCGCGAAACCACTTCTAAACAATCAACGGGGTCCCCCAATTACCCACGTGATCCATTTTACACCCGAAGTCCATCACTTGTGTCCAAATTGGTGCAGAAACACCGCCGACATGCCACATAGGCCTCCAAAAGCTGCTGGTCACCCTGTAGAAGCCCTGTAGAGATCCGGGTCACCACATCCTCCCCCACTAAAAGAAAGTTTCGTCCTCGAAACTAAAGCAACTCACAAGGAGTCTCAAAAACCCAGGGTAGGTACTCAACACCGCCGTCTCCAGCTCCCAAGTCACCTGTCTCTCCCCGTGATTACTCCTCAGCAACAACAACCAGTACAGCATGGCCCAATTGCGTAATTCTCTCATCTCACGAGCCAAAATTCGCGACGGGCGTCCCTCGTACTCCAAACTCTTGCAGATCTCAAAGGAAACGAGTCCATCATGGGCGAGGAATCCACAAGCCTAACAGTCCTGAGCTGAGACGTGGAAAAACCATCAAGAACTCCAACAAAAGGCTGGGGGAAACGAAAGAACAACCAGTGTAGTACGCACCAAACCGCTCCCTGGTGCCAGCTCAACCAGGCGATCCGAAACATACCCAAACGGTCATCCAAAGAAAAAAAAGCCCTAATCGGCTGGGGTCCTCGCTCAATCACTCTCGGATCCTGACCATCCGCATGGACTGCTTCACCGCAGTCTACCGTCAAAAGGGACCCACAGGGACACAACCTCAAACCCGGTACACCAAAATGGTCCCACACAGCGCCAGCTGTGGAATCATCAAACTCACCCCCAATAAACTCTCCTTTTCCAAGTATCCGCCACCACAGTGGCCCTGTCGGGGTGATATTGGATGCTCAACAATAATCCAACTGTAACTCTATAGCCACTATGGGAGGCATCACGGTATCCCGCAAATCCGTCTCCCATCACTAGCGATGCTAAAATCGGCGCTAGTATCAGTCTAATCATCCATTCGTCCAGCTCTGCTGGCACTGCCCAGTCCAAGAAACTTCTCGTCTGGACAATAACTGATGGTCTCGGCCAGTCCCGTATAGCATTCACTTTGGTCGGATTTCCACCGCCGCCCCTACGGCTAAAATATGTAATCCAAGAAGATATGCTCTCGAAGCTAAAACTTGCACCACAACAACTTGACATAAAGCTTTTTCCTCACAGACCTTGTCATACCATTGACAAGTGCTCCACAAGCTCTAAATCACACAGGAAAGGGGTGGGGTACAATCAAAATCTCCCTAGAGAATACCGTCATCAATCCGTTCAAGTCCAGCTGGAACCAAAATTCCTCAATCTTAAAGGCGACAGGGCATTAGTCAATCCATTTGGCCTCACTATACTCATAATGCCCCTACCGTGTCCTGAACACCATCTTGGCGAAATACTCAGCTGTATGATTCCAAACAGGTACACGCATCACAACAAACAACTGCCGGAGTATAACTCCATCAAAAGGTCCTAAATAATATCCGGGCCTGCCTGTGCTCAACCACAAAGGAATCCTCACCGTCATGTATCAACGACGTGGCAACACCACCGTATATCAACGGCGTGGACCTAGGTCAAACAGACTCTCGATCCCTCAAATCCCTGCACCTCTGCCATCAACTCTCTCAGCTCCACAAACGATATCCACGAGGTGCTATTGAGGTTGGCGCGGTTTCCAGAACCACGTCAATCGCAATCTCAATCTTCCTAACTAGCGACATAATCATCGGCTCAAGTGGACTCACACCCGGGATCTCGCAGCGATAGAAATATCCTTTAGTCCCGGTGCCGCCATAAGCTCCTCTCACACTGTCGCTATAACCTGTGTGCTCAAACAGTCTCAATATAACAAGCCTCCTTTTGTCTGCCTCGCAGAAGGTCACAGTCATCGCTCTCCGCACTTAACCATCCAGTGGTACTGTGCCAACCAATCCCAAGCACTGGGTCAAAACAACGAACTGCCACCTATACCAATAGGTTTGCCGGTATAACTCATGGTCTCATCGGCACTGGACATGATCCACAAGCCTCCTTCACATGCACAACACCGATAGTAACCTGTACCTCTAGTGCACGTGGTAACAACTTTGCCTCTAGTCCATGCCGGAATGTGAAGTGCACTAACTCCGACTGCTGTGATGAAATCACACCTGCAACAACCCGATCCACTGCCGTGGCGCCCTCCAACCAGGCGGCACAAACTCATCCACACGATGCAAGCGGTTGTCACTCAGTCTATCAGAAAATATCTAAACCAATCACAAAGGGAGCACGACCTCTGTCTCTGCTCACACTGAGGCGACAGATACGGTCCTCCGCAGACAACAAAACCATGCTACTGCTACGCTACTCTGATATAGATGCTGATACTGCCATCGGGGTCCACTCGATATCCGACATCTCAGAAATCCATTATTGCAACCGTCATATGACAAAACACAAATAATTCATGCAATTCCTTATACAATTATCCTTACTAAGCTCACCCCTCAATCACATATATTATACCCCATACATGCATGTTATCAATCACAAAGGGTAACATTCCCTTGGGTAAGCTTTACATTAACCGTCCACAAGGATATCCACCATCCAGGAAAGCAAAACGAAAATGCCTCTGCCAGCCGATCTGTCCACCATCACCTAGCGCCAAGCGCCTCCATCCAGAACTCGCCTCTAGCGGCAGATCCCCATCCAAAGGAACTGCAACGCCCAGCTCCAAACACAATGCCCACTCTATCGCGGCATCCAAGATCCAACACGGGGGGGGGGGGGGGGCAAACCAAATAAACCGAAATGTATCCTGGCGCAATCCACTCCCAGTCACACATATCCTATGCGCCTCGTTCCATGGAACACGCAGTTCAACAACTGCGTAAACCCTTTGACACAAGGAGGCTCTCAAGTAGTCTCTCCATCACCACCAACCACGATTCTGCCTCCAAAGGCTCCAACTTAATTCCACGAATCGGTGTGGTTCATCTGCCAAAATTGGCTCCATCGATCGATGATGTCCCACAGCTCATCAGCTGTCAGCTATCCACCCTGCCTCAGTGCCTTGGCACTAACTATTGGCACGGAGGGGGCTACTCACTCCATCGGCGCCACAGAAATCACTGCCGTTGAGGATACTGCAACCTGGTGGTCTCAGGAGGAAAGCACTGTTGGGCTGCCCACTGCTCCGACAACTGTGTCACCAAAACTAGCTGCTCTCTCAATCGCTGATATGCCTCTAACAATCCTGCCATCTGGGTCCGGAGCTCTCTGACCTCAATCCGGGTATCCGCTCCAAATCCAACCACTCAAGCTCAACTGCTATGACAGGATGCACACGGGTCCCAAACCCAGCGTCGGGGAGACATCGCTCGCCACGACGAAACCACAAATCAGCACACAACAACGCTCGACCCAATCCAGCGAAAGTCTAGAGCATGTCACCCATTCCACAGCGTTATGTTGTCTGCAGCCAACATAACCAGTTAGGAGAATAAGCATGCCAATCACTCATCCCGTCCCTTGGGAGAGGTGTAAACTCAATCAGGACTCTCGCAACAAATCACGACTCTCACGAAGTCATCCTAGGGACCAACCACAAGCCTAGGGTTTCTAAGTCCACCATGACCTACAACCTAGGCTCTGATACCACCCTAATCTGTCACGCCCCGGGGTCGAAACTGCGACCCGGGCTCGCCAACAGATCCGCCACCTATGCCAAACCCCGCATAGGCGAAGCATCCTACCTGCAAGAAAAGTACTACAGCTAAACAGATATCAGAGCTATATCATAAAAGTGCGGTAAAATTAAAACCATCCAACTGTACAACTGGAATAATAACAATGTTCATCTCCCAAAATGATAATCATACCATCTCCTCAAATACAAAACCCAGAACTCAACAGGGAGGTATCTCAAATAAAGCATCAGTGTACAGGCTCTCAATACAAGTAATAACCTCACTACAACAATCTCTCAAAAGCAGAAATAAACAGATCTACTAATAGTACTCAGGATCTCCAATGTAGGGGTACCGCTACTCTCCACAGACGGGTAGGGATCTAGCACACGACTCCCTCGCCCCGCACAGCAACCGCAGAATCAGCAACACCCGCTAAGACTTTGCAAAACAAAGGAGAGAAAGAAAGGGGAGGGGGAAAACCCCCAATGGGTGTGAGAACTACACCAAAAAGGGAGTTCTCAGTGGGTACCACCGCCAGGCCTGACGATCTGCCCACTAAGTCCACTAGAGGCATAAGATAACCAATGCAGTAAAAACTGGACAAGAAAGCTGAAGACACTCAACAGCTACCATGCCTCTATCTAAATGCTCAAATGGGGAAACTCTGATAAATATATGCAACACTCGCACACAAGGTGCTCAATCGACCCAATCGAGCTGACTGCCACATCGGGTCCAGTCAAACCTGCGCCCACCTACAACCACTTCCCGCTGACGGGCAGGAATTACTAGGGCGTCCAAACGGACTAACTCGCTATCAAGTAGTGGCTCATGCAGGCTATAGTCGGAATCCACGCTCTCTCTCAGAACGGATAGCCTCAAGATGCTCAACCTCTCACCCAACAGTCAAGGTACTCACAACCACACGGGGCCACCGTCAAACCAAACGACTCCCAACAACACTAGCACTGGTCTAAACACAGCTACTAGACTCCACTCAGCCCCCTGGCATGAGTGCAACAATAAAGTAAATGCCAGTAATAACCCAATCTTGTGCCCCCAGTAAAACTGGTACTGCCTGCTGTGCCTGACAAATCGGGTATGCTGGTCAACGCATAACATCGATAAGGGATAGGAGTCTCAAGACTCAAAGTATGTATATCGCACACTCCGGAGTGGCACTTGAGGGGAGCGACCCACACGAGTAAAGTATCTCAATAACAAGTATCATAAGTATCGTAAATCAGTAGGACTAGATCATGACTCTGATCAAAGTGGGAAAGCTCAACCACCAAAGAAAACCCCGATCCTCAAACAGATGCCAAAGTACTCAATAAGTGGGAAACCCCGCCCACTAGAGAAATCTGATACCCAACCTGATGCATAAGCAACCTCTGGTCAACCGCCCAATGTCCGCGGTTGCCGCAATGCCCCACAAACTACAACCTGGTGCAACAACCTACACCCGGCCAACCGCCCAATATCCGCGGTCGCCGGAAACCCTGCCTGCCACAATCCAGTACAACCTGTCCCCGACACCAAGATCCCAGCTACACTATCCCAAATCCCTGCTCGAACCCGAGCAACATGAACCATGACTGACAAAAAGGAGAAAAGAAGCAAAGATGGTTTCTCCTAAGTCAAGTCCCAATATGAAAGTGTAGTAGTAAAAGATGGCCTATCTAGATGTCCATACAAGCATGCATTTGTCCTCAAGCAAGATGAAAGGAAGTATAATCGATAGTAGCTTCAGATAAATATAAACTGATGCCAAAATAATCTATGGACTACACCTGCCCAAAATCCATGATCCATAATCCATAATAACTCCTCAGAGTAAAACCCGCACATAGATATGATATCATGTCCCCTCGAATGATCAATCCTCGTAAAATACTATGTGCTAACATGGCATGCTAAAAACCCGCTACTACCAAAATGTCAAACCCACATGAATAGGTCAATGATTAAATAACATGTACAATAACTCGGTAAGCATTAATCCACAAGATCTAGGCCACTTTCCATGCTTACATCTCAATGCTATTAATTGTACATTTAATCATGCATGCATTCTAACATATAGAATTAGAGAACCGTCCACCGGTTCTGGGGATGAAGCAACCCACCTGAAACACTTTCCACAGGCAAAGCCGAAGTCGGTGAAGTGCGTAGTCACATGCTATCCCAAATCTGCCAAAACCGCACCCTCAGTAATCAGCCGCACAAGCCTCTGTTCCAACCAACAACATCACCAACAATCAATAACCAACACCACATATCCCCAAAACAGCACACGCTGTTTTTACCAACCAGCAGAGAGGAGTGGGATTTTCACCTGCATACAGTCCTCTAAAAATCCCAAAAAAATCACGGTTGCGATCCTCGTGATGAGTAGCCCCAAAACGAGTATTTATACACCTCATTCTGACACCTGTAGGCCAAGAAACAATTAGAACAACATTGGAAGCCCCTCCCTCAAGAACACAATCCTGCTGGAAAAACCGCAGCAAAGAAGCTTAATTCTCACCCACAAAATGACCTCTTAAAAATCCAATAAAAATACCGGTGCGTTCCTCTCAAAGAGTAGATATCAATCGAGTCTTTAAACGCCTCATTCCGATGCACAAGCGCAGAGATAAAAATCCGACAAGCCTCCGCTGTCCAAAACTCCACCAGCAAAATAGTGGCTCAGAGATGCCTCGTAAACCATGCCAAAAACTCAAATTGAGATAAAGTGATCAACACGAGAATCGAAGGCGTACCTCTCGTGAAAGCGCTTCTGCAAAAATCAGCTCAAAATACCAACGGGGAGATCCAGGGTGCCTCGTGGACCGAAAGGTGACGGTGGAAGCCAAAATCCAAGAAATGTCGCAGTGTGCCGCGTCGCTGAAAGCACGGATATCGAGGCCTCCAAAAAATCTGAAAATCACTCAATAGATAGACCACAAGATGAAGAACATTTCCAATTTAAGCCTCAGCTGAAGATGGGCTCGGGAAAGGGCTCAAATCTGCGGCCCAAAAGGAGCTATATATAACCCAAACCAAACAATTGCCAAAATACCATCTGTGTCCCCACATTCGGGCGCCCGAAAGATTCGGGCTGCTACAGGGACCCCAAAATGCACCCCAAACCGTCAAGCCCAAATCAATCATGGAGCGCCACGTGTCCCAAAACAGCAAACAACAATTCGGGCCAATCCCTGAGCGCCACGTGGCACACCGCACAGCGCACAGCGGCGCCAGCCGCTGCGGTCGCGCCACATGGCCCGCTCCCGTGCTGACGGGTGGCGCGCCCGCTCGTCAACGCCCGCCACGCCGTACGGTAACCTGCCCCACCGTACGGTCGCCTGCCCCAGTCACCTGCTCCGCTGCGCTGTGTGCACCCGGCGTACGAAGACCAACCAACCACAAGCTGCCACGTGTCCTCCTCTTCCCGCTGCGCAGCGCGCGCCTGCCCGCTGCACCGCGCGCCTGCCCGCGCCTGCTCTGCCACCTGCCCGCGCCCGCACCGCCGCTGCCCGCCGCCGCGTGCGATGCCCCGCCGGCCGGAACAGTAACCCAAGCCTCGAAAAACGTGTTTTTGCATCTGGACTCGGAAAAATACAAGTAAATAGCCCATTTTCACCGTTTTCGCGCGTTGAATCCAAATCCGCTGTCCGTTTTGCCAAATTCCAATTACAAAATTTGTCGAAGGCATCCAGAAGGCCGTTTTTAATCCAAATTCTGCACTGAGTCCAATTTTAATGCCCGATTCGCGCGAAACCACTTCTAAACAATCGACGGGGTCCCCCAATTACCTACGTGATCCATTTTACACCCAAAGTCCATCACTTGTGTCCAAATTGGTACAGAAACACCGCCGACATGCCACATAGGCCTCCAAAAGCTGCTGGTCACCCTGTAGAAGCCCTGTAGAGATCCGGGTCACCACATCCTCCCCCACTAAAAGAAAGTTTCGTCCTCGAAACTAAAGCAACTCACAAGGAGTCTCAAAAACCCAGGGTAGGTACTCAACACCGCCGTCTTCAGCTCCCAAGTCACCTGTCACTCCCCGTGATTACTCCTCAGCAATAACAACCAGTACGGCATGGCCCAATTGCGTAATTCTCTCATCTCACGAGCCAAAATTCGCGACGGGCGTCCCTCGTACTCCAAACTCTTGCAGATCTCAAAGGAAACGAGTCCATCACGGGCGAGGAATCCACAAGCCTAACACTCCTGAGCTGAGACGTGGAAAAACCATCAAGAACTCCAACAAAAGGCTGGGGGAAACGAAAGAACAACCAGTGTAGTACGCACCAAACCGCTCCCTAGTGCCAGCTCAACCAGGCGATCCGAAATATACCCAAACGGTCATCCAAAGAAAAAGAAGCCCTAATCGGCTGGGGTCCTCGCTCAATCACTCTCGGATCCTGACCATCCGCATGGACTGCTTCACCGCAGTCTACCGTCAAAAGGGACCCACAGGGACACAACCTCAAACCCGGTACACCATAATGGTCCCACACAGCGCCAGCTGTGGAATCATCAAACTCAACCCCAATAAACTCTCCTGTTCCAAGTATCCGCCACCACAGTGGCCCTGTCGGGGTGATATTGGATGCTCAACAATAATCCAACTGTAACTCTATAGCCACTATGGGAGGCATCACGGTATCCCGCAAATCTGTCTCCCATCACTGGCGATGCTAAAATCGGCGCTGGTATCAGTCTAATCATCCATTCGTCCAGCTCTGCTGGCACTGCCCAGTCCAAGAAACTTCTCGTCTGGACAATAACTGTTGGTCTCGGCCAGTCTCGTATAGCATCCACTTTGGTCGGATTTCCACCGCCGCCCCTACGGCTAAAATATGTAATCCAGGAAGATATGCTCTCGAAGCTAAAACTTGCACCACGACTACTTGGCATAAAGCTTTTACATCACATACCTTGTCCTACCATTGACAAGTGCTCCACAAGCTCTAAATCACACAGGAAAGGGGGGGGGTACAATCAAAATATCTCTAGAGAATACCGTCATCAATCTGTTCAAGTCCAGCTAGGACCAAAATTCCTCAATCTTAAAGGCGACGGGGCATTAGTCAATCCATTTGGCCTCACTATACTCATAATGCCCCTACCGTGTCCTGAACACCATCTTGGTGAAATACTCAGCTGTATGATTCCAAACAGGTACACGCATCACAACAAACAACAGCCGGAGTATAACTCCATCAAAAGGTCCTAAATAATATCCGGGCCTGCCTGTGTTCAACCACAAAGGAAACCTCACCGTCGTGTATCCACGACGTGGCAATACCACCGTATATCAACGGCATGGCCCTAGGTCAAACAGACTCTCGATCCCTCAAATCCCTGCACCTGTGCCATCAACTCTATCCGCTCCACAAACGATATCCATGAGGTGCTATTGAGGTTGGCGCGGTTTCACCACGTCAATCGCAATCTCAATCTTCCTAATTGGCGGCATAATCATCGGCTAGAGTGGACTCACACCCGGGATCTTGCAGCGATAGAAATATCCTTTAGTCCCGGTGCCGCCATAAGCTCCTCTCACACTGTCGCTATAACCTGTGTGCTCGAACAGTCTCAATATAACAAGCCTCCTTTTGTCTGCCTCGCAGAAGGTCACAGTCATCGCTCTCTGCACTTAACCATCAAGTGGTACTGTGCCAACCAATCCTAAGTACTGGGTCAAAACAACGAACTGCCACCTATACCAATAGGTTTGCCGGTATAACTCATGGTCTCAACGGCACTGGACATGATCCACAAGCCTCCTTCACATGCACAACACCGATAGTAACCTGTACCTCTAGTGCACGTGGTAACAACTTTGCCTCTAGTCCATGCCGGAATGCGAAGTGCACTAACTCCGACTGCTGTGATGAAATCACACCTGCAACGACCCGATCCACTGCCGTAGCGCCCTCCAACCAGGCGGCACAAACTCATCCACACAATTCAAGTGGTTGTCACTCAGTCTATCAGAAAATATCTAAACCAATCACAAAGGGAGCACGACCTCTGTCTCTGCTCACACTGAGGCGACAATACGGTCCTCCGCAGACAACAAAACCACGCTACTCCTGCGCTACTCTGATATAGATGCTGATGCTGCCATCGGGGTCCACTCGATCTCCGACATCTCAGAAATCCATTATTGCAACCGTCATATGACAAAACACAAATAATTCATGCGATTCCTTATACAATTATCCTTACTAAGCTCACCCCTCAATCACATATATTATACCCCATACATGCATGTTATCAATCACAAAGGGTAACATTCCCTTGGGTAAGCTTTACATTAACCGTCCACAAGGATATCCACCATCCAGGAAAGCAAAACGAAAATGCCTCTGCCTGCCGATCTGTCCTCCATCACCTAGCGCCAAGCGCCTCCATCCAGAACTCGCCTCTAGCGGCAGATCCCCATCCAAAGGAACTCCAGCGCCCAGCTCCAAACACAATGCCCACTCTATTGCGGCATCCAAGATCCAACACGGGGGGGGAGTGGGGGAACCAAATAAACCGAAATGTATCCTGGCGCAATCCACTCCCAGTCACATATATCCTATGCGCCTGGTTCCATGGAACTCGCAGTTCAACAACTGCGTAAACCCTTTGACACAAGGAGGCTCTCAAGTAGTCTCTCCATCACCACCAACCACGATTCTGCCTCCAAAGGCTCCAACTTAATTCCACGAATCGGTGTGGTTCGTCTGCCAAAATTGGCTCCATCGATCGATGATGTCCCACAGCTCATCAGCTGTCAGCTATCCACCCTGCCTCAGTGCCTTGGCACTAACTATTGGCACGGAGGGGGCTACTCACTCCATCGGCGCCACAGAAATCACTGCCGTTGAGGATACTGCAACCTGGTGGTCTCAGGAGGAAAGCACTATCGGGCTGCCCACTGCTCCGACAACTGTGTCACCAAAACTAGCTGCTCTCTCAATCGCTGATATGCCTCTAACAATCCTGTCATCTGGGTCCGGAGCTCTCTGACCTCAATCCGGGTATCCGCTCCAAATCCAACCACTCAAGCTCAACTGCTATGACAGGATGCACACGGGTCCCAAACCCAGCGTCGGGGAGACATCGCTCGCCACGACGAAACCACAAATCAGCACACAACAACGCTCGACCCAATCCAGCGAAAGTCTAGAGCATGTCACCCATTCCACAGCGTTATGTTGTCTGCAGCCAACATAACCAGTTAGGAGAATAAGCATGCCAATCACTCATCCCGTCCCTTGGGAGAGGTGTAAACTCAATCAGGACTCTCGCAACAAATCACGACTCTCACGAAGTCATCCTAGGGTCCAACCACAAGCCTAGGGTTTCTAAGTCCACCATGACCTACAACCTAGGCTCTGATACCACCCTAATCTGTCACGCCCCGGGGTCGAAACTGCGACCCGGGCTCGCCAACAGATCCGCCACCTATGCCAAACCCCGCATAGGCGAGGCGTCCTACCTGCAAGAAAAGTACAACAGCTAAACAGATATCAGAGCTATACCATAAAAGTGCGGTAAAATTAAAACCATCCAACTGTACAACTGGAATAATAACAATGTTCATCTCTCAAAATGATAATCATGCCATATCCTCAAATACAAAACCCAGAACTCAACAGGGAGGTATCTCAAATAAAGCATCAGTGTACAGGCTCTCAATACAAGTAATTACCTCACTACAATAATCTCTCAAAAGCAGAAATAAACAGATTTACTAACAGTACTCAGGATCTCCAATGTAGGGGTACCGCTACTCTCCACAGACGGGTAGGGATCTAGCACGCGACTCCCTCGCCCCGCACAGCAACCGCAGAATCAGCAACACCCGCTAAGACTGCAAAACAAAGGAGAGAAAGAAAGGGGAGGGGAAAACCCCCAATGGGTGTGAGAACTACACCAAAAAGGGAGTTCTCAGTGGGTACCACCGCCAGGCCCGACGATCTGCCCACTAAGTCCACTAGAGGCACAAGATAACCAATGCAGTAAAAACTGGACAAGAAAGCTGAAGACACTCAACAGCTACCATGCCTCTATCTAAATGCTCAAATCGGAAAACTTTGATAAAGATATGCAACACTCGCACACAAGGTGCTCAATCGACCCAATCGAGCTGACTGCCACATCGGGTCCAGTCAAACCTGCGCCCACCAACAACCACCTCCCGCTAACGGGCAGGAATTACGTAGGGCGTCCAAACGGACTAACTCGCTATCGAGTAGTGGCTCATGCAGGCTATAGTCGGAATCCACGCTCTCTCTCAGAACGGATAGCCTCAAGATGCTCAACCTCTCACACAACAGTCAAAGTACTCACAATGACACGGGGCCACCGTCAAACCAAACGGCTCCCAACAACACTAGCACTGGTCTAAACACAGCTACTAGACTCCACTCAGCCCCCAGGCACGAGTGCAACAATAAAGTAAATGCCGGTAATAACCCAATCTTGTGCCCCCAGTAAAACTGGTACTGCCTGCTGTGCCTGACAAATCGGGTATGCTGGCCAACGCATAACATCGATAAGGGATAGGAGTCTCAAGGACTCAAAGTATGTATATCGCACACTCCGGAGTGGCACACGAGGGGAGCGACCCACACGAGTAAAGTATCTCAGTAACAAGTATCATAAGTATCGTAAATCATCAGGACTGGATCATGACTCTGATCAAAGTGGGAAAGCTCAACCACCAAAGAAAACCCCGGTCCTCAAACAGATGCCAAAGTACTCAATAAGTGGGAAACCCCGCCCACTAGAGAAATCTGATACCCAACCTGATGCATAAGCAACCTCTGGTCAACCGCCCAATGTCCGCGGTTGCCGCAATACCCCACGAACTACAACCTGGTGCAACAACCTACACCCGGCCAACCGCCCAATATCCGCGGTCACCGGAAACCCTGCCTACCACAATCCGGTACAACCTGTCCCCGACACCAAGATCCCAGCTACACTATCCCAAATCCCTGCTCGAACCCGAGCAACATGAACCATGACTGACAAAAAGGAGAAAAGAAGCAAAGATGGTTTCTCCTAAGTCAAGTCCCAATATGAAAGTGTAACAGTAAAAGATGGCCTATCTAGAAGTCCATACAAGCATGCATTTGTCCTCAAGCAAGATGAAAGGAAGTATAATCGATAGTAGCTTCAGATAAATATAAACTCATGCCAAAATAATCTATGGACTACACCTGCCCCAAATCCATGATCCATAATCCATAATAACTCCTCAGAGTAAAACCCGCACATAGATATGATATCCTGTCCCCTCGAATGATCAATCCTCGTAAAATACTATGTGCTAACATGGCGTGCTAAAAACCCGCTACTACCAAAATGTCAAACCCACTTGAATAGGTCAATGATTAAATAACATGTACAATAATTCGGTAAGCATTAATCCACAAGATCTAGGCCACTTTCCATGCTTACATCTCAATGTTTTTAATTGTGCATTTAATCATGCATGCATTCTAAAATATAGAATTAGAGAACCGTCCACCGGTTCTGGGGATGAAGCAACCCACCTGAAACGCTTTCCGCAGGCAAAGCCGAAGTCGGTGAAGTGCGTAGTCACACGCTATCCAAAATCTGCCAAAACCGCACCCTCGGTAATCAGCCGCACAACCCTCTGTTCCAACCAACAACATCACCAACAATCAATAACCAACACCACATATCCCCAAAACAGCACACGTTGTTTTTACCAACCAGCAGAGATGAGGGGGATTTTCACCTGCATAGAGTCCTCTAAAAATCCCAGAAAAATCACGGTTGCGATCCTCGCGATGAGTAGCCCCAAAAAGAGCATTTATACACCTCATTCTAATACCTGTAGGCCAAGAAACAATTGGAACAACATTGGAAGACCCTCCCTCAAGAACACAATCCTGCCGGAAAAACAGCAGCAAAGAAGCTTAATTCTCACCCTCGAAATTACCTCATAAAAATTCAATAAAAATACGGGTGCGTTCCTCTCGAAGAGTAGATATCAATCTAGTCTTTAAACACCTCATTCTGATGCACGAGCGCAGAGATAAAAATCCGACAAGCCTCCACTGTCCAAAAATCCACCAGTAAAACAGTGGCTCAGAGATGCCTCATAAACCGTGCCAAGAACTCAAATCGAGACGAAGTGATCAACACTAGAATCAAAGGCGTACCTCTCGTGAACGCGCTGCCGCAAAAATCAGCTCAAAATACCATCGGGGTGAACCAGGGTGCCTCGCGGACCGAAAGGTGACGGTGGAAGCCAAAATCCAAGAAATGTCGTAGTGCGCCGCGTCGTAGAAAGCGCGGATATTGAGGCCTCCAAAAAATCTGAAAATCCCTCAGTAGATAGATCACAAGATGAAGAACATTTCCTCTTTAAGACTCAGCTGAAGATAGGCTCGGGAAAGGGCTCAAATCCGTGGCCCAAAAGGAGCTATATATAGCCCAAACCAAACAATTGCCAAAATACCATCTGTGTCCCCATATTCGGGCGCCCGAAAGATTCGGGCGCCCGAAAGATTCGGGCTGCTACAGGGACCCCAAAATGCACCCAAAACCGTCATGCCTGAATCAATCCAGGAGAGCCACGTGTCCCAAAACAGCAAACACCAATTCGGGCCAATCCCTGAGCGCCACGTGGTACACCGCACAGCGCACAGCGGCGCCAGCCACTGCGGTCGCACCACGTTGCCCGCTCCCGTGCTGACGCGTGGCGCGCCCGTTCGTCAACGCCCGCCACGCTGTACGGCCACCTGCCCCGCTGTACGGCCACCTACCCCGGTCACCTACTCCGCTGCGCTGTGTGCACCCGGCGTACGAAGACCAACCAACCACAAGCTGCCACGTGTTCTCCTCTTCCCGCTGTGCCGCGCACGCCTGCCGGCTGCACCGCGCGCCTGCCCGCGCCCGCGCGCCTGCTCCGCCGCCTGCCCGCGCCCGCGCCGCCACGCTCCGCCGCTGCCCGCCGCCGCCGGCGATGCCCCGCCGGCCGGAACAGTAACCCAAGCCTCGAAAAACGTGTTTTTGGATCCGGGCTCCGAAAAATACAAGTAAATAGCCCATTTTCACCGTTTTCGCGCGCTGAATCCAAATCCGCTGTCCGTTTTACCAAATTCCAATTCCAAAATTTGTCGAAGGCATCCAGAAGGGCGTTTTTAATCCAAATTCCGCACTGAGTACAATTTTGATGCCTGATTCGCGCGAAACCACTTTTAAACAATCGACGGGGTCCCCTAATTACCCTCGTGATCCATTTTACACCCGAAGTCCATCACTTGTGTCCAAATTGGTGCAAAAACACCGCCGACATGCCACATAGGCCTCCAAAAGCTGCTGGTCACCCTGTAGAAGCCCTGCAGAGATCCGGGTCACCACACACGGTCTTCACCAATATAGCACGTATCGATCACACGAACGCGCCTCGCTCCGAATCCACGAAAGCGGTGGCACCTTGAATCCACAAGACCATGCGAATCCACTCACCGATTGTCTTTTCGGAAATCATTATCTTGTTTATTAGTGGTGATAATCAAATACTTAGATCATATAGATAAACAAATTAACACTATCTAAGTATTCATTAATTTGATTCTACAAGAAATAGAGAGTTTGAAAACCCTAGAATCAAATTGATCAATATAGACGAAGAAACATGAAATTAATCGTGTTTTCCTTTCTTCTCTATATGTGTATTTTTTCTTTCGATTCCTTTTTAAAATAATAGGAATTTTAAAACCTTAGGAATCTTAAGAATTATCGGTCGTACCCTAAAAGATGAAAGTTAGGGTTTATTTATAGGTTAGAAACCGTTTGGAAAGAGATAAGAGTCAAAAACTGACTTAACAGACTTTTTCCCGCACGGCGGTCCGGACTGGATTTGGCTGATCCGGATTGTCATCTTTTTTCAAAGAATTTCCTAAAAAAACAGTTCGGGGTCCGGACTCAAAAGAGGATGATCCGGACTGGAGTTCCGCATGAACTAAACCATGTTCGGGGTTCGGACTGGATGGTCATGATCCGGATCCTGAACACTCAAAAAGTCCAATTTTTTTATTTTTATGCAATGAAGATTATTCCAAGTGTTTCTAAACTATAAGAATATATTCGGATCACCAAAAATATTTAGTTAAACATACCTGATCCTTCTGAATCCATTCTTCTTGAGATTGATGTATGTGATCCACAATTCTTCAACTTCAGTCTTCAAGACTCAAAACACTTCACGAAATACGCCAATACAAAAATCCTTAACACCACAAACACAGTACTAATGACGCTGGTCGGAAAATACATGACAACCCGGGACCACCGTTTACCCAACGGCTCCCAACATTAGCACAACAATAACCACAGCTACCAGACTCCACTCGGCCCCCAGGCACGAGTGCAACATGCATCCCACACTAACCCGACTACTCGGCCCACTATCCGAGCGAGGAAACACTCTAAGTCCAGGAGAAAGAAATGCAAGAGGTGGAAACTAGAACATAAGAGAACCTAGCCTAAGTGAGAGTTTTCTAGCAGTCTGGTTGAATACATGCAATCATATGACAGGGTGCTAGTCAAAGTCCAATAACTCTATAAACATCAGTAGTAGCACCTATTCTAGTATACAAAATCTACAACACTAGAATTAGAAGGAAGTCCGCAGACTTGGAGGAAAATCCAACCCACCTCGATTTGCCACCAATTGTTTATAGACACTTGCAATTGGGCTCCCGCAAAAACGTTCTCTTTCGACAGAAAGCGCAACGGCGCCCGCCACGCGAAAACGGTACACCCCAAGAAGTACTGCGGTAAATTTGCGTGGCAAACAGCACTTCCAACAACAGTCCCTGATAAGAATCAGGGCATAGAGTTCAAAGATAAAAACCCTAAAAGCAAAATCTAGGAACTGTGCCGAAAGACACAACAAAACACGAGGCGAAACCTACCTTAACGGCGGTACGCCATCACACCTGCGCACGTACGACCGCCGGGCTCCGTGGAACAACAAACGGCACGCCCGCAGCACAAAC
Source organism: Tillandsia leiboldiana (assembly GCA_029204045.2). NCBI lineage: Eukaryota > Viridiplantae > Streptophyta > Magnoliopsida > Poales > Bromeliaceae > Tillandsia > Tillandsia leiboldiana. The sequence goes on from CM055073.1 coordinate 19,548,562, forward strand.
GGCGTGCTCCACAGCACAAACGACGCACCCGCGGCACAAACGGCGCGCTCCACGGCACAAACGATGGTCCTACGGCACTAACGGCGTGCCTGCGGCACTAACGGCGCGCTCCACGGCACTCTAAAAATCCCCCACAATTTTTTCTCACGCTCCCATAATTTTTAAGCGGAGCAAAGAGGAGAAAGGAGGGAAAAAAGAGGGATTTTCGGCCTTAAATAGCCCGAAATTGGGCTAGCTACAATACCCGACCAACCGGGGGCTGCCAGATGGCGCCCCCGTGTCAGCGCGCCACCTCGCGCGGAGCGGGGCCAATGGGGCCCCGCCACGTGGCCCTGCGCCCCGCGTCAACATGCTCTAGGGCGGCGCGCCCAACGAGGCATTGCCGCGTGGCGCCGCCCACTCACGCACATGCCCCCGCCACGCCGCCTCGGTCGCCGCGCCCGGCCAACCACAGCTCGACATGTGGCACGGCGTGGGGTCACTTCGCCCGGTGCACACATGTGGGCCATGAACCGGCCCGCGACCGAAATGGGCCCGCTAGCCTATTAAAGTCCGAAAATAGCCAATTTTGACTGTTTTCTCACGCTGAGCCCGTTTTTGGCGTCCATTTGACGCACAACGCACTCAGTACACCAAAAATAGGTGTTCTCATTGCCAACCACACGGTCAAGTCCCGTGAAAAAAATTCGGGACACAACATCCTCCCCCACTAAAAGAGAGTTTCGTCCCCGAAACTAAAACACACCACGGCCAAAAAACCAACACACCCACAGCCTACCAAAAAGATAGAGCCCAACATCAGGAACATCATTAATCCCATCTCTCAGTTTAGAAAACAGCTAAAAACAGCGAAGAGTCCAAAAATCTCGAAAGGCCTGTGCCTTTACCCTATCAAATAAGAACAGGCTCCGGCACCGTCTCTATTTATGGAGTAGCTTTTCGAAGTTTTCGTCCCATTTGCGAGTCTCGGCGTAAAGACATGAAAATAGGAAGAGAAGGATTGAAGCTATCCCTGTTGTGGCTTCTGTCCCTGTTGTGGCTTCACAAACAACGGCTACGGTTTAGCACGACATCCTGAGGACACAACCTCAAGCCCTAACATCTAACTGCCCTAGTGGTGGCGTCTGTCCTTTGTCGCTGAAGCCATCGCTATAAGAAGAGTACTTCGGCAACCTGTGAAAATGAACTCCTCCAGTCCAACTCGCGGAAGTTCACTACTCTCATTCCACAATCAGTCGCCGCGTGATACCGCGCCAACCGGTCCATCCTATGCGCTCGGTCAAGTCTTGGAGCTGCCACCGAACCGTCACGTTTGCCGATATAGTCCCAAATCTCAACTGTATTGATCGTGCTCCACAACCCTCTTCTACTCACAGGATACGATCGAGAATCTAAACCATGAATACATGTAGCAACAATCCTATCTCTTATCCATGCAGAGATGCAAATGCTCTACTAACACATGTAGGAAATGCGGCGGTACCAAAATGCTCGAGTTCAACCAGTTGTAAGTAAAATCATACCTGCGACGACACGATCCGCTGCCGGGGTGTCCTCCACCTGGGCTGCGTAAACCCGCCCACTGGGCGCTGAAGGTCGTTGCTCCGTCTGTCTCGACGTCGTAGTCCAATCTGTCTAGCGGTGTACCGGAGGGACTTCCGCTTCCTAAATAGGTAAGGGGGAAGCTGTAGCAATGGGTCGCACTGACAAAATTGCTCGGGGCATGCTGCTCTAAAATGTCCTAACTCTCCACATAGGAAGACCGTCCTTGTCTCTGGTCACACTGTGACGGTGAATGTGGCCCGCCACAGATAACGCACCGATCCTGTCGCTGATGTCGATACTACTGCTGCCGGGGGTACTGCTGCTGAGACTGCCGTCACTGCTGATATTGCTGATACTACGGCTGCTGCTGGGGTCCACCAGATCTCTGGTGCCTCTGAAACCCACGATCCTCAGGGTGAAATCGTGGAGGTCTCGGAGGCTCCTGCCTACTCGTCTGTCCCCCGTCATCAAGCACTGGGCGCTTCACGCCCGAACTCACACCTAGGGCTGTGTCCCGCTCAGTAATCACCTCATTTCCTTGTTCCACATAAAGGGCCTGCTCCATCGAGGCCTCCAAAGTCTGTAGTCTGCGCGACCGAACAAACTGATAAATATCTCGGCGCAATCCCCGCTCGAACATGTAAATCCTATGTGCCTCATCCCTGGCCGCATGGGGTACGTTGTTCAGTAGTCGATTGAAATCCACAATGTACGCCTACACCGAACGGCTTCCCTTGTGGAGGTTCTTCAAATCCTCTTCCAGCTTTTGTCTGACGCTCTCGGGGAAAAAGGCTCCAAGAAGAAGACTACAGAACTCCGCCCACGTAAGCAACTGGGTCCCAGGCAGACCGACAGGTCGCACTCGGCGCCACCAAGCCTCGGCATTGTGCTCCAAAAAGTTTGTCGCCAAAGGCACCTGAAATCGCTCCTCAATAAAAAGGCTCTCGAAAAGTCGCTCCATAGCCGTGATCCAAGACACTGCCTCCCACGGCTCCAAACTCCGCCTAGAGAAATAAGGCGGGTCAAGCTGGTGAAACTTCATCAAGCGGTCTTGCCAATGGATGTAAATGGATCTTCAAGAGAAAATTTGGTTCAGATGGAAAGGTAGAGACCTATAAAGCAAGGCTTGTGGCGAAAGGTTATAGTCAACGAGAAGGTATTGATTATCAGGAGACCTTCTCGCCAGTGGCCATGTTAAAATCCATTCGAACCTTACTCGCTATAGCTGCACATTATGATTATGAAATATAGCAGATGGATGTGAAAACTGGCTTCCTTAATGGATATCTTGAGGAAGATATATATGGAACAGCCTCAAGGTTTCACCTCTAGCAATGATAATCATAAACTGTGCAAGCTTCAGAGATCTATATATGGATTAAAGCAAGCATCTCGAAATTGGAACACTCGTTTTAATGATGCAATCAAATCATTTGATTTCACTAGAAACGAGGAAGAACCATGTGTGTACAAAAAGACTAGTGGGAGTGCTGTCACATTTCTCATATTGTACGTGGATGATATACTTTTAATTGGGAACGACATTGGGATGATGTCATCGGTCAAATTGTAGCTATCTCAGAATTTCTCCATGAAAGACTTTGGTGATGCATCCTATATTTTAGGTATAAAGGTCTATAGAGACAGGTCTAGACGGTTGCTTGGCCTATCTCAAAGAATGTACATAGAGGAAGTACTGAAGAGATTCGGTATGGAAAATTCCAAAAGAGGTCTATTACCTCTCAGACATGGAATCTATCTTTCCAAGAAGATGTGTCCTAAAACACATGAGGAAAGAGAATGTATGAATAGAATTCCATATGCTTCAGCTATTGGGAGTCTAATGTACGCAATGCTATGTACGAGACCTGATATCGCACAAGCTGTGAGTGTCACAAGTAGATATCAATCTAACCCGGGTATGAAACACTGGGATGCAGTTAAAAATATCCTTAAGTATTTGAGAAGAACTAAGGATATGTGCCTAGTCTTTGGAGGTGGTGAGTTGAAGCTAGAAGGCTTCATAGATTTCGATTTTATGTCAGATGTTGATGATAGAAAGTCTACATCAGGGTATTTATTCATATGTAATGGCGGATCCATTATTTGGAAAAGTTCCAAACAAGCAACGACTGTCGATTCCACCATGGAGGCAGAATATATTGCTGCATCAGAAGCCTCAAAAGAATGTGTTTTGATTAGAAAGTTCGTTGCAGAACTCGGTGTGGTTCCAGCTATTAAGGAACCAATGCTGCTTTTCTGTGATAATAATAGCGCCATAGCGTTAGATAAGGAGCCAAGATCTCATCAGAAATCCAAGCATATTGAACGACACTATCATATAATCAGAGATTATATTGAAAGGAATGAAATAATCGTACAAAAGGTTGCTTCTGCTGACAATGTAGCAGACCCACTAACCAAAGCACTCACTCAACAAAAGCTGGAAGGCCATCTTGAGAAAATGGGTCTACACTATATGGGTGATTGGCTTTAGTGCAAGTGGGAGATTGTTAGTTATATGCTCTATAAGCCAATCGGTGACACAACTATAGGGTTTGTATCTTTGTATCTTTCATTAAATTAATAAATTGGCATTTATTTATTTATATTATTGTTAAATATATATATATGAATCATCCTTAGAATTAATGGTAAAAGAAACATATTTCTAAGATGTTAGGAATTTGAGACATGTATTCTTTTGTAATTAATTTTAAATGCTCCTGATCATAGGATTATCACGAGGGCGATGATAAATCCGGTTAGGTTAGTGTATACTGTGCTTTCCTTATGGGATGATGAGTCTTAAGTCATTAGTGTGGTGACACTAAAGCAAGTATACAGGTGAATGTTGGAGAACATTTTCACTGAGCGTGACCAATTATGAACAATCACATGGATGTCTACTCACTCGTCAGTAAATTGTTCCCTGCTGTAGTGGTGTGAGTGATCTTTTGACCTGAGGCACCACGGTTATCTTACGTATGGGTTACTGTAGTTTGACTGTGTAAATACTTTATACTCTAATCATGAGTTAAAGTCTACATATGTTGGCTACAGTGGATCATGCATAAAGATAGGTGTGTGTTAAGATGGAATCTATCACCCTCGGTAGAGAGGTAATTAATTATCGTATGCTATCTGTTCTTTAAGATATAAAAGTCTTTGGCCAAGGCAGTGTGATTTTATGAAAAGGAGTTTTCATATATCAGTTAATGATCAGATAAGATATATAATTGAGTAATGGGGTTTGACGAGTTATCCATAACCTCGGCTCAATTAGGGCAAGTGATAAAAGGATTTAATCACATGGTAACTACACCTAGAGGTTTAGTCTATTATTCATTCTATTTGGATTACCGCGACATACTGCTAGGTGTCACTCGTGGATTGTGGGACTCACATGAGTGATTAAGATAGTTAATCACACTCAATTGGGAGAGTCAAAAATATTTTGGTCTATCGAAAGGAGTTCCGATGGTGACACTTAAGGAGTCTAGTGTCATATCTCACAACCAGATAGAATTGAACCTATGTGGTCACACACAATAAAGGTTGAGTGTGATTTGTGCTTAGAGAATTTATAGAGACCATTTTGCTAAAATAACAAAGTTATTTGCTAAGCTAGTCAGCAATATATATATATATATATATATATATATATATATATATATATATATATATATATATATATATATATATATGCATATGCAGGGAAACCAATTAACTTAATGAAAGAAAACTTTCACTTATTAATTGATATTAAGTTATGAAAAGAGTTTTTATTTATTAACGACAAGTTTCTCTCTCTCTCTTTCTGCGTTTCCTCCTACCTAATGAATGAGAGGAGTTTAGTCTCCTCTCATTTATGGCTCATAAGCCTATAAAAGAGAGGAGTAATCTCCCTCAATAGGTAGTAATCATAGTGGTAATCATATGAGAAATCATATAAAGTAAAGTATAAGATAAAAGAGAGAAACTTCTCCTAATCATGTATAGAGTTCTCTTTAATCATTAGAGAGAAGTCTTCCACAATCACTGGTCTCTATATATTATAGTTAATTCTCTTGAAATTGCTAGCACAATTTGAGAATTAATTATTCTCCACATTGATACAAGAAATCACGAAAGGAGTTTCGAGATTGTATTATGTGAAGCACAGATCCCGGAGCAGCCTTGTGTGGATACACATAGAGGCCGAACAGTTGTGCGGCTCAAAAGATCAGAAGTTCATATCTAATATCAACTGAGATACAATTTCGGTAATCAGCAAAGGTTAAAATTCTAACCCTTCTTCTAATTAGATTAGAATAATAATTTTTGTGTGTTACACGAGATGATCTTGATATATACATATATTTATACTAATATCATAAATGTTATGATGTTAAATATTATATGATTAGATAATATTTATAAATAAAATTTATTTTCGCTGCATTAAATGCGCATGCACGCACATCTGTTTTCCTTACAGTGGTATCAGAGCCACCCTCGTACAACCACAAAAATTATTCCTATCATTGATTTAGATTTTGGGTTATATGAGTTAACCCTAATGCGATTTTTGAAAATTTTATATTTCATACCTATGATGTGTGAAAATAATTTGTGATGATAATAATTAAGACCACACACGTATATAATTAATATACTGTTATTATTATTTTTATTTTTATCTTATGATGGTTAATTAATTAAGTTAATATGCAACTAATAGAAGAGTTTTAATTGCATATAACTTAATCAATTAATGTATTAAGATTATATTCACATGTTAAATGGAATTACAAATGATCGAGCATGAGATGCACTATATGATCAGATTTCATCATGTAATTTGGGCTTATTTTATCATCATCTTTTAATATAAATTTATATTAGATGAAAAATATAATTGCATTGGATGCAATTTGAAAGTAAGATCTGATGAGACTGGAATAATAACAAATAATATTAAGTTGTAAAGAAGAGTGATGTGAATACTCTATCATGGCCTTCTATCGTTATAAGATGTGAGCGTTTTTTTTTTTTTTAGTTGAGTGGTACGCATGGTTACATGGGCCACTTGCACGAAGAAAGCGCCACCACCTTATTAACATTTGATGTTGTATTACAAAATTAGTATTGTACCCAATAACTGTTAGGTGAGGGTTTAATATTAATTTTATTCATATATTGAACGGTAGGTCAAACTTAACTAGGATGTGAGACCAATAACTGTTAGGTGATGCTTTTATGTCCTAGAGACCAAAGAATGATTGCAATATGTTTTTGAAACATTGGGCAAGAGTTGTCCACTCATCGAATTATTAATTACCAATAACTGTTAGGTGAGGTAATTTACAAAAATCGGTGAGAGCGCAATTCCCACTAGAAACCAATTTAAGAGGTTTCTGTTTCTTCACTAAAGGAGTGTAAAAATTCATAAAATTTAGTGGGAGATACCATTTGATTAAAAGTCCATAATCAAATGGAATAATGGAAGAAACATAACTAATTGAATATCTTTACCTTTTGCAGAATATGGCTACCTCTAACCCTCTCACTCAAATTCTTGATGCCAACCGCTTGACCGGTCCTAATTTTTCTGATTGGCTACGAAACTTGAGAATTGTTCTCAACTTTGAAAAAATTGCTTATATTTTGACCACTACTGCTCCTGAACTTCCAGCTGATGATAATGAGCAGCAGAGAGCTACCTATGAAAAATATGAGCGACCGGGAGTACAAAAGCCAAAGGTGCTGAGCAACAACGAGTAGCGAAAGTGCGGAGTGGTCGGAAGGCATGACAAGAGTTCGTGGTGGAGTAAGTAGATATGCGAAGTAGCCGAGGACAAGCTTACCTCGACGAAAGGCTCGAAAACTCGTGGAGACCACGGTGATGGCTTGACGTTATGTGATTGCGGGGGCACTTGTGAGGCAAAAGTTGTGTGCGGGAAAGGCACAAGACAGGCATAAGTACTCATCCCCTTGAGTTGAAGCTCCCTAGCTCTGATACCAACTGTCACAGACTTAAGCTTTTCGCCTAGCAAAAGTTCGTGCGGCGCTCGCCTTCCTGCTCGAAGAGGGCAAACCTTGCTCTCTGTTTGCTAGCCCGGACCTTTGCACCCTACGACTAAATGCAAAAAATAGAGAAAAGAGAAAGGAGTAGTGGTTCCGCAGAAAAACTAAGTACTCTCTGTGATGATCCGGACTTCCGCAGGAACTGTTGCAACATTAAACAATGACTGTAGGAAGCTTATACGGTGTAACGGAACTTGTAGAGTCGTAAACGGATATTAGAAATAGACTCGGCGCGAAAATCGGATCAAGTGGGCTTTTCCGGGGGTTTTCGGCAAAATTTCGGATGAGAATTTGGCGAAACGGATGGCGGATTTGGACTCAGCGCGCGAAAACGATCAAAATGGTTGTCACGCCCCCGGGGGTTTTTGAGTCTATCCAAGCGGAAAATCGTGTGTATCTTTTTTTTCTTCTTAACAAGGTAATTTAAACCTCATCCCTGGTGCGTGCCAGACCGCCACATACACAAATTCTCCCTGTCCGCGGACAGAGTCTCCTTTGTATATGCACGGCGTCTCATTTACAACCACATACAACAATCATCAACCATCAACCATACAATAGATATTCAACATCAAGCGGAATATTAAAGCGGCATCAATGTTTAGAAAGGATAAAGCCAGTAATTGCAAAACCCGTGCCCACACGGCACTTCGTTTTGGGAAAACCCTTTTCGAAATCATTTGGTTTATCATGAAAACATGCTGCATAAGAAACATCATCAAAAGAACCAAACTATAAAAGTACAACTCATCCACAGTGCTAAATACTACATGTCCACGAATATTACTACCCGCAAGCAAATTAACTAAAATAAGCGTAAGAGAACTGAGATAATAACAATAACCAAGTGTTCTGACTACGGGCCTCGCGACGCAGTCTCAACAATCTCCCGGCTAACGCCCCTCGTAGCGCCTGTCACGGAGTGGGTAATGTCAGTGACAAACAAAGTAGAAGTCTAAAAGCAATAAGGAATAAGGAGCAAACCGATAACACCAGAACCATTTCGCTAAAACCCTGCACATATTAATTTGGGCACCAACCCCAAAACATTTGTCGGAGAGACTAAAGTCTCCCCTCGTGCGCAAACACCTACTTTGATGCATTTACCCCTTTCGCGGTGCTGGTGTGCTATTCCCAGCGGGCGCGAAGGGGTCCTCACGGCACCCACACTTTTGTGAGGATCACGGGTCATAAGAGACCACTCTTCCGAAAAAGTACACCCATGCGGAGGCCAATCCGCCTGTGTACGTGCAGCATCCCAAAACGGATTTGCCGAGATCGGCGTGTCATGAGCATTGCGACCGCAGCCGCTTCCATTGTTAGATAAAAACACGATTATGCGAAAGGTTAAACTGTCCATCTACTTTGTTAGATAAATTGAGAGCACTTTAATGACGATAGATGCACTTACTGCACTGGCTGTATTTACAGCAACCGTACCCACCTATTTGGAGAGAGATCGGAACACCCGAATCTTTCGCGCACCCCCGCTGCGCGTCTGGACCTAAAGAAAGTCCGCACGGATAACTATAGTCAAAAACGTGTACTAACATCCGAAAACACAAGACCCACTTTACTCTTTTCGACGGGAAAGTCCAACAAAACTCAATCCTCAATCGGTAGCCCACTCGGGACGTCCCTGGTTAGACCAAGAAGGCCCCGACGGCGGAAATGATGAGAAAAGAGACCCGACGGCGCGTCCCCGACGATTTCATCGAGGCGCGGAGCGTCGGCGAAATTAGCACCCGACATAATAAAATAATGATCAAGAAGGTCCCAAGTGGGCATGCCAAGGAAGCCACGGAAATAACGATCCCAACGGCGAAAACGGCGCTCAAAACGGTGGAAAAACGGACCCAAACGGAGCCACCGAACTTTGGGCTGTCGGGTGGTGCACAGGGCAGGCGCGGACCGGGTTTACAGCATCGGCGGCCGCGCGGAATGCGCCGGGTGCACGCAGGAAGCGTGCACCGCGCATTCTGGGCCGGGCCGGTGCGCGACACGAGCGCGCACCGGGCTCACGGCCGCACGGGCCTCCCGCACACACCGGGTGCACGCTGTTGCGTGCACCGCGCCTGAGCGGGCTGGGCCGGCGCACGAAAGCGTGCGCCGGGTCTGCGGCTTCCGCGCCTTGGGGCGTGCGCCGGGTGCACGCTCTGGCCCGTGGACCGCGGGCTGAGGAACCCGTACGGGGTGAACAGTAATGCCCTTTTTTTTTTTGGTTTTCTTCTCCGTTTTCGCTCCCGTTTCGCGATTTCTTCTCCGTTTTCGCTCCCGTGCGACTCCGGCGAAGACCCCGCGACCATGGTAACGACGGCGGCGGCCTCCCGTTTCACAACGGCGGCGGCGGCCTCCCGTTATCCCACTACGTTCCAATGGGACATCCCCAAAAATTCCCGAATAAATACACGATAATTCTAATGACTAAACCAACGATCGACGAACAACCAAAACGTCGATCGGAGGTCCGATAACAAGAACCCGATTAAAAACCACCAAGAACTCAACGAAAGAGATGACGGAAAAATCCCAAATAATTTAAATAAATTATTTTACTAACCGAAGATCGACGGGAAGGTTGTCCGGTCGCGTTCTTGCCTTCGGTTCGGTGTCCGGGAAGATCGGGCTCCTTCTCTTTCTCCTTTCCCTTTCTTCCGGCTAGGGTTCCGTCTTTTCTTTTTTCCCTTCTCTCCGATTAGGGTTTTTATTTTCTTTTCTTTTCCTTTCCGATACTCGGGATCCCTTATATAGTCGTACTTTACCTTTAATTAATTCCTCTTTAATTCGTACGTAAGAGAATTAATTAATTTTCCGTCTGGGATAATTAATTAACTAATTAATTATCCCCCACGAGATAAACCACCTTATCTCTAACAGGTGCAAGATATTTAGCACGGATTCCGATGCACGACTAATTACCATATCACTTTGGATCCCGTTCAGGGGGTTCCCGATATCGGATTTCAGATCCGATCGCGCCGTCGGCTTTCTTTTTCCGCGCTCTATCGCAGAAAAATACTAGCATCTCACAATGGCCAACTTCAAGAATTGAATAATTTTATTTCACTTAAAGGCTTAAATGACTATACCTAAGTCAAAAATACCCCGAAAGGCCGGATCACTACACCACTCACACTTTATAAAAAGTTTCGTCCCGAAACTTAAGTACAAACCCCACTAATCAATTCGGGGAAACATTCCCTTATCTTCGATTCCAGTTCCCACGTCGCCTCGCGCTCTTCGTGGTTGCTCCACTGGACCTTCACATAGGGGATAGTTCGATTGCGCAACTTCTTGTCCTCTCTCGCCAAAATCCGCACCGGCGTCTCCTCGACGCTTAAATCCTCTCGCAACTCGATGGTGGAGGCATCCAAGGCATGAGAGGGATCAGCTAGGTATTTCCGGAGCATTGAGACATGGAATACGTTATGGACTCGTTCGAGATTCGGCGGCAGAGCTAATCGGTACGCCACCGGTCCTATGCGTTCTAGGATCTCGAACGGTCCTACGTACCTCGGGCTTAACTTTCCTTTTATGCCGAAGCGGCGGTTCCCCTTGGAGGGCGAAACTCGGAGCATCACATGTTCACCCACCATGAACTCTAAGTGTCTGCGTCTGTTGTCCGCGTAGCTTTTCTGTCTGCTCTGGGCGGTCTGTAGTCTTTGTCTAATCAACCGCACCTTTGCTTCGGTCTCCTCCACCAAATCTGGCCCCAGAAACTTACGCTCACCCAGGTCGTCCCAGCATATTGGAGACCGACAGCGGCGCCCGTACATGGCCTCGTATGGTGCCATCTGAATGCTGGCCTGGTAACTGTTATTATAGGCAAATTCCACTAGGGGCAAACACCGTGCCCATCCTTCGCCCAGGTCTAAAACGCATGCCCGAAGCATGTCCTCCACAATTTGTATCACCCGCTCTGATTGTCCGTCGGTCTGCGGGTGAAAAGTTGTACTGAAGTGCAACTTGGTTCCCATTGCTCGCTGCAGGCTCTGCCAAAAGTTTGACACAAATCGTGTGTCCCCGTCCGACGTGATGGACGTCGGCACCCCATGCAACCTTACTATCTCGTTGATGTAGGTTTGCGCCAGTCGTTCCCGCGCCCATGTCGTGTGTATGGGCAGAAAGTGGGCCGATTTCGTCAGACGGTCCACGATTACCCATATTGCATCATGTCCCTGTGACGATCTCGGGAACCCGGTCACAAAATCCATGGTAATCATGTCCCACTTCCACACGGGTACCGGTAAGGGTTGCAATTTTCCTGCTGGACGCTGGTGCTCGGCCTTCGCTCGTTGGCACACCAGGCAGTGTGCCACAAACCGAGTCACGTCTCCCTTCATTTTGGGCCACCAGAAGGTCTGTTTGACGTCCTTGTACATCTTCGTTCCCCCGGGATGCGCTGTATATGGAGCGGTATGCGCCTCCCGCAGGATTTCCTCTTTGAGTTCCGGTAGATCCGGCACGCAGATTCGTCCCCGAAATCGTATCGTGCCGTCGGAGTTTACTGCGAAGTCACCTCCTTGGTCGGCAGTCACTCTACTTCGCACCAGCTGGAGTTGGTCATCAGTTGACTGCCCCTCAAGAATTCTGTCAAGCAGGGTAGGTCTGACCACCAGTGTCAGAAGTCGTCCGACTGTACCCGCTGGTACTACCTCTAGTCTTAATTGCGAAAATTCCGCAATCAGACTATCTTGTTGGGTGATGGCACTTACCCCTGCTTTCTCGGCCTGCCCCTTACGGCTCAGGGCGTCGGCCACCACGTTTGCCTTTCCCGGGTGGTAGTGGATCGTTAAATCGTAATCCCTCAATAGCTCGAGCCACCGTCTTTGTCGCAAATTTAACTCCTTTTGGGTGAAAAGGTACTTAAGACTTTTATGATCTGAGTACACATTGCAGTGTGCCCCATACAAGTAGTGTCTCCAAAGCTTGAGGACGAACACAACCGCTGCGAGTTCCAAATCGTGCACGGGATAGTTTCGCTCGTATTATTTGAGCTGCCTTGACGCATAGGCTATAACCTTTCCCCGTTGCATGAGCACTCCACCCAGTCCATTTCGCGACGCATCGCAATACACTTCATAATCCTCCCCTGGTTCCGATAGGGCGAGAATCGGAGCTCGCGTCAATCTATCCTTGAGCTCCTCGAAGCTCCTCTGACATTTGTCCGTCCAGATGAACTTTTCCCCCTTTTTAGTCAAACGGTTTAAGGGGGTGGCTATCTTGGAGAAACCCTCCACGAAGCGCCGGTAGTACCCGGCTAATCCTAGAAAGCTTCGAACCTCTGTTACCGTCGTCGGTTGGGACCAGTCCGTCACCGAATCTATCTTCTTCGGATCGACTGCGACTCCAGCCGCTGAGATTACGTGCCCCAAGAAGCCAACCTCTCGGAGCCAAAACTCACACTTTTTGAGTTTGGCGTAGAGTTTCTATTCCCGTAGGGTCTGGAGGACTGTGCGCAGATGTTCTTCATGTTCCACGTCTGTACGGGAGTAGATGAGGATATCGTCGATGAAGACCACCACGAATAAATCCAGGAAGGGTTTGAATACCCTGTTCATCATGTCCATGAACACTGCCGGGGCATTCGTGAGCCCGAACGGCATTACTGTAAATTCGTAATGACCGTAGCGAGTCCGAAAAGCCGTTTTGGGGATGTCCTCCCCCTTGACCTGGACCTGATGATAGCCCGACTGCAGGTCAATCTTTGAAAACACCGTCGCCCCCTGTAGTTGGTCGAAGAGGTCGTCGATCCTTGGCAGGGGGTACTTGTTCTTAACGGTGACCTTATTTATCTCCCGGTAGTCGATACTCAACCGGAGACTTCCGTCCTTCTTCCTCACAAACAGGACGGGCGCGCCCCAGGGCGACGCGCTAGGTCTGATGAAGCCCTTATCCAAAAGGTCCTCCAACTGTGCCTTGAGTTCCTTCAACTCCGCGAAGGCCATCCTGTACGGTGCCTTGGTGATGGGTTTGGTGCCGGGAAGTAGTTCAATAGGGAAGTCGACTTCTCGTTCCGGCGGCGCTCTGGGGAGCTCTGCCGGAAACACGTCCGGAAATTCCCTTACCACGGGACCGCTGATCCTTATCTGGGGAGCGGCCCTGAACTACCTATCGGCCCATTGGGTTCTCGGCTGCAAGGCATAGGGTGGAGCCTATTTATTCCTTGCATGGCCCTTAACGGGCCCCGAGTACACAAGGTTCTCCTATGCTTCGAAGCTCGCCCGCGCACATCGGCCGGGGGAGGCTTCGCCTAATACTTAAGGATTCTAGAGAGAGGGAGCGAGAGAGAGAGCGTCTAATAGGGGTAGCAGGCTAAGGTGTGACCGGTGCTCCTAATCTAAGAGGGAAAAGTGAAACCAAAATTTTACCTGCCGTTACTAGGTCTGGGACGTCGCGTCCTCCACTGCAGTATCCCGGGGAGCCCGTCCACAAAGAGACGGGCCTTGTGGGGTTCATCTCGTATAACAAACGGGACGCAGTTAACCAATCTTACAAACTCCCTTTGATATTCCATGACCGAGCGGTTCCCTTGTCTAATGTTCTTCAGGTCGTCTTCCAATTGCCGCTTGACGCTATCGGAGAAGAAAGCGTCAAAAAGTTCCTCTCTAAAGGCCGTCCATGTCGGTAGCGGGTCGTTTGTAGTTGGATCCGGGCGTACCGTCTTCCACCAGATGCGTGCATTCCCTTCGAGGAAGTGGACGGCTAGTGGAACCCGCTCGTGTTCCTCCATCAGTAGGTCCTCGAAGAGTTTTTCCATGGTACCCACCCATTTCTCGACGACCCATGGATCGGTCGTCTCTCCCTCAAAAGTGGGAGGGTCATGCTTCTTGAACCTAGTCAAATTCGTCCTGACCCTTTCTCGCGTCGTTCGTTGCTCCGTGATCCCTCCTACAGAGGCGGACCCCCCGAGGGTAGGGGTCGTTCCTGCCTCCCCTGCTGTCGCTCCCATCACGGGCCCCGTGGTCGTCGGAGTAGGTACATCCCTTGGGGATGGGGGCTGTTCCGTCGTCGTGCCACCCGTCCCTTGCGGTCCCGTAGTGGGTGCGGTGGCTTCGGGCGGAGGGGTCGGATCGCGCTCGGCTGGCGCGGTTGCCTGTTGCTGCGTCAGGTGACGAACCTGCTCCGTCAGCGTCGCTAATTGCCCGGCCATTTCCCGCAGTTGTTGTCGGAGGAGCTGGTTTTCTGCGGTGGTCGGGGTCACTCTGTCCGCGTCCGCATTCTCGGTGGACGATCTAGTCCGGGCCATCGTCCGCTATAGACAAAGAAACCACGTTAACCCTAAGGTTATAACCCTAACACCCTGTCTTACGATTACACCTACATTACGTTCCCCTTTTCCCCGTACTCTCACGTACTACGCACCTATACCTTGGTTATCTCATGTCTAATTTGCTTGTGGTACCCTACACTGTGGATGTGGATCACGTCTACTATGGTTATGGTTGTTTCTTCTCTGATACCATTTTATCTGTCACGCCCCCGGGGGTTTTTGAGTCTATCCAAGCGGAAAATCGTGTGTATCTTTTTTTTCTTCTTAACAAGGTAATTTAAACCTCATCCCCGGTGCGTGCCAGACCGCCACATACACAAATTCTCCCTGTCCGCGGACAGAGTCTCCTTTGTATATGCACGGCGTCTCATTTACAACCACATACAACAATCATCAACCATCAACCATACAATAGACATTCAACATCAAGCGGAATATTAAAGCGGCATCAATGTTTAGAAAGGATAAAGCCAGCAATTGCAAAACCCGTGCCCACACGGCACTTCGTTTTGGGAAAACCCTTTTCGAAATCATTTGGTTTATCATGAAAACATGCCGCATAAGAAACATCATCAAAAGAACCAAACTATAAAAGTACAACTCATCCACAGTGCTAAATACTACATGTCCACGAATATTACTACCCGCAAGCAAATTAACTAAAATAAGCGTAAGAGAACTGAGATAATAACAATAACCAAGTGTTCTGACTACGGGCCTCGCGACGCAGTCTCAACAATCTCCCGGCTAACGCCCCTCGTAGCGCCTGTCACGGAGTGGGTAATGTCAGTGACAAACAAAGTAGAAGTCTAAAAGCAATAAGGAATAAGGAGCAAACCGATAACACCAGAACCATTTCGCTAAAACCCTGCACATATTAATTTGGGCACCAACCCCAAAACATTTGTCGGAGAGACTAAAGTCTCCCCTCGTGCGCAAACACCTACTTTGATGCATTTACCCCTTTCGCGGTGTTGGTGTGCTATTCCCAGCGGGCGCGAAGGGGTCCTCACGGCACCCACACTTTTGTGAGGATCACGGGTCATAAGAGACCACTCTTCCGGAAAAGTACACCCATCCGGAGGCCAATCCGCCTGTGTACGTGCAGCATCCCAAAGCGGATTTGCCGAGATCGGCGTGTCATGAGCATTGCGACCGCAGCCGCTTCCATTGTTAGATAAAAACACGATTATGCGAAAGGTTAAACTGTCCATCTACTTTGTAAGATAAATTGAGAGCACTTTAATGACGATAGATGCACTTACTGCACTGGCTGTATTTACAGCAACCGTACCCACCTATTTGGAGAGAGATCGGAACACCCGAATCTTTCGCGCACCCCCGCTGCGCGTCTGGACCTAAAGAAAGTCCGCACGGATAACTATAGTCAAAAGCGTGTACTAACATCCGAAAACACAAGACCCACTTTACTCTTTTCGACGGGAAAGTCCAACAAAACTCAATCCTCAATTGGTAGCCCACTCGGGACGTCCCTGGTTAGACCAAGAAGGCCCCGACGGGGGAAATGATGAGAAAAGAGACCCGACGGCGCGCCCCCGACGATTTCGTCGAGGCGCGGAGCGTCGGCGAAATTAGCACCCGACATAATAAAATAATGATCAAGAAGGTCCCAAGTGGGCATGCCAAGGAAGCCACGGAAATAACGATCCCAACGGCGAAAACGGCGCTCAAAACGGTGGAAAAACGAACCCAAACGGAGCCACCGAACTTTGGGCTGTCGGGTGGTGCACAGGGCAGGCGCGGACCGGGTTTACAGCATCGGCGGCCGCGCGGAATGCGCCGGGTGCACGCAGGAAGCGTGCACCGCGCATTCTGGGCCGGGCCGGTGCGCGACACGAGCGCGCACCGGGCTCACGGCCGCACGGGCCTCCGGCACACACCGGGTGCACGCTGTTGCGTGCACCGCGCCTGAGCGGGCTGGGCCGGCGCACGAAAGCGTGCGCCAGGTCTGCGGCTTCCGCGCCTTGGGGCGTGCGCCGGGTGCACGCTCTGGCTCGTGGACCGCGGGCTGAGGAACCCGTACGGGGTGAACAGTAATGCCCTTTTTTTTTTGGTTTTCTTCTCCGTTTTCGCTCCCGTTTCGCGATTTCTTCTCCGTTTTCGCTCCCGTGCGACTCCGGCGAAGACCCCGCGACCATGATAACGACGGCGGCGGCCTCCCGTTTCACAACGGCGGCGGCGGCCTCCCGTTAACCCACTACGTTCCAATGGGACATCCCCAAAAATTCCCGAATAAATACACGATAATTCTAATGACTAAACCAACGATCGACGAACAACCAAAACGTCGATCGGAGGTCCGATAACAAGAACCCGATTAAAAACCACCAAGAACTCAACGAAAGAGATGACGGAAAAATCCCAAATAATTTAAATAAATTATTTTACTAACCGAAGATCGACGGGAAGGTTGTCCGGTCGCGTTCTTGCCTTCGGTTCGGTGTCCGGGAAGATCGGGCTCCTTCTCTTTCTCCTTTCCCTTTCTTCCGGCTAGGGTTCCGTCTTTTCTTTTTTCCCTTCTCTCCGATTAGGGTTTTTATTTTCTTTTCTTTTCCTTTCCGATACTCAGGATCCCTTATATAGTCGTACTTTACCTTCAATTAATTCCTCTTTAATTCGTACGTAAGAGAATTAATTAATTTTCCGTCTGGGATAATTAATTAACTAATTAATTATCCCCCACGAGATAAACCACCTTATCTCTAACGGGTGCAAGATATTTAGCACGGATTCCGATGCACGACTAATTACCATATCACTTTGGATCCCGTTCAGGGGGTTCCTGATATCGGATTTCAGATCCGATCGCGCCGTCGGCTTTCTTTTTCCGCGCTCTATCGCAGAAAAATACTAGCATCTCACAATGGCCAACTTCAAGAATTGAATAATTTTATTTCACTTAAAGGCTTAAATGACTATACCTAAGTCAAAAATACCCCGAAAGGCCGGATCACTACAATGGTATATTTACTTTATTTTTCGGCGCAAAGGTACTGTTCACCGGAACAGTAATTCCGGCAGACGGAATCACTATTCCGGCACCGGCGGCGACGGCGGTGAGCGGCGGAGCACGGCGGAGCGCGGCAGAGCGCGGCGGAGCACGGCGCGGGCAGCGCGGGCAGGCGCGGGCAGCGCGGGCAGGCGCGGGCAGGCGCGCAGGCAGCGGGGTCCACGGACAGGCGCGTGCACCGGGAGCACCGAAGATTCCTTTTGCCACGTGGCGTCTTCTAATTGGTTGGACGGCTTCTAGAAGGCGGCGTTGTCTGTGACACGTGGCAGCACCCCATTGGCCGACATTTTCCGGAAGACCCGGCGCGGGGACCGGGCACGTGCACCCGGGTGACACGTGGCGGTTTCTGAGTGGCCCTTGCATGGATGTTTGCTGTTTTGTGGACACGTGGCGTATTCTGGTTGGTCGGTTTGGTGTTTCCGGTTTTGGCCGGATTTCGTGTGGAGCCCAAGAAGATTCCTTGGCCCATTATAAATCCCCCTCCCTCTTCACCCTACGATTCCAAATTGTAGAGAGAGAATCAGAGGTTGTGATCTATATGAAAGTTGTTCCTCTCTCTCTTCTCTCTCTCCCCTAGAAATTTCAGAATTTTTGGAGTTACCCATAGCGAGTTATCTGCGACGCGGCGCACTGCGACGATTTCCTTTTTCAGCCCATTTTCCGTCGCAGTTCAGTCAAAAAGTCCCTGTGTTATAACCAGGAGGAATTTTTGAACAATTTTTGCGGCAGCGCGTTCCTAAGAGGTAAGGCTTCGATTTTTGTGTTGATCACTTCGCTCCGTTTCGTACTTTTGGCACGATTCCCGAGGCCTCTTTGACCCCCCTTTTTGCTGTGGTGTGATTTGGACAGCATCGACTTCTCTAATTTATATCTTGAGCTAGGAGCATCGGATCGAGGCGTTTAAAGAGTCGATTTCGATCTACTCGTCGCAAGGAACGCAACAGTAATTTTTCTGGATTTTTTTGAGCACAGTACAGAAGTGAAATGCCTCGTTTTCCGTGCTGTTTGGAAAAATAGCAAAAGCTGTGTTTTTATGAATAGTATATTTACACCTTGTGCAATGTGTGTTGCTGTAGGGCACCGTTTTCGGCAGACAGCAGTTTTAGGGGACTGTGGACAGCCAGGAGACTATCTGAGTGTAGTGCACGCTTTTCAAGGTGGGCGGTTGTTGCTTACCTCATTTTTGACTAACTCACTGGGAGTATTAGAGATCCCCTATTTCAAAACTGATAATCGGTATTCCAATGGTGAATGGGACATGAATAGACCCCACAAATTAAATGACAGCTCATTTACGATAAATTGAGACACTATGGTTGGGACGAACTTCCCTAAAATTAAATGTGACAATTGATGAGAACCATACATTTGACCCCACAGACAGTTTATTTTGGGACACTACGGTTGGGACGAACTTCCCTAAAAATTAAATATGACAATTGATGAGAACCATACATTTGACCCCACAGACAGTTTATTTTGGGACACTGTGGTTGGGACGAACTTCCCTAAAATTAAATGTGACAATTGATGAGAACCATACATTTGACCCCACAGATAACTTATTTTGGGACACTGTGGTTGGGACAGAGGCTATAATCTTGCATGCAAATAACATTTATATCGGTACAGTAAATCAATCTTTTTTAAATATTTGACACCTTTCTACAGCTTTTAAATAGTACCATTGCATGCTTGCTTGGACATCTAATTAGACACTATTTATTGCTACACTATCATATTGGGGCTTGACATGTTCTATTGCTCTCCTTTGCATTTAGATGCTTGTTTGGGATAGTGTAGTCGAGATTGTACTAGATTGTGGACTTGTATTGCGGTAACCGCGGACATTAGGCGGTTGACCGGATGTTTATCTTTGCATCAGATTGAGGTTGAGTCTTGTCGATCAGATTGGGGATCGGGCTTTTTCTAGTGGATGGAGTTTCCTACTTATTGAGTACTATTGCATCAGATTGGGTATCAGGTCTCTTTAGTGGATGGTTTTTCCCACTTTGATCAGAGTCGTGATCCAGTCCTGCTGTTTTATGGCACTTACGATACTTATCACTGAGATACTTTACTCGTGTGGGTCGCTCCCCTCGAGTGCCACTCCGGAGTGTGCGACAGACAGACTTTGAGTCCTTGAGACTCCTATTTCCTATCGGTGTTATGGATTGGCCGACATACCCGATTTGGCAGGCAAGGCACAGCAGGCAGTACCAGCCCTTACTGGTTCACTGATTGGGTTATTTCAGGCAGGCATGTTAGGTATTGATGCATACATTCAGTCCCTTTGTACTACATGGCATTTAGAGGCATAGTAGAGGTAATTTCCTTTCACCAGCAGCCGTTATAGCTTACCACTCATCTTCCTTTTTGCCTCTAGTAGTCCTAGTGGGTGCGTCAGAGTTGAGGTTTTGCCCACTAGGGGAGGCTACTGGTTTATCTGGTAGTTCTCACTCCCATTGTTGTTCCTCTCTTTCTTCTCCTTTATTTTTGCAGAGTCGTCTGCGGGAGCTGCTAGGCCATCGGCAGCTGATCGAGGTAAGGGGATCGCCGAATAGATAGATCTCCTGTGAGACTGAGGGTTGTTAGACAGATGCTGTACCCTTCACTCAGACTGTGGTATTTTTCTTTCATTTTGGGTCTGGCTTTCGCCAGCTGGTTGTACTATTCTGGTGAGCTGGGAGATTATTGTATTTATTACAGCTTTATTTTTAGTTCCAGTCTGAGATACTATGTGGTTCTTCTATTTCAGCTCTGTATTATGCTCTTTTATTATACATCTTATATCTGAGCAGGTTACCAGCACTTCGTGTACGCGGGAAGTTCCATGTGCACGGCGGATCTGTAGACGGACCTGGGGTCTGGTTTACACCCCAGGGCGTGACACTCTCTTTACTTAGAAAATAACAACTACAAGATACAACTCTCTCTTATTGTTTTGGCCTTAGCCAACTCCCCTATTTATAGTGTCACGCCCCGGGGTGTAACCCAGACCCCGGGTCCGTCTACAGATCCGCCGTGCACACGGAACTTCCCGCGTACACGAAGCACTGGTAACCTGCTCAGATATCAGATGTATAATAAAAGAGCATAATACAGAGTTGTAATAGAAGAACCACATAGCATCTTAGACTGGAACTAAAAATAAAGCTGTAATAAATACAATAATCTCCCAGCTTACCAAAATAGTACAACCAGCTGGCGAGAGCCAGACCTAAAATAAACGAAAAATACCACAGTCTGAGTGAAGGGTACAACATCTGTCTAATATCAACTATCAGTCTCACAGGAGATCTATCTACTCAGCTATCCCCTTACCTCGATCAGCTGCCGATGGCCTAGCAGCTCCCGCAGACGACTCTGCAAAATAAAGGAGAATGAAGAGACAAAAAATAACAATGGGGGTGAGAACTATCAGATAAACCAGTAGCCTCCCCTAGTGGGTAAAAACCTCAACTCTGACGCACCCACTAGGACTACTAGAGGCGAAGGGAAAGGTGAAGTGGTAAGGTACATAAGATGCTGAAACAGGAAAACTACCACTACTATGCCTCTAATGCGGTACTGGCTATCAAAACTGTATGCATGCATTAGTAAACAGAAACTGTCCAAAATAACCCAATCCGTCATACGATCGGTACTGCCTGCTCTGCTCTCATCATCGGGCAATAACCGCGCCGATGTGATAGCAAAAACTGTCAATATCTGTCTGGCCCCAGCCTCCGGAGGGGAACTCGAGGGGAGCGACCCGCACGAGTAAAGCATCACCGGGCAATAACCGCGCCGGTATGATAAGTCTCAAAAGCAGGACTGGATCATGACTATGATCAAAGTGGGAAACTCCATCCACTACAGAAACCCAATCCCCAGCTGATGCAAAAATAAACCAGACTCAACCCCAGTCTGATGCAAGGATAAACATTCGGTCGACCGCCTACTGTCCGCAGTCACAGTAATACCCCACAAGTCCACAATCTAGTACAATCTCGACTACACTATCCCAAACCCCTGCTCATACTCGAGCAACAAGCATCTGAATGCAAAGGAGAGCAATAAAACATGTCAAGTCCCAATATGATAGTGTAGCAATAAATAGTGGCTAACTAGATGTCCAAGCATGCAATTGTACTTTTTAAAAGCTGTAGAAAGGTGTCAAATATTTATTTTTAAAAAGATTGATTTATTGTACTGATATAAAAGTTTTTTGCGTGCGAGATTATAGCCTTTGTCCCAGCCACAGTGTCCCAAAATAAGCTATCTGTGGGGTCATATGTTTGGTTCTCATCAATTGTCACATTAAATTTTAGGGGAGTTCTAATAATCCCAGTGACCCTGTCCTGTGGGGTCATATGTATGGTTCTCAGATAAAGTATCAATTGTCACATTAATTTTTACGGAAGTTCCAATAATCCCAGTGAGCTAGTAAAAAATGAGGTAACCAACAACCGCCCACCTCGAGCAGCTCAAACCACACTCCAAAAAGCCTCCTAGCTGTCCACAGTCCTCAAATCCCACAAATCAGTGCACAACTGTACATAACAACGCACCCGGTATAAATACAAATCCCAAAAATACAATATTTGCTGCTTTTCAAATAGCACTGAAAAAGAGGAGTTTTTCACCTCTGTACAGTGCTCAGAAAAATCCAGAAAAATTACGGTTGCGTTCCATGCGACGAGTAGATTGAAATCGACTCTTTAAACCCCTTGATCTAATGCTCCTAGCTCAAGATAAAAATCAGAGAAGTAGATGCTGTCCAGAAATTACCACAGCAAAAAGGGGGGTAAAAGAGGCCTCGGGAACCGTGCCAAAAGTGCGAAATGGAGCAAAGTGATCAACACGGAAATCGAAGCCTTACCTCTTAGGAACGCGTTGCTGCAAAAATCGTTCAAAAATTCCTCCTGGTTAGCACACAGAGATTTTTTTGACTGAACTGCGACGGAAAATGGGCTGAAAAAGGAAATCGTCGCAGTGCGCCGCGTCGCAGTGCGCCGCGTCGCAGATAACTTACTATCGGTAACTCCAAAAATTCTGAAATTTTTAAGAGAGTGAGAGAAGAGAGAGAGGAATAATTTTCATAGAGGGCACATGCTCTGTTTCTCTCTCTACAACTCGGAAATCGAGGTGAGAAAGGGAGAGGGGGGAGAGATTCCATATATAATGGGCCAAGGAATCTCTTGGGCTCCACACGGGATCCGGACAGAACAGGAAACACCAAAACGCACCAACCAGGATGCGCCACGTGTCCACAACACAGGAAACACCCATGCAATGCCGCTCAAAATCCGCCACGTGTCCCACATGGTGCACATGCCCGGGTCCCCGCTCCGGGTTTTTTGAAAAATGCTGGCCAATCGGAGTGTGCCACGTGTCACCTCCCCAGCCGCCTTCTAGAAGCCGTCCAACCAATCAGAGGACGCCACGTGGAAAACCCCTGTTTCCGTGCACCCGGTGCACGCCATGCCCGTGGACCGACCAGCATGCGCGCCTGCCCGTGCCTGCCCGCGCCTGCCCGCGCTGCCCGCGCCGCGCTCCGCTGCGCTCTGCCGCGCTCCGCTGCGCTCCGCCGCTTCGCCGCCGCCCGCCAGTTGCCGCCGCCCGCCGGAACAGTAATTCCGGCCGGCCGGAGTTACTGTTCCGGTGAACAGTACATTTGCGCCGAAAAATAAAGTAAATATACCATTTTGATCGTTTTCGCGCGCTGAGTCCAAATCCGCCGTCCGTTTCGCCAAATTCTCATCCGAAATTTTGCCGAAAGCTCCCGGAAAAGCCCACTTGATCCGATTTTCGCGCCGAGTCTACTTCTGAGGTCCAATTTCAACTCTACAAGTTCCGTTACACTGTATAAGCTTCCTACAGTCACTGTTTAATGTTGCAACAGTTCCTGCGGATGTCCGGATCATCACATCCTCCCCCACTAAAGGAGTTTCGTCCTCGAAACGAGACTAAACCAAACAACAAACCTCAGTCCGATGTCTCAAATAAGTAGGGGTGGGTATCCCTCATCTCTGACTCGAACTCCCACGTAGCCTCGCGCTCGTCATGATTGCTCCATTGGATTTTCACGTCGGGAATGGCTCGACTGCGCAATTCTCGCTCCTCTCGATCCAGAATCCGCAGTGGGCGCTCCTCATACCTCAAATCCTCACTAATCTCGAGTGGTGTGAAGTTGATGACGTGCGATGGGTCAAAGACGTACCTCCTTAGAGTAGAAACATGAAATACATCATGGACACCAGCAAGCCTCGGAGGAAGTGCAAGTCGGTAGGCAACTGGCCCGATACGCCCCAATACCTCAAAGGGTCCAATGTATCGGGGGCTAAGTTTTCCCACGAATGCCAAACCTCCTGATTCCTTTGGACGGCGAGACTTTCAGGAACACATGATCACCAACCTGAAACTCTAAGTCTCGTCGCCGAACATCGGCATAACTCCTCTGTCGGCTCTGGGCGGTCTGAAGATGCCGTCGAATCACCCGGACCTTCTCCTCTGCCTCTAACAATTCATCTGGTCCCAAGGTCCGCCTCTCGCCCACGTCACTCCAGTAAAGTGGTGACCGACACTTGCGCCCATACAACGCCTCAAACGGAGCCATCTGAATGCTCGCTTGAAAGCTATTGTTGTATGCAAACTCAGCCAACGATAAGTGTCGAATCCACCCTCCGCTGAAGTCCAAGATGTAAGCCCTTAGCATATCTTCCAGGATCTGTATAATCCGCTCTGACTGCCCATCAGTCTGCGGAGGAAAAGCTGTACTGAACCTAAGTTGAGTCCCCAAGGCTCAAATCTCGGGTCTTTAACAGATACAAAATAGAGGCGGGCACTCCAGGTAGCCGCACCACCTCATTTAACTACAGCTGGGCTAACCGCTCAAGTGACCAAGTAGTCTACACCAGCAAATGCATCCGCTCCTCCCAGGGCTCCTGGTAATCCAACCACATGCCCATCGGCACAAACACTCGATCCGAGTACCTCCATACTCGCGAGGTATCCAATAAAAGTCCCTCAACTGGTCACGCGGACTCTGATCTCTAATCAAAAAATCGTCGGGATGTAGAAGCAATTCCCCAACTCTCCGTCATCCACGCGCAGCCATATACAGTCGAGAAGACCATATTGCAAATCAACCTTCGAGAAGACCCGGGACTCTTGTAGCTGGTAAATCAAATCCTTCATGCTCGACAAAGGATACTTGTTCCAGGTGGTCACATCATCTAATTCCCAATGCCGAAGTGAACCAACCTTCCACTTCTCAAATAGCACCGGCGCCCCGTAGGCCCTAAAACTATGTTAGCCAAAAGGCTTCGCACCCGAAGCGAAACATCCGCCTCGCTAGCGAAGTCAAAACTATAGAGGCAAAGAAAGCCCTTCGGCAACCCTGGTACACCGACCTCTCCTGGCTTGGCTGCCCAAAAGACTGTCCTCGTAGCACAATCAACCGCCGCAAAAAGGAATACTGAGCCAGCCAGTTTATCCATGTACCACGATCAAGTCCCGCAGCTGAGTCATGACCATCAGGTCTACTGGCACAATCCAGGACTCATCTGCACCGGGCAAGACCAACAACACTCCTCCATGCGCTAAAAGATCGGGAATACGTACCTCCCGTGCATAAGGTGACCGTCCTATCCATGCAATGAAGTAAATACACCCCTAACACATATCTAGCATGCTCAAGTGCAATACAATGCAAAATCTAATGCCCAAAAAGCAAAATAACAATAATACCTGCCACCACATGGTCGGCTGCTGCAAAGTCCTCCACCTGAGCGGCATAAACCTGACCGCTCTGAACCGGTGGCCGGTGATCAGCAGGGTAAAAAGATGGTGATCCGCTCGCTGGAGCATAAGGCCGCTGAGCTGACGACCGCTGCTGAGATACGAAGGGAGCCGAATCTGAAGAAGGTGCCGCTGAGGTCGAAAAGGGGCATGAAGCTCGAACGTGACCTGACTGTCCACATTTATAACAACGACCCCACCTCAGATCACAGGTGTGCGACAAATGAGGTCCTCCACAGAATATACATCTGTCTCTGTCGCGAAGCCATGGCTGTCCCGACTGTTGCTGTCTCTGTATCTGTTGTTGCGATCCCTGCTGTTGCTGTGGCTGACGGGGTGCACCTGATCCTTGGTATCCCTGAAACCCACGACCCTGAGGATGGAATCGTGGAGGTTTCGGGGGTCCCTGACAGCTCGATTGCCCCTCATCTGTCTGTGCTGGGCGCTTCGCCCCCGGGGTCACTACGGAAGCCGGAGCTACCTCCTCCATACAGCCTCCCCGCACTCAACATGGAGTGCCTGCTCCATAGAGGCCTCCAAGGTCTGCAATCTGCGCGAACGAACAAGTTGAAAAAGGTCCCGGCGCAACCCTCGCTCGAACATGTAAATCCGATGCGCCTCATCCCTAGCCACGTGCGGTACACACGCAAACAACTGATTGAAATCCATAATATACTCATGCACGGGCCGATCTCCCTGTCGCAGGTTTCTCAACTGCTCTTCCAAACTCTGTCGGACGCTCTCCGGAAAAAAAGCCCCAAGGAGAAGACTACGGAACTCCGTCCAGGTCAGGAGCTGAGCCCCAGGTGGACCAGCCGGTCGAACACGCCGCCACCAAGCCTCGGCGTTGCGCTCCAAAAAGTTCGTCGCCAATAACACCTGGTATCGCTCCTCGATGAACAATGTCTCAAAACGCCGCTCCATCGCCGTGATCCACGACTCTGCCTCCCACGGCTCTGCACTCTGCCCCGAGAAACGGGGTGGGTCAAACTGGCGGAACCTCATCAACAAGTCAACGACCTCTCGCTGCTCTGCAGGGGTCAGAGGTCCCGTCAACCCAGACGGCTGACCACCAGTACCCCGAGAAACAGGGGATGCCGGGGTCACCGGTACAACTGGGGGAGCCACAGCAGGGGAGGGTGGTACGGGAGAACTCTCCGGGGGTGCAACAACAGGCTGCGGCCTCTGTTCTAACATCTGCGTCAGCTGACCCATGGCCTCCTCGTGACGCCGAACAGCCTCTGACATCTGGGCCATCTGAGCCTGAAGCTCCTGCACCTCACTCTGCTGGCCCTGCTCGGACTCCTCCGGCTCGGGCTCAGAGGAAGAAGGCTGCGAACGCGTCAACATTCTACGTCGCGGAGGCATCCTACCACAAGAAACCACACTCAGTATCATAACCCCACACGACCCAATCTAGCGAAAGTCAAAGACATCCCCATATTTCTGTGACTTTATGTTGACTGCAGCCAACATAACTGTTTACCAGAAATTGGGTATGTCAATACCTCTTCTCTCACTGGAAGAGTCAACAATAAATCAACGACTTTCGCAAAAGTTACGTCTCTCACGCCCTATCATCCTAGGGTCTGCCAAAAGCCAAGGGTTTCCTAAGTCCCAACTGACCTCTCCCTAAGCTCTGATACCAACTTAATCTGTCACGCCCCGGGGTGTAACCCAGACCCCGGGTCCGTCTACAGATCCGCCGTGCACACGGAACTTCCCGCGTACACGAAGCGCTGGTAACCTGCTCAGATATCAGATGTATAATAAAAGAGCATAATACAGAGCTGTAATAGAAGAACCATATAGCATCTTAGACTGGAACTAAAAATAAAGCTGTAATAAATACAATAATCTCCCAGCTCACCAAAATAGTACAACCAGCTGGCGAGAGCCAGACCTAAAATAAACGAAAAATACCACAGTCTGAGTGAAGGGTACAACATCTGTCTAATATCAACTATCAGTCTCACAGGAGATCTATCTACTCAGCGATCCCCTTACCTCGATCAGCTGCCGATGGCCTAGCAGCTCCCGCAGACGACTCTGCAAAATAAAGAAGGAAGAGACAGAAAATAACAATGGGGGTGAGAACTATCAGATAAACCAGTAGCCTCCCCTAGTGGGTAAAAACCTCAACTCTGACGCACCCACTAGGACTACTAGAGGCGAATGGAAAGGTGAAGTGGTAAGGTACATAAGATGCTGAAACAGGAAAACTACCACTACTATGCCTCTAATGCGGTACTGGCTATCAAAACTGTATGCATGCATCAGTAAACAGAAACTGTCCAAAATAACCCAATCCGTCATACGATCGGTACTGCCTGCTCTGCTCTCATCATCGGGCAATAACCGCGCCGATGTGATAGCAAAAACTGTCAATAACTGTCTGGCCCCAGCCTCCGGAGGGGAACTCGAGGGGAGCGACCCGCACGAGTAAAGCATCACCGGGCAATAACCGCGCCGGTATGATAAGTCTCAAAAGCAGGACTGGATCATGACTATGATCAAAGTGGGAAACTCCATCCACTACAGAAACCCAATCCCCAGCTGATGCAAAAATAAACCAGACTCAACCCCAGTCTGATGCAAGGATAAACATCCGGTCGACCGCCTACTGTCCGCGGTCACCGTAATACCCCACAAGTCCACAATCTAGCACAATCTCGACTACACTATCCCAAACCCCTGCTCATACTTGAGCAACAAGCATCTGAATGCAAAGGAGAGCAATAAAACATGTCAAGTCCCAATATGATAGAGTAGCAATAAATAGTGGCTAACTAGATGTCCAAGCATGCAATTGTACTTTTTAAAAGCTGTAGAAAGGTGTCAAATATTTATTTTTAAAAAGATTGATTTATTGTACTGATATAAAAGTTATTTGCATGCGAGATTATAGCCTTTGTCCCAGCCACAATGTCCCAAAATAAGCTATCTGTGGGGTCATATGTATGGTTCTCATCAATTGTCACATTAAATTTTAGGGGAGTTCTAATAATCCCAGTGACCCTGTCCTGTGGGGTCATATGTATGGTTCTCAGATAAAGTATCAATTGTCACATTAATTTTTACGGAAGTTCCAATAATCCCAATGAGCTAGTCAAAAATGAGGTAAGCAACAACCGCCCACCTCGAGCAGCTCAAACTACACTCCAAAAAGCCTCCTAGTTGTCCACAGTCCTCAAATCCCGCAAATCAGTGCACAGCTGTACATAACAACGCACCCGGTATAAATACAAATCCCAAAAATACAATATTTGCTGCTTTTCAAATAGCAAGGAAAAAGAGGAGTTTTTCACCTCTGTACAGTGCTCAGAAAAATCCAAAAAATTACCGTTCCGTTCCTTGCGACGAGTAAATCGAAATCGACTCTTTAAACACCTTGATCTGATGCTCCTAGCTCAAGATAAAAATCGGAGAAGTCGATGCTGTCCAGAAATTACCACAGCAAAAAGGGGGGTCAAAGAGGCCTCGGGAACCATGCCAAAAGTGCGAAATGGAGCAAAGTGATCAACACTGAAATCGAAGCCTTACCTCTTAGGAACGCGCTGCCGCAAAAATAGTTCAAAAATTCCTCCTGGTTAGCACACAGGGATTTTTTTGACTCAACTGCGACGGAAAATGGGCTGAAAAAGGAAATCATCGCAGTGCGCCGCGTCGCAGATAACTTACTATCGGTAACTCCAAAAATTCTGAAATTTTTAAGAGAGAGAGAAGAGAGAGAGGAATAATTTTCATAGATGGCACATGCTCTGTTTCTCTCTCTACAACTCGGAAATTGAGGTGAGAAAGGGAGAGGGGGGAGAGATTCCTTATATAATGGGCCAAGGAATCTCTTGGGCTCCACACGGGATCCGGACAGAACAGGAAACACCAAAACGCACCAACCAGGACGCGCCACGTGTCCACAACACAGGAAACACCCATGCAATGCCGCTCAAAATCCGCCACGTGTCCCACATGGTGCACATGCCCGGGTCCCCGCTCCGGGTTTTTCGGAAAATGCTGGCCAATCGGAGCGTGCCACGTGTCACCTCCCCAGCCGCCTTCTAGAAGCCGTCCAACCAATCAGAGGACGCCACGTGGAAAACCCCTGTTTCCGTGCACCCGGTGCACGCCATGCCCGTGGACCGACCAGCATGTGCGCCTGCCCGCGCCTGCCCGCGCTGCCCGCGCCGCGCTCCGCCGCTGCGCCGCCGCCCGCCGGTTGCCGCCAGCCGCCAGAACAGTAATTCCGGCCGGCCGGAGTTACTGTTCCAGTGAACAGTACATTTGCGCCGAAAAATAAAGTAAATATACCATTTTGATCGTTTTCGCGCGCTGAGTCCAAATCCGCCGTCCGTTTCGCCAAATTCTCATCCGAAATTTTGCCGAAAGCTCCCGGAAAAGCCCACTTGATCCAATTTTCGCACCGAGTCTATTTCTGAGGTCCAATTTCGACTCTACAAGTTCCGTTACACTGTATAAGCTTCCTACAGTCACTGTTTACTGTTGTAACAGTTCCTGCGGAAGTCCGGATCATCACATATAGGCTCATGTACATAACTCACCCACTAAGCCTATATTTAAGACACCCACTAATGTCTACATTAAATACCCACTAAGCCTACTTACTACCTTGTGGGTTATCCATGACTCTTAGCATTCCTTGACATTGATGGCATTAATGGCATTGATGAAGGAGGTTGCAAGTCTCTTCACTTTCCCATAAAAGAAGTTGAAGTTAGGCCTCCTTGTCAAGCCCACTTTGGTTTGGACTAGGAACTTAGACTGAAATTTTCTAAGTCCCTAACACTCTCCCCCCACCTAATGCGCGGGCGTCCTCGTCGCGCGCAGCTTCTGGAACTCGTTGATAAGTGCTTGGTGTTGCCAAAGTGTGTCACTCTTCTCCCAAGTAGCCTCGCCGTAGGGAAGATTTTTCCACTTTACTAAGTACTCTGGGATTGGCGGCACTCCGCGTCGCCGAATCAGTCGAGTGTCCAAGATGGATTCCGCTTCTTTGTCAAAGGATGTATTCATGGTCACCGGGGCGTGCTGAGACACACCACGGTTTAGATCCTCGGCGTCTTCATGGTATTGTTTCAGCCTGCTGACATGGAAGACAGGGTGGATCTTGAGGTTCACGGGCAGCTACAGTTTGTAGGCAGACTTACCCACACATTTGACGATGGGGTATGGGCCTTCATACTTGCGCAGCAGCCCTTTGTGCACCTTGCGCAAGACCTTGAACTGCTGCGGTAGTAATTTGACCATCACTTGATCACCCACGGCAAACTCCCGAGGTTCTCGCTTCTCGTCCGCCCACTTCTTCATTCGCCACGTTGCTTTCTCCAAGCTCGCCCTCGCAATTTCACCCCTTTCCTACAAGTTAGAGGTGAATTGGAGAGCAACAGGGCTGCAGAACTGCTCTTCCGCGGCGACTGTGTTTGGGGCGAGCGGTTGTCGCCCAATCGCCAGCTCGAAGGGACTACAGCCCGTAGAGTCGCTGCGCCGCAAGTTGTAGAAAAATTGGGCAACATCAAGGTGATGTACCCAATCCTTCTGACTGGCACTCACTTAGTGCCGCAAGTACTCCTCCAACAGAGCATTCACCCGCTTTGTTTGTCCGTCCGTCTGTGGATGAAAACTGGTGGAAAAGGGCAACTCAGACCCCAAGATTTTGAACACCTCGGTCCAAAACTTGCCGGTGAATCTGGGGTCGCTGTCGCTCACTATACTTTCGGGGATCCCCCAAAACTTGACGACATGGCTGACGAAGAGTCGTGCTGCTTCTTCAGCCTTGCAATCTATTGGTGCTGCGATGAAGGTCCCGTACTTAGAAAAACGATCCACCACCACCAGTATGGACCCACACTCCCCCACCTTTGGCAAGGCGGAGATGAAGTCCATGGAGATGCTCTCCCACGGACGGTTCGGAATAGGCAACGGTTCGAGGAGGCTGCCAGGTCGCTAGTGTTCAACCTTGTCCTGTTGACACACCAAGCAAGTTCGCATGTAGGCCTCGAAATCTTTGTGCATTCGTGCCCAGTAGTAAGCGGCCTCGAGTAATGCCAAAGTCCGCTTCTGACCTGGATGACCTGCCCACTTGGAGTCATGACACTCCTTTATGAGCTCGTGACGAAGGTTGCCCCACTTGGGCACAAACACCCACCGCCCTTTGGTGAGGAGTAACCCGTCGCTGAGCCAAAATCGCGTTTTGCCCTTCTTGACAAGTACCACAAGGTTCTGAGCGATAGGGTCCTCGTTGGTTCCTGCGCGAAGTCGATTGCCGAGTGTCCCGCGAAGTTGCCACACGGCCGCTAGTTCAGCCTTGTGGCTGAGTGCATCGGCCACGTGATTCTCCTTCCCGAGCTTGTACTGCATCACTATGTCGAACTTCGCCAAGAAATCCTGCCACCTTCCTTGCTTAGGCGATAGCTTCTTCCGCAATTGGAAGTAGCTTGTGGCGACGTTGTCGGTGCGCACCACAAACCTGCTCCCAAGCAAATAATGCCGCCAGATCCGCAAACAATGCACGATGGCGGTCATCTCCTTCTCTTGGACAGTGTACCGCTGCTCGGTGTCGTTGAGTTTGCCACTCTCATAGGCAATGGGGTGTCCATCCTGCACGAAAACACCGCCAATGGCAAAATCTGAGGCATCGGTGTGTACCTCAAAGGTGCGACTACAGTCAGGTAGTCGCAGCACCGGATCCTCCGTCACTGCCTGCTTTAGGTCCTCGAATGCCTCCACGCATTGAGGGGTCCAATCCCACGAGTGGTTCTTCTTCAAGATCCGTTAGGGGGGTTGCTCTCACAGAGTAGCCTGCAATAAAACGCCGATAGTAGATGACGAGCCCAAGGAATGACCGCAACTCAGGTATGGTTGTTGGGGTCTCCCATTCACAAATGGCTCTCACTTTCCGTTGATCCATGCGGAGTTGTCCCTGGCCTATCCAGTGGCCAAGGAAGTGTACCTCTTCCTTCGTGAAGCTACATTTTTTTTTTCTTGACGGACTCCATCCATGGGCGAACAAAGAACTTGTGGGGCGCAACGTTCAAGACGTGGGCTCCGCAATCGCCTTAGCGGAGAAGCTGCCTGAGTATGAGAAGGCGGATCCGTCTCGCGGCAGGACACCCAAAGTGAGCAAGGCTAAGGGTGGGGGAGAACGGCGCGACCCAAAGGAGCGCAGGGGTCGCGACAAAGGACCTGCGGCGCCTTCCAAAAAACTGATGTGCTACGTTTGTGGCGAGAACCATTAGGCGAGAGACTATCCAAAGAAAAAAAAGGTAAATATTGTCCAAACTGAGAAGGGTGAGGGCAGCAACGAACCAACGAAGATGGGCGCTCTTAGGCTCGTCAATGCGGTTCAGGGTTTGGCAAGCAACACCAAATCCCTCAACAATGGACTCCTGTACATCGATGTGGTCCTCAACGGCAGAACCACACGAGCGCTGGTCGACACGGGAGCCACTCATAACTTTATCGCGGAGGTGGAGGCCAAGCGATTAGGCCTTTCCCTAGAGAAGGACACAACTAAGATCAAGGCTGTCAACTCAGAGGCACAACCTGTGGTTGGGATAGCTAAAGACGTGGCAATTGCAGTGGGACCTTGGGAGGGCACTGCAAACTTCACCGCCGCACCTATCGACGACTTCCAAGTTATACTGGGTATGGACTTCTTGGCTTCGTCAAAGGTGGTTCCGATGCCACACCTTGGAGCATTAAGCATCATGGAGGAGACAACCCTGTGCATGGTCCTAGTGAGCCAGGAGAAAACGGTAAACACCCAGACCCTCTCTGCTTTACAGTTGCGAAGGGGTGTGAACCGTGGTGAGATGACTTACCTTGCGGCAATCCGCGAGGTGAGCGACGAGGGCCTCGAGGAGGAGGGCCTTTCGACGGAGATTGCTACAGGTTTGGCAGAATTTCAGAACGTCATGCCAAGGAATTGCCAAAGCAACTTCCACCTAGGCGGGAGGTGGATCATGCTATCGAGCTCGAGCCAGGAGCCAAACCGCAAGCAAAAGCGCCATACTGAATGGCCCTACTAGAGCTCGAGGAGTTGCAAAAGCAATTGAAGGAACTCCTCGATGCAGGCTTTGTTCGACCGTCAAAAGCACCCTATGGAGCACCAGTTTTGTTCCAGCGGAAGAGCGATGGAAGCCTGCGGCTTTGTATAGACTACAGGGCGCTCAAGAAGGTAACTATTAAAAACAAGTACCCTATCCCTTTGGTTGCAGATCTCTTTGATCAATTGGGTGGAGTAAAATTCTTCACCAAACTTGATCTTCGCTCCGGGTACTACCAAGTGTGGATTGCGGAAGGAGATGAGGAAAAGACCACGTGCGTGACAAGGTACGGGTCCTATGAGTTCCCTGTCATGCCGTTCGGCCTAACGAATACGCCAGCGACCTTCTGCACCCTCATGAACAAGCTGTTCCATCCCTATCTCGATCGCTTTGTGGTCGTGTACCTCGATGACATCGTGGTATACAGCAACACCTTGGAGGAGCACATCGAACACTTACGAACCATCTTCCAAGTGTTGCGGGAGAACTAGTTGTTCGTCAAGAAGGAGAAATGTAGCCTCGCGATGGAAGAGGTACACTTCCTTGGCCACTGGATAGGCCAGGGACAACTCCGCATGGATCAACGAAAAATGTGAGCCATTTGTGAATGGGAGACCCCAACAACCATACCTGAGTTGCGATCATTCCTTGGGCTCGTCAACTACCATCGGTGTTTTATTGCAGGCCACTCTGCGAGAGTAGCCCCCCTAACGGATCTCTTAAAGAAGAACCACTCGTTGGATTGGACCCCTCAATGCGTGGAGGCATTCGAGGAACGAAAGCGGGCGGCGATGGAGGATGCGGTGCTGCGACTACCTGACTGCAGTCGCACCTTTGAGGTACACACCGATGCCTCAGATTTTGCCATTAGCGGTGTTCTCGTGCAGGATGGACACCACATTGCCTATGAGAGTCGCAAACTCAATGACACCGAGCGGCGGTACACTGTCCAAGCGAAGGAGATGACTGCCATCGTGCATTGTTTGCGGACCTGGCAGCATTATTTGCTCAGGAGCGGTTTGTGGTGCGCACCGACAACGTCGCCACAAGCTACTTCCAGTCACAGAAGAAGCTGTCGCCTAAGCAAGCAAGATGGCAGGATTTCTTGGCGGAGTTCGACATAGTGATGCAGTACAAGCCCGGGAAGGAGAATCACGTGGCCGATGCATAAATGAAGTTGAAGTTGGGCCTCCTTGTCAAGCGCACTTTGGTTTGGGCTTGGAACTTAGTGTTGGGTTATATGTAATAAGGATCTAAATAGGAGAAAAAACACCTAGAGGGGGGTGAATAGGTGTAAACGTATAAACACTCAAAAATCGTTGCGATAAAAACCCAATGCGGAAATAAAAATAATACGCAAGATTTTTACGTGGAAAACTCCATCACCGGAGTAAAAAACCACGGGACCGATAACACGGCAGAAATCCACTAGAATTAAAACACGTACAAGGTGATTTACCGTACACACTTACGACTCAACCTTTTCCATACGCTCCTAGAGGATCTTCTCCGCTCGCTCCGCGACGGTTCTCGAATCCACGATCTGCGCCCAACGCCGAATCCACGGCGTCCAACGTCGAATCCACGACGTCCGACCGAATCCACGGTCTTCACCCAATAGCACCCTTCGAATCCACGAACGTGCCTCGCTCCGAATCCACGAGAGCGGTTGAACCTTGAATCCACAAGGACACGCGAATCCACGCGCCGATTTTTGGGGTAAATCGTTGTTTTTGGTGGTGATGATCCGCCGAATACTTAGATCAAAGATAGATCGGAAATACCATCTAAGTATTCATTAGTTTGATTCAACTCAAGATGTGAGTATGAAAACCTAGAATCAAACTAATCAATATAGATGAAGAAACATAGAGTATTCTCTAATGATTTCCTTTCTTCTCTATATGTGGATCTAGAGCCGTATAAGATGATATATGAAAATGACGGCTATTTTGATTTTCGGCCCACTATGAAAAAGAGTCATAGGGTCTATTTATAGGTTAGAAACCCTAGGAAGGAGATAAGAATCAAAAACCTAACATTTCTGGAAATTTTACGGACGGCGATCCGGATCGGATTAGCTGTGATCCGGATCGTCGTAACGAGTCAGGCAATTCCAGAAAAACGAAGGTTCGGGATCCGGATCGAAGTGCTTGATCCGGATCGTTCATACAGTTCACCAAACAACAACGTTCGGGATCCGGATCGCGAAGCCTGATCCGGATCGTTCAAGGAAGATGGTAAACTCAGTGTTCGGGATCCGGATCAAGAGAGGCTACGTTCCGGATTGAACTGGTGTATGAACGAACCACCTTCGGGATCCGGATCGAACAACCTGATCCGGATCCTGAACATGTCCCAAGTCCAGTTTTTGATTTTTATGCAATGAAAGATTCTTCCAAGTGTTTCTACACTACAAGAAGTATTCGGATCACACAAAATCTTTAGTTAAACATACCTGATCCTTTTGAATTCTTCTTTCTTGAGATTGAGTTAAATGATCCAACTTTCTTCACCTTCAATCTTCAAGACTTGAGACTTTCACGAAACTACGCCAACTCAAATTCCGTAACAATCTCCCCCTTTGGCGGTTTCGTGACAAAACACAGATCCACTAAAGAAAATTCAAAAAGATATTTTTGTTGCTATCACCATACAACAAAAATTTACAATGGAGATCCGAAAATTTAAAAACATGAGATAAACTCCTAAAACAGACTCTAGACTTAGACATCTGTACTCTCTGCACAAAGAAATCATTCTTGACAAAAAGAGATCGTTAGATACCTCAAGAATATTTAGCATTCAAAACCTAGTACAGAGATAGAGTTTATCTGATCATCATGACATTTGAGAATTCAGATATGTGAAAGAATCATAGTCAAAAACCAACATATCTTCTATGCAATTAAAAACCAAATGTCATAAAATGTTAGTCCAACATCAACTTGTTAGTCATATTACATGCCCAAATAGTTAGTCGAATAGTTAGTAGAGACATGCAAACAATCACAAGATGAAAACCAAAGTTGAAGTTGAAGTGATACTTACCTTGATGTATACAAATTTTCACATCAGCATTGTTCATCATTGACATCATCATTGTTCAAGTTATCTAAACTCTCTCCCCCTTTTTGTCACAAACAAAGCCAAAGATTACAGAAGTGGAGAGATAAAAAATTTCAAAGAAAATGTTCCGAAATTTAAGAACTAGAACTAAGATTAAGTCCTAAAAACTGAAAAACCTGCACAAGAAAAGGTTAAAAATCTAAAGTTCCTGCATAAGAGAATTGTTAGTCAGACGATTCAGGCATCTGAGTCAACCGAGGCGGAGTCTTCAGAGCTCGTGCAACCCAGCTTTTTCAAAATTCCTTGAAGCATTCCCGAGATCGTAGTACACTCTTGCTTCATCTGATGTATGTCCTTGGACATCTTTCTGAGTTCTAGAGCCATTTTATCTTGTTCTTGTTTTATGGAAGACTCTAGATTTCCCTTTTGGTCAGTTCTTCTGGAAGTTGAAGAACGTTGAGTAACGATTGACGGAGCAGTCTGACCTTCATTCCGAGGAGATCGTCTTGGCAAAAAGGGTGGATTGCTTGGCACATTCTTTTTCATGGCTTGCTGCTTAAGTATTGAGGAAGACTTCAGTAGCTTCTTTTTCTTTAGGTAAACCTTATTTTCTTCATCAATGCCTTGTTGTACTTCGTCAAGAAATGTGTCCCAATCTTCTTCGTCTTCTGATTCAGTGTCAATTTGAGAAATATTCCTTGGGTTCTCTTGACATGGTTCATTTATTTCAATACCTCGAGCTCGTCCAGGTCGTCGAGCAAGTCTTTTTCTTTTTAGGAAAATGGATGAAGAGGTCATTGGTGCTTTTCCTTTTTCCGCAGCAGTGAGCGGAGCCTTTTCCGTTGATGTTTCTGCATGGGCTTTCCCTTTCGATGCAACAGAGGTTTTCTGGGGCGATTCTTCAGGATGTGTTTCATCATCTGATAACTCATCCCAGTTAACTTCATCCTTTTTAGCCCTCTTGGCAGTGTCTCTCGTATGTACCATAGCAGCAAGTAGGAAAACAATCCAAGTGATCACCATTGCTAATGGTTTCTTGAGAAAAGAAATCCTGTGTGGAACAACTCAAGAACACGAAAAAATTGCTAATTTGCAAAGATTTGAAAAATTGTACCCAAACAATCATAATCATGTAGAGAGACTAAGAATCAAATTAGTTTTGCAAAAAGACTGTTAAAAATAGATCAATTGCATGATTTTCGAAAATCCTTATTATATGCCCTAAAACCGAAATTTTAGAAATCGAAGCCTAAAAAACCGTTAATCAGGAGAATACCTAGCATATAATCAAAACTAATCTACCCAGAGTTCTTATTTCAAAAGAAATTTGATCAAAAACCATCCACAAACAAAGTTGATTCAAGAAATTCATCACGTTTGAGGAGGAAAAGAGAAAAACGGTGAAAAACTGAGATTTTGATCAATAAAACTTACTTGGAGTTGAAGAACTTGAGTTTGAAAGCTTCCAGGAAGGATGAAATCTAGAGAGAGAGGCTCTGGAAACTTTGGAACAAAAGATTGGAGTAAAAGAAATCAAAACCCTTTTGTTCTTTATAAAACCCTAGCCGCGATCCGGATCAGTTCATGATTGCGATCCGGATCGGCTGCCCGCAGTGAGAAACTGCGTTCGGGATCCGGATCGGCAGGTCCAATTCGGATCGTCAGCCCGCAGAAGAAAACGTGCGTTCGGGATCCGGATCATCTTGCCCGATCCGGATCGGCTCCAACTTTTTCTTTAGAAAATTTCAGAGAAATTCAAGAAAAACCAGAAAAAGATTGTAAGCACAAATGTGTATCAACCTTAAACAAAAATCATCGTTTCATACAACAAGAATTAGATTATGCCAAATCTATCAATAATATCCAAAAATGAAACGAGAATTTACAAGAATTAAATCCCTTAAAGTTGAACACCTTCAATTACATCTAACTTGATCTTATGAGTAATGCCTTTATCAAATCATCAATTCAGTAAAGAAAATGAAATACAAAGATCAATAGATGTTTGAAATCCCAAATATAGTAGATAATGTATCTAGACAATCTGTTGAAGAGAGTGGCTCTTTGAGCATCTTTCTTTAAAAACCCACCTTATACCAACCTTGAAATTTGACGGAGTCAAGTATTTCAACATGCATTTTACTTAATCAAAATTTGAACAACCATGCTTGGTATACATGTGGTAGCTGCACACAGTACTCGGACGACCGAGGTGGTAGCTCTTTCCTCCATGTGGTGGTAGTTTTCACACTCCTCATTGGGATGTAACTCTTTCCACATTTTTTGAGCATTTTACTTTTTCTATGACTCCCCCTCAATTGGCTATCAATTATTTAAGATATAAAGTATTCAACCAAATATTGATCTCGATTTCATACTCGACTAAGCAGTCAAATAAGATAATGACTATACCAAGAGATCATTGAGAGAGAGAAATTGACTTTGATCACTTAGAAGATGATTTAATTAACATAAATGATCATTGCAACAGTGAAATATTATGATGGCAAAAGCATAATAAATTTCTAAATGTGCGAAAAGATGCAATTAAAGTCAATTATGATCTATGCTCAATTAATGTCCTATGTACAAACATAGATAATGAACAAAACAAAAACAAATACAAAACCTATCCTAAGCAAAGGTTTCAAAAAGAAGTTTATTTCAAGGAAAGCATTCCAATTGCTTTTCGTAAATGAATAAAACGTTTTTGATCCAAAGGTTTTGTTAGAATGTCAGCTAATTGATCCTCAGTTGAAATATATGAAAGTTGAAGAGTATTTGATTCAACTAGCTCTCTAAGAAAATGATATCTAAGTTCAATATGTTTTGTTCTAGAGTGCAACACAGGGTTTTTTGAAATGTTAATTGCACTTGTGTTGTCACAAAGAATTGTTACCGAAGATGCTGAAATGCGGAAGTCGCTCAATACGCTTTTCATCCAAATGAGTTGAGTTGAGCAACTTCCAGCTGAAATGTATTCCGCTTCGGCAGTCGAGAGTGCTATGCAATTCTGCTTTTTACTGTGCCATGCAACAAGGCAATGGCCAAGATAGAAGCATGCACCACTCGTGCTTTTCCGATCATCCACTGATCCTGCCCAATCGGCATCTGAGTATCCAACAATATCCAGACTTGTTCCCATAGGATACCAAATTCCGAAATTAATTGATCCTTTGATATACCGGATGATCCTTTTCACCGCTTTCAGGTGAACCTCCTTTGGTGCTGATTGATATCTCGCGCAAATCCCAACACCAAAAGATATATCCGGGCGACTAGCCGTGAGGTAAAGTAGACTTCCAATCATACTTCTATACAGTTTCTCGTCTACATTCTCACTATGTGATTCACTTCCAAGTCCCTTGTGGCTAGTTCCCATTGGAGTTGGAAAATCTTTACAATTTTCTAGATCGAACTTTTTGACCAGCTCCATTGCATACTTGGATTGACTTAAGTGAATACCTTCATCATTTTGTTTAATTTGCAATTCAAGGAAATAAGTCAATTCGCCCATCATGGACATCTCAAATTCGCTTTCCATGGTCTCCGCGAATTTAGAAGCATCATTATCTCTTGTTGCGCCAAATACTATGTCATCGACATATATTTGTGCTATAATGAAATTGTTTTGATAATGCTTCACAAAGAGAGTCCTGTCAGCTCCCCCTCGAGTATAGCCCTTCTCCAAAAGGTGCTTTGTTAACCTTTCGTACCATGCTCGCGGTGCTTGTTTCAGACCGTAAAGAGCCTTTTTCAAACGAAAAACATGGTTAGGTTGTTTATGATCTACAAAACCTTTCGGTTGAGCCACA
Source organism: Tillandsia leiboldiana (assembly GCA_029204045.2). NCBI lineage: Eukaryota > Viridiplantae > Streptophyta > Magnoliopsida > Poales > Bromeliaceae > Tillandsia > Tillandsia leiboldiana. The sequence continues at coordinate 19,589,209 of CM055073.1, forward strand.
TAAACTTCCTCATTTAAAAACCCATTTAGAAATGCGCTCTTAACGTCCATTTGAAATAATTTGATTTTAAAATGACAAGCAATAGCAAACAGTATACGAATGGACTCGAGTCTAGCTACAGGGGCGAATGTTTCGTCAAAGTCTATACCTTCTACTTGAGAGTAGCCTTGAGCAACTAATCGTGCCTTGTTCCTGATGATAGTACCATCCTCATTTTTCTTGTTCTTGAAGATCCATTTGGTACCTATCACATTATGTTGCTTTGGAGGCTTCGTTAATTCCCAGACTTTGTTTCGCTCAAATTGATGGAGCTCTTCCTGCATTGCTTTAATCCAGTAGTCATCCTGAAGAGCTTCATCTATGTTCTTTGGTTCGATTAAAGATACGTAGCAAGCGAATCCACAAACCAACTGCCTCCGAGTTCTGACTCCTTCTTGTGGATCTCCAATAATATTCGATTCCGGATGATCCTTGGAGATTCGTAACATTTGTTGAAACGGAGTACTCGGAGATACATGAGATGATTCCTGCACATCAGATAAACTAGAAGAGCCATTAGATGCATCATTAATATTGGAAGTATTATCATGAGAAGATGCACTAGCAGGAGAATCATCATCTAGAGAGATATCGAGGGTAGATTTTCCAGATCCAAAGTGAAAAGCTTCATCTACTTTAACATTTATAGATTCTACGATCGTCTTAGATTCAATGTTAAATACTCGATATGCTCTGCTATTCGTAGAATAACCCAAAAAGATCCCTTCATCACTTCGAGAGTCGAACTTTCCAAGTTTTTCACGGTCACGTAAAATGTAACATCGACTCCCGAAGATACGAAAGTATTTGATATCCGGTTTTCTACTAAACCACAGCTCATATGGTGTATTTAAAGTTCCTGGGCGCAAGTAAACTCTATTAATGACATAGACGGCGGTGTTCACGGCTTCAGCCCAAAAATGTAGCGGTAAATTCCGGCTATGAAGCTACACGCGCCATCTCTTGTACAACCCTGTTTTTGCGCTCAACAACACCATTCTGCTGAGGTGTATAGGGTGCCGAGAATTCATGTTTAATGCCATTTGAAGTGCAAAAATCAATGAATTTTGAATTTATGAATTCTCCACCTCTATCACTTCTAACACGAATGATCTTTTCATTCTTTTCAATCATAATACGATGGCAAATCTCATGAAAAGAGTCAAACGTATCAGCTTTCTCTTTTAAAATGCTACCCAAGAAAACCTAGAGAAATCATCAACCAATAAGAAAATGTACCATTTACCTCCCAAAGATGGTTGACGGGTCGGCCCCATTAAATCCATGTGCAAAAGTTCCAAGGGCCGTTTTGTACCAACGTGGTTCAAGTTCTTGTGTGTAGTCCTAGACTGTTTACCCTTTTGGCAACCACCACACACAACGTTTTGTTTAAATAAAAGTTTTGGAACCCCCTTGACCACGTCCTTGTTTGAAATTCTAGTAAGTTCCTTAAAATTTAAGTGACCTAGCCTTTCATGCCAAAGAGTTTCATTATTCAAAGCGGCTAAGTTACAATTTTCAGAAAATTTATTAGGAACAACATAACAATTGTTTTCAGATCTAACCCCTTTTAAAAAGAAGACATGGTCCTTATCAGTTACAACGCATTCAACAGATGAAAAGTTAACTGAAAAACCATTGTCGCAAAGTTGACTTATGCTTATGAGGTTAGTCTTAAGGCCATCAACAAATAAGACGTTTTTCAAAATCGGGCCATCTGGAATAGCTACCGTCCCTTTTCCAACAATTTTGGAAGG
>CM055073.1:19591104-19616044 GCA_029204045.2 Tillandsia leiboldiana
ACTTCGACTGTGTGTAGATGACCGAGATTTGAATAAAGTGACCATCAAGAAAAGTACCCTTTGCCGCGCATTGATGATTTATTTGATCAGCTGCAAGTGTGGTGTCCGGAATCCCGCGTGCGACTCACCGTGTGCGTTGGTGGTGAGAAAACACCTTTTTTTGGTGTATTGAGTGCGTTGTGGCATCGAATGGATGCCAAAACGGACTCAGTGCCGCGCGAAAACATCCAAAATTGGCTATTTGCCCGAGCGAAAATAGGCTAGCGGGCCCATTTTTGGCCAGCGGCGTTCCACGGTCCACCCCGTGCACCGGGCGCAAAGAACCCGCGCCCGCTGCCACTGGCAGGCGCGGTTGGTCGAGCGGGTCGCAGCGAGCGGGGAGCGCGGCGACCCTGCGCCAGCGCGGGCAGCAGGGCGCACGTGGAGGCGCCACGCGGCCGAGCGCGGTGGCGCACGCCCACGCGCTACGCGCGGGGGGAATCGGGCGCGGGCCACCGGGAACCCGCGTAGCGCGACACTGGCGGACTCGTTCGCCCAGCGTCCGTGTAGGGACGCGTCCCTGGCGCGCGTGTCGCGCGTGACGCTTTGCCTCCACGTGGCGTCATCCGATTGGACGCGCGCGGAGGGGACGCGTGGTGCTGCCACGGTCGGCTGGCGGTGGACCAGCGACGCGGGGTCGGTCACCGGTGTTACTGTAGCCGCGCCTGTTGAGGGGTTTCGGGCGCCCGAATGTGCAATTCGGGCGCCCGATGTGCGCATTTGGGAGATTTTAAGCCCAATGGACACCTTTTCTTTCTCCCCTTTTTCCTCTTTTGCTCCGTCCTGCACGCAGAGGGAGAGAGAGAGAGCGTTTGGGGGAATTTTTGGGTGCCGCGAGCGCACCGTTTGTGTCGTGGAGCGCGCGCGAAGTGTCTCTTGGGCCACAAACGTGGGGTCTTGTTGGCGGCGGGGGGAGGGCGGTCGTTAATGTGGGTTTACTCATCTTTTTGCAGTGTTTTTCGCACAGTTTTGGGGTTTACCCTTTTTGAATTTTGGTTTTGACCCTGTGCTTTGTGCTTGTAGGATGTTGTTTACTGTTAGTTGTATGCCCCAAAAGCCTATCAGGCTGACGCATTTTATTATATGGGACATATTTGTACTTGATCTTTAGTATAATTTGGGCATTTTATGCCATTCATGTTTGATGTGTCCATGAATCGTCCTTTGAATTAATGAGATGATAATGTATATTCTTAAGAGTTAAGAATTTGAGATATATATTATTAGTGATTAAGTCATAAATGCTCTCAATCGGAGGATCATCATGGGGACGATGATTGATCCGGCAAGATTGATGTATGGGTCGCTCTCTTTTAGGATGACGAGTCTCAAGTCATTAGTGTGGGGACAATGGAGCGAACGTGCAGGTGGTTGTTATAGAACAAGGGCACTGAGCGTGACCAATTACGAATAGTTACTTGGATGTCTAATCTTTCGTCAGTAACTGATTCGATATTGCAGTGGTACAACTGATCCTTAGACCTGCGACACCACGGCCATTCAGTATGAGGCTACTGTAGTTTGACTATGCAAACTCTGATCCTAGTCACGGGTCTTAGTAGTATATGTTGGTTGCAGTCGGTTCATATTAGAAATGGGTGTTTGTTTATAGGGGATCTATCGCTCTCGGTAGAGAGATAATTAGTCCTATGCTATTTGTAAGGCAAAGCTCAGAAATCCTCGGCCGGGGTAATATGGTTCATGGAAAGGTGTTTCCAAGAGTAACCATATGAGCTTCTGTCCTATCAAATTTGTCATATAACGGGTGATGGGGTTTGACGAGTATTCCATGACCTCCACTCAGTTGGGACTATGCGATAGAAGGATTGTATTATACGGTAACTGCACCTTGAGGTTCAGTCCAATATTCACTTCTGACTGGATTGCCACCATATGCTGATAGGCGTCACTGGTGGATTGTGGGAACCAATAAGAATAATTATAGGCGAATAATTATTATACGATGGAAGAATCAAAAGTGTTTGATCCATCAAAAGGAGTTTCGATGATGATGTCGATGGGGATCGCATCATATCTCACTACCAGACAGAATTGAACCTATTAGGTCACACACATAAGGAATCGCGCATGATCGATATCAAGGAGATGATAAAGAAGTTTATAGAATGGATTAATTATAATCACAATACTAAAGTTTACTAATCTATTAGTAAAAGGACTAATTTGCAATTATTGTAAATTAGAGGTATTTAAGTGCAAAACTTGCATGGTGTATTTGCTAATTGTTAGTAAATATTTGGAGGACTTATGTGTAAATGTTACACACGTAGGATAATGGATAATCCAATCGGATTAGGATTCGATTTAATTAGTTACTAGATTTTATCTTGAGATTTAATTTAAAAGATCTTTCTTTGTAACTAATTATAAGATTTAATTAGTTACTATATTTTAGGAGATCTTTCTTTGTAACTAATTATAAGATTTAATTAGTTACTAGATTTTATCTTGAGATTTAATTTAAAAGATCTTTCTTTGTAACTAATTATAAGATTTAATTAGTTACTATATTTTAGGAGATCTTTTCTTTGTAACTAATTATAAGATTTAATTAGTTACTAGATCTTTCTTTGTAACTAATTATAAGATTTAATTAGTTACTATATTTTAGGAGATCTTTTTGTAACTAATTATAAGATTTAATTTTGTTATAGCCGGCCAACTTCCTATTATAAGAATAGGTAGTACGTATGTGATACGTAACAATTTTGGAGAAAGATAAAGTGGAAATTAATTAAGTTGGTCGCGGAACGTGAGAAAACCCTAGCCGCCTATCCTCTCCTTTTTCCTAAAGTCCTCCATAATTAATCGTTCTCAATCTTCGGAAGATTGCTAGCACAATTAGAAGATTGATTCATCCTCCTTACATCGACGCAAGAATTAATTCGTGATCGGATCGCGAATCAAGGCGATCGATTTTTTGATCAAGGGCGTGATTCCATGTGGACACAAGTAGAGGCCGGGTGCGTGCGCGGCTATCAAGGACGAACAATTTTTACCAACGATCGTCGGCTTCGCGGTGATCTCGACCCGCGCAAGGTAAAAATTATATCCTAATTGATAAGGTCAATTAGATTACCTTTTTATGATCTAAAACAAAACATGAGGTGATCTTGGTTTAAGAAAAAATTTTAATTGCGTTTCTTTCTTCCGCTGCGCATATATCCGTATTTTTCTTACAGTGGTATCAGAGCCACCCTCATCGTTTGTTTTAGATCTAATCTCTTTTTCGATGTTGATTGGGTTTTTCTGGAACGATCAAAATCAAAACATTGAAGATTGTTTTTGAGTATATTTTTGATTATTTTGAAACGCTAATTAATTAGCACACTTGCAGGCAAGAGGCCGCAACGTTAATTAAATTAGCACACTTGCAGGCAAGGGCTACAATGCTAATTAGATTGGCATTGCCTTGCATGACGGATTTTTACATGATGTGATCATGCGCGCCTTGTGGTTGCTTTGTGCAAGATCGCAATTTAAAATTAATTTGAAACCCAATTAATTAGAAATCGAATTAGAGAATTTTATTTTATATGCCTGTGATGTGTATGAGGTGATGATCATGGATAGCAACCTTGTGATGATGTGAATGGGTGTAATTTAATAAGGACCCAGTGTTAGATTCCTTTTGAGTGCTTGCGTGCACCAATTAAATTATGTAATTTGGAGACCTGCGCGTCTCATTATTATTATGGGTTGTATTGTAATTGTTGCAAAAATTAAAGGGTAAAAGGGTAGTTCAGATTCCATGACGATTTGTTCCATTCAAGAGTTGATGCGGTGCAGATCAAGTTTGGACCAAATATTGATCGAGGGAGCCGACAAGAGTTGATCTACTCCAATTTGATCAAGATGCAGAGCAAGTTTTTGTGTGTAATACCCTCTGACCCGATTCCGGCCTGGTGGCTCAGGCGCGAATCAAATTAAAATCCATGATCATCACCGGTAGTTATTTTTTTATATATATGCGATATATGTGTGCATATGATGCGATGGTTTCCATGAGATGTAAATTTATAATAAATTAAAACTGATGAGATAACAAATCTCCCTAAATAAAATATTAAGTTAATGGTGTTATGAACCCATTAGTGGCCTTCCATCGTTGTAGGGTGTGGGCGTCTCTTTAGTGTTGATTGATGCACCCGGACACGGGGGTCAGTTGCATTAGGGAGCCGCAACCATTCTATTGGCATGAGATGCTATGTGGTAAGAAAGGGGTTGAATCCAAGAATCTGTCAGGATGAGGATTCAATGACTTTTTATTTGCATGATGAACGGTGGGTCTAACTTAACCAAAAGATAAGGCCAAGAATCTGTCAGGATGAGGCCTATATTTTTGGAGGCCAAAGATAAAATTGCGATTTGCTTGAGAAGCATTGAACAAGAGTTGTTCACTCATTTCTTTACTCATTGCCAAGAATCTGTCAGGATGAGGTAGTGTGCAAATAGATGGGACCGCAATTCCCACTAGAAACTTTTAGTAAAGTTTCCGTTTTCTCCACTCGGGGAGTGTGGAGATTCGCTAAAATTAGTGGGAGGCACCATTTAGATTTAAAGCCCCTAATCAAAATGGATTATGATTAAGTACACAACTAATTAGAATCTTAACCATCTGCAGAAAATGTCCGCCTCTAACCCACTTGTCAAAATACTTGATACTAATCGCCTAACTGGACCGAATTTCACCGATTGGCTGAGGAATTTGAGAATTGTTCTCAATTCTGAGAAATTAGCCTACGTGTTGGACACGGAGGCTCCAGCAGTGCCCGCAAATCCAACAGCTCAACAGAAAGATGCTAGAAATAAATGGACTGATGATGACATGAAGGTAAAATGCTACATGCTTGCGTCTATGAGTAATGAGTTGCAACGCCAGCATGAGCACATGGAGAGTTCTGCTGACATCTTGCTTCATCTTAAAGAGTTGTATGATAAGCAAAGTCGAACAGCTCGTTACGAAGTGTCAAGGCGACTGTTCAGGACTAAGATGTCTGATGGTCACTCAGTCAATAATCATTGCTTGGCGATGATTAAGGACATTGAGGAGCTTGAGAAGCTCGGAATGACTATGGACGCAGAACTTCAAATTGATTTGATCTTACAATCATTACCTGATTCATTTTCTCAGTTTATTTTAAATTTTCAAATGAATAAAATTACTTGCACTCTCGCCGAGCTGTTGAATATGTTGGTCACGGCTGAAGGAATGCTAAAAGTCAATAAGGGCTCAGTTTTGGCTGTTGAACGGGCTTCCTCCAAAAGAAAGTCTAAATGGAGAAAGAAGAAGTCTGCAAAGAAGCCAAAGACTGACACTGTCAAGGCAAATCCCAAAAAGAAGGCCGCCAAAGGAACTTGCTTCCACTGTCAAAAGGATGGCCACTGGAAGAGGAATTGCCCGGACTATTTGGCTAGCCTGAAGGACAAGGTGAAGAATAAAACTTTGGAAGGTATGTCCGAGATTCATATAATTAAAACTACTAGCTTATCGGTTTGTTCTACTCTTACATGGGTCATTGACTCGGGATGCACCTCGCATTTGTGTATTTCAATGCAGGCGCTAAAGAAAAGTAGACGACTTAGGGATGGAGAGCTTACCCTACGCGTTGGAAACGGAGCAAGAGTTGCTGCTGTTGCTGTAGGGACTTATCCTTTATGTCTACCTACATGAGTAGTTTTAGAACTTAGAGATTGTCTTTATGTTCCTAGTGCGACTAGAAAGCTTATTTCTATTTCACGTTTGGTATTGGACGGTTATAAGTTTATTTTTGAATCAAACATTTGTTCAATTTATTTGAGAAATAATTTGATAGGTTGTGGTTCTTTAATAGACAATCTCTATTACTTACATATGGATGTTAGTATGAATACAGTTCACAATGACATGAATGAGAATACTATTGGTTTTAAAAGACCTAGAGAGGAGGTAAACAAAACATACTTGTGGCATCTGAGGCTTGGTCACATTGGAGAAGATAGGGTTAACAAGCTGGCTAAGGATGGTATCTTAGGATCCTTACTCCCTGAACCATACCCAGCTTGTGAATCATGTCTTCAAGGAAAAATGACTAAGTCTCCCTTTGTTGGACAAGGACAGAGAGCTACTGAAGTAGTCGCCCTGATACATACTGATGTATGTGGCCCATTCGATGTGTCTGCTTGGGACGGCTATCTCTACTTTATTACCTTTACTGATGATTATTCACGGTATGGGTGTGTGTATTTAATTAAACACAATTCTGAAGTCTTTGAAAAGTTTAAAGAGTTTAGACAAGAAGTAGAAAAGTAAATGGAAAAACCGATTAAGGCTCTTCGATCCGATCGAGGAGGGGAATACCTTAGCACGGATTTCTTAACCTACCTCAAGAATAATGGTATTGTCTCTCAATGGACTCCTCCTGGAACACCAGAACTGAATGGGGTGTCTGAACGGAGGAATCGAACTTTATTAGATATGGTTCGATCTATGATTAGTTTTACAGATTTACCTACGTCACTTTGGGGTTATGCACTTCTTACGGCTATTTATATTTTGAACAGAGTACCTTCCAAATCTGTTCCCACCACACCATATGAGATGTGGCACGGTAGGAAGCCAAGTTTTACTCACATTAAGACTTGGGGGTGTCCGGCTTATATTAAGAAATTAAAGACGGACAAATTGGAAAGCAGATCAGTCAAGGGAAGATTCATTGGTTATCCCAAGGAATCACTTGGATACAATTTTTATCTCCCAGAAAGTCACAATGTGATTGTGAGCCGACATGCCTTCTTTCTTGAAAATGAATTTATTTTAGCAGGAGGCAGTGGGAGAAAAATAGAACTAGAGGAGAAAGTCTCTTTAGAATCGAGCATTCCAAGAGCCCTTCCTGATAACTCTGTGATACCAGAGATTACGTTGCCACCTCGCAAGTCTAGTAGAATCTCTCATCCTCCTGATAGATACATGGGATTATTTATTGAGGACATGGAGGAAATGTTCCTAGTGGGAGACAAGGATCATAGAGATGATCCTAAGACTTATAGCGAGGCGATATCAGACATCGACTCCGAAAAATGGTTGGAAGCTATGAAGTCTGAAATAGACTCAATGTACTCCAATCAAGTTTGGACTTTGGTTGATCCACCGGTGGGTATTGTACCCGTTGGATGCAAATGGATCTTCAAGAGAAAGATTGGTTCTGATGGAAAGGTAGAGACCTATAAAGCTAGGCTGGTAGCAAAAGGTTATAGTCAACGCGAAGGCATTGACTATCAGGATACCTTTTCACCTGTAGCCATGCTTAAATCTATCAGAACTCTGCTTGCTATAGCTGCACATTATGACTACGAGATCTGGCAAATGGATGTAAAAACTGCTTTCCTGAATGGATATCTTGAAGAAGAAATCTATATGGAGCAGCCTTTGGGTTTCACTGCCAAAGATGGAAGTCATAAAGTGTGCAAGCTTCAACGATCCATTTATGGGTTGAAGCAAGCTTCTCGGAGTTGGAACACTCGTTTCAATGATGCAGTCGAATCGTTCGATTTCATCAGAAATGAGGAAGAGCCGTGTGTGTATAAAAAGGTTAGTGGGAGTGCTGTTACCTTCCTCGTATTGTACGTGGATGACATACTCCTAATAGGGAATGACATTCCTATGTTAACATCGGTGAAGTTATGGTTATCCAAAGAGTTTTGTATGAAAGACCTTGGAGAAGCATCTTATATCCTAGGGATAAAGGTCTATAGGGATAGACCTAAGAAGTTGCTTGGTTTATCGCAAGCTATGTACATAGATGAAGTGTTGAAAAGGTTCAGCATGGAGAATTCCAAAAGGGGTATGGTACCTCTAAGACATGGAATTCACCTCTCTAAGACTATGTCTCCTAAGACACCTGAAGAGAGAAGTCGCATGAGCAGGATCCCTTATGCTTCCGCAATAGGGAGTTTAATGTATGCGATGCTATGTACTCGACCTGATATAGCACAGGCTGTGAGCGTCACTAGTCGATATCAGTCGAACCCAGGCGAAGAGCATTGGGTAGCGGTGAAGAATATCCTTAAGTACTTGAGAAGAACAAAGGATATGTTCTTGGTTCTTGGAGGTGGAGAACTCAAAATTAATGGCTATACAGATTCAGACTTTATGTCTGATATAGACGATAGAAAGTCTACATCTGGGTATCTATTTATTTGCAATGGTGGGTCAATAGTTTGGAAGAGTTCTAAACAAGAGACGATTGCTGATTCTACTATGGAGGCAGAGTACATCGCTGCATCTGAAGCTGCCAAAGAAGCTGTTTGGATCAAGAAATTTATCACTGAGCTTGGCGTGGTTCCCTCTAGTAGGGATCCCCTGCCACTATATTGTGATAATAATGGCGCCGTAGCATTAGCTAAGGAGCCGAGATCTCATCAGAAATCCAAACATATCGAGCGGCGGTATCACAAGATCAGAGAGTACATCAAAGATAAACATATTGAAGTGCAGAAGGTTGCCTCCGCAGATAACGTGGCGGACCCGCTAACTAAGGCTTTGACTCAGCAAAAACTAGAGACTCATCTTGAGAAGATGGGCATTAGATATATGACTGATTGGCTTTAGTGCAAGTGGGAGATTGTTAGTTGTATGCCCCAAAAGCCTATCAGGCTGACGCATTTTATTATATGGGACATATTTGTACTTGATCTTTATTATAATTTGGGCATTTTATGCCATTCATGTTTGATGTGTCCATGAATCGTCCTTTGAATTAATGAGATGATAATGTATATTCTTAAGAGTTAAGAATTTGAGATACATATTATTAGTGATTAAGTCATAAATGCTCTCAATCGGAGGATCATCATGGGGACGATGATTGATCCGGCAAGATTGATGTATGGGTCGCTCTCTTTTAGGATGACGAGTCTCAAGTCATTAGTGTGGGGACACTGGAGCGAACGTGCAGGTGGTTGTTATAGAACAAGGGCACTGAGCGTGACCAATTACGAATAGTTACTTGGATGTCTACTCTTTCGTCAGTAACTGATTCGATGTTGCAGTGGTACAACTGATCCTTAGACCTACGACACCACGGCCATTCAGTATGAGGCTACTGTAGTTTGACTATGCAAACTCTGATCCTAATCACGGGTCTTAGTAGTATATGTTGGCTGCAGTCGGTTCATATTAGGAATGGGTGTTTGTTTATAGGGGATCTATCGCTCTCGGTAGAGAGATAATTAGTCCTATGCTATTTGTAAGGCAAAGCTCAGAAATCCTCGGCCGGGGTAATATGGTTCATGGAAAGGTGTTTCCAAGAGTAACCATATGAGCTTCTGTCCTATCAAATTTGTCATATAACGGGTGATGGGGTTTGACGAGTATTCCATGACCTCCACTCAGTTGGGACTATGCGATAGAAGGATTGTATTGTACGGTAACTGCACCTTGAGGTTCACTCCAATATTCACTTCTGACTGGATTGCCACCATATGCTGCTAGGCGTCACTGGTGGATTGTGGGAACCAATAAGAATAATTATAGGCGAATAATTATTATACGATGGAAGAATCAAAAGTGTTTGATCCATCAAAAGGAGTTTTGATGATGATGTCGATGGGGATCGCATCATATCTCACTACCAGACAGAATTGAACCTATTAGGTCACACACATAAGGAATCGCGCATGATCGATATCAAGGAGATGATAAAGAAGTTTATAGAATGGATTAATTATAATCACAATACTAAAGTTTACTAATCTATTAGTAAAAGGACTAATTTGCAATTATTGTAAATTAGAGGTATTTAAGTGCAAAACTTGCATGGTGTATTTGCTAATTGTTAGTAAATATTTGGAGGACTTATGTGTAAATGTTACACACGTAGGATAATGGATAATCCAATCGGATTAGGATTCGATTTAATTAGTTACTAGATTTTATCTTGAGATTTAATTTAAAAGATCTTTATTTGTAACTAATTATAAGATTTAATTAGTTACTAGATTTTATCTTGAGATTTAATTTAAAAGATCTTTCTTTGTAACTAATTATAAGATTTAATTAGTTACTATATTTTAGGAGATCTTTTCTTTGTAACTAATTATAAGATTTAATTAGTTACTAGATCTTTCTTTGTAACTAATTATAAGATTTAATTAGTTACTATATTTTAGGAGATCTTTTTGTAACTAATTATAAGATTTAATTTTGTTATAGCCGGCCAACTTCCTATTATAAGAATAGGTAGTATGTATGTGATACGTAACAATTTTGGAGAAAGATAAAGTGGAAATTAATTAAGTTGGTCGCGGAACGTGAGAAAACCCTAGCCGCCTATCCTCTCCTTTTTCCTAAAGTCCTCCATAATTAATCGTTCTCAATCTTCGGAAGATTGCTAGCACAATTAGAAGATTGATTCATCCTCCTTACATCGACGCAAGAATTAATTCGTGATCGGATCGCGAATCAAGGCGATCGATTTTTCGATCAAGGGCGTGATTCCGTGTGAACACAAGTAGAGGCCGGGTGCGTGCGCGGCTATCAAGGACGAACAATTTTTACCAACGATCGTCGGCTTCGCGGTGCACAAGGTAAAAATTATATCCTAATTGATAAGATCAATTAGATTACCTTTTTATGATCTAAAACAAAACATGAGGTGATCTTGGTTTAAGAAAAAATTTTAATTGCGTTTCTTTCTTCCGCTGCGCATATATCCGTATTTTTCTTACAAAAGGTGTCAATAATAATCAAGCATGATCTCCATCTCATCAAGTATATAATAAATACAATCATCTACCATATGCTAGATCTCAAATCCTTTAAGCATGTACAATAATCAAGTAAGCACCAATCAAATAATTAAGGCCATTTTCCATGCTTACATCTCAAATCTATTAATTGTACATTTAATCATGCATGCTTTCTAACCTATAGAATTAGAGAACCGAACTGTCCACCGGTTCTGGGGGACAAGGCAACCCACCTGAAACGCTTTCCGTAGGCAAAGCTGAAGTCGGTGAAGAGAGTGGCCACTTTCAAACAAAATCCGCTGAACCCGTATTTTCGGTACATGTCGTGCAAGCCTTGGCTCCAATCAACATCACGCCAACAATACAACACAATCAATAACCAACACCACAAATTCTCCAAACAGCACATGTTGTTACAACAAACCAGCAAAAAGAAAAGGGAACTTTCACCTGTGTACAGTGCTCCAAAAATTCCAGAAAATTCACGGTTGCGATCCTTGCGACGAGTAGCCCCAAAATGAGTACTTATACACCCCATTATGACACCTGTAGGCCAAGATACAAATTAAACAAGGTGGTGCGTCGGCAAACCACAACACTGCAAAAACTGCGGGATACAACCCCAAAGAAGCTTAAATCTCACCTTCAAAGAGTCCTCAGAAAAATCCAATAAAAATACAAGCGCGTTCCTCTCGAAGAGTAGATGTCAATCGAGTCCTTAAACGCCTCAATCCGATGATCATAGGTCAAGATAGAAAATCGACAAGCCTCCGCTATCCAAAATCTCACAGCAGAAAAAGGGGTCACAAAACACCTCAGGAACTGTGCCGAAAACTCGAAATGAGGAGAAGTGATCAACACGGAAAACGAACCCGTACCTCTCGTGAACACGCTGCCATGAAAATCGGCCTAAAATTCCATCGGGGGGATCCGGTACGTCTCGCGGACTAAAGAGCGACGGTAAAAGCCAAAAATCCAAGGTGCGTCGATGTGCGCCCCGTCACAGAAAACGTCGATGCTGCGGCCTCCAAAAATCCTGAAAATCCATCAAAGGGTGGAGGGTACAGTGTAGAAGGCTCTCTAGAAGGGGGAGCTTCCAGAACAATGGCCAAAACCCGCACATAAGGCCTCTACTGCCTATTTATAGGCTGAAATCCGGACCAAAAATGCACTTTGGGGGACATTTTCCGGGCGCCCGAAAGATTCGGGCGCCTACAGTGCACCCGAAACACCCCCCCGCGGTGCGCCCGAAACACGCTGGTTGCGCCACATCATCCACAAAACAAGGAACAGCCGAACGGGCCACCCTCCTTGCGCCGCGTGGCTACCCGCGGACGCCGACGCGTGGCTCACCCGAGCACGGGAAACGCGGTCAACGCCGCCCACGTGCGCGCCTCTGCCGCCGCCTGCGCCCTCTGCACGCACGCGCCCCGAGGCCGCTACACCAGCTCCGTGGACCGAGCGCACGTGGACCGGCCAACCAGTGGCCGCCACGTGGCCCCGCCCGGTCCATGCACCAGGCCGCACGTCCCATGGACTGCGCGCTCGTGCGCCCGCCACTCCGGGGCCGCCACGCGTCCAAGCCCCCGGTGCACGCCTCGCCCGGTGGACCAAGCGGCTGCGCCTCAGCCCGCCGCCGCGCTCCGACGCCTGCCATCGCCGCCGGCAAACTCCGGCCGCCGGAACAGTGATCCAAAGCCTCGAAATCCGTGCTCGGGCATCCGGCCTCCGAAAATTACAAGTGAATCGTCCATTTTCATCGTTTTCACGCGCTGAATCGAAATCCGCTGTCCGTTTTGCCAAATTCCATTTCTAAAATTTGCCGAAGGCATCCAGATAAGTGTTCTTAACCCAAATTTTGCGCTGAGTCCAAATTTGATATCCGTTTCACGCGAAACCACTTCTAAACATTCGACTGTGTCATCCGAATACACTCGTGACCTATTTAATACACTGAGTCCATCACTTGTCCCCTATTTGAGCACAAACACCGCCGACACGCCACATAGGCCTCCAGAAGCTGCAGATGTAATAGTAATCCATAAGTGGGAATTTTGGGTCCTCACACCAAGTGTCCAACCCCTCCTCTATATATCCAACAAGGCATCCCCCCTTTGGCACCCTCGGGGTACAAGGTTGGCTACTAGATGTATGGGGGAGTCGGGGCCACTTCGCAAGTGTCCAACCCTTTCTCTATATATCCAACAAGGTGCTCATCGATGGGTTTACTACTGCAACGACAACCTTTCACTCCGAACTTCAAAAGCTTCAGGAGACCATTACTCGTCGAGATGAGGAGCGAAATACCTTGATCGAGGATCTTGTTGCTTGGGTTGATGAGGTCGAGGACCTTAAGTCACGGGTGACAATCCTTGAGAAAGCGGTGGGGAGTGGTCCTGAACCTCACAGGGTGTATGCTTCAAAGGTACGTGTTCCCGAGCCTCAATCTTTTAGGGTGTATGCTAGGCGAAAAGCTTAAGTTCGTGACAGTTGGTATCAAATGAGTACTCCCAGTATGACTTGGAAGTCGTCGATAGGTGCGGCGGTGAAGTTTGTAGTGCCCTTCCAAGGTCCCACTGCAATTGCCACGCCTTTAGCTACCCTTACCACAGGTTGTGCCTCCGAGTTGACGGCCTTGATCTTACTTGTGTCCTTCTCGAGGGAAAGGCCTAATCGCTTGGCCTCCACCTCCGCGACAAAGTTATGAGTGGCTCCCGTGTCGACCAGCGCTCGTGTGGCTTTGCCGTTGAGGACCACATCGATGTACAGGAGTCCCTTGTTGAGGGGTTTGGTGTTGCTTGCCAACCCCTGAACCGCATTGACGAGCCTAAGAGCGCCATCTTCGTTGGTTCGCTGCTGCCCTCACCCTGCTCAGTTTGGACAACATTTACCTATTTTTTCTTTGGATAGTCTCTCGCCCAATGGTTCTCTCCACAAACGTAGCACATCAGTTTTTTGGATGGCGTCGTAGGTCCTTTGTCGCGACCCCTGCGCTCCTTTGGGTCGCGGCGTTCTCCCCCACCCTTAGCCTTGCTCACTTTGGGTATCATGCTGCGAGACGGATCAGCCTTCTCATACTCAGGCAGCTTCTCCGCTAAGGCGATTGCAGAGCCCACATCTTGCACGTTGCGCCCCACAAGTTCTTTGTTCGCCCATGGTTGGAGTCCGTCAAGAAAGAAGAATAAATAATCTTCTTCCGCCATGTTGGTGATGGACAACATCAACTTGGAGTACTCCTTGACATACTCCTTGAGAGTCCCGATATGCTTGAGCCGTCGAATTTGCCTCCTCGCAAGATATTCGACGTGCTCGGGATAGAACTGCGCCTTAAGCTCGCGCACAAAGTCCTCCCAAGTCTTTAATTCACATTGGCCCTTCTCGGCCTCTGCGGATCGCCGACGCCACCACAACATCGCATCGTCAGTGAGGTACATGGATGCAGCTTAGACTTTTTCCTCCTCTTCGTCTAGCCGTGGCGACTTGATGTAGCGCTCCATGTGCCATAGGAAGTTGTCGATTTCTTTCTCGTCGCGCGTTCCCCTAAAAGATTGAGGCTCGGGGACACGTACCTTTGAAGCATACACCCTGTGAGGTTTAGGACCGCTCCCCACCGCTTTCTCAAGGATTGTCACCCGTGACTTGAGGTCCTCGACCTCATCGACCCGGGCAACAAGATCCTCGATTAGGGTATTTCGCTCCACGTCTCGACGAGTAATGGTCTCCTAAAGCTTTTGAATTTCGGAGCGAAAGGTTATCATTGCAGTAGTAACACTTTCCTCCATTCTGCGAATGTCATCAACAAATATTCCAAAAGTTTCAGCCAAATCAGAATATCGTTCGCCCATTTTTGCCACGACATCCTCCAATAACGCGAGGCGGTCCTCCAAAGAAGCGTCGTCCCTCGTGATGGCACGCCGCGCTTTGCTCCTGCCTCGCCTGGACAGCTTTGGAGGTCCAGTCGCAGCATCGGTGATGCCAGTATCTAATGTTGACATGGTTCCTAGCTCGAACCGGCTCTGATACCTACTAGCGGTGTTTTATTGCAGGCTACTCTGTGAGAGCAGCCCCCCTAACGGATTTCTTGAAGAAGAACCACTCGTGGGATTGGACCCCTCAATGCATGGAGGCATTCGAGGACCTAAAGCGGGCGGTGACGAAGGATCCGGTGCTGCGACTACCTGACTGCAATCGCACATTTGAGGTACACACCGATGCCTCAGATTTTGCCATTGGCGGTGTTCTCGTGCAGGATGGACACCCTATTGCCTATGAGAGTCGCAAACTCAACGACACTGAGCGGCGGTACACTGTCCAACAGAAGGAGATGACCGCCGTCGTGCATTGTTTGCGGACTTGGCGGCATTATTTGCTCGGGAGCAGGTTTGTGGTGCGCACCGACAACGTCTCCACAAGCTACTTCCAGTCGCAGAAGAAGCTGTCGCCTAAGGAAGCAAGGTGGCAGGATTTCTTGACGGAGTTCGACATGGTGATGCAGTACAAGCCCGGGAAGGAGAATCACGTGGCCGATGCACTCAGCCGCAAGGTTGAACTAGCGGCTGTGTGGCAACTTCACGGGACACTCCGCGATCGACTTCGCGCAGGAACCAACGAGGACCCTATCGCTCAGAACCTTGTGCAACTTGTCAAGGAGGGCAAAACACGATTTTAGCTCAGCGACGGGTTACTCCTCACCAAAGGGCAGCGGGTGTTTGTGCCCAAGTGGGGCAACCTTCGTCGCGAGCTCATAAAGGAGTGTCATGACTCCAAGTGGGTAGGTCATCCAGGTCAGAAGCGGACTTTGGCATTGCTCGAGGCTGCTTACTACTGGCCACGAATGCACAAAGACGTCGAGGCCTACGTGCGAACTTGCTTGGTGTGTCAACAGAATAAGGTTGAACACCAACGACCTGGCGGCCTCCTCGAACCGTTGCCTATTCCGAACCGTCCGTGGGAGAGCATCTCCAAGGTCTTCATCTCCACCTTGCCAAAGGTGGGGGAGTGTGGGTCCATACTGGTGGTGGTGGATCGTTTTTCTAAGTACGGGACCTTCATCGCAGCACCAACCGATTGCACGGCTGAAGAAGCAGCACGACTCTTCGTCAGCCATGTCGTCAAGTTTTGGGCGATCCTTGAAAGTATAGTGAGCGACCGCGATCCCAGATTCACCGGCAAGTTTTGGACCGAGGTGTTCAAAATCTTGGGGTCTGAGTTGCTCTTTTCCACCAGTTTTCATCCACAGACGGACGGACAAACAGAGAGGGTGAATGCTCTGTTGGAGGAGTACTTGCGGCACTACGTGAGTGCCAGTCAGAAGGATTGGGTACATTACCTTGATGTTGCCCAGTTTTCCTACAACTTGCGGCGCAGCGACTCTACGGGCTGTAGTCCCTTCGAGCTAGCGATTGGGCGACAACCACTCGCCCCACACACAGCCGCCGCGGAAGAGTAGTTCCGTAGCCCTGTTGCTCTCCAATTCACCTCTAACTTGCAGGAAAGGGGTGAAATTGCGAGGGCGAGCTTGGAGAAAGCAACGCGGCGAATGAAGAAGTGGGGGGACGAGAAGCGAGAACCTCGGGAGTTTGCCGTGGGTGATCAAGTGATGGTCAAATTACTACCGCAGTAGTTCAAGGTCTTGCGCAAGGTGCACAAAGGGCTGCTGCGCAAGTATGAAGGCCCATACCCCATCGTCAAATGTGTGGGTAAGTCTGCCTACAAACTGTAGCTGCCCGCGAACCTCAAGATCCACCCTGTCTTCCATGTCAGCAGGCTGAAACAATACCATGAAGACTCCGAGGATCAAAACCGTGGCGTGTCTCAGCGCGCCCCGGTGACCATGACTACATCCTTTGACAAAGAAGCGGAATCCATCCTGGGCACTCGAATGATTCGGCGACGCGGAGTGCCGCCAAGCCCAGAGTACTTGGTAAAGTGGAAAAATCTTCCCTACGGTGAGGCTACTTGGGAGAAAAGTGACACACTTTGGCAATACCAAACACTTATCAATGAGTTCCAGAAGCAGCGCGCGACGAGGACGCCTGCGCATTTGGTGGGGGAGAGTGTTAGGGACTTAGAAAATTTCAGTCTAAGTGTTACGAAATTTGAGTTGGCGTAGTTTCGTGAAAGTCTCAAGTCTTGAAGATTGAAGGTGAAGAAAGTTGGATCATTTAACTCAATCTCAAGAAAGAAGAATTCAAAAGGATCAGGTATGTTTAACTAAAGATTTTGTGTGATCCGAATACTTCTTGTAGTGTAGAAACACTTGGAATAATCTTTCATTGCATAAAAATCAAAAACTGGACTTGGGACATGTTCAGGATCCGGATCAGGTTGTTCGATCCGGATCCCGAAGGTGGTTCGTTCATACACCAGTTCAATCCGGATCGTAGCCTCTCTTGATCCGGATCCCGAACACTGAGTTTACCATCTTCCTTGAACGATCCGGATCAGGCTTCGTGATCCGGATCCCGAACGTTGTTGTTTGGTGAACTGTATGAACGATCCGGATCAAGCACTTCGATCCGGATCCCGAACCTTCGTTTTTCTGGAATTGCCTGACTCGTTACGACGATCCGGATCACAGCTAATCCGATCCGGATCGCTGTCCGTAAAATTTCCAGAAATGTTAGGTTTTTGATTCTTATCTCCTTCCTAGGGTTTCTAACCTATAAATAGACCCTATGACTCTTTTTCATAGTGGGCCGAAAATCAAAATAGCCGTCATTTTCATATATCATCTTATACGGCTCTAGATCCACATATAGAGAAGAAAGGAAATCATTAGAGAATACTCTATGTTTCTTCATCTATATTGATTAGTTTGATTCTAGGTTTTCATACTCACATCTTGAGTTGAATCAAACTAATGAATACTTAGATGGTATTTCCGATCTATCTTTGATCTAAGTATTCGGCGGATCATCACCACCAAAAACAACGATTTACATCAAAAATCGGCGCGTGGATTCACGTGTCCTTGTGGATTCAAGGTTCAACCGCTCTCGTGGATTCGGAGCGAGGCACGTTCGTGGATTCGAAGGGTGCTATTGGGTGAAGACCGTGGATTCGGTCGGACGTCGTGGATTCGACGTTGGACGCCGTGGATTCGGCGTTGGGCGCAGATCGTGGATTCGAGAAGCGTCGCGGAGCGAGCGGAGAAGATCCTCTAGGAGCGTATGGAAAAGGTTGAGTCGTAAGTGTGTACGGTAAATCACCTTGTACGTGTTTTAATTCTAGTGGATTTCTGCCGTGTTATCGTTCCCGTGGTTTTTTACTCCGGTGATGGAGTTTTCCACGTTAAAATCTTGCGTATTATTTTTATTTCCGCATTGGGTTTTTATCGCAACGATTTTTGAGTGTTTATACGTTTACACCTATTCACCCCCCTCTAGGTCTTTTTTCCCCTATTTAGATCCTTATTACATGTAACCCAACAAGTGGTATCAGAGAGGGAATAGGGTTGTAAACAATGGTTGAAGGTGGAAACATCAACCGACCCCCGTTCTTCGATGGAACAAATTATGCGTACTGGAAAGTGCGGATGAAAGCCTTTTTAATTTCCATCGACGAACGGGTGTGGCAATCAATTGAATTAGGATGGTCTAATCCAACTGAATTTATTGGTGATGTTCACACCTTAAAACCTAGGTCGAAATGGACCAAGGAAGAGTTAGATTCATCTTCTTACAATGGCAAGGGAATTAATGCTATTTTTAATGCCTTATCTCAAACTGAATTCTCTCGCGTCTCGGCATGTGAGACTGCGAAAGAAATCTGGGATGTTCTTCAGGTTACACATGAGGGAACTAACCTCGTGAAGATTCAGAAACTGCAAATGCTTACGAGCAAGTTTGACTCTATCTTGATGGCAGAAAATGAATCTTTCACGGACTACTATACACGATTGCAAGATATCGTAAACTCATGTGCTAATCTGGGAGAGAAGATTCCAGAATTTAAGATTGTAAGAAAGATCTTAAGAACTCTTCCTGAACGATTTCGCCCAAAGGTTACTGCCATTGAAACTATTAAACACCCGGACGAAATACGTGTAGAAGAATTAGTTGGTTCATTACAAACTTATGAAATGACATTTACTACTAACAATTCTTCTGGAAAGGCATCCACTTCTAAGTCTTCAGGTTATGCGTTGAAAACAACTAAGGAAGAAGACGCAGATACATCCTCCTCAGACGATGATGAGAACCTTTCTATGGAGGAATTTGAGAAGCAGCTCGCTCTCTTGACAAGGAAGTTTCGCCGCAACTTTCGAAGGGATAATTCAAGCAAATCTCCATCCTTCGGAAAGTCGAACAAAGGCAAGGGTACTTCAAGTTACAAGTCAAGAAAGCAAGAGAACTTCTCAAAGGATAAGAAAAGTTCAGAATGACAACTACAATGCTTCAAATGTCGAGGCTACGGCCACATTGCAACGGAGTGTCCTAACAAGTATCCGGCAAAGAAGAAGGCGATGCAAGTCGTCACTTGGGATGACAACTCAACGTCAAATGAGTCGTCTTCGAGTGATGAAGAAAAGAGCTCCACCGCATTCCACGCGTCCGTATCTTCACCCTTCATGTGCTTTATGGCAAGTACATCCGAGTCGTTGTCCAACTCCACTGTTGAAAAGAATGCAACGGACAATGAATCGGATGATTCGGAAGGTGAAGATTTTGCTCTAGCCTACCACAGACTTTTGAGGGATTCAAAGAAAGTGGCTAAGCAAAACAAGAGTTTGAGAGGGAGAGTGCATGATCTCGAAGAAGAAGCAAAAAGAGCGACTTCTCTCTCAAACGCTCTTGAAGTGGAAAGGGAAAACCTGATAAAAGCAAATGTTTCCCTTCAAGAGTCCAATGAGCAACTTGAGAAGGAACATACAAATCTGGTGGATAACGCGAATCACTTCTCAAAGCTCTACAACGAGGCTCGACAGGATAACCTGGAAATGACAAAGACCATTTTCCAACTCAAGGATGACTTACAGCGATTCTCTTCAGGAAGGAGTAAGTTGGATAGACTTCTTGGTCTTGGTCAATCAAATCGGTTCGGCCTCGGATACACTCAAACTGGGAACAGTCCAAGTTCGAGTGGGACAGTTTTTGTGCCTCAGTCGGTATCTCCTCCTCCGACACCGGAATTCAAGACAAACAACGACAACAAACCTACTTCATCCTCTTTGGGATCGTCAAGATCTAAGGTATGTTTTCGTTGTGGTGTTTCAGGGCACATAAGAAGAAACTGCAAGACGGGAGTCAAACGCTCACCTCAATCACCTCTTGCAACGACTACCAAAAAGGCGCCTCCCCGGAAATCAAAGCAAAACCTTTCAAAAGAAAAGAGCCTTGGTAGTTCACCGCGCAAGACGACATCATCAAGGAGCGGCAATCGATCTGACAAGACGCATTCACCTAGGAGAATAACCTCACGACCATTACCGACGCACTCCAAAAGGGTTTGGGTGCGCAAAGGTAAAATTTACCCTTGTCTTGTTACCAATGTTTCCTTGCATGCATATGATAGTTCGTCTTGGTATCTGGATAGCGGTTGTTCCCGTCACATGACCGGTGACAAAAATAGTTTTCAAAATCTTGAGAAAATCTTCGGAGGACTTGTTGTTTTCGGAGACGGTCGGTCTTCCAAAATTGTTGGAAAAGGGACGGTAGCTATTCCAGATGGCCCGATTTTGAAAAACGTCTTATTTGTTGATGGCCTTAAGACTAACCTCATAAGCATAAGTCAACTTTGCGACAATGGTTTTTCAGTTAACTTTTCATCTGTTGAATGCGTTGTAACTGATAAGGACCATGTCTTCTTTTTAAAAGGGGTTAGATCTGAAAACAATTGTTATGTTGTTCCTAATAAATTTTCTGAAAATTGTAACTTAGCCGCTTTGAATAATGAAACTCTTTGGCATGAAAGGCTAGGTCACTTAAATTTTAAGGAACTTACTAGAATTTCAAACAAGGACGTGGTCAAGGGGGTTCCAAAACTTTTATTTAAACAAAACGTTGTGTGTGGTGGTTGCCAAAAGGGTAAACAGTCTAGGACTACACACAAGAACTTGAACCACGTTGGTACAAAACGGCCCTTGGAACTTTTGCACATGGATTTAATGGGGCCGACCCGTCAACCATCTTTGGGAGGTAAATGGTACATTTTCTTATTGGTTGATGATTTCTCTAGGTTTTCTTGGGTAGCATTTTTAAAAGAGAAAGCTGATACGTTTGACTCTTTTCATGAGATTTGCCATCGTATTATGATTGAAAAGAATGAAAAGATCATTCGTGTTAGAAGTGATAGAGGTGGAGAATTCATAAATTCAAAATTCATTGATTTTTGCACTTCAAATGGCATTAAACATGAATTCTCGGCACCCTATACACCTCAGCAGAATGGTGTTGTTGAGCGCAAAAACAGGGTTGTACAAGAGATGGCGCGTGTAGCTTCATAGCCGGAATTTACCGCTACATTTTTGGGCTGAAGCCGTGAACACCGCCGTCTATGTCATTAATAGAGTTTACTTGCGCCCAGGAACTTTAAATACACCATATGAGCTGTGGTTTAGTAGAAAACCGGATATCAAATACTTTCGTATCTTCGGGAGTCGATGTTACATTTTACGTGACCGTGAAAAACTTGGAAAGTTCGACTCTCGAAGTGATGAAGGGATCTTTTTGGGTTATTCTACGAATAGCAGAGCATATCGAGTATTTAACATTGAATCTAAGACGATCGTAGAATCTATAAATGTTAAAGTAGATGAAGCTTTTCACTTTGGATCTGGAAAATCTACCCTCGATATCTCTCTAGATGATGATTCTCCTGCTAGTGCATCTTCTCATGATAATACTTCCAATATTAATGATGCATCTAATGGCTCTTCTAGTTTATCTGATGTGCAGGAATCATCTCATGTATCTCCGAGTACTCCGTTTCAACAAATGTTACGAATCTCCAAGGATCATCCGGAATCGAATATTATTGGAGATCCACAAGAAGGAGTCAGAACTCGGAGGCAGTTGGTTTGTGGATTCGCTTGCTACGTATCTTTAATCGAACCAAAGAACATAGATGAAGCTCTTCAGGATGACTACTGGATTAAAGCAATGCAGGAAGAGCTCCATCAATTTGAGCGAAACAAAGTCTGGGAATTAACGAAGCCTCCAAAGCAACATAATGTGATAGGTACCAAATGGATCTTCAAGAACAAGAAAAATGAGGATGGTACTATCATCAGGAACAAGGCACGATTAGTTGCTCAAGGCTACTCTCAAGTAGAAGGTATAGACTTTGACGAAACATTCGCCCCTGTAGCTAGACTCGAGTCCATTCGTATACTGTTTGCTATTGCTTGTCATTTTAAAATCAAATTATTTCAAATGGACGTTAAGAGCGCATTTCTAAATGGGTTTTTAAATGAGGAAGTTTATGTGGCTCAACCGAAAGGTTTTGTAGATCATAAACAACCTAACCATGTTTTTCGTTTGAAAAGGCTCTTTACGGTCTGAAACAAGCACCGCGAGCATGGTACGAAAGGTTAACAAAGCACCTTTTGGAGAAGGGCTATACTCGAGGGGGAGCTGACAGGACTCTCTTTGTGAAGCATTATCAAAACAATTTCATTATAGCACAAATATATGTCGATGACATAGTATTTGGCGCAACAAGAGATAATGATGCTTCTAAATTCGCGGAGACCATGGAAAGCGAATTTGAGATGTCCATGATGGGCGAATTGACTTATTTCCTTGAATTGCAAATTAAACAAAATGATGAAGGTATTCACTTAAGTCAATCCAAGTATGCAATGGAGCTGGTCAAAAAGTTCGATCTAGAAAATT
This sequence comes from Tillandsia leiboldiana, assembly GCA_029204045.2. NCBI lineage: Eukaryota > Viridiplantae > Streptophyta > Magnoliopsida > Poales > Bromeliaceae > Tillandsia > Tillandsia leiboldiana. The sequence continues at coordinate 19,613,730 of CM055073.1, forward strand.
GTAAAGATTTTCCAACTCCAATGGGAACTAGCCACAAGGGACTTGGAAGTGAATCACATAGTGAGAATGTAGACGAGAAACTGTATAGAAGTATGATTGGAAGTCTACTTTACCTCACGGCTAGTCGCCCGGATATATCTTTTGGTGTTGGGATTTGCGCGAGATATCAATCAGCACCAAAGGAGGTTCACCTGAAAGCGGTGAAAAGGATCATCCGGTATATCAAAGGATCAATTAATTTCGGAATTTGGTATCCTATGGGAACAAGTCTGGATATTGTTGGATACTCAGATGCCGATTGGGCAGGATCAGTGGATGATCGGAAAAGCACGAGTGGTGCATGCTTCTATCTTGGCCATTGCCTTGTTGCATGGCACAGTAAAAAGCAGAATTGCATAGCACTCTCGACTGCCGAAGCGGAATACATTTCAGCTGGAAGTTGCTCAACTCAACTCATTTGGATGAAAAGCGTATTGAGCGACTTCCGCATTTCAGCATCTTCGGTAACAATTCTTTGTGACAACACAAGTGCAATTAACATTTCAAAAAACCCTGTGTTGCACTCTAGAACAAAACATATTGAACTTAGATATCATTTTCTTAGAGAGCTAGTTGAATCAAATACTCTTCAACTTTCATATATTTCAACTGAGGATCAATTAGCTGACATTCTAACAAAACCTTTGGATCAAAAACGTTTTATTCATTTACGAAAAGCAATTGGAATGCTTTCCTTGAAATAAACTTCTTTTTGAAACCTTTGCTTAGGATAGGTTTTGTATTTGTTTTTGTTTTGTTCATTATCTATGTTTGTACATAGGACATTAATTGAGCATAGATCATAATTGACTTTAATTGCATCTTTTCGCACATTTAGAAATTTATTATGCTTTTGCCATCATAATATTTCACTGTTGCAATGATCATTTATGTTAATTAAATCATCTTCTAAGTGATCAAAGTCAATTTCTCTCTCTCAATGATCTCTTGGTATAGTCATTATCTTATTTGACTGCTTAGTCGAGTATGAAATCGAGATCAATATTTGGTTGAATACTTTATATCTTAAATAATTGATAGCCAATTGAGGGGGAGTCATAGAAAAAGTAAATGCTCAAAAAATGTGGAAAGAGTTACATCCCAATGAGGAGTGTGAAAACTACCACCACATGGAGGAAAGAGCTACCACCTCGGTCGTCCGAGTACTGTGTGCAGCTACCACATGTATACCAAGCATGGTTGTTCAAATTTTGATTAAGTAAAATGCATGTTGAAATACTTGACTCCGTCAAATTTCAAGGTTGGTATAAGGTGGGTTTTTAAGAAAGATGCTCAAAGAGCCACTCTCTTCAACAGATTGTCTAGATACATTATCTACTATATTTGGGATTTCAAACATCTATGATCTTTGTATTTCATTTTCTTTACTGAATGATGATTTGATAAAGGCATTACTCATAAGATCAAGTTAGATGTAATTGAAGGTGTTCAACTTTAAGGGATTTAATTCTTGTAAATTCTCGTTTCATTTTTGGATATTATTGATAGATTTGGCATAATCTAATTCTTGTTGTATGAAACGATGATTTTGTTTAAGGTTGATACACATTTGTGCTTACAATCTTTTTCTGGTTTTTCTTGAATTTCTCTGAAATTTTCTAAAGAAAAAGTTGGAGCCGATCCGGATCGGGCAAGATGATCGGATCCCGAACGCACGTTTTCTTCTGCGGGCTGACGATCCGAATTGGACCTGCCGATCCGGATCCGAACGCAGTTTCTCACTGCGGGCAGCCGATCCGGATCGCAATCATGAACTGATCGGATCGCGGCTAGGGTTTTATAAAGAACAAAAGGGTTTTGATTTCTTTTACTCCAATCTTTTGTTCCAAAGTTTCCAGAGCCTCTCTCTCTAGATTTCATCCTTCTGGAAGCTTTCAAACTCAAGTTCTTTCAACTCCAGTAAGTTTTATTGATCAAATCTCAGTTTTTCACCGTTTTTCTCTTTTCCTCCTCAAACGTGATGAATTTCTTGAATCAACTTTGTTGGTGGATGGTTTTTGATCAAATTTCTTTTGAAATAAGAACTCTGGGTAGATTAGTTTTGATTATATGCTAGGTATTCTCCTGATTAACGGTTTTTTAGGCTTCGATTTCTAAAATTTCGGTTTTTAGGGCATTATAATAAGGATTTTCGAAAATCATGCAATTGATCTATTTTTAACAGTCTTTTTGCAAAACTAATTTGATTCTTAGTCTTCTCTACATGATTATGATTGTTGGGTACAATTTTTCAAATCTTTTGAAAATTAACAATT
>CM055073.1:19616144-19834796 GCA_029204045.2 Tillandsia leiboldiana
ACTTGGGGATCTTGAGTCCTACCGTTCTGAGAGTGAGCGTGGATTTTGACTAGCCTGCTTATGCCAATTTGTGATACTCTATGCCGCGCCGTTTTCCTCAGTTAGAGTCGCGTCCCTGAGATGCCGCTGTGGATACGATGGGCCTGTTGAGGCAGTTTTGCGCGAGGGGTGAGTTAGTCGGGCAGGACGCCCCATGTAAATCCCGTCCTCATGGGGATGTGTGGTAGTGGGCAGGCGCGTTCTAGTCGACAGGCGCAGGCTTGACTGGACCCTATGAGGCAGTCAGTTCGATTGGGTCTATTGAGCACCTTGGGTGCGAGTGGTCTCTTTTACTTTCATCTGTTCCACTTTTTTGAGTATCTAGATAGAGGTATGGTAGCTGTTGAGTAGCTCCAGCTTTTCTTGTTCTGATTTCATTGCACTGTTATCTTTTACCTCTAGTAGACTTAGTGGGCGGACCGTTGGGCTTGTTGACGGCACCCACTGAGAACTACTGTGGGAAGTAGTTCTCACACCCGTCGTGGTGTCTTTTTCCCCAGGAACTTCTTCTCTTGTTCCTGTTGCTCCAGTTGCTGATCCTTCTGACCGAGGCGAGGGAGTCGCGAGCTAGTTCCCTACCCGTCATTGGAGTGTAGCGGTACCCCTTCAGAGGAGAGCTTCAGTAGATTAGTTTACTTCTTTTTCCTCTGTTGAGAGACCTTTGTAGAGAGGTATAGAGTTATACTTTATTTTACAGTTTGAGAGACTGTTGTAGTGAGGATGTTCTTGTATCGAGAGTCTGTACACTGAGGTATTTATTGGAGTTACCTCCCTTTTGAGTTTTGTATCAGAGGACTTTGTATACGATCGTTTTTGGGAGATGGTTATTGTATTATTTTCAGTTGTACAGTGTTTGGTTTTCAGTTTGTAGTAGTTTACTTTCCGCTCTGATATCTGTATACTGTAGTTGATTCTTTCTGCAGGTTAGACGCTTCGTCTGTACGGCAGTTTCCGTACAGATGGCGGATCTGTTGGCGAGCCCGGGTCGCAGTTTCGACCCCGGGGCGTGACAGATTAGAGTGGTATCAGAGCCTAGGTTATAGGTCGTGGTGGACTTAGAAACCCTAGGCTTGTGGTTGGTTATTAGGACGACTACGTGAGAGTCGTGACTTTTAGCGAGAGTCCTGATTGAGTTTTTACCTCTCCCAAGAGACGGGATGAGAGATTGACATGTTTACTTTCCGAAGCGATTATGTTGGCTACGACAACATAATGCTATGGAATGGATGACATGTCTTAGACTCTCGCTGGTTTGGGTCTTATGGTTGTTGTGTCCTGACGTTTGTTGTTGTGCAGTGGACTACGATACTCCTGAGACGTCGTGTTGTGAAGAGGACACACCCCGCATCTGATGAATACCCCACAGCGGGAGGCTGAGCTATCAGAGTCGCGCAGCGGAAGCGTGGTGGGCCCATAACCCACAGGTCCCAGGATCGAAAACTTCGATAGGCTGAGCCTAGAAGAGCCTAGAATCTGTTCTTGTTTGATTGGGGTTCTAGGCAACGGTCTATCGGGATTTTCGGATTTTTGCCGCGTCAGTCGGTTCTTCTCGCCTATGAGTGGGGTGTTTTTGTGGGAGCCGTTTGGAGTGACGGCGGTCCCAGCTGTGTGGGTATTTTTCGCTGGCTGAGTTATCAGGAGGGTATTTTTCCCTGGCTGAGTTACCAGGAGGTCATTTTCCCTGGCTGAGTTACCAGGAGGGTATTTTTCCCTGGCTGAGTTACCAGGAGGTCATTTTCCCTGGCTGAGTTACCAGAAGGGCATTTTTCCCTGGCTGAGTTACCAGGAGGGCATTTTCCCTGGATGAGCTACCAGGAGGGCATTTTTCCCTGGCTGAGTTACCAGGAGGGCATTTTTCCCTGGCTGAGTTACCAGGAGGGCATTTTCCCTGGCTGAGTTACCAGGAGGGCATTTTTCCCTGGCCGAGTTACCAGGAGGGCATTTTTCCACTGGCCGAGCTACCAGATGGATACACTGCCCCTGGTCGAGTTACCAGGTGGGCACATGCCCCTGGCAGAGTTACCAGGTGGGCACATGCCCTGGCCGAGTTACCAGGAGGATACTTTCCACTGGCCGAGCTACCAGATGGATACACTGCCCCTGGTCGAGTTACCAGGTGGGCACATGCCCCTGGCCGAGTTACCAGGTGGGCACATGCCCTGGCCGAGTTACCAGGAGGATACTTTCCACTGGCCGAGCTACCAGATGGATACACTGCCCCTGGTCGAGTTACCAGGTAGGCACATGCCCCTGGCCGAGTTACCAGGTGGGCACATGCCCTGGCCGAATTACCAGGAGGATACTTTCCACTGGCCGAGCTACCAGATGGATACACTGCCCCTGGTCGAGTTACCAGGTAGGCACATGCCCCTGGCCGAGTTACCAGTTGGGCACATGCCCTGGCCGAGTTACCAGGAGGATACTTTCCACTGGCCGAGCTACCAGATAGGTACATACCGCTGGCCGAGTTACTAGGTGGGTATATGCCCTGGTCGAGTTATCAGGTGGTTGCTTTAGCGAGATTGAGATGGTCTGACAGGACGCCGAGATTTGGTGGCGTCGAGTTCGTCCTGTGGGACTACCTGGAGCGCAGTTGTTGACTTGGAACCAGTTTCGTGCTTTGCTGCTTAGGTCCTTCTTTCCTGACAGTGTAAGCAGAAATTGGAAGGGGATCTTAGACTCCTGCAGCAGGGGAGTCGACCTCTTTTGGAGTATGTTCACGAGTTTTGCGATTGTTGAGCCGCGTACCCCATGTCGCCTGGATGAGGCCCAGGAGATTGAGCTAGTCGAGAAAGGACTGCATCGGAATATCTATCACTTGGTGTATTCTCGGCGGGTGCCGACGTTAGATGCAGCGGTTGAGCATGCTTAGTGGGTTGACCGAGGATCAGTGATCATGTCAGAGATAGACGGAGCGCCAGGGACCAGCTCCGGGGAGAGGCATCCAGTGCCGCCTGAGTTTGGACAGTCGAGTAGATCGAGACCCCGGGGCTGCCACCATTCCATTCTGAGGGTCGTGAGTCTCAGAGGAGACAGAGACCAGGAGGTTCTCCACAGCCGGTGTATCAGCAGCAGCGGGATGACGGTGTCTTTTGTGGTGGGCTGCATTCTGCGTCGTAGTGTGACCACAGGCAGGAAACAGATCATGGTCTTGTCCTAAAGCGGGATCATCAGTCGCTTTGGCAGCTTCGGCTCCTCCTCCTCCGCTCTTCCAGACAGGCGGAGTTTCGACAGGTTATGGCCAGATAGTTAGGGCCACTTCTTCGCGGCAGTCCGACGGACGACCACCCCCGAGCGAGAGCATCTATGTCGCACAGGATGAGGATTCGGGGGCAGCTAGCCACGTGGTGGCAGGGCATTTGCATTGATGTATAGGCTAGAGATAGGACCCTTAGCTTGTGCTCGTGAGGTTCAGATACCTGATCACGTGTTGCACATAGATGGGTGCTATTGGTCCTGCCCAGTGTAGTTGGGGCCCTAGTTTTTGCTTGTTGATCTTTTGGCCCTTCCTCAGCTCCGGAATTTCGAGGTAGTGTTGGGTATAGTACTGTGAGGATCTGAGGCCTTGATGCTTGGGTGATATCACACCGTTGATACACGGTGGTGATGCCACACCGTTGATACACGGTGGTGATGCCACGCCGTTGGTGCACGGCAGTGATGCCACGCCGTTGATACACGGCAGTGATGCCACACCGTTGATACACGGTGGTGATGCCACGCCGTTGATACACGGTGGTGATGCCATGCCGTTGCTACACGGCAGTGATGCCACACCGTTGATACACGGTGGTGATGCCACACCGTTGATACACGGTGGTGATGCCACGCCGTTGGTGCACGGCAGTGAGGCCACGCCGTTGGTACACGGCAGTAATGCCACGCCGTGGGTGCACGACAGTGATGCCACGTTGTAGGTACACAACGGTGAGAGTCTTTTGGATGTTTCGGACTTTTGACCGCGAGTTGGGCATCAGCTTTATGATTGCCTTGTGAGCCAGTTTTCAGCCCCGTTCACCGACGGTTGGACCCCGTCAGGGTGTTCCTTTTTGGTTGAGGGATCGACTTCGACCCGTGGGTCCGTTGGGGTTATGTTAGCATGTTGAGCGACCAACTGTGGCACGAGATTGTGTCTCTTGTGGATCCCTTCTGAGGGTAGCCTGCAGTTGTGTTGTCCACTCGAGTGGTTTCGGATCGGGAGGTAACCGAGTGAAGACCCCAGCGTATTGGATTCCCTTCCTTATTGGATTAATTTGCGGGTATGCTCGGGTCGTCTTGTTGAGGTTGGCACCATGTTGTGGTTTGGTCCGTGTTACACTTGTGGTTATTTCAGTTTCCCCCAGCCTTTTAGTGGAGCCCTTTAGTTTTTCACGTCACAGCTCAGTAGTGATGTGATTTTTCCTCGCCCGTGATTTACTTGCCCCTTTGAGATCTGTGATTATTGGAGTACGAGGGACGCCCGTTGCAATTTCTGGCTCGAGAGATGAGAGAATTGCATATCGGGTCATACCGTACTTGTTGTTGTTGTTGCGGAGTAATCACGAGGAGCGAGTGGGGGAGCTGGAGGCGTATTGTTAGATACCTAGCCGTGGTATTCTTGACTCCTGATGGGCTTGATCTAGTTTCGAGGACGAAACTTTCTTTTAGTGGGGGAGGATGTGAGGTCCCAGAATCCCCCGCGTAGGATTGCTGGTTGTTGGGCAGCGTTCGGTCGCCGTTGGGGGTGTTGGTGCGCGCGTTGGGGCCCAGAAATGGATGTGTGGTGCAATTTGGGTTTTAGCTGGCATCACTGGAGGCCTGCGTGGTGTGTCAGTGGTGTTTGCGCGCAATTTGGACACAAGTGTTGGACTTCGTGCTTAAAAGGTTATCCCGTGGGGAATTGGAGGACCCGTCGGGTGTTTGGAGGTGATTTCGCGCGTTTCAGATGTCAAATTTAGACTCCGGGTGAAGTTTGGATAAAAGTTTACCTCTCCGGTCGCCTTCGGGAATTTTTAGAGTTGGAATTTGGCAAATCGGACTTTAAAAATGGACCCGGCGCGAAAATCGGATCGAGTGGGCATTCGGCAATTTTTCGGACGAGAATTTGGAGGAACGGACATCGTTTTTGGATTCAGCGCGCGAAATCGCTAAGAATGGACTATTTATTTGTTTGATTTGGAGCCTGGATGAAGTGCGCGTTTTTTGAGGCATCGCGGCACGGTTCCCAAGGTTGGCGGCTCGGAAATCGAGGCTTGGCGCGCGGTTCGGGGAGCGTACGGACGCGGCAGGGGCGCACTGTTGCGCTTCGGCGGGGGATGCGCGGGGGCCGCCACATGGCGGGCCCCCGTTGGCGCCCGCTCGGGCGCGGGGGCGTGCGCCTGTGTGGCGCTCGCTGTGTCCCGCGCCCGTGTGGCGGTGTAACGCGCGCCCGTGTGGCGCGCGGTTTGCCGCGCCCGCGTGGCACGCGATGATGCGGCCACGTGGCGTGGGGGACGCGCGCTGCGCCTGGTGCGCGCGCCCCTGCTTGTGGACCGGCCGGTTGAGGGGCCCCATTGGTTGGTCCACGGTGGACCCGAGGCCGTGGACCGCTCCTCCTCATCTTTTTCTTCTTCTTCTCCTTTCTCCCCCGCAAGCCTTTTCTCCCCCATTTTCTTTTCTTCCTTCTTCAACCGAGCGAGAGAGAGAGTGAGGAGGGGATTTGTGGGTGGTGCGGCGGTGCATTGTGGACCTCGTGGAGCGTGCGCGAGGTTCCGTTGGGAGCGTTTCGACAGCGGCGACGCAGTCGGGTAGGTCCCGTGCGTTGGTTTTTCTGTATTTTTGTACAGTTTTTGGAGCGTTCTTTTAGACTGTAACTGACTCTCTTGCTCCTTTCTGTGTTGGGCACCGTGCATCGTTTTGCGTGTGGACTCCGGCAACGTGCACCGTTTTGCGTGCGGACTCCGTTTTGCGTGTGGATCCTGGCATCGTGCACCGTTTTGCGTGCGGACTCCGTTTTGCGTGCGGATCCTGGCACCGTGCACCGTGTTGTGTGCGGACTCCGTTTTGCATGTGGATCCTGGCACCGTGCACCGTTTTGCGTGCGGACTCCGGCACCGTGCACCATTTTGCGTGCGGACTCCATTTTGCGTGTGGATCCTGGCACCGTGCACCATTTTGCGTGTGGACTCCGGCACCGTGCACCGTTTTGCGTGCGGACTCCATTTTTCGTGCGGGTCCTAGCACCGTGCACCGTTTTGCGTGCAGACTCCGGCACCGTGCACCGTTTTGCGTGCGGACCCCGTTTGGCGTGCAAATTCCAGCACCGTGCACCGTGTTGAGTGCGAACTTCGTTTGGCGTGCGGATTCCGGCACCGTGCATCGTTTTGCGTGCGGACTCCGGCACCGTGCCCCGTTTTGCGTGCGGACTCCGTGGAGGCCAATTGCAAGTGTCTACGAGCAATTGGTGGCAAATCGAGGTGGGTGGCCTTATCTCCAAGTTTTATGGACTGTACCATATTTCTACTGATGTAGGACTATGCATGATAGTTTATTTCATTGTGTAGCATGCTAGATTGTAGGAATTGTTATTCCTTTTATTATCTGTTAATATAGTTATCTTGGAACTTGACCTAGCACCCCCGTCATACGTTGCATGTGTAACCAGACCAGTAGAAAACCCTCACTTGGGCTAGGGTTATTTATGCTTAGACATCCACACTGTTCTTTCATCCCTGGACATAGTGTTTTCTCGCCCGGGTAGTGGGCCGAGAGGTCGGGACTTGCTTTTAGTGTGGGATGCTTTTGCACTCTTGCTTGGGAGCAGAGTGGAGTCTGGTAGTTGTAGCGGGTTGCTTATCTGTGCGGGGAGCCGTTTGGGTAAACGGTAGTCCCGAGAGGTCTTGTTTCCCTTTTACGCTGTCGTAGGAGGGAGCCGTTGAGTAGACGGTAGTCCCGGGCCGTCGAGTATCTTCCGGTCCGTATTGTTGGGAACCGTTGGGGTTGACGGTGGTCCCAGGTCGTTGAGTGTTGTCCGACCTGTTTTGTTACCCTGAGTTGTGGGTCGTTCCTGGCTGTGGAGTATCTCCAGCCAGTGAGCTTTGTGCTGCGAACTGTTGGAGAGGCTAGTGTCTCGTGTTTCGAGTTAGCCGATCAGCTGAGTCGTCGAGAGTGCTCCGACTGTTGTGCGAGATATTTGGGGATCTTGAGTCCTACCGTTCTGAGAGTGAGCGTGGATTTTGACTAGCCTGCTTATGCCAATTTGTGATACTCTATGCCGCGCCGTTTTCCTCAGTTAGAGTCGCGTCCCTGAGATGCCGCTGTGGATACGATGGGCCTGTTGAGGCAGTTTTGCGCGAGGGGTGAGTTAGTCGGGCAGGACGCCCCACGTAAATCCCGTCCTCATGGGGATGTGTGGTAGTGGGCAGGCGCGTTCCTAGTCGACAGGCGCAGGCTTGACTGGACCCTATGAGGCAGTCAGTTCGATTGGGTCTATTGAGCACCTTGGGTGCGAGTGGTCTCTTTTACTTTCATCTGTTCCACTTTTTGAGTATCTAGATAGAGGTATGGTAGCTGTTGAGTAGCTCCAGCTTTTCTTGTTCTGATTTCATTGCACTGTTATCTTTTACCTCTAGTAGACTTAGTGGGCGGACCGTTGGGCTTGTTGACGGCACCCACTGAGAACTACTGTGGGAAGTAGTTCTCACACCCGTCGTGGTGTCTTTTTCCCCAGGAACTTCTTCTCCTATTCCTGTTGCTCCAGTTGCTGATCCTTCTGACCGAGGCGAGGGAGTCGCGAACTAGTTCCCTACCCGTCATTGGAGTGTAGCGGTACCCCTTCAGAGGAGAGCTTCAGTAGATTAGTTTACTTCTTTTTCCTCTGTTGAGAGACCTTTGTAGAGAGGTATAGAGTTGTACTTTATTTTACAGTTTGAGAGACTGTTGTAGTGAGGATGTTCTTGTATCGAGAGTCTGTACACTGAGGTATTTATTGGAGTTACCTCCCTTTTGAGTTTTGTATCAGAGGACTTTGTATACGATCGTTTTTGGGAGATGGTTATTGTATTATTTTCAGTTGTACAGTGTTTGGTTTTCAGTTTGTAGTAGTTTACTTTCCGCTCTGATATCTGTATACTGTAGTTGATTCTTTCTGCAGGTTAGACGCTTCGTCTGTACGGCAGTTTCCGTACAGATGGCGGATCTGTTGGCGAGCCCGGGTCGCAGTTTCGACCCCGGGGCGTGACAGGTACTATCGCAACAACCTCACCAACGTGTCCCGACATCCCAACACCCGAACGACCTGAAAAACAGTCACCCAGGGGGTGTGAGATACATCGACAGTGTATCCCAGTGGGCACGACGAGCCGAGAAATAGCTAATCGTACCTACTGGATACAATAATCTGCGAATAGTAAATAGATCCATAGGTAAAGCTGAATAATCAATAAGATGTCTACGGATAATCAGGATATAACTGAGCAGATATGGGTGCAGAAATAAACAGTAAAACATGCCAGAATATCGAAATATAAGCTATGCATCAACAAAGGAACAGTAAGTAACCAACCGATGCCACTATTGGTCACGGGGACCGCAGGCGAAGATATCTATGCAGAGCCAACCACAATCATACTGGATTCCAACTAGCAGAGCTGAACGGCAACCCCGTACCCTTGATATAGCCAAGAGGATCCTCGTACCAAATGGTACAGCCAAGAGTTTTTCTCATATCGGTACAGCCAAGGGGCTCCCCGTACCCAGTGATACAGCAAGAGGGGAAAGCTCACGGGTCAACCAGACCCTTTACCGGTAAAGAACGCAATGTGGGTGATCAATCCCACAGCGTATGCGAGTGAACAACAGGTGCACAACCATCATAATGCGAATGCTCAATCTCACGGTCCACAGACCGGGTAATCGGCAACATGCCGGAAATCCCCACAGGGATGCAGATGTCTATATATCAATCATATATCATGCAGTCTGGAATACGAGAAATATGTATCTCTGAATAAAAGCAAGTATAATGACCAAGAAGGCATGATAAGTCCAAGCATATGCTACTGTACTGATATCTGAATAGAAGCAAGTCTATGTAGCGATCGAGCAAACATGATATATATGTCCAAATATGAGCTAATGACTGTCATTTAACTAATGACCAATCAAGCAGGTATATGTCCAGGTATAAGCAAAGGATACTAAATCAACAGGATAAGGCTCATAAACATAATCTGGGCTAAAATAGAAGAACAGGTGTCCGACTGGACTAAAGCAAACAGAGGGCCGAACAGATAAAGCCCGGACCGAAGATAACCCACCTGAGTGTAGGCGGTCCAACGACTCCAACAGAAGGCTCGTGGGCCGGAGTCAGACTGCAAGGACCTGAATCATGAAATACTAATCAGGGACGGACCCACATATTCCTAAAACCACAGAATCACTAATTAAGCCACTTTTCTAAAATCGATGCTCGATCGGAACCATAATCACTTTAACGCTTCTGGAAAGGCCGATTTGGCTCCAGAAGCCACCGACTTGCAACAAGAGCCACTGGACCAATCAGGGCAGCGTCGGAAATAACCAGAGACAGGTAACAAGGTCCATTTATCAATCTATTACATCAAAGTACGAGAAACACGCGCCGAAAGCCGTTAAACCGACGATTTCGCCGATTTACGGTTCGTTATCCGATTCCCGCTCAACGAGAGCCCACAGAACTCTAATGAAATGCCCAGTAGGTATGAAAACACTGTCTACAGACAGCCAGCGTGTCCCAATTGCATTTAGGTCCTTAATAAATCTTAATTTTGCATAAAAACACTGCGTTGATTATTTGTTTCGACCCTTTCTCACAATCCGAGAACCCAAAAACAGAACTGTAAGTTCTGTCGCGTCCGTTTCGACGATACGAAGCTCGTGCTCACAAGCTTGGGCTGACACGAAGTCCGAGGGCAAAGTTGGCCCATAAAAACCTAGGCTCACAATGCAACTTTTGCTACTTGATGCTAGAATGAATTATACACTAGGTCCAACTGAGATTTACTGTGAGCATGGTGTTTATATTGGACGGAGGATAGTGATGCTCACCTGCGGCTTGCCGGAGGGTGGCCGGAGAAGTCGCCGGAGCAACTCCTTAAACAGGCTAGGCTCGGGTTGAGTTAGTCTTGGATCCAACCAAGTTAAAACCTAGAATTAAGATGAGCATAAGTTAGATGACCCTCCCAGATGTGGTTTAGACTCGGCCAAGTCGACTGACGGCGGCCGGAAAAGAACCCGAAATTGAGCATCTTTAATGCAAGATTAGAGCTTGGTTTACAGGAACCTTTTGGCCAGAACAACCTGATGGTAACCTTGCTCTGGGTCCATACAACTCACCTATGTGGATGGCCGGAATCTAGAAGCGTCGACGGCGGCCGGTGGTGAAGCAAAGTTGCAAAGTTGGTGCAACTGTAGAACATGCAAATCCCACGTTACATGCTTCATGCAAATGCATGCAAAGCTTCATATAAGACCAAAGAACTCACCTGGGTCGTTTTCCCACCGTGCGGAGCCCCGGCGATCGCGGGAGTTCAAGCTTGGAAGATTCAAGTGCTCTAATGGCGGATTCCGGCCGGCGGTGTTCGGGCCGGCGCAACCTGGACCAAGGTACTCCCCTTGGTACCAGGAAGCTTTCTGCAGGGCTGGCCGGCATCGGGAGTGCGCGGCGGCGCCGGACGGCGAGGTTCGGCCGAAGAATCAAAAAGCCCGAAACTAGGGCTTCACCGCGCTGCTTGGATCCTTGCCCGATCGTCACCAAACTTCTAAGGAAGCTTGCAGACGTCGGGAAGATCGGTCTCAACGGTCTGATCTTGAATCCAACGGTTGGACGAAGCTCGAGCAAGAACTTAGCCGAAGACGGACTTCCGGCAAGAAAGTGCTCCCACCGGCAGTGGGGTCGACGGCGGCGGCTCGGGCTTCACAAAATGGGTCGCCTCGAAGTCAGGAACACATTTACAGGGTTCATGTGCCAATTAAAACCAAAAAGTTCCATGTTCTTACCTTGCCGGAAAATCTCGAGGACGAGGAAGACGACCATGACGGCGCACGGCGGCGGATGGCGTCGACTTCCCCTTGGCTCGGTCGCGGCCACACAGAGGAGGTTCCAGAAGGAGTTTGGACCAACTTGGGTCCTTCCCAAGCACCCTCCTCACCAACAACCCAAGAGAAGAAACTTCCTTATCTTCTTCTTCTTCTCCGGCGATGAGGCAGCGGCCGGTGCGCTACCTCCGTGGGGTGCGGCAGAGTGGGTGGAGTTGTTGGAGCTGGCGGCTGGGGGGAAAGGCTACGGGGTTAGGCTTTTAGAGAACCCTAACCGAGTTGTGTACATATATAGTGTATGTTGCACAATTGCAATTTGGTGCTTCATCTCTTGATATTTAGAGCCCAGTCCCTCCCAGTAGCTGAGTTTCACACTTAGATCCCTCACCACACAGCCGCACGCAATTCGGAGCATAAAATATAGGGGTCTGTGTGCAAAATATGGCATTTTTCGCTATTTTTCATGTTTTTCGAGGCATTCTAATCATCAAATCGAAAAATGGACTTCGCCACGACGTCCGGCTCGACGAAACCTATCAAGTAGCGATTTTTGTTTTTCGAGAAAATGCCGGGATAAATTCTCGGTCCATCAATATTGTACAGAAATACAGTTTATCACGCTTTTCGAGACTCTAGGGCCGTCAAACGGAAATTCCGTCAGCGCCATTGCGTTCAGATCGTCGAAACCGATCAAAACGACTATCTGGATCACTATGTTCGGAATCCGAACAGTGAATTAGTCAACGTTGCATCCGCTGGAGTCCCGAAAATTGGGGTTTACTGTTCATCTACAGTGATCACTAATCGCACTGTGCAGCAGGCCACTATTACATTGGTCGCGGTAATTCGCCCATTTTCTTCACTGAATTCTGAAAGATCCGACCGTCAGATCAAAATTTGCTGAATATGAATCTCGCTTAGTTCGACGAGATGATCGTAACGGTTATCTCGGATTTTCGAGCTTTGGCTCGGATTTGAAAGGCGATATTTCTGTCTCGTAAATTATGCAATTTACACAGTAGCAAAAGGTCAATTGAGCTATTTGGCTCTTTTTAAATTCCAAGTCAACTTGAATTTCATGTTTCATTAAAATAAAAATCCAGATTATTACATCACTTACAACTTAAAAGAAGTTTCGTCCCTGAAACTTACAACTTTAAAAAAAAATTTGTTCCCGAAACTTACAATTTAGAATCATACTTTATGGAATGCTTATATTAGTTTACTCGAGGGCTACGAAATCAGTCGCAAGGTATCGACAACTCTAAGGCTACTCAAGAGAATCTAGAACCATCTTCCAATGTTCATTAACACCTTGAATCAATCACCACTAATAGCAGCAACAGGCATAGTTCCGATAATCACGGCTACGACATAAGTCACTATATCAAGTGACGCGGAGACAACTGGGGAATCAACGACTCCCCAAGCATCTGGACTAGTGGTCGGGCCGGTGCAATAATAGCAATCATCAGCTGCTGAGCCATCTGTCGGTCTAACCCAGCAAAAGCGGTGAGCTGATTCTCTAACAGCTACAACGATCCGAGCCCTCAGGCTCCACTGAAAAATCAACCCATGGCTCGTACCACAACCACAGCTAACACTGCACCCACAACACCCCCAAAGCCCAGCGTGCGTGCGAACACCATTCGTAACCACAACAACGAGACTCAATAGTGCGTAACACACCTGAGCTCCTAACCACTATACAAATACCCCGCGCTCTCATGTACGTCACAAGTCATACTATGGCTCAATCCTAACCAAATACCTAGGCATCGTGTACCTATTCTATGATACCATAAAATCTGTCACGCCCCGAGTTTTGGAAAACAGACTAAATTTTTTTTTTTTTTTGAAATCAGAGTTTAAATCATTTCAGGCGTGAACAGATCGCCACATGTATAGTAAATTCCCTGCCCAATTGGACAGAGCCTTTCCTTTACATTCACGGCTAACCACTTACAGTCAATACCAGAGTAGTCTAAACTACACATGCAAATTAGTCAATTTATAATAATTTAAAATGTAATGCGGATAAATGAAATATACTGATGGCATAAGGGTCGTAACTATCGCAACAACCTCACCAACGTGTCCCGACATCCCAACACCCGAACGACCTGAAAAACAGTCACCCAGGGGGTGTGAGATACATCGACAGTGTATCCCAGTGGGCACGACGAGCTGAGAAATAGCTAATCGTACCTACTGGATACAATAATCTGCGGATAGTAAATAGATCCATAGGTAAAGCTGAATAATCAATAAGATGTCTACGGATAATCAGGATATAACTGAGCAGATATGGGTGCAGAAATAAACAGTAAAACATGCCAGAATATCGAAATATAAGCTATGCATCAACAAAGGAACAGTAAGTACCCAACCGATGCCACTATTGGTCACGGGGACCTCAGGCGAAGATATCTATGCAGAGCCAACCACAATCATACTGGATTCCACCTAGCAGAGCTGAACGGCAACCCCGTACCCTTGATATAGCCAAGAGGATCCTCGTACCAAACGGTACAACCAAGAGTTTTCCTCATACCGGTACAGCCAAGGGGCTCCCCGTACCCAGTGATACAGCAAGAAGGGATAGCTCACGGGTCAACCAGACCCTTTACCGGTAAAGAACGCAGTGTGGGTGATCAATCCCACAGCGTACGCGAGTGAACAGCAGGTGCACAACCATCATAATTCGAATGCTCAATCTCACGGTCCACAGACCGGGTAATCGGCAACATGCCGAAAATCCCCACAGGGATGCAGATGTCTATATGTCAATCATATATCATGCAGTCTGGAATACGAGAAATATATATCTCTGAATAAAAGCAAGTATAATGACCAAGAAGGCATGAGAAGTCCAAGCATATGCTACTGTACTAATATCTGAATAGAAGCATGTCTATGTAGTGATCGAGCAAACATGATATATATGTCCAAATATGAGCTAATGAACTGTCATTTAACTAATGACCAATCAAGCAGGTATATGTCCAGGTATAAGCAAAGGATACTAAATCAACAGGATAAGGCTCATAAACATAATCTGGGCTAAAATAGAAGAACAGGTGTCCGACTGGACTAAAGCAAACAGAGGGCCGAAAAGATAAAGCCCGGACCGAAGATAACCCACCTGAGTGTAGGCGGTCCAACGACTCCAACAGAAGGCTCGTGGGCCGGAGTCAGACTGCAAGGACCTGAATCATGAAATACTGATCAGGGACGGACCCACATATTCCTAAAACCACAGACTCACTAATTAAGCCACTTTACTAAAATCGATGCTCGATCGGAACCATAATCACTTTAACGCTTCCGGAAAGGCCGATTTGGCTCCGGAAGCCACCGACTTGCAACAAGAGCCACTGGACCAATCAGTACAGCGTCGGAAATAACCAGAGATAGGTAACAAGGTCCATTTATCAATCTATTACATCAAAGTACGCGAAACACGCGCAGAAAGCCGTTAAACCGACGATTTCGCCGATTTACGGTTCGTTATCCGATTCCCGCTCAACGAGAGCCCACAGAACTCTAACGAAATGCCCAGTAGGTATGAAAACACTGTCTACAGACAGCCAGCGTGTCCCAATTGCATTTAGGTCCTTAATAAATCTTAATTTTGCATAAAAATAGTGCGTTGATTATTTGTTTCGACCCGCTCTCACAATCCGGGAACCCAAAAACAGCACTGTATGTTCTGTCGCGTCCGTTTCGACGAGACGAAGCTCGTGCTCACAAGCTTGGGCTGACACGAAGTCCGAGGGCAAAGTTGGCCCATAAAAACCTAGGCTCATAATGCAACTTTTGCTACTTGATGCTAGAATGAATTATACACTAGGTCCAACTGAGATTTACTGTGAGCATGGTGTTTATATTGGACGGAGGATAGTGATGCACACCTGCGGCTTGCCGGAGGGTGGCCGGAGAAGTCGCCGGAGCAACTCCTTAAACAGGCTAGGCTCGGGTTGAGTTAGTCTTGGATCCAACCAAGTTAAAACCTAGAATTAAGATGAGCATAAGTTAGATGACCCTCCCAGATGTGGTTTAGACTCGGCCAAGTCGACTGACGGCGGCCGGAGGCGACGACGGCCGGAAAAGAACCCGAAATTGAGCATCTTTAATGCAAGATTAGATCTTGGTTTATAGGAACCTTTTGGCCAGAACAACCTGATGGTAACCTTGCTCTGGGTCCATACAACTCACCTGTGTGGATGGCCGGAATCTAGAAGCGTCGACGGCGGCCGGTGGTGAAGCAAAGTTGCAAAGTTGGTGCAACTGTAGAACATGCAAATCCCACGTTACATGCTTCATGCAAATGCATGCAAAGCTTCATATAAGACCAAAGAACTCACCTGGGTCGTTTTCCCACCGTGCGGAGCCCCAGCGATCGCGGGAGTTCAAGCTTGGAAGATTCAAGTGCTCTAATGGCGGATTCCGGCCAGCGGTGTTCGGGCCGGCGCAACCTGGACCAAGGTACTCCCCTTGGTACCAGGAAGCTTCCTGTAGGGGTGGCTGGCGTCGGGAGTGCGCGGCGGCGCCGGACGGCGAGGTTCGGCCGAAGAATCAAAAAGCCCGAAACTAGGGCTTCACCGCGCGGCTTCGATCCTTGCCCGATCGTCACCAAACTTCTAAGGAAGCTTGCAGACGTCGGGAAGATCGGTCTCAACGGTCTGATCTTGAATCCAACGGTTGGACGAAGCTCGAGCAAGAACTTAGCCGAAGACGGACTTCCGGGAAGAAAGTGCTCCCGCCGGCAGTGGGGTCGACGGCGGCGGCTCGGGCTTCCCAAAATGGGTCGCCTCGAAGTCAGGAACACATTTACAGGGTTCATGTGCCAATTAAAACCAAAAAGTTCCATGTTCTTACCTTGCCGGAAAATCTCGAGGACGAGGAAGACGACCGTGACGGCGCACGGCGGCGGATGGCGTCGACTTCCCCTTGGCTCGGTCGCGGCCACACAGAGGAGGTTCTAGAAGGAGTTTGGACCAACTTGGGTCCTTCCCAAGCACCCTCCTCACCAACAACCCGAGAGAAGAAACTTCCTTGTCTTCTTCTTCTTCTCCGGCGACGAGGCGGCGGCCGGTGCGCTACCTCCGTGGAGTGCGGCAGAGAGGGTGGAGTTGTTGGAGCTGGCGGCTGGGGGGAAAGGCTACGGGGTTAGGGTTTTAGAGAACCCTAACCGAGTTTTGTACATATATAGTGTATGTTGCACAATTGCAATTTGATCCTTCATCTCTTGATATTTAGATCCCAGTCCCTCCCAGTAGCTGAGTTTCACACTTAGGTCCCTCACCACACAGCCGCACGCAATTCGGAGCATAAAATATAGGGGTCTGTGTGCAAAATATGGCATTTTTCGCTGTTTTTCATGTTTTTCGAGGCATTCTAATCGTCAAATCAAAAAATGGACTTCGCCACGACGTCCGGCTCGACGAAACCTATCAGGTAGCGATTTTTGTTTTTCGAGAAAATGCCGGGATAAATTCTCGGTCCATCAATACTGTAAAAAAAATACATTTTATCACGCTCTTCGAGACTCTAGGGCCATCAAACGGAAATTCCGTCAGCGCCATTGCGTTCAGATCGTCGAAACCGATCAAAACGACTATCTGGATCACTATGTTCGTAATCCGAACAGTGAATTAGTCAACGTTGCATCCGCCGGAGTCCCGAAAATTGGGGTTTACTGTTCATCTACAGTGATCACTAATCGCACTGTGCAGCAGGCCACTATTACATTGGTCGCGGTAATTCGCCCGTTTCTTCGCTGAATTCTGAAAGATCCGACTGTCAGATCAAAATTTGCTGAATATGAATCTCGCTCAGTTCGACGAGATGATCGTAACGGTTATCTCGGATTTTCGAGATTTGGCTCGGATTTGAAAGGCGATATTTCTGTCTCGTAAACTGTGCAATTTACACAGTAGCAAAAGGTCAATTGAGCTATTTGGCTCTTTTTAAATTCCAAGTCAACTTGAATTTCATGTTTCATTAAAATAAAAATCTAGATTATTACATCACTTACAACTTAAAAGAAGTTTCGTCCCTGAAACTTACAACTTTAAAAAAAAATTTGTTCCCGAAACTTACAATTTAGAATCATACTTTATGGAATGCTTATATTAGTTTACTCGATTGCTACGAAATCAGTCGCAAGGTATCGACAACTCTAAGGCTACTCAAGAGAATCTAGAACCATCTTCCAATGTTCATTAACACCTTGAATCAATCACCACTAATAGCAGCAACAGGCATAGTTCCGATAATCACGGCTACGACATAAGTCACTATATCAAGTGACGCGGAGACAACTGGGGAATCAACGACTCCCCAAGCATCGGGACTAGTGGTCGGGCCGGTGCAATAATAGCAATCATCAGCTGCTGAGCCATCTGTCGGTCTAAGCCAGCAAAAGCGGTGAGCTGATTCTCTAACAGCTACAACGATCCGAGCCCTCAGGCTCCACTGAAAAATCAACCCATGGCCCGTACCACAACCACAGCTAACACTGCACCCACAACACCCCCAAAGCCCAGCGTGCGTGCGAACACCATTCGTAACCACAACAACGAGACTCAATAGTGCGTAACACACCTGAGCTCCTAACCACTATACAAATACCCCGCGCTCTCATGTACGTCACAAGTCATCCTGTGGCTCAATCCTAACCAAATACCTAGGCATCGTGTACCTATTCTCTGATACCATAAAATCTGTCACGCCCCGAGTTTTGGAAAGCAGACTTAATTTTTTTTTTTTTTTTGAAATCAGAGTTTAAATCATTTCAGGCGTGAACAGATCGCCACATGTATAGTAAATTCCCTGCCCAATTGGATAGAGTCTTTCCTATACATGCACGGCTAACCACTTACAGTCAATACCAGAGTAGTCTAAACTACGCAAGCAAATTAGTCAATTTATAATAATTTAAAATGTAATGCGGATAAATGAAATATACTGATGGCATAAGGGTCGGTACTATCGCAACAACCTCACCAACGTGTCCCGACATCCCAACACCCGAACGACCTGAAAAACAGTCACCCAGGAGGTGTGAGATACATCGACAGTTTATCCCAGTGGGCACGACGAGCCAAGAAATAGCTAATCGTACCTACTGGATACAATAATCTGCGGATAGTAAATAGATCCATAGGTAAAGCTGAATAATCAATAAGATGTCTACGGATAATCAGGATATAACTGAGCAGATATGGGTGCAGAAATAAACAGTAAAACATGCCAGAATATCGAAATATAAGCTATGCATCAACAAAGGAACAGTAAGTACCCAACCGATGCCACTATTTGTCACGGGGACCTCAGGCAAAGATATCTATGCAGAGCCAACCACAATCATACTGGATTCCACCTAGCAGAGCTGAACGGCAACCCCGTACCCTTGATATAGCCAAGGGATCCTCGTACCAAACGGTATAGCCAAGAGTTTTCCTCATATCGGTACAGCCAAGGGGCTCCCCGTACCCAGTGATACAGCAAGAGGGGATAGCTCACGGGTCAACCAGACCCTTTACAGGTAAAGAACGCAGTGTGGGTGATGAATCCCACAGTGTACGCGAGTGAACAGCAGGTGCACAACCATCATAATGCGAATGCTCAATCTCACGGTCCACAGACCGGGTAATCGGCAACATGCCGGAAATCCCCACAGGGATGCAGATGTCTATATATCAATCATATATCATGCAGTCTGGAATATGAGAAATATGTATCTCTGAATAAAAGCAAGTATAATGACCAAGAAGGCATGATAAGTCCAAGCATATGCTACTGTACTGATATCTGAATAGAAGCAAGTCTATGTAGTGACCGAGCAAACATGATATATATGTCCAAATATGAGCTAATGAACTGTCATTTAACTAATGACCAATCAAGCAGGTATATGTCCAGGTATAAGCAAAGGATACTAAATCAACATGATAAGGCTCATAAACATAATCTGGGCTAAAATAGAAGAACAGGTGTCCGACTTGACTAAAGCAAACAGAGGCCGAAAAGATAAAGCCCGGACCGAAGATAACCCACCTGAGTGTAGGCGGTCCAACGATTCCAACAGAAGGCTCGTGGGCCGGAGTCAGACTGCAAGGACCTGAATCATGAAATACTGATCAGGGACGGACCCACATATTCCTAAAACCACAGACTCACTAATTAAGCCACTTTACTAAAATCGATGCTCGATCGGAACCATAATCACTTTAACGCTTCCGGAAAGGCCGATTTGGCTCCGGAAGCCACCGACTTGCAACAAGAGCCACTGGACCAATCAGGGCAGCGTCGGAAATAACCAGAGACAGGTAACAAGGTCCATTTATCAATCTATTACATCAAAGTACGCGAAACACGCGCCGAAAGCCGTTAAACCGACGATTTCGCCGATTTACGGTTCGTTATCCGATTCCCGCTCAACGAGAGCCCACAGAACTCTAACGAATTGCCCAGTAGGTATGAAAACACTGTCTACAGACAGCCAGCGTGTCCCAATTGCATTTAGGTCCTTAATAAATCTTAATTTTGCATAAAAACACTGCGTTGATTATTTGTTTCGACCCGTTCTCACAATCCGGGAACCCAAAAATAGCACTGTAAGTTCTGTCGCGTCCGTTTCGACGAGACGAAGCTCATGCTCACAAGCTTGGGCTGACACGAAGTCCGAGTGCAAAGTTGGCCCATAAAAACCTAGGCTCACAATGCAACTTTTGCTACTTGATGCTAGAATGAATTATACACTTGGTCCAACTGAGATTTACTGTGAGCATGGTGTTTATATTGGACGGAGGATAGTGATGCTCACCTGCGGCTTGCCGGAGGGTGGCCGGAGAAGTCGCCGGAGCAACTCCTTAAACAGGCTAGGCTCGGGTTGAGTTAGTCTTGGATCCAACCAAGTTAAAACCTGGAATTAAGATGAGCATAAGTTAGATGACCCTCCCAGATGTGGTTTAGACTCGGCCAAGTCGACTGACGGCGGCCGGAAAAGAACCCGAAATTGAGCATCTTTTGTGATGATCCGGACTTCCGCAGGAACTGTTGCAATATTAAACAATGACTGTAGGAAGCTTATACAGTGTAACGGAACTTGTAGAGTCGAAATTGGACCTCAGAAATAGACTTGGCACGAAAATCGGATCAAGTTGGCGTTTCCGGGAGCTTTCGGCAAAATTTCGGATGAGAATTTGGCGAAACGGACGGCGGATTTGGACTCAGCGCGCGAAAACGATCAAAATGGTATATTTACTTTATTTTTCGGCGCAAATGTACTGTTCACAAGAAGAGTAACTCCGGCCGGCCGGAATTACTGTTCCGGCGGCCGGCGGCAACCGGCGGGCGGCGGCGCAGCGGCGGAGCGCCGCAGAGCGCACCGGAGCGCGGCGCGCGCAGCGCGGGCAGGCGCGCATGCTGGTCGGTCCACGGGCATGGCGTGCACCGGCTGCATGGAAACAGGGGTTTTCCACGTGGCGTCCTCTGATTGGTTGGACGGCTTCTAGAAGGCGGCTGGGGAGGTGACACGTGGCACACTCCAATTGGCCAGCATTTTCCGAAAAACCCGGAGCGGGGACCCGGGCATGTGCACCATGTGGGACACGTGGCGGATTTTGAGCGGCATTGCATGGGTGTTTCCTGTGTTGTGGACATGTGGCGCGTCCTGGTTGGTGAGTTTTGGTGTTTCCTGTTCTGTCCGGATCCCGTGTGGAGCCCAAGAGATTCCTTGGCCCATTATATAAGGAATCTCTCCCCCCTCTCCCTTTCTCACCTCGATTTTCGAGTTGTAGAGAGAGAAATAGAGCATGTCCCTTTATGAAAATTATTCCTCTCTCTCTTCTCTCCCTCTCTTAAAAATTTCAGAATTTTTGGAGTTACCGATAGTAAGTTATCTGCGACGCGGCGCACTGCGACGATTTCCTTTTTCAGCCCATTTTCCATCGCAGTTCAGTCAAAAAAATCCCTGTGTGCTAACCAGGAGGAATTTTTGAACGATTTTTGTGGCAGCTCGTTCCTAAGAGGTAAGGCTTCGATTTCTGTGTTGATCAATTTGCTCCATTTCGCACTTTTGGCACGGTTCCCGAGGCCTCTTTGACCTCCCTTTTTGCTGTGGTAATTTCTTGATAGCATCGACTTCTCCGATTTTTATCTTGAGCTAGGAGCATCAGATCAAGGCGTTTAATACGTCGATTTCGATCTACTCGTCGCAAGGAACGCAACCGTAATTTTTCTGGATTTTTCTGAGCACTGTACAGAGGTTAAAAACTCCTCTTTTTCCGTGCTATTTGAAAAGCAGCAAATATTGTATTTTTGGGATTTGTATTTATACCGGGTGCGTTGTTATGTACAGCTGTGCACTGATTTGCGGGATTTGAGGACTGTGGACAGCTAGGAGGAGGCTTTTTGGAGTGTGGTTTGAGCTGCTCGAGGTGGGCGGTTGTTGCTTACCTCATTTTTGACTAGCTCACTGGGATTATTGGAACTTCCCTAAAAATTAATGTGACAATTGATACTTTATCTGAGAACCATACATATGACCCCACAGGACAGGGTCACTGAGATTATTAGAACTCCCCTAAAATTTAATGTGACAATTGATGAGAACCATACATATGACCGCACAGATAGCTTATTTTGGGACACTGTGGCTGGGACAAAGGCTATAATCTCACATGCAAATAACTTTTATATCAGTACAATAAATCAATCTTTTTAAAAATAAATATTTGACACCTTTCTACAGCTTTTAAAAAGTACAATTGCATGCTTGGACATCTAGTTAGCCACTATTTATTGCTACACTATCATATTGGGACTTGACATGTTTTATTGCTCTCCTTTGCATTCAGATGCTTGTTGCTCGAGTATGAGCAGGGGTTTGGGATAGTGTAGTCCAGATTGTACTAGATTGTGGACTTGTGGGGTATTACGGTGACCGCGGACAGTAGGCGGTCGACCGGATGTTTATCCTTGCATCAGACTGGGGTTGAGTCTGGTTTATTTTTGCATCAGCTGGGGATTGGGTTTCTGTAGTGGATGGAGTTTCCCACTTTGATCATAGTCATGATCCAGTCCTGCTTTTGAGACTTATCATACCGGCGCGGTTATTGCCCGGTGATGCTTTACTCGTGCGGGTCGCTCCCCTCGAGCTCCCCTCCGGAGGCTGGGGCCAGACAGTTATTGACAGTTTTTGCTATCACATCGGCGCGGTTATTGCCCGATGATGAGAGCAGAGCAGGCAGTAACGATCGTGTATCAGATGACGGATTGGGTTATTTTGGACAGTTTCTGTTTACTGATGCATGCATACAGTTTTGATAGCCAGTACCGCATTAGAGGCATAGTAGTGGTAGTTTTCCTGTTTCAGCATCTTATGTACCTTACCACTTCACCTTTCCCTTCGCCTCTAGTAGTCCTAGTGGGTGCGTCAGAGTTGAGGTTTTTACCCACTAGGGGAGGCTACTGGTTTATCTGGTAGTTCTCACCCCCATTGTTATTTTCTGTCTCTTCCTTCTCCTTTATTTTGTAGAGTCGTATGCGGGAGCTGCTAGGCTATCGGCAGCTGATCGAGGTAAGGGGATCGCTGAGTAGGTAGATCTCCTGTGAGACTGATAGTTGATATTAGACAGATGTTGTACCCTTCACTCAGACTGTGGTATTTTTCGTTTATTTTAGGTCTGGCTCTCGCCAGCTGGTTGTACTATTTTGGTGAGCTGGGAGATTATTGTATTTATTACAGCTTTATTTTTAGTTCCAGTCTGAGATGCTATGTGGTTCTTCTATTACAGCTCTGTATTATCCTCTTTTATTATACATCTGATATCTGAGCAGGTTACCAGCGCTTCGTGTACGCGGGAAGTTCCGTGTGCACGGCGGATCTGTAGACGGACCCGGGGTCTGGGTTACACCCCGGGGCGTGACAGATTAAGTTGGTATCAGAGCTTAGGGAGAGGTCAGTTGGGACTTAGGAAACCTTAGGCTTTTGGCAGACCCTAGGATTATAGGGCGTGAGAGACGTAACTTTTGCGAAAGTCGTTGATTTATTGTTGACTCTTCCAGTTAGAGAAGAGGGATTGACATACCCAATTTCTGGTAAACAGTTATGTTGGCTGCAGACAACATAAAGTCACAGAAATATGGGGATGTCTTTGACTTTCGCTAGATTGGGTCGTGTGGGGTTATGATACTGAGTGTGGTTTCTTGTGGTAGGATGCCTCCGCGACGTAGAATGTTGACGCGTTCGCAGCCTTCTTCCTCTGAGCCCGAGCCGGAGGAGTCCGAGCAGGGCCAACAGAGTGAGGTGCAGGAGTTTCAGGCTCAGATGGCCCAGATGTCAGAGGCTGTTCGGCGTCAGGAGGAGGCCATGGGTCGGCTGACGCAGATGTTAGAACAGAGGGCGCAGCCTGTTGTTGCACCCCCGGAGAGTTCTCCCGTACCACCCTCCCCTGCTGTGGCTCCCCCAGTTGTACCGGTGACCCCGGCATCCCCTGTTGCTCGGGGTACTGGTGGTCAGCCGTCTGGGTTGACGGGACCTCTGACCCCTGCAGAGCAGCGAGAGGTGGTTGACTTGTTGATGAGGTTCCGCCAGTTTGACCCACCCCGTTTCTCGGGGCAGAGTGCAGAGCCGTGGGAGGCAGAGTCGTGGATCACGGCGATGGAGCGGCGTTTTGAGACATTGTTCATCGAGGAGCGATACCAGGTGTTATTGGCGACGAACTTTTTGGAGCGCAACGCCTAGGCTTGGTGGCGGCGTGTTCGACCGGCTGGTCCGCCTGGGGCTCAGCTCCTGACCTAGACGGAGTTCCGTAGTCTTCTCCTTGGGGCTTTCTTTCCGGAGAGCGTCCGGCAGAGTTTGGAAGAGCAGTTGAGAAACCTGCGACAGGGAGATCGGCCCGTGCACGAGTATATTATGGATTTCAATCAGTTGTTGGCGTGTGTACCGCACGTGGCTAGGGATGAGGCGCATCGGATTTACATGTTCGAGCGAGGGTTGCGCCGGGACCTTTTTCAACTTGTTCGTTCGCGCAGATTGCAGACCTTGGAGGCCTCTATGGAGCAGGCACTCTATGTTGAGTGCGGGGAGGCAGTGATGGAGGAGGTAGCCCCGGCTTCCGTAGTGACCCCGGGGGCGAAGCGCCCAGCACAGACAGATGAGGGGCAATCGAGCTGTCAGGGACCCCCGAAACCTCCACGATTCCATCCTCAGGGTCGTGGGTTTCAGGGATACCAAGGATCAGGTGCACCCCGTCAGCCACAGCAGCAGCAGGGATCGCAACAACAGATACAGAGACAGCAGCAGTCGGGACAGCCACGGCTTCGCGACAGAGACAGATGTATATTCTGTGGAGGACCTCATTTGTCGCACACCTGTGATCTGAGGTGGGGTTGTTGTTATAAATGTGGATAGTCAGGCCACGTTCGAGCTTCATGCCCCCTTTCGACCTCAGCGGCACCTTCTTCAGATTCGGCTCCCTTCGTATCTCAGCAGCGGTCGTCAGCTCAGCGGCCTTATGTGTTACGGCTTTTTGTGTTGGCATATTTCGTGAGTTGAGTCGGAGTCTTGAAGTGATCAAATTGTCAATCAGCAATCGAAGACTTAGAGAAGATTCAACAAGAGCTCAAGTTGACACTCAGTGTTTTGAGTCTTGAAGATTGAAGTTGAAGAATTGTGGATCATATACATCAATCTTAAGGAAAATGGATTCGGATTGATCAGGTACGTTTAACTAAATAATTTTGGTGATCCGAATACATTTGAGTAGTTTAGAAACACTTGGATAAGTTTTCATTCCATAAAAATCAAAAACTATTTTTTCAGAAAATCCGTTCAGGACTGAAAATTCTGTTCAGGACTGTTTTGCTAATCCAGTCCGGACCGTGGATTCCAGTCCGGACCCCGAACCTTGTTTTTTTAGGAATTGCTGAAAAAAAGACGACAGTCCGGACCGAGCCAATCCAGTCCGGACCGTCGTGCGGGGAAAAAATCTGTTAAGTCAATTTTTGATGCTTATCTTTTTCCAAAGGTTTCTAAACTATAAATAGACACTTAGGGTTTCTCAAGAACTACCGATTAATTGATAAAACACTTGAGAGCAACCCTAGAGGCTAGGTTTTTATCGTTCTTCTTTATAGCCTCTTTTAGGTCAATTCGACGGTTCTTCCAAGATCTATCTTTTGTCGAATTGATCTAGTCTTTGCTTAGAGATTTCTTCTACGGTTCCTCAATGATAATCTAAGCAAAGGATCACCATCGAACCCTATATTCTATATCGGCCGTTTGCGTCGTGGATTCGACGTAGCATCGTGGATTCGATGTGTTGAAGGCGTTTCGTGGATTCGAAACGTGTGCTCGTGGATTCGAGTGGCGTTCGTGGATTCGAACGTGTGCAGTGGACGTGCAATCGGTGGAGCGCAAGGTCCGAAGAAGTTGAAGGAGGGGTTGAGTCCGTGGAGTCGGTAATCACCTTGTTATTCTTCTTTTCTTAGTGGATTGTTATTGCGTGTTGGTCCCGTGGTTTTTCTCCTGGATTGGAGTTTCCACGTATATCTCGGTGTGCTATTTTTATTTTCCGCATTGGTTTTTATTTTGCACTGAGATTGGTTTTATAAGTATTACACCTATTCACCCCCCCTCTAGTTGTTTGATAGTACCTATTTAGATCTTTGGGGATCCAAAAACCTACAAGTGGTATCAGAGCGGGTTTTAGGTTTATCTATCATGTCGGGTGAAAGTGGCAATATTTTTAGACCTCCTTTTTTTGATGGGACCAATTATGCTTATTGGAAAGTGCGGATGAGAGCTTTTTCTCATCTCAATTGATGAGTGGGTATGGCAAACCGTGGAATACGGTTGGGTGCATCCTGTTGAGGAAGTAGGAAATTCTACTACCCCAAAACCTCGCTCTAGATGGTCCAAAGAGGAAATCGAAAGATCTTCTTACAATGGGAAAGGTATGAACGCTTTATTTAATTCTCTTTCCTCGACTGAGTTCACACGAATTTCCGCGTGTGAAACCGCGAAGGAAATTTGGGATATTCTCAAAATTACACATGAGGGTACTAATCTTGTAAAAATTCAAAAGCTCCAGATGCTTACAAGTCAATTTGACTCTATTCATATGGAAGAGCATGAATTGTTTATAGATTATTACACTAGACTTCAAGATGTAATCAATACTTGTGCTAATTTAGGAGAAAAGTTCCCGGAGTTGAAAATTGTAAGAAAGATACTTCGGACTCTTCCGGAACGGTTTAGGGCAAAGGTAACCGCCATTGAAACCGTTAGTCATCCGGATGAGATGAGAGTAGAGGAATAAGTAGGTGCTTTGCAAACTTATGAAATGACTTTTCCTACTAATCAAGTTTCTTCCAAGTCTTCTTATAAGCTTACAGGTATTGCATTCAAATCAACAAAGGAAGAAGATAGCGAATCAAGTTCCGACGATGAAATCTCCTTTGCCGACTTTGAAGAGAAATTGGCGCGGATCGTAAAGAAATTTCGTCGGAAGTTTTGGAAGAATCGAACCGATGGATCTACATCCACGAAACCATCTAAAGGATTATCGGGTTCTAAATCCTCTAATCTCAAAGGCTTTGCGAAATCTTCTAAAGAAAAAGAAAAAGATGATTTCGAAGGGGAAATCCAATGCTATAGATGCAAAGGATACGACCATATTTCAACGGATTGTCCTTCTCCGAAATCATATAAAAAGAAGGCTTTGCAAGCGAAAACTTGGGACGATTCTACTTCTAATGAATCGACCTCAAGTAAAGAGGAAAAAGTTGTTGCCTTTCATGCCTCTCAAATTCCCTCTTCTAATTTTTGCTTATCATCTCTAATCACTGACTCTGCTCCTTTGATTTTGTATGAAACATCCACATCCAATGGAGAGTCATCAAGTGAGGGGGAGTCGGACGAAGAAGAACTCGTTGAGGCATACCAACAACTTCTTGCGGAATCTAAGAAGATGGCCAAGCATATCAAGAAATTGAGAAAGCAACGACTTGAGAATCAAGACGAGAATCATGCTTTAAAGATAAAACTTCATGATCTCGAAGAGGAACAAGGATGTTTATTGGATAATAATAAAATCCTCCAAGAAAAGCTAAACCAATCGGAGACAAACGCTAAATCATATATAGACAAGATTGGTTTTCTAGAAAAGCAGTTTGGGGAGATTCATGTCACCAACCAAGCTTTGACCAAGCAAGTTCATCAACTCAAATCCGACATACAAAGGATTTCAACCGGTTCGAAGAAACTTGATTGTATGTCCGGATTAGGTCAAACAAGCAAGGTTGGTTTGGGATTTAAAAAGGACCAAACTGTGAAGGCTTCAAGTTCCACAACTAAATTGAGAGGAAGAACTTGTCACCAATGTAGTCTTGAAGGACACTTGATGAAGACATGCCCAAAAAGGAGAAAGAAGAATTCTTCGGCAACTTCATCTACGGAGCGGACTCAACGGAATCAAAAGCAACATCAATTCAATAGAGTTCACTCAACCCACCAAAGGTCCGAGCCACAACATCAATCATTCAAGTGGATCACTGCGAGGCAAAGACCTAAGGTGGATCAACAGTCAAAGCTATCATCTCCCAACCACAATGAATCAAGACAACCCAAAATCCGACGATTTTGGATTCGGAAAGGTGATATCTTTCCTTGTCTTAAGTTCTAAATAGCTTATGACTATATGTAATGCTTTGATTGGTTTTCCTTTCATATTTTTCTAAATCTCTGCATTACATGTTTTCAATGCTCTTCGTTTTTATGTTTTGTTTTTGAACAAAAGGGTTTTAACGAACAAGTGCATTGAATAAAAAGGGTTTCACTTTCAATCACTCCAATTTAATTTTATATGAATTATCAACTTTACTCCATAATCATAATTCTTGAAGATACTTCATTATAGGAGTTTTTGATAATTATATTCATCAAATTTTAGTAATCATGTGTGATCTTTAGATGCTTAACCTATCTCGGTTGTGTGAATTCTTTGTGATAAACATGAGACAACCGATAGACTAAATTTGGGATTTAATTCTTTCACATAAGAGATTGTATTTTCCTACAAGGGTAATGAAATGAATTGCAAAAGATGTGGAAAGAGTTACATCCGAAAGGAGTGTGAAAACTACCACCACATGTTGGAAAGAGCTGCCACCCCGGTCGTCCGGTTAGTGTGTGAAGCTACCACGTGTTTTGGATGCTAGAAAAATATTTTTGAAATTTTTTAGATGAAGCATTCGGAGATTTATATTCAAAGTTCTTATTTTGAACAATCTCCTGGTTGGTATAAGGTGGGATAGTTAAAAGATGCTCAAAGAGCCACCCTTAGGTATTTTAGTGCGTATCTCAAATTTGAAAGGGTAGAAATCAAATTGATGTCATTTGGAAATCTCTGTAAGTCATCTTTGTAAATCCATTACATCTTGATAGACTTTGGATCTCAAGATTATTTTTGATGACTTGTGTTTGACGTATATAATATGAAAAACGGTTTATAATGTCCTATCTTTGTTTTTCATGATTTCGGAGTAAATCTTTTTAATTTTCGTAAAATTAATTGGATTGAATGACATCTATGTGATCTCATATTATTTTCAAGCACTTAAATTGTTTTCTTGATGGAATGCAAATCGGTATTTGAAAGATTTCAAAATTTGGATTTGTTTCAAGAATTTTTGTGATTTTTGCCTTCGAGGACCGGTACGAAATCGGCGTTTTTGTTATATACCGGAACTGAGCTTTTATCTCTCTTTCTCTATGAACTAATGGTGTTAGTGATTTCTTTTTGCCTATATTCACTGTTTGACAATTTGTGACAAAAAGGGGGAGAACAGAAATAGGGGGAGAACAGAGATAGGGGGAGAACAGAGATGCTCAAGATAGGGGGAGATAAAGAAAAGAGAAGATGAAAAAGGAGCCGAAAAACAAAAAGAACCAAAAGGACGAATAATTTTAATTTCTGACAATGTAGGATATAATTTTAATTTCTGACAACTGACGTTTGATTTGTTTGGAGTTTTGTTTTGCAGGATCTACATCACTTTAAGACTCCAAGTCCTAAGTCATAGAGTTTGTTCTAAGACTGGTTCAAATGTAATTTTTGTTTATTGGATCTTTCACGCAAAGAAAGTCAATGTTTTGGTGATGACATTGAGTTTCGATTTTTTGGTTTAAGATGAGTGTCTTGAGCGTTTTATGTATTTTTGGGTTTTGTCACGAAATTGCCAAAGGGGGAGATTGTTACGGCTTTTTGTGTTGGCATATTTCGTGAGTTGAGTCGGAGTCTTGAAGTGATCAAATTGTCAATCAGCAATCGAAGACTTAGAGAAGATTCAACAAGAGCTCAAGTTGACACTCAGTGTTTTGAGTCTTGAAGATTGAAGTTGAAGAATTGTGGATCATATACATCAATCTTAAGGAAAATGGATTCGGATTGATCAGGTACGTTTAACTAAATAATTTTGGTGATCCGAATACATTTGAGTAGTTTAGAAACACTTGGATAAGTTTTCATTGCATAAAAATCAAAAACTGTTTTTTCAGAAAATCCGTTCAGGACTGAAAATTCTGTTCAGGACTGTTTTGCTAATCCAGTCCGGACCGTGGATTCCAGTCCGGACCCCGAACCTTGTTTTTTAAGGAATTGCTGAAAAAAAGACGACAGTCCGGACCGAGCCAATCCAGTCTGGACCGTCGTGCGGGAAAAAAATCTGTTAAGTCAGTTTTTGATGCTTATCTTTTTCCAAAGGTTTCTAAACTATAAATAGACACTTAGGGTTTCTCAAGAACTACCGATTAATTGATAAAACACTTGAGAGCAACCCTAGAGGCTAGGTTTTTATCGTTCTTCTTTATAGCCTCTTTTAGGTCAATTCGACGGTTCTTCCAAGATCTATCTTTTGTCGAATTGATCTAGTCTTTGCTTAGAGATTTCTTCTACGGTTCCTCAATGATAATCTAAGCAAAGGATCACCATCGAACCCTATATTCTATATCGGCCGTTTGCGTCGTGGATTCGACGTAGCATCGTGGATTCGATGTGTTGAAGGCGTTTCGTGGATTCGAAACGTGTGCTCGTGGATTCGAGTGGCGTTCGTGGATTCGAACGTGTGCAGTGGACGTGCAATCGGTGGAGCGCAAGGTCCGAAGAAGTTGAAGGAGGGGTTGAGTCCGTGGAGTCGGTAATCACCTTGTTATTCTTCTTTTCTTAGTGGATTGTTATTGCGTGTTGGTCCCATGGCTTTTCTCCTGGATTGGAGTTTCCACGTATATCTCGGTGTGCTATTTTTATTTTCCGCATTGGTTTTTATTTTGCACTGAGATTGGTTTTATAAGTATTACACCTATTCACCCCCCTTGTAGTAACCATGATTTTAAAATCCAGAATTCAGGTTTAAATAATTTCCAGAATTATTTAAATAGCAAAAATTGGTAGATAGTAGTGCAGCAGTGGCCCTAAAATATCGACTTTTGATCGGGGTCTGATCTGGAAAATCCGAGATCACCATCGCGTCGTCTCGTCGAAACATAGAAGTTTCATATTCATATGTTTTCGATCCGACGGTCGGATCTTCCAGAAATCAGAAATCAAAAAGCGGGCCCCGCGACTTAAAGTGAATAGTAACCCTCGATTTTTAATCCCTCGCACGCACTAACGGCCAAACTACTATCTGGGATTTTAACATAGGAGTATGAGTAATGGATCCTAGCTAATTTCGACGTTCTGAGCGCAATGGCACTGACGGATTTCGCGTTTGGCGAACCGGGTGCATCGAAGTGCGTGCCACGCGCGATAATTCGACGAACTTTATGGAACGACTTTTAATCCGAGCGTCGAACAAACCAAACAAACACGCTACCTGACAGGTCTCGACGTGCCGGACGTCGTGGCGAAGTCCGCTTCGCAATTCGGTGAATGGATTTTCTCGGAATGCGTGAAATGCACCAAAAAAGGGGTATTTTTGTAAAATTGTTAATATTTTATGTGTCAAATTGTTAAGGGCTTAAACCATGGGGTGTTGGGTGCATTTTGTACCTACTGTGAAGACCCCGGAGGCTTGGGTTAGGTCTGAACCGGGTTTGAGTTGGTTTTGTTGCAAAGGGTTGTTGGGCTTTTGGGCTCCCTCGTGGGGGGGGGGGGTTACAAGAGAGGCTCTTGGGATTTTTCTAACTCCCAAGAGTAACTCCTCTTAAGCCTCAGATGCTGGGGTGGCCGAGAGAGATCACCCCATTGAGAGGAACCCGAGAGAGAGAGAGAGAGAGAGAGGAGGAAGAAGGTTGGGACCAAGCTTCTTCAAGTTTGGATTTGGAGTCCCTGAGGAGTTCCCCTGAGCCTGTGGTGCAACCTGGGAGGTTTCCTTGGCCGCGCGAAGGAGGAGGAAGAGAACCGGCTTCATCCCATCTTCTTCAACCTAGGCCAAGGTGAGGTTTTTAAACCACGGTTTGTTTGAGCCCGAGACCCCTAGCAGTAGGTTATTTAGGAGCTTATTATGCTCTCTGCAAGGCCTGAGCTTCCCATGCACGTTGCATGGCCGGCGGGAGCAAGTTCTCGCCGGAAACCTAACCTAGCTCCGCCTCGAGAGAACTCAGCATATACTGGACCAAAACGGGTCAAAATTGGTAGGCATGGACTGTAGGGGATGAGGATCAACCCCACCAAATTTGGTGGAGTATGATCGAGCGGATCAATGGCAGATGTATGCCTTAGTTTTTGGGATTTTTGCACTTCGGCCGAGCTCCTTGCTCCGGCGCCGGCGAGCCTCCCCAGCGCCGGCCACCTACCCAGAACTCTTCATCGGTGTGAGTGGAGTCCATCCATGCCATTGCATGCAACCCATGCAGCCCAAATGGGAATCCACCATTGTTGGCCCGAGCTTGAAGCCATTAATGGCGGCCGGCAATCCGGCGACCTCCGACGGCGGGGACAAGGCCAGACCTTCCTAAAAGCTTGCTAGGAAGCTTGTGGTGCTGTTCCTTGCACCTTAATATCAACCGTTGCAAAGTTGCCATTGTTGATGGAGCTTCAAAAATAGAGCTTTGCTCCGTCGCGCCGCCGCCGTGACCTGTCGCCGGGCACGGGTTCAGGTAGGTTTGCTTTGAGTTTTGGGGAAGGTTTGTGCAAGTGGTTTGGTCTCAGATGCTCTGGGTTGTTGGTCACGAAATTCGAAGCTATATGCTTCATCTTCAACCTCGAGCCCGCGCCCAACCATGGGTTTTGGCTTGCTCCAAGTTGCAGGAAATGTAGAGAAAACTCCAAGGAACATTTCCTTCCAAGTTGGAAAACCCCAGGTGCAGTGGTTGCAGAGAAAGAGCTCGGGAATGTTGTGTATGTGTGTGGGTATAAAGTGCACACCAAGTGCTTGATGAAATGCCACAGAGAGGAAAATGATGGAATTTAGGTTTGATGTAAATATGAAAGATGCTTCAAATGATCCCCTGAGCTTGATGCTCACTTCAGATCAAGTTAGATCTGTGTGGACAGAGGTTTGGAGCATTGTACTTTATGTTAGTAAGCAAGGTTGATGGATCTTTTGATCCAGCCATTTCTGTGTTGCACTAGGGCAAGCCCAGTGATTTTTGAGCCATTTTAGGTTTATGTTTAAAGCAGATTTTTATTTGGATTCATAAAAGTTAAGTTATAGGTTAAACAACCCTAGAATGAATAATTGGCCAAGGTCCTGTTTCTGGACTGTTTAAAAAGCTGAGGCAGTGAGCTCCTGGATAATTTGGGGTCACTGGACGCGATGCTCGCGTTAGATTTAGGTTTCGATGATCCGGAGAAACGAAAATGCAAAATGGCTATGTTAGAGGAGTGTTTTATGGCCCGAAGTTTTCCTCGGGTCCCGTGCTGCCGCAAATTGGTGAGCACGGTGTTCAGCAAGATAAATGTCACCTGCTGGAAGTGACGGTTCGTTAAAATGAATCTCCAGTTGAAAGAACGAGCGAAAACAGTGCCCAAACTGGCACTAAAAGTGAAAATTTAAAAGCCCTAGGGGTCTAGATGCAAAAGTCACATCATATACTGGTTAGTAAGTTGATTCCTGAACCTTAATTCACATTCAGGGTTATTCGGTAGCATCTGGTGTGCTGAGCGTACAGTTGGTTTAGTTTGGCCGCCTGCGTTATATCAGGTGGGTTTATCTTCGGTCCGGGCTTTATCATTTCGGCCCTCTGTGTACGGTATTGGTTGGACCCCTGTTTTTGGTTAACCTGGATATAATTGAGCCTATCTGCCTTTGATTGAGTTATATTACTGTTTGTTGCTTTGCCTGATTGGTCATTACCTAGTTTGCACATTTATACTTGATTATCAGTATCTATATCCTGATTCATGTTCTAGTTGTGGTTGATAATTATTCCTGCCTATGAGTTGAGATTTAGTTGATTCTGATATTGCATCCTTGATTGGATTAGTTGATAATTATTCCTGCATATGAGTTGAGATTCAGTTGATTCTTACATTTCATCGTTGATCGGATTGTTTCGGCTTGTTGTTCACCCGTTATGCTGCTAAATACATGATTTTATTAAATAAATATTTTTACCGAGCTTCGTAGGGTCGCCTGAGTCTGTTCTTGTTTGATAGGACAAAGGCATTGCTCTTCGAAGTTTGGACCTAGAACTTGTTTTCAAAATGTTTTCTCAAAAAAACATCATGTGTTTAGTTGTATGATCGATTTGTAGTTAATTTCCATGTTGGTACTTGTTCGTGATTATTGCGACATCTGAGATATCAGTTCCCCTGATTGTTCCTGGATCATTATAGTTGCTGTTGTTCTTGCATGTGATTGAGATGATATTCTGATATGGTATTATTGCTGAATCCCAAAAGGGATAGTTCCCGGCTTATTGCCGATTACCCGGTCAGAGGACCGTGAGCTTGAGCATTCGCATGATTTATCGCCAGCACTGCTGTACTTCACGAACATTGCCGGGGTCGCGCCCCGTGGAAATGTTCTTTACCGGTAAAGTGGTCTGGTGTATGACCCGTGACTCCCAGGTTAGTGCCTAAGGGTGCCGGAGTGTTGACTCCCAGGTTAGTGCCTAAGGGTGCCGGAGTGTTGACTCCCAGGTTAGTGCCCGAGGGTGCCGGAGTATGTCAGCCAGGTTGGTGCCAGGTTCGGCGAGGTTTTCCCTGAGGTCTTGATGACCAATATGGTGGCTTGAGATTGGGTTGGTTTTAGTATTTCAAATATTGATGCATGAGTTGCTGATTGATATGTTTACTTCATTATCCATTGATTCCTGGATTTGATTTCAATTATCCACCTATACATGTCGAGATTTGATATGATGCCTTTACTTTTAGTATCATGATTATTGAGTTGCTGATCCTACCAGTGCTTTCATATCTGCTGACACTCCATGACACTTTCATGAGGATATACTTGTTGATCTCCACGTTGCTTCCATTATAATAGAGTTGTTGATCTCCATGTTTATCCCATAATGATATTGCTTATCTGTCTTAACTCATAATGACTTTACTTCGAGTAAACACTGCTCCTTTATGATAATTGCTTTTCCTACCAGTGATCTTTTACTATCCTCTAGTATTGTATACCAGTAGGTACGATCTGCTATTTCTCGGCTCGTCGTGCCCACTGGGATACACTCCGGTGTGTCTCACACCCTCGGGTGACTGTTTTTCAGGTCGCGCGGGTGTTGGGATGTCGGGACGAATTGGCGAGGTATCGATATAGAGATTGACCCTGGACAGCCGAAAGTTCATGTATTATTTGATGTTAAAGGAAAGAGTTGTAATTCAGATGTAAATAATTGTAAAGTTAATTGTAACTTTTGCTTGTAGTTGTACGTAGTTAGTACTCTGATGTTGTTGCCAAGCTAGCCGTGCATATATAGAAAAGGCTCAATTCCAAAGGGGATTGGGACTCTTCTATATATGTGGCGGTCTGTCATTGCCCTGGCTGTTTTTGCAACTCTGATTTAAAAAAAAAAAAAAAAAAAAAAAAAAAAAAAAAAAAAAAATTATACACTGGTTTTTGAACTCGGGGCGTGACAGATTAGATGGTATCAGAGCAATAGGAATACGATGTCTAGGTTTGGCTAGGAATGAACCCTAGGATGACTTGTGGTTACGAGAGAGCGCTGGGTTTCGGAATAGTGGTTTGGAACTTAGATGTGTTTCGTATTCGGGTTTTGAGAATCGTTGTTAGTGAAGAATAGTCGCGGTCATGGTTTTGACCGTGGGATTGATGTTTCAGTGGAGCCAGAGGGCTCAGATCCGTACTTGTGGTTCGAAGATTGACCCCGTAATGGTAGTGACATTTGGTAAAGGTTATATTATCGACATAGAGATTATTGTGTAGGAAGGTATGTGATGTACCTTCAGATGTGAGTGATGTCCCCAACTAGTTGTTGGCAACAGATCTATGGTATTTCGCTTTTCTTTTGGTAAGCACGTTGGGCGGCCGACAACGTACTTCCGAAAGAACCGAGAAATACTCTGCCCTGTAAAGGGGAATATTCAGATTGGGTCTAAATGAGTAATCTGAGAGGTGTCAATATTTTGTGACTGATTGTCACTACTGTGAACCTGTTAGAGGCGTAATAGTGGATTAGTTAAGTTTAAGTTTCGGGGACGAAACTTCTTAAAGTGGTGAGTGATGTAGTAACCATGATTTTAAAATCCAGAATTCAGGTTTAAATAATTTCCAGAATTATTTAAATAGCAAAAATTGGTAGATAGTAGTGCAGCAGTGGCCCTAAAATATCGACTTTTGATCGGGGTCTGATCTCGAAAATCTGAGATCACCATCGCGATCGTCTCGTCGAAACATAGAAGTTTCATATTCATATGTTTTCGATCCGACGGTCGGATCTTCCAGAAATCAGAAATCAAAAAGCGGGCCCCGCGACTTAAAGTGAATAGTAACCCTCGATTTTTAATCCCTCGCACGCACTAACGGCCAAACTACTATCTGGGATTTTAACATAGGAGTATGAGTAATGGATCCTAGCTAATTTCGACGTTCTGAGCGCAATGGCACTGACGGATTTCGCGTTTGGCGACCCGGGTGCATCGAAGTGCGTACCACGCGCGATAATTCGACGAACTTTATGGAACGACTTTTAATCCGAGCGTCGAACAAACCAAACAAACACGCTACCTGACAGGTCTCGACGTGCCGGACGTCGTGGCGAAGTCCGCTTCGCAATTCGGCGAACGGATTTTCTCGGAATGCGTGAAATGCACCAAAAAAGGGGTATTTTTGTAAAATTGTTAATATTTTATGTGTCAAATTGTTAAGGGCTTAAACCATGGGGTGTTGGGTGCATTTTGTACCTACTGTGAAGACCCCGGAGGCTTGGGTTAGGTCTGAACCGGGTTTGAGTTGGTTTTGTTGCAAAGGGTTGTTGGGCTTTTGGGCTCCCTCGTGGGGGGGGGGGGGGGGGGGGGGGGTTACAAGAGAGGCTCTTGGGATTTTTCTAACTCCCAAGAGTAACTCCTCTTAAGCCTCGGATGCTGGGGTGGCCGAGAGAGATCACCCCATTGAGAGGAACCCGAGAGAGAGAAAGAGAGAGAGAGAGGAGGAAGAAGGTTGGGACCAAGCTTCTTCAAGTTTGGATTTGGAGTCCCTGAGGAGTTCCCCTGTGCCTGTGGTGCAACCTGGGAGGTTTCCTTGGCCGCGCGAAGGAGGAGGAAGAGAACCGGCTTCATCCCATCTTCTTCAACCTAGGCCAAGGTGAGGTTTTTAAACCACGGTTTGTTTGAGCCCGAGACCCCTAGCAGTAGGTTATTTAGGAGATTATTATGCTCTCTGCAAGGCCTGAGCTTCCCATGCACGTTGCATGGCCGGCGGGAGCAAGTTCTCGCCGGAAACCTAACCTAGCTCCGCCTCGAGAGAACTCAGCATATACTGAACCAAAACGGGTCAAAATTGGTAGGCATGGACTGTAGGGGATGAGGATCAACCCCACCAAATTTGGTGGAGTATGATCGAGCGGATCAATGGCAGATGTATGCCTTAGTTTTTGGGATTTTTGCACTTCGGCCGAGCTCCTTGCTCCGGCGCCGGCGAGCCTCCCCAGCGCCGGCCACCTACCCAGAACTCTTCCTCGGTGTGAGTGGAGTCCATCCATGCCATTGCATGCAACCCATGCAGCCCAAATGGGAATCCACCATTGTTGGCCCGAGCTTGAAGCCATTAATGGCGGCCGGCAATCCGGCGACCTCCGA
Source organism: Tillandsia leiboldiana (assembly GCA_029204045.2). Classification (NCBI taxonomy): domain Eukaryota; kingdom Viridiplantae; phylum Streptophyta; class Magnoliopsida; order Poales; family Bromeliaceae; genus Tillandsia; species Tillandsia leiboldiana. The sequence continues at coordinate 19,653,449 of CM055073.1, forward strand.
CGGCGGGGACAAGGCCAGACCTTCCTAAAAGCTTGCTAGGAAGCTTGTGGTGCTGTTCCTTGCACCTTAATATCAACCGTTGCAAAGTTGCCATTGTTGATGGAGCTTCAAAAATAGAGCTTTGCTCCGTCGCGCCGCCGCCGTGACCTGTCGCCGGGCACGGGTTCAGGTAGGTTTGCTTTGAGTTTTGGGGAAGGTTTGTGCAAGTGGTTTGGTCTCAGATGCTCTGGGTTGTTGGTCACGAAATTCGAAGCTATATGCTTCATCTTCAACCTCGAGCCCGCGCCCAACCATGGGTTTTGGCTTGCTCCAAGTTGCAGGAAATGTAGAGAAAACTCCAAGGAACATTTCCTTCCAAGTTGGAAAACCCCAGGTGCAGTGGTTGCAGAGAAAGAGCTCGGGAATGTTGTGTATGTGTGTGGGTATAAAGTGCACACCAAGTGCTTGATGAAATGCCACAGAGAGGAAAATGATGGAATTTGGGTTTGATGTAAATATGAAAGATGCTTCAAATGATCCCCTGAGCTTGATGCTCACTTCAGATCAAGTTAGATCTGTGTGGACAGAGGTTTGGAGCATTGTACTTTATGTTAGTAAGCAAGGTTGATGGATCTTTTGATCCAGCCATTTCTGTGTTGCACTAGGGCAAGCCCAGTGATTTTTGAGCCATTTTAGGTTTATGTTTAAAGCAGATTTTTATTTGGATTCATAAAAGTTAAGTTATAGGTTAAACAACCCTAGAATGAATAATTGGCCAAGGTCCTGTTTCTGGACTGTTTAAAAAGCTGAGGCAGTGAGCTCCTGGATAATTTGGGGTCACTGGACGCGATGCTCGCGTTAGATTTAGGTTTCGATGATCCGGAGAAACGAAAATGCAAAATGGCTATGTTAGAGGAGTGTTTTATGGCCCGAAGTTTTCCTCGGGTCCTGTGCTGCCGCAAATTGGTGAGCACGGTGTTCAGCAAGATAAATGTCACCTGCTGGAAGTGACGGTTCGTTAAAATGAATCTCCAGTTGAAAGAACGAGCGAAAACAGTGCCCAAACTGGCACTAAAAGTGAAAATTTAAAAGCCCTAGGGGTCTAGATGCAAAAGTCACATCATATACTGGTTAGTAAGTTGATTCCTGAACCTTAATTCACATTCAGGGTTATTCGGTAGCATCTGGTGTGCTGAGCGTACAGTTGGTTCAGTTTGGCCGCCTGCGTTATATCAGGTGGGTTTATCTTCGGTCCGGGCTTTATCATTTCGGCCCTCTGTGTACGGTATTGGTTGGACCCCTGTTTTTGGTTAACCTGGATATAATTGAGCCTATCTGCCTTTGATTGAGTTATATTACTGTTTGTTGCTTTGCCTGATTGGTCATTACCTAGTTTGCACATTTATACTTGATTATCAGTATCTATATCCTGATTCATGTTCTAGTTGTGGTTGATAATTATTCCTGCCTATGAGTTGAGATTCAGTTGATTCTGATATTGCATCCTTGATTGGATTAGTTGATAATTATTCCTGCATATGAGTTGAGATTCAGTTGATTCTGACATTTCATCGTTGATCGGATTGTTTCGGCTTGTTGTTCACCCGTTATGCTGCTAAATACATGATTTTATTAAATAAATGTTTTTACCGAGCTTCGTAGGGTCGCCAGAGTCTGTTCTTGTTTGATAGGACAAAGGCATTGCTCTTCGAAGTTTGGACCTAGAACTTGTTTTCAAAATGTTTTCTCAAAAAAACATCATGTGTTTAGTTGTATGATCGATTTGTAGTTAATTTCCATGTTGGTACTTGTTCGTGATTATTGCGACATCTAAGATATCAGTTCCCCTGATTGTTCCTGGATCATTATAGTTGCTGTTGTTCTTGCATGTGATTGAGATGATATTCTGATATGGTATTATTGCTGAATCCCAAAAGGGATAGTTCCCGGCTTATTGCCGATTACCCGGTCAGAGGACCGTGAGCTTGAGCATTCGCATGATTTATCGCCCACACTGCTGTACTTCACGAACATTGCCGGGGTCGCGCCCCGTGGAAATGTTCTTTACCGGTAAAGTGGTCTGGTGTATGACCCGTGACTCCCAGGTTAGTGCCTAAGGGTGCCGGAGTGTTGACTCCCAGGTTAGTGCCCGAGGGTGCCGGAGTATGTCAGCCAGGTTGGTGCCAGGTTTGGCGAGGTTTTCCCTGAGGTCTTGATGACCAATATGGTGGCTTGAGATTGGGTTGGTTTTAGTATTTCATCTATTGATGCATGAGTTGCTGATTGATATGTTTACTTCATTATCCATTGATTCCTGGATTTGATTTCAATTATCCACCTATACATGTCGAGATTTGATATGATGCCTTTACTTTTAGTATCATGATTATTGAGTTGCTGATCCTACCAGTGCTTTCATATCTGCTGACACTCCATGACACTTTCATGAGGATATACTTGTTGATCTCCACGTTGCTTCCATTATAATAGAGTTGTTGATCTCCATGTTTATCCCATAATGATATTGCTTATCTGTCTTAACTCATAATGACTTTACTTCGAGTAATGTAACGACCCGGCCCACTAGCAACAATAACTCGTTGGGCCCAACCCACAGCCCAAAATGCTTAAGCCCAGTTATTATTACTAGTGTCCAAGTCTCATATAAACCCCATCACAATTCCATCCACATCCGATGTGGGACTATTGGGGGCGTCACAGACTCCCCCCGTTTAGGCCTGACGTCCTCGTCAGCCCAAACACACACACACAAGCCCAAGATCACCAGGCGATCTGAGACTCGTCTCGCTAGTCCTGTCATCTAGACCCAGACTCAGCCGAGACTCGCCGCACACTTCCGGCTGGTTATTGTCTCTGATACCAAATGTAACGACCCGGCCCACTAGCAATAATAACTTGTTGGGCCCAAACCACAGCCCAAAATGCTTAAGCCCAGTTATTATTACTAGTGTCCAAGTCTCATATAAACCCAATTACAATTCCATCCACATCCGACACTCGAACTAAAGGAGGACCTAAGTTTCGAGGAAACCCCTGTGCGAATACTAGCAAGAGAAAGCAAGACGCTCCGAAACCGAGACATCCCCTATGTGAAGGTGCACTGGAACAACCACGAGGAGCGGGAAGCGACGTGGGAACTAGAATCAAAGATGAGAGAGGGCTATCCTTATCTCTTTACCGCAAATCAGGATTGAGTTTCGAGGACGAAACTCGTTTTAAGGGGTGAGTGGTGTAATAGCCGCTGGTTTAAAATATTTTAAGGGTCTACTTTTGGCTTCGTTAATTCCGCATTCGTGTCGGGGGGCTGGAGGGTGATCGAATAATTCCTTGTTTCCGGACAGACCGTCGGGGCCCGCGGGTATTTTTAGTTAATAGAGCTCGCGAAACGGAGAACGGCGGCGAAATCGGTTTTGAATTCCGACGCCGGAATCTCCCGGAATAAATTCCGGAAGGTAGCTAACGGTTCAGATGGTTAACGCGGTTTTCCAGACAGACCGGACCCTGGTTCGCACCCGACTTGTACCCGTTTTAACTTGAACTGGGTTGATTTCCCATTCCGCCAACTTAACCGCTCCCGCCAACTTAACCGCTCCCGCCAACTTAACCGTTCCCGCTTGTTTTCCCCGTCGTGCACTCCCCATAACTACCCACTCCCTATAACTACCGCCACCCCCCCATAACTACCCACTCCCCATAACTACCCGCAACTCCCTTAACTACCCGCAACTCCCTTAACTAACCACTCCCCATAACTACCGCCACTCCCCTTAACTTCCCACAATTCCCCACTCCCCACAAGTCCCCTGCGTACGAAACCCCAATTCCCCAACCTTTCAGTTTCCCAACCGAACCCTTCTGTTTCCTCACCGATTGCGCGGAGGATCCAAGCGGCGAGACCAAGGAAGGAGAGGGGGACGTCCTCGCATACCTTGTAGCCGAACTCGCAGGATCGGATCACCCTTCCCTCCAACAACGAGGTGAGCACGCTAGGGTTTCACTTTGTTGCTTCGTTCTTGATTGGAGCGGACGAGGGGGGGGGGGGGGGGGGGGGGGAAGAAGGTGCGTGGGCACCGCCGGAATCCGGCGCGCACGGAGCCCCGCATGCGGGTGCGGGCGGCACCGCATGCGGGCTGCCGCATGCGGGCGCCGCCACTTGCGGGCGGCACCGCATGCGGGCTGCCGCGTGCGGGCGGCACCGCATGCGGGCTGCCGCATGCGGGCGCCGCCACTTGCGGGCGGCACCGCATGCGGGCTGCCGCATGCGGGCGCCGCCGCTTGCGGGCTGCCGCATGCGGGCGCCGCCGCTTGCGGGCGCCTCCGCATGCGGGCGCCGCCACTTGCGGGCGGCACCGCATGCGGGCTGCCGCATGCGGGCGCCGCCGCTTGCGGGCTACCGCATGCGGGCGCCGCCGCTTGCGGGCGCCTCCGCATGCGGGCGCCGCCGCTTGCGGGCTGCCGCATGCGGGCGCCGCCGCTTGCGGGCGCCTCCGCATGCGGGCGCTGCCGCTTGCGGGCTGCCGCTTGCGGGCGCCTCCGCATGCGGGCGCCGCCGCTTGCGGGCTACCGCATGCGGGCGCCGCCGCTTGCGGGCGCCCCCGCATGCGGGCGCCGCCACTTGCGGGCTGCCGCATGCGGGCGCCGCCGCTTGCGGGCGCCTCCGCATGCGGGCGCTGCCGCTTGCGGGCTGCCGCATGCGGGCGCCGCCGCTTGCGGGCGCCTCCGCATGCGGGCGCCGCCGCTTGCGGGCGTCGCCGCATGCGGGTGCGGGCGGCACCGCATGCTGACAACGCCGAACACGGGCGTCACCGCATGCGGACGGCCGCACGCTGTTAGTACGCCGCCCCGCCGTGCGGGGCCAGGCGCGTACGTGTGCGAATTGTGCGCAAGGTGAGGGGGCGCCGGGCGCTCTAGTCGTTAATCTGACAAAGTCTTAAGTTGCTGACTCCTATATGACAGATTCGTGTAGGTCCGGGCGGGCACCCGAGACGCGAGAGAGCCTTACATCAGTCAGGAGCGCGACAACAAGGTGGGTTTACGGTCGAGGCTGAGTATTGTGTTGGTAATCCGAAAGGGACTTTTTATTGTTAATCGGTACTAACACTGACGGTTTCTATGATGTACTATCTTACCCCGTGACTTGGTTACTTGGTTACTTGGTTACTTGGTTACTTATGCTCGAGTTGCGACACGCGCACCCGCGGTTTGGCCACCGCAAAGGGTGCTCTTTTCCGGAAAGGCGGTCTTCGACCCGTGTTACCCCACGAGGTGACGTAGTGGGGGGCCCCTTATTAGGTGTGGGGTTTGAGGCAGCGAGGTGCGAGCGGTGCGACCTGTCAGGATTGGATCCCGATGTGGTCAGGTGTGAGACCGCCGGGATTGGATCCCGATGTGGTCAGGTGTGAGACCGCCGGGATTGGATCCCGATGTGGTCAGGTGTGAGACCGCCGGGATTGGATCCCGATGCGGTCAGGTGTTACAGGTGATACCGGGGTTGCAGGTGTTACAGGTGGTACAGGTGGATGCGAGTTACCGTTACGAGTAGAGCGGTTGTGCCAGCTAGTCTTACTTTTGTGGCTTGGTATTACTTTACTGCTTTAGTACTATTTTTATGATAGTGTCGCTGACTACCCACTCTGTGACAGGTACCTCCAGGGGGTAGAGGTAGGCGACGGTGAGGCCGAGGTGGTAGCAGTCGGGCTGAGGGAGCCATAGTATGCTGTATCATTTACTTTCTCTGCATTTCATTCAGAACTGTAGGTTATTGTGTGGTTCTCGATACCCTTGTGGGGTCGTGTGGATGTTGAGTACTTTCTTGCTGGTTATGCACTACTATTTCCTTTATTGTTCCCGTTGGGCCCGTTTTCTAAACCTTGTGGATTTATGCCGTTTTCCAATCTGTTTTCAAAACCTAAAGGCCGTGTGGGCCTGTTTTCAAAACGGTGAGTTTATATTTTCAACTTGACTGGCCACGGGTTTTGTTTAGTCTTCATACACCATACTACTTCGAACTGTTGTGATTAAATGGGAAAATGATTGCTTATGTTCGACTATTGTAACAGCCGCGACGCCGTGCATATACAGAGGAGACTCTGCCCGATTTTCGAGTAAATCTGTATATGTGGCGGGTCTGGGCACGCGCCGGGGAAGGAGGTTTCTAAACAAAAAAAATTGTACGCACTTTACGCGTACTTTGAGGTATCGTTTCCGCTAAAATAAAACCCCCGGGGCGTGACAGACTAAGATGGTATCAGAGCCAATAACCAGCCGGAAGTGTGTGATGAGTCTCGGCTGAGCCTGGGTCTAGATGACAGGGCTAGCGAGACGAGTCTCACATCGCCTGGTGATCTTGGGCTTGTGTGTGTGTGTTTGGGCTGACAAGGACGTCAGGCCTAAACGGGGGGAGTCTGTGACGCCCCCAATAGTCCCACATCGGATGTGGATGGAATTGTAATTGGGTTTATATGAGACTTGGACACTAGTAATAATAACTGGGCTTAAGCATTTTGGGCTGTGGTTTGGGCCCAACGAGTTATTATTGCTAGTGGGCCGGGTCGTTACAAGTAAACACTGCTCCTTTATGATAATTGCTTTTCCTAACAGTGATCTTTTACTATCCTCTAGTATTGTATACCAGTAGGTACGATCTGCTATTTCTCGGCTCGTCGTGCCCACTGGGATACACTCCGGTGTGTCTCACACCCTCGGGTGACTGTTTTTCAGGTCGCGCGGGTGTTGGGATGTCGGGACGAATTGACGAGGTATCGATATAGAGATTGACCCTGGACAGCCGAAAGTTCATGTATTATTTGATGTTAAAGGAAAGAGTTGTAATTCAGATGTAAATAATTGTAAAGTTAATTGTAACTTTTGCTTGTAGTTGTACGTAGTTAGTACTCTGATGTTGTTGCCAAGCTAGCCGTGCATATATAGAAAAGGCTCAATTCCAAAGGGGATTGGGACTCTTCTATACATGTGGCGGTCTGTCATTGCCTTGGCTGTTTTTGCAACTCTGATTTTTTTTAAAAAAAAAAAAAAAAAAAAATTTATACACTGGTTTTTGAACTCGGGGCGTGACACCCCTCTAGTTGTTTGATAGTACCTATTTAGATCCGTGTGGATCCTTAAATATATAAAAACCTACATTATGCTCCAGCGAGCGGATCACCATCTTTTTACCCTGCTGATCACCGGCCACCGGTTCAGAGCTGTCAGGTTTATGCTGCTCAGGTGGAGGACTTTGCAGCAGCCGACCATGTGGTGGCAGGTATTATTATTATTTTGCTTTTTGGGCATTAGATTTTGCATTGTATTGCACTTGAGCATGCTAGATATGTGTTAGGGGTGCATTTACTTCATTGCATGGATAGGACGGTCACCTTATGCACGGGAGGTACGTATTCCCGATCTTTTAGCGCATGGAGGAGTGTCGTTGGTCTTGCCCGGTGCAGATGAGTCCTGGATTGTGCCAGTAGACCTGATGGTCATGACTCAGCTGCGGGACTTGATCGTGGTACATGGATAAACTGGCTGGCTCAGTATTCCTTTTCGCGGCGGTTGATTGTGTTGCGAGGACAGTCTTTTGGGCAGCCAAGCCAGGAAAGGTCGGTGTACCAGGGTTGCCGGAGGGCTTTCTTTGCCTCTATAGTTTTGACTTCGCTAGCGAGGCGGATGTTTCGCTTCGGGTGCGAAGCCTTTTGGCTAACATAGTTTTAGGGCCTACGGGGCGCCGGTGCTATTTGAGAAGTGGAAGGTTGGTTCACTTCGGCATTGGGAATTAGATGAAGTGACCACCTGGAACAAGTATCCTTTGTCGAGCATGAAGGATTTGATTTACCAGCTACAAGAGTCCCGGGTCTTCTCGAAGGTTGATTTGCAATATGGTCTTCTCGACCGTATATGGCTGCGCGTGGATGACGGAGAGTTGGGGAATTGCTTCTACATCCCGACGATTTTTTTGATTAGAGATCAGAGTCCGCGTGACCAGTTGAGGGACTTTTATTGGATACCTCGCGAGTATGGAGGTACTCGGATCGAGTGTTTGTGCCGATGGGCATGTGGTTGGATTACCAGGAGCCCTGGGAGGAGCGGATGCATTTGCTGGTGTAGACTACTTGGTCACTTGAGCGGTTAGCCCAGCTGTACTTAAATGAGGTGGTGCGGCTACCTGGAGTGCCCGCCTCTATTTTGTATCTGTTAAAGACCCGAGATTTGAGCCTTGGGGACTCAACTTAGGTTCAGTACAGCTTTTCCTCCGCAAACTGATGGGCAGTCAGAGCGGATTATACAGATCCTGGAAGATATGCTAAGGGCTTACATCTTGGACTTCGGCGGAGGGTGGATTCGACACTTATCGTTGGCTGAGTTTTCATACAACAATAGCTTTCAAGCGAGCATTCAGATGGCTCCGTTTGAGGCGTTGTATGGGCGCAAGTGTCGGTCACCACTTTACTGGAGTGACGTGGGCGAGAGGCGGACCTTGGGACCAGATGAATTGTTAGAGGCAGAGGAGAAGGTCCGGGTGATTCGACGGCATCTTCAGACCGCCCAGAGCCGTCAGAGGAGTTATGCCGATGTTCGGCGACGAGACTTAGGGTTTCAGGTTGGTGATCATGTGTTCCTGAAAGTCTCGCCGTCCAAAGGAATCAGGAGGTTTGGCATTCGTGGGAAAACTTAGCCCCCGATACATTGGACCCTTTGAGGTATTGGGGCGTATCGGGCCAGTTGCTTACCGACTTGCACTTCCTCCGAGGCTTGCTGGTGTCCATGATGTATTTCATGTTTCTACTCTAAGGAGGTACGTCTTCGACCCATCGCACGTCATCAACTTCACACCACTCGAGATTAGTGAGGATTTGAGGTATGAGGAGCGCCCACTGCGGATTCTGGATCGAGAGGAGCGAGAATTGCGCAGTCGAGCCACTCCCGATGTGAAAATCCAATGGAGCAATCATGACGAGCGCGAGGCTACGTGGGAGTTCGAGGCAGAGATGAGGGATACCCACCCCTACTTATTTGAGACATCGGACTGAGGTTTGTTGTTTGGTTTAGTCTCGTTTCGAGGACGAAACTCTTTTAGTGGGGGAGGATGTGATGATCCGGACTTCCGCAGGAACTGTTGCAACATTAAACAGTGACTGTAGGAAGCTTATACAGTGTAACGGAACTTGTAGAGTCGAAATTGGACCTCAGAAATAGACTCGGCGCGAAAATCGGATCAAGTGGGCTTTTCCGGGAGCTTTCGGCAAAATTTCAGATGAGAATTTGGCGAAACGGACGGCGGATTTGGACTCAGCGCGCGAAAACGATCAAAATGGTATATTTACTTTATTTTTCGGCGCAAATGTACTGTTCACTGGAACAGTAACTCCGGCCGGCCGGAATTACTGTTCCGGCGGGCGGCAGCAACCGGCGGGCGGCGGCGCAGCGGCGGAGCGCGGGCAGGCACGGGCAGGCGCGCATGCTGGTCGGTCCACGGGCATGGTGTGCACCGGGTGCACGAAAACAGGGGTTTTCCGCGTGGCGTCCTCTGATTGGTTGGACGGCTTCTAGAAGGCGGCTGGGGAGGTGACACGTGGCACACTCCGATTGGCCAGCATTTTCCGAAAAACCCGGAGCGGGGACCCGGGCATGTGCACCATGTGGGACACATGGCGGATTTTGAGCGGCATTGCATGGGTGTTTCCTGTGTTGTGGACACGTGGCGCGTCCTGTTTGGTGCGTTTTGGTGTTTCCTGTTCTGTCCGGATCCCGTGTGGAGCCCAAGAGATTCCTTGGCCCATTATATAAGGAATCTCTCCCCCCTCTCCCTTTCTCACCTCGATTTTCGAGTTGTAGAGAGAGAAACAGAGCATGTGCCCTCTATGAAAATTATTTCTCTCTCTCTTCTCTCTCTCTCTTAAAAATTTCAGAATTTTTGGAGTTACCGATAGTAAGTTATCTGCGACGCGGCGCACTGCGACGATTTCCTTTTTCAGCCCATTTTCCGTCGCAGTTCAGTCAAAAAAATCCCTGTGTGCTAACCAGGAGGAATTTTTGAACGATTTTTGTGGCAGCTCGTTCCTAAGAGGTAAGGCTTCGATTTCTGTGTTGATCAATTTGCTCCATTTCGCACTTTTGGCACGGTTCCCGAGGCCTCTTTGACCCCCCTTTTTGCTGTGGTAATTTCTTGATAGCATCGACTTCTCCGATTTTTATCTTGAGCTAGGAGCATCAGATCAAGGCGTTTAATACGTCGATTTCGATCTACTCGTCGCAAGGAACGCAACCGTAATTTTTCTAGATTTTTCTGAGCATGTACAGAGGTGAAAAACTCCTCTTTTTCGGTGCTATTTGAAAAGCAGCAAATATTGTATTTTTGGGATTTGTATTTACACCGGGTGCGTTGTTATGTACAGCTGTGCACTGATTTGCGGGATTTGAGGACTGTGGACAGCTAGGAGGCTTTTTGGAGTGTGGTTTGAGCTGCTCGAGGTGGGCGGTTGTTGCTTACCTCATTTTTGACTAGCTCACTGGGATTATTGGAACTTCCCTAAAAATTAATGTGACAATTGATACTTTATCTGAGAACCATACATATGACCCCACAGGACAGGGTCACTGGGATTATTAGAACTCCCCTAAAATTTAATGTGACAATTAATGAGAACCATACATATGACCGCACAGATAGCTTATTTTGGGACACTGTGGCTGGGACAAAGGCTATAATCTCACATGCAAATAACTTTTATATCAGTACAATAAATCAATCTTTTTAAAAATAAATATTTGACACCTTTCTACAACTTTTAAAAAGTACAATTGCATGCTTGGACATCTAGTTAGCCACTATTTATTGCTACACTACCATATTGGGACTTGACATGTTTTATTGCTCTCCTTTGCATTCAGATGGTTGTTGCTCGAGTATGAGCAGGGGTTTGGGATAGTGTAGTCGAGATTGTACTAGATTGTGGACTTGTGGGGTATTACGGTGACTGCGGACGGTAGGCGGTCGACCAGATGTTTATCCTTGCATCAGACTGGGGTTGAGTCTGGTTTATTTTTGCATCAGCTGGGGATTGGGTTTCTGTAGTGGATGGAGTTTCCCACTTTGATCATAGTCATGATCCAGTCCTGCTTTTGAGACTTATCATACCGGCGCGGTTATTGCCCGGTGATGCTTTACTCGTGCGGGTCGCTCCCCTCGAGTTCCCCTCCGGAGGCTGGGGCCAGACAGTTATTGACAGTTTTTGCTATCACATCGGCGTGTATCAGATGATGGATTGGGTTATTTTGGACAGTTTCTGTTTACTGATCCATGCATATAGTTTTGATAGCCAGTACCGCATTAGAGGCATAGTAGTGGTAGTTTTCCTGTTTCAGCATCTTATGTACCTTACCACTTCACCTTTCCCTTCGCCTCTAGTAGTCCTAGTGGATGCGTCAGAGTTGAGGTTTTTACCCACTAGGGGAGGCTACTGGTTTATCTGGTAGTTCCTACCCCCATTGTTATTTTCTGTCTCTTCCTTCTCCTTTATTTTGCAGAGTCGTCTGCGGGAGCTGCTAGGCCATCGGCAGCTGATCGAGGTAAGGGGATCGCTGAGTAGATAGATCTCCTGTGAGACTGATAGTTGATATTATACAGATGTTGTACCCTTCACTCAGACTGTGGTATTTTTTGTTTATTTTAGGTCTGGCTCTTGCCAGCTGGTTGTACTATTTTGGTGAGCTGGGAGATTATTGTATTTATTACAGCTTTATTTTTAGTTCCAGTCTGAGATGCTATGTGGTTCTTCTATTACAGCTCTGTATTATGCTCTTTTATTATACATCTGATATCTGAGCAGGTTACGAGCGCTTCGTGTACGCGGGAAGTTCCGTGTGCCCGGCAGATCTATAGACGGACCCGGGGTCTGGGTTACACCCCGGGGCGTGACATCTTTAATGCAAGATTAGAGCTTGGTTTACAGGAACCTTTTGGCCAGAACAACCTGATGGTAACCTTGCTCTGGGTCCATACAACTCACCTGTGTGGATGGCCGGAATCTAGAAGCGTCGACGGCGGCCGGTAGTGAAGCAAAGTTGCAAAGTTGGTGCAACTGTAGAACATGCAAATCCCACGTTACATGCTTCATGCAAATGCATGCAAAGCTTCATATAAGACCAAAGAACTCACTTGGGTCGTTTTCCCACCGTGCGGAGTCCCGGCGATCGCCGGATTTCAAGCTTGGAAGATTCAAGTGCTCTAATGGCGGATTCCGGCCGGCGGTGTTCGGGCTGGCGCAACCTGGACCAAGGTACTCCCCTTGGTACCAGGAAGCTTCCTGCAGGGGTGGCCGGCGTCGGGAGTGCACGGCGGCGCCGGATGGCGAGGTTCAGCCGAAGAATCAAAAAGCCCGAAACTAGGGCTTCACCGCGCGGCTTGGATCCTTTCCCGATCGTCACCAAACTTCTAAGGAAGCTTGCAGACGTCGGGAAGATCGGTCTCAACGGTCTGATCTTGAATCCAACGGTTGGACGAAGCTCGAGCAAGAACTTAGCCGAAGACGGACTTCCGGCAAGAAAGTGCTCCCGCCGGCAGTGGGGTCGACGGCGGCGGCTCGGGCTTCACAAAATGGGTCGCCTCGAAGTCAGGAACACATTTACAGGGTTCATGTGCCAATTAAAACCAAAAAGTTCCATGTTCTTACCTTGCCGGAAAATCTCGAGAACGAGGAAGACGACCGTGACGGCGCACGGCGGCGGATGGCGTCGACTTCCCCTTGGCTCGGTCGCGGCCACACAGAGGAGGTTCTAGAAGGAGTTTGGACCAACTTGGGTCCTTCCCAAGCACCCTCCTCACCAACAACCCGAGAGAAGAAACTTCCTTGTCTTCTTCTTCCTCTCCGGCGACGAGGCGGCGGCCGGTGCGCTACCTCCGTGGAATGCGGCAGAGAGGGTGGAGTTGTTGGAGCTGGCGGCTGGGGGGAAAGGCTACGGGGTTAGGGTTTTAGAGAACCCTTGCCGAGTTGTGTACATATATAGTGTATGTTGCATAATTGCAATTTGATCCTTCATCTCATGATATTTAGAGCCCAGTCTCTCCTAGTAGCTGAGTTTCACACTTAGGTCCCTCACCACACAGCCGCACGCAATTCGGAGCATAAAATATAGGGGTCTGTGTGCAAAATATGGCTTTTTTTGTAGTTTTTCACGTTTTTCCAGGCATTCTAATCGTCAAATCGAAAAATGGACTTCGCCACGACGTCCGGCTCGACGAAACCTATCAGGTAGCGATTTTTGTTTTTCGAGAAAATGCCGGGATAAATTCTCGGTCCATCAATACTGTACAGAAATACAGTTTATCACGCTTTTCGAGACTCTAGGGCCGTCAAACGGAAATTCCGTCAGCGCCATTGCGTTCAGATCGTCGAAACCGTTTCTTCGCTGAATTCTGAAAGATCCGACCGTAAGATCAAAATTTGCTGAATATGAATCTCGCTCAGTTCGACGAGATGATCGTAACGGTTATCTTGGATTTTCGAGATTTGGCTCGGATTTGAAAGGCGATATTTCTGTCTCGTAAACTGTGCAATTTACACAGTAGCAAAAGGTCAATTGAGCTATTTGGCTCTTTTTAAATTCCAAGTCAACTTGAATTTCATGTTTCATTAAAATAAAAATCCAGATTATTACAGAGTTGGCTAAAAAGGGAATTAATTGATTAATTAATTAAGAAAATTAACTAATGGGTTGCCTTTAATCTGTGAAGTAATTAAGAAAGCAGAAAGGAGTTATGTTTGGATTTTGAGCTTGGTGAGCGGTTTAGATATTTTTTCATAGAGGGCATATTGGTCTTTTGCACCTCATTAATTAAGCCACCAACCTTAATTAATGAGCCGCCACGTCACACCTTTTTCTCCCCTGCAAAAACTGAGGAAAACCTTGAGAACAGAGAAAAAGAAAGAGAGGAAGAAAGAAGAGAAAAGAAGGAAGAAGAAGAAGGAAAATATGAAAAAGAGAAGGGTGGATGAGAAATTGTTGATGAACTTCCTCCTAGAAGCCGTGTGGAGCGAGCGAAGCGCGCGCGTCGAGCTCAACGAGGTTTCAAGCAGTTTTTTTTGGTGAGCTCGGTTTTGCTTTTTCTTTGGATTTTTTTCGGTTTGGCTTTGGTTGGGTAGGTGTGGTTGGACTGCTTGTCCATGGAGGAGGTTCTGTAGTGAGCGGAGTTGTTGTTTTGGGTGCCGCATCAGGGGAGCCGCGCAGCGCGTTGCGCGCATGCGGGCGCACAGCGCAGGCAGCGCGCGGCGGGCACCCGCTGCGGGCCTGGGCACCGCGCGGCGGGCCCAGGCGCCGCGCGGCAGCAGCGGCGCGCGCGGCTGCTACATGCGGTTGGCGCGCAAGCCGAGGGCCGGTGCCGTGGGCTGCGGGCCAAGTTTAAATTGATTTCTATTATTTATTTTATTGATTTTCTTCCTCTCTCTCTCAGCGCAGCAGGTGGTCGCACCAAATCCTGGCAACGGGCTGGATGCAGCGGGAAGTTGGTTGCTCCGTGGACAGTGCGGCGTTGGAGTTACTGTAGCTTGGCTGGAGGCTTGGAGCTTAGGGATTTTCTCCTTGTGTGTGCTGTGTGGTGATTATGTGAGCAGGGAGTGTACTGTGGTCTTGTGTGTATGTGTGGGTGGACTTAAGCAATAGATGATATTGTGAGCAAGTATTTTTAAGTTGTGCGGTGGATTTTTGGTGAATGAATTAGTGAATGTATTAATGTGTGCTGCTGAAGCCTATGGGGAGTGTGTTGAATTTTTGTGCTGTGCTGGGAGCGTAATGTGATTTATGTAGCTGATGTGACCTTTGGGTGCATGTAGTTGGAGCTGGTAGTCTGTATGGCTGGATTTACCTATTTTGTTGGTTGTGAGCTTGCATGTAATTTGTGCTGGAGTTTTGGTGTATGTTGGCTGAGGAGTTGACTGCGGGCAGGATTTTGTGAGGACTTTTTCGGGAATCGCGACAGTGTGCACGCGCGGCGCAGTTTTCGAAAACTCGTCAGTTGTGGACTCGGCGCTTCACCGACTTCAGCATTGCCTGCGGAAAGCGATCCAGGTGGGTTGGAATTTCTCCAAAATGTATGGAATGCCTCTTAATGCTCCTGAATGCAATTTGATCATGTTTACCATGCTATTTTCACTATTTTTACATCTGATAGTTGCCTGAAAATTTTTAGAAAATTATTTGGAACCCCAGATTATTTTTAGTATACTCCTGATACTACATGACACTAGACTGCATATTTTGTTGGCATTATTTTTGCACCCTGATCGTTTTAAAAATCGAGAAAGCCCGTTTTAAGGAAAAACAACATTTTCAAAGGTGGTTTTTAAATTATGAGTTCGCCAGAGGTATGGCATAGATTCATGGTGCATTAGACCTCATGCCTGGGGGCCGAGGAGTCTCTTTTTGAGTTTTGAGATGAGTTATAGTGTCATTTGAGTTTTGGAGCTTCTGATGAGATTATCCTAGATCATGGGTTAGGTATCTCCGATTTGATAGTGGGGGTGGTTCTCCCACTTAGTTATGAGAGTTTTGGGGTTCTGGCAGATCGAGTCGTGGAGGTTTCCCGACTTAGCCATGGGTTGTGCATTATCAGATTGAGTCGTAGAGGTTCTCCGACAGATTATGTGAGGATTTGGGCATTTCCTGTTGAGTCGTGGAGTCCTTTTCCGACTGAGTTGTACTTTTGAGCATCGAGTTGCCGATCTGTTTGATCGTGGACCATAGCCTGCATGTGCCGCTTATCGAGACAGTTGAGACTGATGAGATACTTGAGCTCGTTTGGGTCACTCCCCTCGAGTTACGCCTCGGGTGCGTGTTGATGATAAGATGATGATGCGCCTAGTTGATTTACTAGTGGTCACTTGATACCCCTGGCCGAGTTACCATGGGGTCACTTTGCGTGAGATTGAGATAGTCGGTTTAGGACGCCCCACGTAAATCCCGTCCTCTTGTGGATGCGTGGTAGTGGGCAGGTGCGTTCCTAGACGACAGGCGCAGGCTGGACTGAGCCAGTTTTGGCAGTCTTTGAGATTGGGTGATTTGAGCGGGTGGTTACATATTATGTTCTTAGATGGGTTTCTTTCCTTTGAGCATTGATACTGAGGCATCTTAGCAGTAGAGAGTGTATGCATATCATGTTATTGGTAGAGTTTTCTTGAACTTTATGATTGAGATATTTTAGCTGTAGTTTTCTTTCAGCTTACCCATTATCTATCTATCTGCATACCTATCTGTTTTGCCTCCAGTAGACTTAGTGGGCATACCGTGGATATTGGGACGGTACCCACTGAGATCTGCCTTCTGCAGTAGATCTCACACCCGCTGCGGTGACAGGTTTGAGGTAGCTGTTCCGGCTTAGTTCGCGCGGAGACAGCAGATCGAGGTGAGGACGTGGCCGATTAGTTCCTCACCAGCATTGAGAGTACGAGGTAGATGTACCCGGTATATTTTATGTTTCCACTTTTGTACTGGACATTTTGAGAGATCTGTGAAGATTGTATTTACTTTTATAGTTGAGAGACTTGTATTGAGGATTGGTTTTTTTTCAGATGTTCAGTTGACTTTCTGTGGCTATTAGTTCTTTTCAGCTCTGATACATGTTTAGCTATAGATCTTTTGCTGGGTAGGCGCTTCGTCTGTGCGGCAGTTTCCGCACAGACGGCGGATCTGTTGGCGAGCCCGGGTCGCAATTCGACCCCGGGGCGTGACAGGTTTTGGTGGTATCAGAGCCTAGGAATATAGGTCGTTGAGGACTTAGAGACCCTAAGCTATTGGTTGGACAGTAGGATGACTGTCGTGAGAGATGTGACTTTAGCGAGAGTCCTGATTGAGTTTGTACCTCCCCCAGAGGATTGGGGCGAGTGATCTTGCATGTTATTTCTCTAAAGATGATTATGTTGGCTGCAGACAACATAATGCTTTAGTAAGGGTAATATGTAATAGACTTTCGCTTGATTGGGTCGAGAGAGTTTTTGGTCCTAATGTTTGTTTTGTTGCTATGGTTTTCGATGCCTCCGAGGCGCCGTGCAGCGGCGAGGGCGCGTTTGACCTTGGATGAGGAGCCCGATCAGCGGGAGGCCGAAGGGGTAGAGCAGAGTGAGGTCTGAGAGTTACGAGCCAGGTAGCCAGATGTTTGAGGCGATGCGGCACCAGGAAGAGAACATGGAGTGCGTGATGCGCATGTCTGAGCAAAGAACATCTCCCGGGGTATCGCCAGGAGCATCTCCAGCCGCGAGATCGTCGTTTTCGACCTGGATCGCACTGTGGATAGTGCAGGAGCAGCGAGAGTTGCTGACCGGTTGTTGTACTTCATCCAATTCCATCCCCTGCAGATTTCGGGACCGAGCTTGGAGCCTTAGGAGGCCGAGAACTGGATTGCTGCTATGGAAAAGTTATCTGAAGATTGTTCGTCTAGGAGAAGCATCTGGTGCACTTGGTTATGCACTATTGGATAAGGACGCCGAGAGTTGGTGGCGTCGGGTTCGTCCCGTTGGACCACTGGGAGTGCAGTTGATGACTGGGAGCGAGTTTCTGCGATTGTTGAGCAGTGTCCCCCATGTTGCCCAGGATGAGTACCAGAAGGTTGATCTTTTGAGAGGGGACTGCATCAGGATATCTATCTCTTTGTGTGTTCTCGGCAAGTGCCGACTGTAGATGCAGCGATTGTGCATGCTCGATGGATTGACCGAGGATCAGTGATCACGTCCAGGAGGGACGAAGAGCAAGGGATAAGCTCCAGCGAGAGGCGTCCAGTATCGCCTGATTTTTGGGGATAGTTGAGTGGATCGGGGTTACTATGATTCCAGTCTCAGGATCATGGGTCTCAGAGGAGACAGAGACCAGGAGGTTCTCGACAGTCGAGGCACCAGCAGTAGTGCTCATGGATTTGCCGCTTGCGACGGCACCCCCACTACCCTTCAGGATGAAGAGGTTCATCCGACATACCAGCAGGCCGATAGAGCCGTGTTACCGAGGTAGATAGAGTGATGGTCGCCAGCATCTAGTGGATGAGATTGTACAGCTGGCTAGAGGGCGCCAGGATAACGGATCGTGTTCTACCTGGTGTTGACTTTCTTATAGTCATCGGAGTTAGAGCATGTTGATGCCGACACCGCTTGTGCGTGTTTCAGTAGAGCAGGGGTAGCTTCGTGTGGGCCAGTGATGGGACTATTGGCTTGTGCACGTGAGGATCAGGTTCTAGATCACGTATAGCACATGGATAAGTGATGCCAGTCCTGCCCAGTGCAGTTAGGACCTTGGATTTGATCCATGGAGTTGTTGGACCTACATTGTTTCGAGTTGTTGATTCAAGGTTGGATAGGGATGGTTTACCCCAAGGTTATGCTATCATGGATTGTCGAGAGAGGACTTTGACCATCCGTGGACCTGGTTAGGAGGAGTAGGCTTATAGAGGAAGCTAGAGCACGACAGAGGTTGAGTCGTGGTCGTATCGCCTTGCTAGCCACTGTAGAGGAGGTGCCTACGGCGGCACCGGGACTGAAGGATATCCTTATCGCCATGTGATCCCGAGTGTAAGTCTACTTAAGCTGATTTTGAAGCCGCCGTTTAGTGAGATTGAGATCGAGATAGTGTTTGACGTGGTTTTGGAAGCTGCGCCGACTATAGTAGCACCTATTGGAGTATCACCTGCGAGACAGAGAATGAGAGCTGATAGTGCAGCTGCGGGATCTGATGGATCGTGAGGTCTGTGTGAACCAGTTCCACGTCGTGGGAATATGACGGTGAGGATTCTGTGATGGTTAGAGCACAGACAGGATTTGGATTGTGTTCAGCAGATGCCCTTTGTGAGATTGATAGCGTTATGGAACCATGCAGCCGTGGGCTGTGCCCGGATAGTGTTCAAGACCCAGTAGGGGCTTTTTGAGCATGCAGTTCGGTCAAGTGAATTGACTAATGCCCTGCCACTCTAGGAGTTGAGGAATCTAGTATTTCAGCTGTGTTTGGACGGGTTGGTAGCAGTACCAGTCGTGGATATTTAGATTATTTCCCAAGTGACTTAGAGCATGAGGAGCACTTGAGGACAGTGCTACAATTTCTAAGAGGGAAGAAGCTGTTTGCCAAGTTGAGAGAGTATGCTTTTGACTCCAGAAGGTTTTGTTGTTAGGCCATGAGATTTCAGCTACAAGAGTGGCAGTGGACCCAACGAAGAGTGATGCCGTTTGGGTTGAGCCTAAACCTTTGATAGTGACTAAGGTCAGAAGTTTTTGGACTAAGCAGGGCCAGTTTAGCTTCGAGGAGTTAAAGCTGGGTGAGATATTAGCATCGATTTGGGTGTTTGCCAGTGAAAGAGAGAGCATGGAGTTATCCAGAGACCCTCGAACCTGTAGTACTTGGTTACTCAGGAGGATTTTGGTAGAGGCAACGCCGGTGGACAGAGTTACTGGAATTGCAAGATTGATCTTATGGCATATCATTATTCTGGCAAGGACTCTATGGTCAGATACGCCTTGTTTAGGCGAGCAGTGTAACCTTGGAATGAGGCGATCGATAGTGAGTGCCACTTTTGGAATTTGAGAATCGGAAATTTGGGGAAATGTCCCCGATGATGTTGAATTCTTTCCCTGTGGATGGATGTGAGAGTGTATTCGTGGAGTTTTGAGGGTTTTGGTTGCTAAGGAGCAACGGAGGAGTTTTGCCTATTGGAGTCTTAGAGTTTTGGATTTGAGACCTTGATTTTTGGAAGCCACTAGCCGCAGGGTTATATATATATAGATTCGAGTATAGGCGGGGAGTTTGGACCGCGATTATTTATCTGGCAGTAAGAGGTGTAACTGATCACTCGCATATTTTGGGTTTTGCTTCTTTGGAGTTGAGCTATCAGAAGCAACCGATGCAAATTCTTGCTCGTGAAGCTAAGGAATTGTACATTCGGGTTTACCTTTGGTGAAGGTCCCGTGGAGCTTTGTTGAGAGGCAGGCCATCAGAGAGCCTGAGGAGGAGTTGAGTATTTCCTATCCCCATTTGATTGAGATACCCTCCTGAGTCATGGATTTATTTTGGTTTTGAGGACGAAACCCATTTTAAGGAGGGGAGAGTGTAGAATACCGGGTTTTCGTTTAGCGCACTGACCTCGCAAGATGGCGTGGTGCGAAGGGAATCGCCTCGAGCATGTTCCATATATGTTTATAGAAGAGTTCGGGTTGAGTCAGATCGACGCGGAAGCCCCAGCTTGATTCGGAGTTTCCGGGCATTGTGCGCCGATAGAGGACTGGTTTTGGGGAAGCCTCGACTCCATAGTTGTGCGCAGAAAAATGGGGAAATACTTGGAACAGGTGTACTTTCATATTACAGCGGAGTTCGGGAAGTTCCGGACTGGTGCGGAGGCCCCGAGGGCGAAAAGTGACTTGGAGTTGGCTAAAAAGGGAATTAATTGATTAATTAATTAAGAAAATTAACTAATGGGTTGCCTTTAATCTGTGAAGGAATTAAGAAAGCAGAAAGGAGTTATGTTTGGATTTTGAGGTTGGTGAGTGGTTTAGATATTTTTTCATGGAGGGCATATTGGTCTTTTGCACCTCATTAATTAAGCCACCAACCTTAATTAATGAGCTGCCACGTCACACCTTCTTCTCCCCTGCAAAAACAGAGGAAAACCTTGAGAACAGAGAAAAAGAAAGGGAGGAAGAAAGAAGAGAAAAGAAGGAAGAAGAAGAAGGAAAAGATGAAAAAGAGAAGGGTGGATGAGAAATTGTTGATGAACTTCCTCCTGGAAGCCGTGTGGAGCGAGCGAAGCGCGCGCGTCGAGCTCAACGAGGTTTCATGCAGTTTTTTTTGGTGAGCTCTGTTTTGGTTTTTCTTTGGATTTTTTTCGGTTTGGCTTTGGTTGGGTAGGTGTGGTTGGACTGCTTGTCCATGGAGGAGGTTCTGCAGTGAGCGGAGTAGTTGTTTTGGGTGCCGCATCAGGGGAGGCGCGCAGCGCGCAGCGCGCAGGCGGGCGCTGCTCAGCGCAGCGCGCAGCGCGCATGCGGGCGCTACGCTGCGGGCGCGCAGCGCGCAGGCGAGCGTGCAGCGCGCATGCGGGCGCTGTGCAGGCTGCGCGCTGCGGGCTACGGCGCCGCGCGGCGGGCCAGGGCGCCGCGCGGCGGGCCCTGGCGCCGCGCGACAGCAGCGGCGCGCGCGGCTGCTGCGTGCGGTTGGCGCGCAAGCCGAGGGCCGGTGCCGTGGGCTGCGGGCCGAGTTTAAATTGATTGCTATTATTTATTTTATTGATTTTCTTCCTCTCTCTCTCAGCGCAGCAGGTGGTAGCAGCGAATCCTGGCAACGGGCTGGATGCAGCGGGAAGTTGGTTGCTGCGTGGACGGCGCGGTGTTGGAGTTACTGTAGCTTGGCTGGAGGCTTGGAGCTTAGGTATTTTCTCCTTGTGTGTGCTGTGTGGTGATTATGTGAGCAGGGATTGTACTGCGGTCTTGTGTGTATGTGTGGGTGGACTTAAGCAATTGACGATATTGTGAGCAAGTATTTTTAAGTTGTGCAGTGGATTTTTGGTGAATGAATTAGTGAATGTATTAATGTGTGCTATTGAAGCCTATGGGGAGTGTGTTGGATTTTTGTGCTGTGCTGGGAGCCTAATGTGATTTATGTAGCTGCTGTGAGCTTTGGGTGCGTGCAGTTGGAGCTGGTAGCCTGTAAGGGTGGATTTACCTATTTTGTTGGTTGTGAGCTTGCATGTAATTTGTGCTGGAGCTTTGGTGTATGTTGGCTGAGGAGTTGAGTGCGCGCAGGATTTTGTGAGGACTTTTCCGGGGATTTTTTCGGGAATCGCGACAGTGTGCGCGCGCGGCGCAGTTTTCGAAAACTCGTCAGTTGTGGACTCGGCGCTTCACCGACTTCAGCGTTGCCTGCGGAAAGCGATCCAGGTGGGTTGGAATTTCTCCAAAATGTATGGAATGCCCCTTAATGCTCCTGAATGCAATTTGATAATGTTTACCATGCTATTTTCACTGTTTTTACATCTGATAGTTGCCTGGAAATTTTTAGAAAATTATTTAGAATCCCAGATTATTTTTAGTATACTCCTGATACTACATGACACTAGACTGCATGTTCTGTTGGCATTATTTTTGCACCCTGATCGTTTTAAAAATCGATAAAGCCCGTTTTAAGGAAAAACAACATTCTCAAAGGTGGTTTTTAAATTATGAGTTCGCCAGAGGTATGGCATAGATTCAGAGTGCATTAGACCTCGTGCCTGGGGGCTGAGGAGTCTCTTTTTGAGTTTTGAGATTAGTTATAGTGTCATTTGAGTTTTGGAGCTTCTGATGAGATTATCCTAGATCATGGGTTAGGTATCTCCGATTTGATAGTGGGGGTGGTTCTCCCACTTAGTTATGAGAGTTTTGGGGTTCTGGCAGATCGAGTCGTGGAGGTTTCCCGACTTAGCCATGGGTTGTGCATTATCCGATTGAGTCGTAGAGGATTCTTCGACAGATTATGTGAGGATTTGGGCATTTCCTGTTGAGTCGTGGAGTCTTTTTCCGACTGAGTTGTACTTTTGAGCATCGAGTTATCGATCTGTTTGATCGTGGACCATAGCCTGCATGTGCCGCTTATCGAGACAGTTGAGACTGATGAGATACTTGAGCTCGTTGGGGTCGCTCCCCTCGAGTTACGCCCTGGGTGCGTGTTGATGATGAGATGATGATGCGCCTAGTTGATTTACTAGTGGTCGCTTGATACCCCTGGCCGAGTTACCATAGGGTCACTTTGCGTGAGATTGAGATAGTCGGTTTAGGACGCCCCACGTAAATCCTTTCCTCTTGTGGATGCGTGGTAGTGGGCAGGTGCGTTCCTAGACGACAGGCGCAGGCTGGACTGAGCCAGTTTTGGCAGTCTTTGAGATTGGGTGATTTGAGCGGGTGGTTAAATATTATGTTCTTAGATGGGTTTCTTTCCTTTGAGCGTTGATACTGAGGCATCTTAGCAGTAGAGAGTGTATGCATATCATG
Source organism: Tillandsia leiboldiana (assembly GCA_029204045.2). Taxonomy (NCBI): domain Eukaryota; kingdom Viridiplantae; phylum Streptophyta; class Magnoliopsida; order Poales; family Bromeliaceae; genus Tillandsia; species Tillandsia leiboldiana. The sequence goes on from CM055073.1 coordinate 19,676,428, forward strand.
TTATTGGTAGAGTTTTCTTGAACTTTATGATTGAGATATTTTAGCTGTAGTTTTCTTTCAGCTTACCCATTATCTATCTATCTGCATACCTATCTGTTTTGCCTCCAGTAGACTTAGTAGGCATACCGTGGATATTGGGACGGTACCCACTGAGATCTGCCTTCTGCAGTAGATCTCACACCCGCTGCGGTGACAGGTTTGAGGTAGCTGTTCCAGCTTGGTTCGCGCGGAGACAGCAGATCGAGGTGAGGACGTGGCCGATTAGTTCCCCACCAGCATTGAGAGTACGAGGTAGATGTACCCGGTATATTTTATGTTTCCACTTTTGTACTGGACATTCTGAGAGATCTGTGAAGATTGTATTTACTTTTATAGTTGAGAGACTTGTATTGAGGATTGGTTTTTTTTCAGATGTTCAGTTGACTTTCTGTAGCTATTAGTTTCTTTCAGCTCTGATACATGTTTAGCTATAGATCTTTTGCAGGGTAGACGCTTCGTCTGTGCGGCAGTTTCCGCACAGACGGCGGATCTGTTGGCGAGCCCGGGTCGCAGTTCGACCCCGGGGCGTGACAATCTCCCCCTTTGGCGGTTTCGTGACAAAACAAAAATCCACTTAAAGAAAATTTAAAAAGATATTTTTGTTGTTATCGCCATACTGTTAAGGAATTTGTTTTGGCGCATTTCGTGAAAGTATTAAGTCTTGAAGATTGAAGATGAAGAAGTTTGGATCATATAACTCAATCTCAAGAAAGAAGAATTCAAAAGGATCAGGTATGTTTAACTAATTATTTTTGGTGATCCGAATACTTCTTATAGTTTAGAAACACTTGGATGATTTTTTTTAATTGCATAAAAATCAAAAACTGGACATGGGACATGTTCAGGATTCGGATCAGACACGACAGTCCGGATCCCGAAGGGTGTTGATTCATACGCAAATCCAATCCGGATCCAAGCCATTTCTGATCCGGATACCGAACATTGGTTTTTGCTGAAATGTATGAACAGTCCGGATCAGGCATTTCAATCCGGATCCCGAACCTTTGTTTTTCTGGAAATTGTCTGTTTCGTTACGACAATCCGGATCGCCGTAAATCCGATCCGGATCGTCGTCCTGTAAAATTCCAGAAAAGGTTAGTTTTTTATTCTTATCCTCTTCCAACTGTTTCTAACCTATAAATAGACCCTATGATTCATTTTCTAGGGCAAGCCGAATAAATCAAAATACGGCCATAAAAAGAAGAATCCACCTATAGAGAAGAAAGGAAATCAATAGACTTAATCCTATGTTTCTTCATCTATATTGATTGATTTGATTCTAGGTTTTCATACTCAGATTTTGAGTAGAATCAAATCAATGAATACTTAGATGGTATTTCCGATCTATTTCTAATCTAAGTATTCGGCGGATCATCACCACCCAAAAAACAACGATTTCCCCAAAATCGGCGCGTGGACTCGCGTGGCCTTGTGGATTCAAGGTGCTACCGCTCTCGTGGATTCGGAGCGAGGTACGTTCGTGGATTCGAGACGTTCTACTGGGTGAAGACCGTGGATTCGGTCAGACGTCGTGGATTCGGTGTTGGACGCAGATAGTGGATTCGAGAAGCGTTGCGGAGCGAGCGGAGAAGATCAACTAGGAGCGTATGGAAAAAGGTTGAGTCGTCTGTGAGTACGGTATATCACCTTTGTACGTGTTATAATTCTAGTGGATTTCACCGTGTTATCGGTCCCGTGGTTTTTTACTCCGGTTTGGAGTTTTCCACGTAAAAATCTTGCGTGTTATTTTTTTTTTTATTTCCGCATTGGGTTTTATTGCGCAACGATTTTTGAGTGTTTAAACGTTTACACCTATTTACCCCCCTCTAGGTGTTTTTTTCCCTATTTAGATCCATATTATACATAACCCGACAAGTGGTATCGGAGCGGGAATATGGTTGTAAACAATGGCTGAAGGTGGAAACATCAACAGACCTCCGTTCTTCGATGAAACAAATTATGCGTACTGGAAAGTGCGGATGAAAGCCTTTCTTATTTCCATCGACGAACGGGTGTGGCAATCTATCGAGTTAGGATGGTCAAATCCAACCGAAGTTATTGTTGATGTTCACACCATCAAACCTAGGTCGAAATGGACCAAGGAAGAGATAGACTTATCTTCTTACAATGGCAAAGGAATCAATGCTTTATTTAATGCCCTGTCTCAAACTGAATTCTCTCGCGTCTCAGCATGTGAGACTGCGAAAGAAATCTGGGATGTTCTTCAAGTTACACATGAGGGAACTAACCTTGTGAAGATTCAAAAGCTGCAAATGCTTACGAGCAGATTTGACTCTATTTTCATGGCAGAAAATGAATCATTCACAGACTACTATACACGATTGCAAGACATCGTAAACACATGTGCTAACTTAGGAGAGAAGATTCCAGAATTTAAAATTGTAAGAAAGATCTTAAGAACTCTTCCTGAAAGATTTCGTTCCAAGGTTACGGCCATTGAAACTATTAAACACCCGGACGAAATCTGTGTAGAAGAATTAGTTGGTTCATTACAAACATATGAAATGACATTTCCTACTAACTATTCTTCTGGAAAAGCATCTACTTCTAAGTCTTCAGGTTTTGCGTTGAAAACTACAAAAGAAGAAGACGCGGATTCATCCTCCTCAGGCGATGACGAGAACCTATCTATGGAGGACTTTGAGAAGCAACTTGCTCTCTTGACAAGAAATTTTCGCCGAAACTTTCGAAGTGGTAATTCAAGTAAAACTTCATCTTCCGGAAAGTGGAAGAAAGGCAAAGGTTTTTCAAAGCCAAAAGTCAAGAAAGCAAGAAAGTTTTTCAAAGGATAAGAAAAGCTCAGAAGGACAAGTCCAATGCTTCAAGTGCCGACGATACGGCCATATCTCAACGGAGTGTCCAAATAAGAATCCGTCCAAGAAGAAGGCGATGCAAGCCGTCACTTGGGATGACACCTCAACGACAAATGAGTCATCTTCAAGTGATGAAGAGAACAACGCAACGGCATTCCACGCGTCCACATCTTCACCCTTCATATGCTTAATGGCAAGTACATCCAATTCATTGTCCAACTTCTCCCAGGTTGAAAAAACTGCAACGGACGACGAATCGAGTAACTCTGAAGGTGAAGATTTTGCTCTTGCCTACCATAAGCTTTTGAGGGATTCAAAGAAACTGGCAAAGCAAAACAAGAGTTTGAGAGGGAGATTGCAGGATCTCGAAGAAGAAGCAAAAAGGGCAACTTCTCTCTCAAACGCTCTTGAAGTGGAAAGGGATAGTCTGATCAAAGTAAATGTTTTCCTTCAAGAGTCCAATGAGCATTTCGAGAAGAATTATGTAGATATGGTGAACAAAGCGAATTACTTCTTGAAGCTCTACGGCGAGGCTCGACAGGAAAAAATGGAAATGACGGAGACCATTTTCCAACTCAAGGATGATTTAAAGCAATTTTCTTCTGGAAGGAGTAAGTTGGATAAGATGCTTGGTCTTGGTCAAACAAACAAATTCGGCCTCGGATACAATCGAACTGAAGACAATTTTAGTTCGGTTGGGACAGTCTTTGTGCCCCAGTCGGTATCTCCTCCTCCGACACCGAAATTGACGACAAACAGCGACAACAAACCTACTTCACCCTCTTTGTGATCGTCAAGCACTAAGGTATGTTTTCGTTGTGGTTTTGCAGGGCACATAAGAAGGAATTGCAAGAATGGAGCGCTAAGATCAAATCAAGCACATCTTGCAACTACTACCGATGGGTTCATTTCCCGCAAATCAAAGAAGGATCTTTCAAAAGGAAAGAACATTGGTAGTACATCAAACAAGACGACGACGTCAAGGAAAAGCGATGGATCAATCAAGACGCTTTCACCAAAGGTATCAACTTCACAATCATTTCCGACGTACTCCAAAATTCAAAAGGTTTGGGTACGCAAAGGTGAAATCTTCCCTTGTCTTGTTGTTCATACTTCCTTACATGCTTATGACAACTCGTCTTGGTATTTGGATAGTGGTTGTTCTCGTCACATGACCGGTGACAAAAACAGTTTTCAAACTTTAGAGAAAATCTACGGAGGACATGTTGTTTTCGGAGACGGTCGTTCTTCCAAAATTGTTGGAAAAGGAACTATCGCTATTCCAGATGGCCCGGTTCTAAACAATATTTTATTTGTAGAAGGCCTTAAGATCATCAGTATAAGTCAACTTTGTGACAATGGGTTCTCAGTTAATTTTTCTTCTGTAGAATGTGTTGTAACTGATAAGGACCACGTATTCTTTTTAAAAGGGGTTAGATCGGAAAATAATTGCTATGTTGTTTCAAACAAAGTTTCTGAAAAATGTAACCTAGTTTCTTTGGATAATGAAACTCTTTGGCATGAAAGGCTAGGTCACATAAATTTTAAAGAACTAGCAAGGATTTCAAATAAGGACGTGGTTAAGGGGGTTCCTAAACTTTTATTCAAAGAAAATATTGTGTGTGGTGGTTGTCTTAAAGGAAAGCAATCAAGGGCTGCACACAAGAACTTGAACTATGTTGGTACCAACCGGCCCTTGGAATTACTGCATATGGATTTAATGGGGCCAACTCGTCAACCATCTTTGGGAGGTAAATGGTATATTTTCCTTTTGGTTGATGATTTCTCTAGGTATTCATGGGTAACTTTTCTAAAAGAGAAAGCGGATACTTTCGACTCTTTTCATGAGGTTTGTCATCGTATTATGAATGAAAGAAATGAAAAGATCGTTCGTATTCGAAGTGATAGAGGTGGAGAATTCATTAATTCTAAATTCATTGATTTTTGCACTTCCAATGGGATAAAACATGAATTCTCAGCACCCTATACACCTCAGCAGAATGGTGTTGTCGAGCGCAAAAACAGGGTTGTTCAAGAGATGGCACGTGTTATGCTTCATAGGCGAAATTTACCGTTATATTTTTGGGCTGAAGCTGTGAACACCGCTGTCTATGTAATTAATCGAGTGTATTTGCGCCCTGGAACTTTAAATACACCATATGAGCTGTGGTTTAGTAGAAAACCGAATATCAAATATTTTCGTATCTTTGGGAGTCGATGTTTTATTCTGCGTGATCGCGAAAACCTTGGTAAGTTCGACTCTACTAACAGTAGAGCATATCGGGTATTTAACTTGGAATCTAAAACGATGATAGAATCTATAAATGTTAAAGTAGATGAAGCTTTCCACTTTGCATCTAATAAATCTACCCTTGATATGTCTCTAGATGATGATACTCCTGTAAGTGCATCTTCTCGTAATAACTCTTTCAATAAAGTTGATGCATCTAATGGTTCTTCAAGTGTATCTAATGTGCAGGAATTATCACATGTACCTCCGACTACTCCGTTACCGCAAACGTTACGCATCTCCAAGGATCATCCGGAATCTAACATTATTGGAGACCCACAAGAAGGAGTTAGAACTCGGAGACAGTTGGTTTGTGGAGTCGCATGCTACGTCTCCATGATTAAACCAAAGAACATCGATGAAGCTCTTCAGGATGACTACTGGATTGAAGCTATGCAGGAAGAGCTCCATCAGTTCGAACGAAACAAAGTCTGGGAATTAACAAAGCCTCCGAAGCAACACAACGTGATTGGTACTAAATGGATTTTCAAGAATAAGAAGAACGAGGATGGTACCATCATCAGGAATAAAGCACGCTTAGTTGCTCAAGGCTATTGTCAAATAGAAGGAATAGACTTTGATGAGATGTTCGCCCCAGTTGCTCGACTCGAGTCAATACGTATATTATTCGCTATTGCTTGTCATTTTAAAATCAAACTCTTTCAAATGGATGTCAAGAGCGCATTTTTAAATGGGTTTTTAAATGAGGAAGTTTATGTGGCTCAACCGAAAGGTTTTGTAGACCATAAACAACCTAACCATGTTTTTCGTTTGAAAAAGGCTCTTTACGGTCTAAAACAAGCACCGCGAGCATGGTACGAAAGGCTAACAAAGCACATACTGGAAAAGGGCTACACTCGAGGGGGAGCAGACCGGACTCTCTTTGTGAAGCATTATCAGAATAATTTCATTGTAGCACAAATCTATGTCGATGACATTGTATTTGGTGCAACTAGAGACAATGATGCTTCTAAATTCGCTGAAACCATGGAAAGCGAATTTGAGATGTCCATGACGGGGGAACTGACATACTTTCTTGGATTGCAAGTAAAACAAAATGAAGAAGGCATTCATCTATGTCAATCCAAGTATGCAAGGGAGTTGGTGAAGAAATTCGATTTAGAAAACTCTAAAGATTTTCCGACTCCTATGGGAACTAGCAATAAGGGATTAGGAAGTGAATCTCTTAGTGAAAGTGTAGACGAGAAGCTTTATCGCAGTATGATTGGAAGTCTACTCTATCTCACGGCTAGTCGCCCGGATATATCCTTTAGTGTTGGAATTTGCGCGAGATATCAATCAGCACCAAAGGAGGTTCACCTGAAAGCGGTGAAAAGGATCATCCGGTACATCAAAGGAACTTTGAATTTCGGAATTTGGTATCCTATGGGAATAACACTTGACATTATAGGATATTCAGATGCCGATTGGGCAGGATCTGTGGATGATCGGAAGAGCACGAGTGGTGCATGTTTTTATCTTGACCATTGCCTTGTTGCATGGCATAGTAAAAAGCAAAACTGCATTGCACTCTCGACTGCCGAAGCGGAATATATTTCAGCAGGTAGTTGTTCAACCCAACTCATTTGGATGAAAAGTGTGTTGAGCGACTTCCGAATTTCAGCAACTTCGGTAACAATTCTTTGTGACAACACAAGTGCTATAAACATTTCAAAAAACCCTGTGTTGCACTCGAGAACAAAACACATTGAACTTAGATATCATTTTCTAAGAGAGCTAGTTGAATCAAATATTCTTCAAATTTCCTACATTTCAACTGAGGATCAATTAGCTGACATTTTAACAAAACCTTTGGATCAAAAACGTTTTATTCATTTGCGTAAAGCAATTGGAATGCTTTCCTTGAAATAACCTCTTTTTGAAACTTTTGCTTAGGTTAGGTTTTGTTTTGTGTTTTTGTTCATTATCTATGCTTAGACATAGAACATTAATTGAGCATGTGTATTATTGACTTTAATAGCATCTTTTCGTCTATTTAGAAATTTATTATGCTTTGGATATCATAATAATTCATTTGATGCAATGATCATTTATGTCAATTAAATCATCTTTGTTTTGATCAAAGTCAATTTCTCTCTCAATGATCTCTTGGTATAGTTTTTATCTTATTTGACTATTTAGTCGAGTATGAAATCGAGATCAATTTTTGGTTGAATACCTTATATTTTAAATAATTGATAGCCAATTGAGGGGGAGTCAAAGAAAAAGTGTTATGCTCAAAAGATGTGGAAAGAGTTACATCCCAATGAGGAGTGTGAAAACTACCACCACATGGAGGAAAGAGCTACCACCTCGGTCGTCCGAGTACTGTGTGCAGCTACCACATGTATACCAAGCATGGTTGTTCGAGTTGATTAAATAAAATGCTTTTTGAAATACTTGACTCTGTCAAATTCCAAGGTTGGTATAAGGTGGGGATTTTATTGAAAGATGCTCAAAGAGCCACTCTTTACTATAATTTGACTAGATAAATTATCTAACTTATCTGGGATTTCAAACATCTATTGATCTTGGTATTTCATTTTCTTTACCAAATTGATGATTTGATAAAGGCATTACTCATAAGATCATGTTAGATGTGATTGAAGTTGTTCAACTTTAAGGGATTTAATTTTTATAAATTTTCGTTTCATTTGTTGGATATTGTTGATAAATTTGACATAATCTATTTCTTGTTGTATGAAACGATAATTTTCATTTAAAGTTGATACACAAAAGTGCTTACACGCTTTTTCTGGATTTTGTGAAATTTTTCTGAATTATTCTGAAGAAAAAGTTGGAGCCGATCCGGACTGGACAAGCCAATCCGGATCCCGAACGCAGGTATTTCCTGCGGGTAGCCGATCCCGACTGGATTCACGATCCGATCCGGATCGCGGCTAGGGTTTTATATAGAACAAAAGGGTTTTGATTTCTTTTACTTCAATCTTTTGTTCCTAAGTCTCCAGAGCTTCTCTCTCTAGAATTCATCCATTTTGGAGGCTTCCAAACTCAAGTTCTTCGATTCTAAGTAAGTTTTCTTGATCAAAATCTCGGTTTTTCACAGTTTTTCATGTTTTTCCTCAAAACGTGATGAAAATTTTGTATCTTTTTCGTTTTGGATTGGTTTTTGATCAAATTTCTTTTGAAATAAGAACTCTAGGTAGACTAGTTTTGATTATATGCTAGGTATTCTCCTGATTAACGGATTTTTAGGCTTCGATTTCTGAAAATTCGGTTTTAGGGCATATAATAGGAATTTTTGAAAATCATGGAATTGATCTATTTTTAAAATTCTTTTTGGAAAACTAATTTGATTCTTAGTCTCTCTACATGATAATGATTGTTTAGGTACAATTTTTCCAATTTTTGAAAATAAACAATTTTTGTCGTGTTCTTGAGTTGTTGCTCACAGGATCTTAATTCTCACAAAGAACTTACAGTAATGGTGATCACTTGGGTTGTATTTCTTCTGGTTGCAATGGTACACACAAGAGCAACTAATAAATTGAAGAGAGCGAAGAAACCTCTTCGAAAAGGAGAATGTGTTCTTCTTGAAGATTCAGAGACTGAATCAGAAAACGATGATGTAAATTGGGACGAGTTGGTGAATGAGGAAGTGACGTCTGCTAAGACGACACCCGTCTCATCAAAAAGAAAAACTGCCATGGATAAAGGAAAAGCACCAATGACCTCTTCATCCGTCTCGATAAAAAGAAAAAGACTTGCTAGACGGCTTGGACGAGCGCGAGGTATTGAAATTAATGAACCAGTGGCTCCTGATTCTCCACCTCGCTTGGAAGAAGTGTTCGTTAATACTGACCGTCTTAGGGCATTTGAACATCGAGAATGCATCGGCGAGAGACATGTCAATATTGGTGCTCTTCGTGATCACTCACCGGAATTCGGGACTTTAATAGAACAAGCCAATCTTATTCAAGTTTGCAGATTCCCTGAATTGCTTGGATATTGTCTGCACCGAGTGAGAACTTTTTACACAAATTCAAGACATCTTCAGGAAGATGATCACGGCTCTATGCAGTTCTATACAAACATCCAAGGGACAAGACTCAAGATAACTCCGCAGTTAATTGGGGAAGTCCTAGGGATGCAATCGAGCAGATCAGGGTTGAACTACTTAACTGGAAGAAGCTTGACGAATGCTTTATGGCAAACAGTTATAAAAGGAATATGTTTGGAAGGCACTGAATCAACGGAGAAATCTGTTAAGTCCAAGCAACTTCGGCTTGAATACCGGTTTCTCAATTTCATCACTTGTTATAACATTCTCCCAAACATGCAGACAAAGGCTGTGAGATGGGATCGAATGCTATTTTTGTACCTTCTAGGACACCCATCTGAAGCAATGGGATTGAACATGAATATCCCATACATTATCTGGAACAGGATGTCTAGATATGTTGAGCATCCTCATCCTACCGAAAGACTTCCTTTTCTATTGATCATTATGAGGATCTTGAAGAAGTTCCAGATTGACATCAGCTCAACATCATATCAACATTGCCTAGGCATGATAAATGAATCCACTGTTGTTAAGTCTCTTCATAAACTACCACATGTCACTACGGCTCCCTCATCCGGAAAGAAACCTTGTGTCGGCACCTCTGCATCTCCGTCACGGCAAGCACCCACACCAGATGATGAAGCGTCGGTCACCTCAATTTATAAACAGCAACAACGCTTATCTTTTGAACAAGAACAAATTACGAAAGAACAGAGGCGTATTTCAGAGGAACTTGAAATCATCACCGCATCCCACATCACATTGACCAAGACAGTCTCTTCGATGAAGAAGTTGATGAAGAAAATGTTGTCGAGAATGGGATGCAGCGCCTCAGATGAATCAGACTCAGATAATTGATTTGTGCTCTAACTTTCATTTTTCTTTTGCAGGCTTTTAGTATTTTTGTTTAGTTCTCAGGTTTTTCACATTTTCTGAACTTTTAACTCTCTTTACGTTTTGTAATTTTGGCTAACTTTAGTGACAAAAAGGGGGAGAAGTATAAACAATGATACAACAATGTGTTACTTTACAATGCTTGAGACTGTGAAAAACTTGAAACTATGGAGGTAAGTATAACCTCAACTTGAAGGTAAGTATCACAACTTTTGGAACTTGAAGGTAAGTATCACAACTTTTGGTTTTGTATTGTGATTGCATGCATGTCTCGACTAACTATTCGACTAACTATTTGGGCATGTAATATTACTAACAAGTTGTTTGATTACTAACAAAGTTATGACATTTTGAATTTTATTGCTTAGAAGATATGTCGATGTTTGATTGTGATCTTATTACATATCTGAATTCGTGAATGTCATGGTGAGTATAAACTCATCTCTATTAGGTTTTGAATGCTAAATATTTTTGAGGTATCTAACGATATCTTTTGTCAAGAATGATTTCTTTTTGCAGAGAGTGCAGATGTCTAAGTCTAGAGTCTGTTTTAGGAGTTTATCTCATGTATTTAATTTTGGATCTCCATTGTAAATTTTTGTTGTATGGTGATAGCAACAAAAATATCTTTTTGAATTTTCTTGAGTGGATTTTTGTTTTGTCACGAAACCGCCAAAGGGGGAGATTGATAAGGAATTTGTTTTGGCGCATTTCGTGAAAGTATTAAGTCTTGAAGATTGAAGATGAAGAAGTTTGGATCATATAACTCAATCTCAAGAAAGAAGAATTCAAAAGGATCAGGTATGTTTAACTAATTATTTTTGGTGATCCGAATACTTCTTATAGTGTAGAAACACTTGGATGATTTTTTTTAATTGCATAAAAACCAAAAACTGGACATGGGACATGTTCAGGATCCGGATCAGACACGGCAGTCCGGATCCCGAAGGGTGTTGATTCATACGCTTAATCCAATCCGGATCCAAGCCATTTCTGATCCGGATCCCGAACATTGGTTTTTGCTGAAATGTATGAACAGTCCGGATCAGGCATTTCAATCCGGATCCCGAACCTTTATTTTTCTGGAAATTGTCTGTTTCGTTACGACAATCCGGATCGCCGTAAATCCGATCCGGATCGTCGTCCTGTAAAATTCCAGAAAAGGTTAGTTTTTTATTCTTATCCTCTTCCAACTGTTTCTAACCTATGAATAGACCCTATGATTCATTTTCTAGGGCAAGCCGAATAAATCAAAATACGGCCATAAAAAGAAGAATCCACCTATAGAGAAGAAAGAAAATCAATAGACTTAATCCTATGTTTCTTCATCTATATTGATTGATTTGATTCTAGGTTTTCATACTCAGATTTTGAGTAGAATCAAATCAATGAATACTTAGATGGTATTTCCGATCTATTTCTAATCTAAGTATTCGGCGGATCATCACCACCCAAAAAACAACGATTTCCCCAAAATCGGCGCGTGGACTCGCGTGGCCTTGTGGATTCAAGGTGCTACCGCTCTCGTGGATTCGGAGCGAGGTACGTTCGTGGATTCGAGACGTGCTACTGGGTGAAGACCGTGGATTCGGTCAGACGTCGTGGATTCGGCGTTGGACGCAGATCGTGGATTCGAGAAGCGTTGCGGAGCGAGCGGAGAAGATCAACTAGGAGCGTATGGAAAAAGGTTGAGTCGTCTGTGAGTACGGTATATCACCTTTGTACGTGTTATAATTCTAGTGGATTTCACCGTGTTATCGGTCCCGTGGTTTTTTACTCCGGTTTGGAGTTTTCCACGTAAAAATCTTGCGTGTAATTTTTTTTTTATTTCCGCATTGGGTTTTATTGCGCAACGATTTTTGAGTGTTTAAACGTTTACACCTATTCACCCCCCTCTAGGTGTTTTTTCTCCTATTTAGATCCATATTATACATAACCCGACACATACAACAAAAATTTACAATTGAGATCCAAATACATGAGATAAACTTCTAAAACAGACTCTAGATTTAGACGACTGTATTCTCTGCAAAAGAAATAATTCTTGACAAAAGAAATCGTTAGATACCTCAAGAATTTATTATTCAAAAACCAACCAGAGAGATGAAGTTCATTCTCACCATGACATTTATAAAAGCATATATGTATTAGAATACCAATCAAAGATAGACATATCTTCTGAGCAATTAATTCCAAATGTCATACGTATGTTAGTCATGAAACAACATGTTAGTAATATTACATGCCCAAATAGTTAGTCGAATAGTTAGTCGAGGCATGCATTCATTCACAATACAAAGCAAAAGTTGTTGTCATACTTACCTTCCAAGTTTGAAGTGTCATACTTACCTTCCAACTTTGAAGTGTCCAAAGTTCTCACAAACCATAAACCATTGTAACCATTGTTTATATCTCTCTCCCCCTTTTTGTCATAGAAGTTAGCCAAAATTACAAAAATTAAGGGAGTTAAAAAGTTACAAAATATTAAGAACTAAGACTTAAAACCTGCAAGATAAAGAGTTAAGTAGAATACAAGAACATATGAACAACACAAGTTCATTCTAGATCTGACAAGTCTGAGCTGCTACAATCCAATTTGTGTAAGATTCCCTTGAGCAGACTTGAGATTCTTGAACATTTTCTTTTCTACTTTCGTTGCTCAGAAGTGATACTCTGTAAATCAATTGACATTTTTTCTTGTTCCACGGACAATCTCCTCTGTTCTTGTTGAATGGAGGACATAGATGGATCATTCTCTGTCGTGTCTTTCCCAGAGGTCGAAGGAGGTAGTGATGATGTAGATGGTTCATTTCTACCTTCAATCCATTGTGATTCTCTAGGGAGAGATTGTGACCTAGCAAAAGGTTCATTAATATGAATTGCACTGTCCCTTAGATTCTTTCGCCTCGTATATTGCTTGGTCGTTGAGCAAGACTTCATAAGCTTTTTGTTCTTTAAGTAAAACCTGTCTTCTTCATCAACAACCTGTTGTATATCTTGACAAATTTTGTCCCAATCCTCTTCCTCTGATTCTGAATCATTTTGAAGAACCTTCGTTGTCTCTTCCTGAGTTGCTCTATCTTGCTCCTTTTTAATTGATGCTCGTGCCCCTACCATTGCTACAATGAGCACTAGAATCCATGCAAACACCATTTTTGCTAGTGCTTTAATTTAGAAAATGAAGAACCTGCGAGCAAGAACTCAAGAACACAAAAAATTGTTTAATTTTCAAAAATTTGAAAAATTGTACCCAAACAATCATTATCGTGTAGAGAGACTAGGAATCAAATTAGTTTTGCAAAAAGAATTTTAAATATAGATCAATTCCATGATTTTCACAAATTCTTATAATATGCCCTAAAACCGAATTTTTAAAAATCGAAGCTTAAAAATCCGTTAATCAAGAGAATACAAGGCATATAAACAAAACTAATCTACTCAGAGTTCTTATTTCAAAAGAAATTTGACCAAAAACCATTCAAAATCGAAAAAGAATCATGAATTTCATGCACGTTTTGAAAAACAGGGTAAAAACTGTGAAGAACCTAAGTTTTGATCATAAAAACTTACTTGAATCGGAAGAACTCGAGTTGAAAGGCTCCAAATCGGTTGTAGATTAGAGAGAGAATGAAGCACTCGAGAAATTCAAGTGTGGTTGCGGGCGAGGAAGCAGATCTAAACCTTAGTGATTTGCATACCGGTGCGCGTATTGCACAGTTTACGGAGCACTATGTCTGCCTTTCGGATCCGAGTCTGATCTCGAAAATCTGAAATCACTAGTGCGACCGTCTCGTCGAATCGATTGAAAATGATATAAACTGATTTTCGATCCGACGGTCGGATTGTTCAGAAATCAGTGAAGAAGCTTGTGGGGCCCACGACTTAAGTCGTGAATAGTAACCTCCTGATTTAAATCCCCATCGAGCGAACGTTAGCCGATTCACTGTTTGGAGTCCGAATCTAGCGATTCAGGTAGTCGATTTGAATGGCATCGACGTTCTGAGCGCAGTGGCGCTGACGAAATTGGTGTTTGACGACCCGGTTGTCTCGAGAAGCGTGAAATACTAGAAAATTTGAAGTATTTTGCGAAAAAGCCCAATATTTTATGGGTCAAATTGCACCAAACTTATGGGAGAGGGACTTCTCTGCATTTATCACCTACAGTGAGGATCTTAGTAGGTATGATGAAGAGTAGAAGGGCCAAAATGCAAAGAAAGTGGAAAATTCACTAAATTACACAATACTCTAATGTTGTGGGTTTGGGGGCAGTTGCAACTGCTTGTCCACGACCCCCACCATCTCTGCCACGACGCCAAGCTCCCGGAACCGCTCTCTCCATTTGGGTGGCTCGGAGTAAGGTGAGGAAGATACCCATTTGTGGACAACCGAGGTGAGTAACTTGGGGAAGGAAGCAATCAAGGCCTGGGGCTTCTTCAAACTTCATCTGAGATTCTTGTGCTCCTCTGCATGTTTTGCGAGCCCCAGCGCCGCCGGCCGCCGTTCCCCATCGCCGGAAAAGCAAGATATTTCAAGAAAACTCTTGATCTCGGGTGTGGTGGAGTGAGGCTTCACCAAGGTGCTTGGGTTCTCTTCCAAAGCATCCAGAGGACTTCTGCAACGTCCAGAAACCAAGCCAAGGTGATCCGGCTGCCTGCCGTGGCCGCGCTACGCTGGGAGGAGCAAGGCCGGCTTCGTCCATCTTCTCCAACTCCGGCGAAGGTGAGGGTCTTCTTTCCTTTGGTTTTCTTGGCCCAAGACCCATGGCAGAGGATTGATGAAGTCTTGTGGACTTCCTCTGCCTAACTCCGAAGTTGGGAGACCAGCGGTGAAGTTGCGCCGCCGGAAAACCGATAATTGCTCCGCCGCGGCCAAGCTTCGCAACCCGTGGTCCAAAAACAAAAATAAAATGATGGGTTTGGACTGTAGGACCAATAGGTCATCTCTGCAAAGTTTGAGGGATTTTGGTTGAGTAACTACGCCGCAGTTCAAAACCATAGTTTTCGGGTTTTTCCACCTTCGGCCGAGCTATGTGCTCCGGCGCCGGCGGGCCTCCCCACCTCCGGCCAAGTGGTCGAGGAGCTCCCTGGGGGTGAGAGGGTTGCATCCATGCCTTTGCATGGCTTCCATGCAGCCTGGACAAAGCGCGGCCATGGATGACCCAAAATAGGGTCTTGTTGCAGTGGTCGGCTTTCCGGCCGTCGCCGGCATGCGGGGAGTGGTCGGGAAGCTTTATGGGATCAAGTAGATCCCATCCATGCTATTGTATGGGCTCCATGCAGCCTTGGTGGAAATCCACCATTAGAGGTGGAAGCTCCCAAACCAAGCTTTGCTCCACCGCCGCCGCCGCCGTGCTTTGTCGCCGGGCATGGGTTCAGGTGAGTTGGTAATGGGTTTTAGCACCTGTTGGTGCAAGAGGTTGAGTCCCAAAACCCCTGGATGGGTGGTCACGAATTTGGAAGCTTTAGCTTCATCTTCTCCACCATGCCCGCGGCCAACCTGGGGTGCAAAGATGGCCAGACTTGTTGGGATTGATCTTTATGCTATATAGAGAGTTTCCTTCCAAGTTAGAAAGCCCTATGTGCCTTCCTTGCGGAGAACTAGCTTGGGTTTGGTGGAAGCTTGTGTATTATGAAGCTTGCATACCAACTGGTTGATGAAATGCCTCAATGAAGTTTTGTTTGGAATTTGGCTTCGAATATTATATGAAAGTTACTCCATTATATCCCCTGAGCTTGATGCTCACTTTAGATCAAATGTGGTATGTGTGGATTGGTGTGTGGGGGCATTATCAAACTGTTAGTAAGCGAGGGACTTGGATCTGTGGATCCAGCAGTTTCTGGGCTGCACTAGGGCAAGCCCTCTAGTCCCTGTGGTGCCCTGAGCTTGATGCTCACTTCTGTTCAAAAGGTGACTGTTGGGATTGGTTGATTTTGCAACTTAAACTTTATATATACGTAATAATGGACGACCTTGTTTAATTACTGTTCCTGCAGCCTTGGGTCTGCCCAGTGGTGAGCCCTTGGACCCTCTCGACTCCCTGAGCTTGGTGCTCACCCCATATTTGGATTTGGTTGAGTTTGGGTGCATGATTAGCAAGTTAGAACCTTCAAGCATAGTGTTTATGGACCCATTTATGTTCTCGGGTTCCGCACTGCTCCCAAATGGTGAGCACGACATTCAGCATGTCGAGGCCCACCTTCAGGTGCCCTCGGTTCAGTTTGGAAGTGTGTGGTTGTGAAGTAATTTCAAAAACTTGAGTTTTTGGAAGGTTTTTATGCAATTTTGGGATACCCTAGGGGTTTAATTGCAATTGTAGCCTTATGGGCTGTTTTGGGCTGTACGCCCATGATCTCTAAACCCTTTGTTGGAGATCCAACGGCTTTCGTTGAGCGGGAATCGGATTTCCGGAAATTCCGGAAGATTCTGAAACTTCAGCGAAGTTTCCCATTTAGTTTGTCTGCACTAAGTGAGTCAGTCGGTTGGGTATGAGTGAGTATTTTCTGACCTGTGATTAGGTTTCAGGTTCCAGCAGTCAGCCGCCAGCTTGTGAGCCATCCTGCGGTCACCGCTAGCGAGAGCTCGGGATCGGCCTACATTCTGGTGGTTCGCTCGACGGACTTCAAGGTGGGTTTTCTTTGAGACTTAGCATAGAATCGGTATTGTTGGAAGGTTACTAATTGCATGTTATCGGTACTAATGTTGACGGTCTCTATATGATTTGCGATATTACCCAGTATCTTGGTTACTATGCTCGTAGTTGCGACACGCGCACCCGCGGTCTGGCCACCGCAAAGGGTGCTCTTTTCCGGGAAAGCGGTCTTCGACCCGTGTAAACCCACGAGGTGATGTAGTGGGGGCCCCCGTAGGTGTGGGGTTTGAGGCATCAAGGTGGGAGCGGTGCGATCCGTCGGGGTAGGTGCCCGACGAGGTCAGGTGCCCCAAGGTGTGAGCGGTGCGATCCGTCGGGATAGGTGCCCGACGAGGTCAGGTGTACAGGTGTTACAGGTGTTACAGGTGTTACAGGTGTTACAGGTGTTCGCGTGTTACCTTTCCCTGAGCAGAGCGGTTGCTCCGGATAGTCTTACAGTTGGGTTTGGTATTTTTTCCTGCTTTATTATTGTGTTATCGTGTCGCTGACATCCCACTCCGTGACAGGTTCTTCAGGGATGAGAGTTAGGCGACGGTGAGGCCGAGACAGGAGCCTTCGGGTCCTTTGAGGTCCCAGAGTGTATCTTCCCTCCTTGTCGCATTTCATTTTCTATCTTGTAGACTATTGTGTGGTTCTCGATACCCTCGTGGGGTCGGTGTGGATGTCGGAATTTTACTCTTTGGTTATGTGGATGTTTGAATTCTTTTCTCTGTTCGGCCGTTTTTTTTTCAAAAAAGAAAGAAAGAAAAAGAAAAGAAAAAGAATTGCGAAAACCACTTTCAAAACTTGGATGTCGTGTGGGCACCGTTTTCAAAACCCTGTGGATTTATGGATTTTAGAAAACGGATTTCAAAACCTGAGTGTCGTGTGGGCACTGTTTTAAAAACTTTGTGGATTTATGGTTTTCGAACTGTTCTAGCAATCTGGGTGCCGGGTGGGCACCGCTTTTAAAACTGTGGATTTATCCTTTCAAATTGGCCGGCCTACAGAGTAGTTCAGTTGTATAAATGTTGAGAACTGTTGTGATTGAATAAACTACTATGGTTGCATGTTGTACGAGCCGCGACGCCGTGCATATACAGAGGAGACTCTGTCCGTTTGCGGGGTGATTCTGTGTATGCGGCGGGTCTGGGCACGCACCGGGGAAGAAGGAATTTCAAAAAAAAAATTGACACGTAAAACAAATCCTTTTTCGTTGATTGTTTCCGCTGATTGAAAACCCGGGGCGTGACAGATTAGATGGTATCAGAGACTTTCTTCAATCACAACAGTTTGTGCCCGACATCCACAAAGATACCTCACTTAGCTATAAATGAATGAAATGAAAGGCATAGAAGCGTAGAACGCGAGTGATCGGGGGGTGGAGAAAGTGTAGGTTTTTTTTTCGATAGTTGGTTGAGTGCTATGCTAGCGGAGTCTAGAGCCGACTTGTGTTGTGCGTGTGTACGGGTTAAGTTTTGTTTCTCGGTTTAGCGCGGTTGTCGTGCATGTGTAGTCGTGTTGTTGTGGAGGCTGGGGTCGAGGCCGGCTGCCACCGGGGTATTGATGGTTGCTAGGAATCAATGGATTAAGCAACCAGCACGGGACACGGTGGGCCTGCTGACGTTGTTCATGCACTTGGTGCGGCTGTTATCACAGCAGATCGTTGCGCCGGCTTTTGTTTTTCGAACCCCTTCCTCTGCCGACGTGCTGGTCGTCGTTAGTGACGGCGACTGGGGGTAGAGTAATCCGATGGTATTTGTTAGTGAGTCGGCCGTTTGTCGGTCGCGAGTAACTGGGTAGCCTCTTGTCTAAATGGTACTTTCTAGGTCTACTGGTTTCAAGTTACAGTAGCTAGTCGACCGATTCTTTTGCATCTTGGACAAGGTACGGGTGGGAATGAGGATTTCTTCCCTTACGGTTGTCACCCATAGTTCGGATTTTTGCTATAGACACTGCGATGGTGGTAGAAATCGTCGAGATGGGGCCTTGGGGTTCTCCTCTGAAGTGAGAAAGGAGACCCCCGGGGCTAGCAAATTTTGTTCGTATGGGCTCGATTTTGGGTGAGCTGACCTAGAGCTTAGATTCTCCTAGTTGGGAGTGTGACTGTTTGGTCTGGGGGTACGCAGCTCGGGTCAGTGCATAGTGCTTGGAGGGGCAACGGATTGGGACCGAACGGTAGTGGTTAATCAGAGTGTCGCACCTCCTTTGGTGCAAAGACGGAAGTAGGACCGTATTTCTTGGTTTTGTCGCCAGCTTCCCATGACCAAGGCAGGGACTTGAGGAATTTGGGTTGCGAGTCTAGTGATTGTGAAGCAGTACAGGTCAACGGGTAGTGGTTGACTACTTAGCGCTCTGGCATTGGTCACTCTCGGCTGGGATGCCCTACATGCAGTTTTCTTTTCTATGGGGTAGGCCTTGTGACGGGTCTTAGAGCTGAAATCTAGCTTTAGGTTTGACCATCGCCTCGGTAGAACAGACTGTCGGAACGGACAATCCGGGATGGTGGTTATGCCCCGAGCTAGTGGCCCATGTTAGTGACGGGTGGAGGTGGTCCGTGTTGGTGACGGACGGGTTCGTTGTTTTCAAAGGAGGATTACTTGTAGGCGGTGGCCCGGTCGGTTTGTTTGGTACGACCTGGAGTTGTGTGAGGGTATTAGCGTGGTTTTCCCCCCTTTGTTGTCGGGTTATTTTGGGTATTTGAACGCCCAGCGGGGTTCATGGGTTTGAAGAACAGAATTTTTTTTAGACCCCTCTTGGATCAACTCGCGGACGGACGAGGGGTGTTTACGAGTGACCTAGAAGACTCACGGGGACCAGAGAGTGTAGGCCAAACTCAAAAGGTGTGAGTTTGGGCATCACGAGGGGGGGGGGGGGGGGGGGCGAAGCCATTGGGAGCGCAAGTCGGGCATGCTTGGGCCCTTTCCCCACTTATTGGATTCATGGTGTATTTAAGTTTCGGGGACGAAACTTCTTTTAAGGTGTGAGTGATGTAGCACTCAAGAAATTCAAGTGTGGTTGCGGGCGAGGAAGCAGATCTAAACCTTAGTGATTTGCATACCGGTGCGCGTATTGCACAGTTTACGGAGCACTATGTCTGCCTTTCGGATCCGAGTCTGATCTCGAAAATCCGAAATCACTAGTGTGACCGTCTCGTCGAATCGATTGAAAATGATATAAACTGATTTTCGATCCGACGGTCGGATTGTTCAGAAATCAGTGAAGAAGCTTGTGGGGCCCACGACTTAAGTCGTGAATAGTAACCTCCTGATTTAAATCCCCACCGAGCGAACGTTAGCCGATTCACTGTTTGGAGTCCGAATCTAGCGATTCAGGTAGTCGATTTGAATGGCATCGACGTTCTGAGCGCAGTGGCGCTGACGAAATTGGTGTTTGACGACCCGGTTGTCTCGAGAAGCGTGAAATACTAGAAAATTTGAAGTATTTTGCGAAAAAGCCTAATATTTTATGGGTCAAATTGCACCAAACTTATGGGAGAGGGACTTCTCTGCATTTATCACCTACAGTGAGGATCTTAGTAGGTATGATGAAGAGTAGAAGGACCAAAATGCAAAGAAAGTGGAAAATTCACTAAATTACACAATACTCTAATGTTGTGGGTTTGGGGGCAGTTGCAACTGCTTGTCCACGACCCCCACCATCTCTGCCACGACGCCAAGCTCCCGGAACCGCTCTCTCCATTTGGGTGGCTCGGAGTAAGGTGAGGAAGATACCCATTTGTGGAAAACCGAGGTGAGTAACTTGGGGAAGGAAGCAATCAAGGCCTGGGGCTTCTTCAAACTTCATCTGAGATTCTTGTGCTCCTCTGCATGTTTTCCGAGCCCCAGCGCCGCCGGCCGCCGTTCCCCATCGCCGGAAAAGCAAGATATTTCAAGAAAACTCTTGATCTCGGGTGTGGTGGAGTGAGGCTTCACCAAGGTGCTTGGGTTCTCTTCCAAAGCATCCAGAGGACTTCTGCAACGTCCAGAAACCAAGCCAAGGTGATCCGGCTGCCTGCCGTGGCCGCGCGACGCTGGGAGGAGCAAGGCCGGCTTCGTCCATCTTCTCCAACTCCGGCGAAGGTGAGGGTCTTCTTTCCTTTGGTTTTCTTGGCCCAAGACCCATGGCAGAGGATTGATGAAGTCTTGTGGACTTCCTCTGCCTAACTCCGAAGTTGGGAGATCGGCGGTGAAGTTGCACCGCCGGAAAACCGATAATTGCTCCGCCGCGGCCAAGCTTCGCAACCCGTGGTCCAAAAACAAAAATAAAATGATGGGTTTGGACTGTAGGACCAATAGGTCATCTCTGCAAAGTTTGAGGGATTTTGGTTGAGTAACTACGCCGCAGTTCAAAACCCTAGTTTTTGGGTTTTTCCACCTTCGGCCGAGCTATGTGCTCCGGCGCCGGCGGGCCTCCCCACCTCCGGCCAAGTGGTCGAGGAGCTCCCTGGGGGTGAGAGGGTTGCATCCATGCCTTTGCATGGCTTCCATGCAGCCTGGACAGAGCGCGGCCATGGATGACCCAAAATAGGGTCTTGTTGCAGTGGTCGGCTTTCCGGCCGTCGCCGGCATGCGGGGAGTGGTCGGGAAGCTTTATGGGATCAAGTAGATCCCATCCATGCTATTGTATGGGCTCCATGCAGCCTTGGTGGAAATCCACCAATAGAGGTGGAAGCTCCCAAACCAAGCTTTGCTCCACCGCCGCCGCCGCCGTGCTTTGTCGCCGGGCATGGGTTCAGGTGAGTTGGTAATGGGTTTTAGCACCTGTTGGTGCAAGAGGTTGAGTCCCAGAACCCCTGGATGGGTGGTCACGAATTTGGAAGCTTTAGCTTCAACTTCTCCACCATGCCCGCGGCCAACCTGGGGTGCAAAGATGGCCAGACTTGTTGGGATTGATCTTTATGCTATATAGAGAGTTTCCTTCCAAGTTAGAAAGCCCCATGTGCCTTCCTTGCAGAGAACTTGCTTGGGTTTGGTGGAAGCTTGTGTATTATGAAGCTTGCATACCAACTGGTTGATGAAATGCCTCAATGAAGTTTTGTTTGGATGGCTTCGAATATTATATGAAAGTTACTCCATTATATCCCCTGAGCTTGATGCTCACTTTAGATCAAATGTGGTATGTGTGGATTGGTGTGTGGGGGCATTATCAAACTGTTAGTAAGCGAGGGACTTGGATCTGTGGATCCAGCAGTTTCTGGGCTGCACTAGGGCAAGCCCTTGAGTCCCTGTGGTGCCCTGAGCTTGATGCTCACTTCTGTTCAAAAGGTGACTGTTGGGATTGGTTGATTTTGCAACTTAAACTTTATATATACGTAATAATGGACGACCTTGTTTAATTACTGTTCCTGCAGCCTTGGGTCTGCCCAGTGGTGAGCCCTTGGACCCTCTCGACTCACTTAGCTTGGTGCTCACCCCATATTTGGATTTGGTTGAGTTTGGGTGCATGATTAGCAAGTTAGAACCTTCAAGCATAGTGTTTATGGACCCATTTATGTTCTCGGGTTCCGCACTGCTCCCAAATGGTGAGCACGGCATTCAGCATGTCGAGGCCCACCTTCAGGTGCCCTCGGTTCAGTTTGGAAGTGTGTGGTTGTGAAGTAATTTCAAAAACTTGAGTTTTTGGAAGGTTTTTATGCAATTTTGGGAAACCCTAGGGGTTTAATTGCAATTGTAGCCTTATGGGCTGTTTTGGGCTGTACGCCCATGATCTCTAAACCCTTTGTTGGAGATCCAACGGCTTTCGTTGAGCGGGAATCGGATTTCCGGAAATTCCGAAAGATTCTGAAACTTCAGCGAAGTTTCCCATTTAGTTTGTCTGCACTAAGTGAGTCAGTCGGTTGGGTATGAGTGAGTATTTTCTGACCTGTGATTAGGTTTCAGGTTCCAGCAGTCAGCCGCCAGCTTGTGAGCCATCCTGCGGTCACCGCTAGAGAGAGCTCGGGATCGGCCTACATTCTGGTGGTTCGCTCGACGGACTTCAAGGTGGGTTTTCTTTGAGACTTAGCATAGAATCGGTATTGTTGGAAGGTTACTAATTGCATGTTATCGGTACTAATGCTGACGGTCTCTATATGATTTGCGATATTACCCTGTATCTTGGTTACTATGCTCGTAGTTGCGACACGCGCACCCGCGGTCTGGCCACCGCAAAGGGTGCTCTTTTCCGGGAAAGCGGTCTTCGACCCGTGTAAACCCACGAGGTGATGTAGTGGGGGCCCCCGTAGGTGTGGGGTTTGAGGCATCAAGGTGGGAGCGGTGCGATCCGTCGGGGTAGGTGCCCGACGAGGTCAGGTGCCCCAAGGTGTGAGCGGTGCGATCCGTTGGGATAGGTGCCCGACGAGGTCAGGTGTACAGGTGTTACAGGTGTTACAGGTGTTACAGGTGTTACAGGTGTTCGCGTGTTACCTTTCCCTGAGCAGAGCGGTTGCTCCGGATAGTCTTACAGTTGGGTTTGGTATTTTTTCCTGCTTTATTATTGTGTTATCGTGTCGCTGACTTCCCACTCCGTGACAGGTTCTTCAGGGGTGAGAGCTAGGCGACGGTGAGGCTGAGACAGGAGCCTTCGGGTCCTTTGAGGTCCCAGAGTGTATCTTCCCTCCTTGTCGCATTTCATTTTCTATCTTGTAGACTATTGTGTGGTTCTCGATACCCTCGTGGGGTCGGTGTGGATGTCGGAATTTTACTCTTTGGTTATGTGGATGTTTGAATTCTTATCTCTGTTCGGCCGTTTTTTTTTTCAAAAAAGAAAGAAAGAAAAAGAAAAGAAAAATAATTGCGAAAACCACTTTCAAAACTTGGATGTCGTGTGGGCACCGTTTTCAAAACCCTGTGGATTTATGGATTTTAGAAAACGGATTTCAAAACCTGAGTGTCGTGTGGGCACTGTTTTAAAAACTTTGTGGATTTATGGTTTTCGAACTGTTCTAGCAATCTGGGTGCCGGGTGGGCACCGCTTTTAAAACTGTGGATTTATCCTTTCAAATTGGCCGGCCTACAGAGTAGTTCAGTTGTATAAATGTTGAGAACTGTTGTGATTGAATAAACTACTATGGTTGCATGTTGTACGAGCCGCGACGCCGTGCATATACAGAGGAGACTCTGTCCGTTTGCGGGGTGATTCTGTGTATGCGGCGGGTCTGGGCACGCACTGGGGAAGAAGGAATTTCAAAAAAAAAATTGACACGTAAAACAAATCCTTTTTCGTTGATTGTTTCCGCTGATTGAAAACCCGGGGCGTGACAGAGAAACTCTAGAACCTTAGAAACAAAAGCTTGAGGTAAAAAGAAATCAAAATACCCTTTCGTTTCTTATAAACCCTAGCCGCGGTCCGGATCAGCTCAAGAATCCAGCCCGGATCGGCTACCCGCAGATAATTTCTACGTTGGGGATCCGGAACAGATTTTTCAGTCCGGATCGGCACCAACTTTTTCTTCAGAAAAATTTAGAAAAATTCCAGAAATTTCAGAAAAAGTATGTAAACATTTTTGTAGGTCAACTTTAAACAAAAATCATCGTTTCATATCAAAAGAAATAGATTATGCTAAATCTATCAATAATATTCAAGTAATGAAACGAAAATTTATAAAAATTAAATCCTTTAAAGTTGAACAAGTTCAAAAACATCAATCACGATCTTATGAGTAATGCGTTTATCAAATCATCAATTTGGTAAAGAAAATGAAGCACAAAGATCGATAGATGTTTGAAATTCCAAATAAGTTAGATAATATATCTAGTCAATTTATTGTAAGGAGTGGCTCTTTGAGCATCTTTCAATAAAGAATCCCACCTTATACCAACCTTGGAATTTGACAGAGTCAAGTATTCCAAAAAGCATTTTATCTAATCAACAAGAAAAACCATGCTTTGTATACATGCGGTAGCTGCACACAGTACTCGGACGACCGAGGTGGTAGCTCTTTCCTCCATGTGGTGGTAGTTTTCACACTCCTCATTGGGATGTAACTCTTTCCACATCTTTTGAGAATTAAACTTTTAATAGGCTCCCCCTCAATTGGCTATCAATTATTTAAGATATGAAGTATTCAACCAAAAATTGATCTCGTGTTCATACTTAACACAATTGTCAAATAAGATAAAAACTATACCAATAGATCATTTGAGAGAGGAATTGACTTTGATCAATTAAAGATGACTTAATTGATATACATGATCATTGCATCAAATGAATTATCATGATATCCAAATCATAATAAATTTCTAAAGACATAAAATGATGCAATTAAAGTCAATAACATATGCTTAATTAATGTTCTATGTACAAGCATAGATAAAGAACACAAACACAAAACAAAAACTAACCTAAGCAATGGTTTCAAAAAGTGTTATTTCAAATAAAGCATTCCAATTGCTTTACGCAAGTGAATAAAACGTCTTTGATCCAAAGGTTTTGTAAAAAAGTCAGCTAATTGATCTTCAGTTGAAATATAAGAAATTTGAAGAATACTTGACTCAACTAGCTCTCTTAGAAAATGATATGTAAGTTCAATGTGTTTTGTTCTTGAGTGCAACACAGGGTTTTTAGAAATATTTATAGCACTAGTGTTGTCACAAAGAATAGTTACCGAAGTCGCTCAAAACGCTTTTCGTCCAAATCAATTGTGTCGAACAACTTCCTGCTGAAATATATTCCGCTTCGGCAGTCGAGAGTGCAATGCAGTTTTATTTTTTACTATGCCATGCAACAAGACAAAGGCTAAGATAAAAACATGCACCATTCGTACTCTTCCGATCATCCACTGATCTAGCCCAATCGGCATCTGAATATCCTATTATGTCGAGAGTTGTGCCCATAGGATACCAAATTCCGAAATTCAATGTTCCTTTAACGTACCAGATGATCCTTTTCACCGCTTTCAGGTGAACCTCCTTTGGTGCTGATTGATATCTCGCGCAAATCCCAACACTAAAGGATATATCTGGGCGACTAGCCGTGAGATAGAGTAGACTTCTAATCGTGCTGTGATAAAGCATCTCGTCTACACTTTCACTGAGAGATTCACTTCCTAATCCCTTGTTGCTAGTTCCCATTAGAGTCGGAAAGTCTTTAGAATTTTCTAATCCGAATTTCTTCACCAACTCCCTTGCATACTTGGATTGGCACAGATGAATGCCTTCTTCGCTTTGTTTCACTTGCAATCCAAGAAAATATGTTAGCTCGCCCATCATGGACATCTCAAATTCGCTTTCCACGGTTTCAGCGAATTTTGAAGCATCATTATTCCTTGTTGCTCCAAATACAATGTCATCGACATAGATTTGTGCCACAATAAAGTTTTCCTGAAAATTCTTCACAAAGAGTGTCCTATCCGCTCCCACTCGAGTGTAGCCCTTTTCCAAAAGGTGCTTTGTCAACCTTTCGTACCATGCTTGTAGTGGTCCAGGATTTCGTACAGTTTTTTCCGTGAATTCTTGGTGTGAAACACCTATCATTGGTGTATTAGGCCCACAGAGCATCAAAGGGATGCTACGGATGGACACAGTGTGGTAATTACTGTTGGTTTGGCCTTCGGCTGTAATTGCCGAATTTTAGAGAAGGCTTTGGGCCACACGGAGGCCGTAATTGGATTCAGCGCGGAAAAACGCTTGAAAACGGCTATTTACTTAATTATTTTGGAGTCCGGATGCCCAAAAACGGACCCCCGGAAGTTTTCTGCGCAAAAAGGGTGCAGGGGGGAGCTGTGGACCGGCCGGGGACACGTGGCAGGCCCTTATTGGGCCGGTGCGCCACTCTCGGTCCACGGAAAAGACCGCCGGTGCACGGTGGACCGGCGGGCCACGTGGCGGCACGCGATTGGCCCGGCGTAGTGCGCTCGGCGCGCGGGGGCAGGCCCGGGCAGCTCGGGCAGGCCGGGCAGGTGCGGCGCGTGCGCGGTGCACGGTGGACCGGGGCGCGCCACGTGGCGGCCCCGGATTGGTCGGCTCATGTACGCGTGGCGCACACAGAGCTGCCCGGGTGCGGCCGTACGCACGTGGGCGCACGTGGGCGCGCGTGGGCGGCGGCGGCCGCCGACAGCCGTGTCGGGCGGGGGGCCACGTGTCGCCGCACCATTGGCGGGCGCGCCCACCGCGCCGCCAATCACGGGGGACACGTGGCGCTTCCCCGTTGGGCCGCACGGCTGCCGCCTGTTTGGCGGACACGTGGCGGGCCCTGGGCCGGGTCGGACGGCCGGTTGGACGGGGCGGGATCCCGTGTGCGGGCTGGGCTGGCCGGGCCGCACTGTGCGCGCCCGGAAGATCCCGGGCCGGGCCGCACTGTTCACGCCCGAAATGGGCCGGGCCGCACTGTAGCAGCCCGAAACTGGGGACTTAAAGGGAATTTTCCCAATTATTTTTGTGGGCCTATAAATAGGCCTCCCCTCCCTTCTTTTGTTCCATTTTCCGAGAGATAGAGAGAGAACCAGTGGGAGGGACCTTAAGAGAAGTTTTTCATCTCCTTATTTTCTACCTTGTGGTGCGTTCCCAGATTTTTCGGAAGCTCGACAAGGACGATCCGGATTTTACAGCGCGCCTCGTTTTCCCCCCAATCTTGGCCCGTTATCGTCACATTTCAGTCCGAGGAGTCCCCTGTGCAGTACAAGAGTCCTTTTTCAACGATTTCTTCACCGGTGTGTTCCTGAGAGGTAGGGCTTCGTTTTCCGTGTTGGTCGTTTCTCTGGATTCCGATTCCTTGGCACGATTCCCGAGGTGTTTTGACCCCTCTTTTGCTGTTTGGATGTTTGGACAGCGGCAACTTCGACGAATTGTTTCTCGGCGTAGGAATATCAGATCGAGGCGATTCACGAGTCGATTTTGGGCTAATTTTCGCGAGGAACCCAACCGTGATTTTTCTGAGATTTTAGGAGCTCGGGACAGAGGTGAAATTCCTCGTTTTGCGTGCTGATTATAAAAATAGCAAAATCTGTTTTGAGACTGGAAGTTTTTACACCGTGTACACTTGTGTGATGTTGTAGGATATTGTTTCAGCTGACGGTGTGCTTAGAGGACAGCGGGTTATTTCTTGGGTGTTGTGCACGCTTTTCGAGGTGGGTGGTTGCGTTTCCCTCTTTGTTGACTTGCCCACTAGGAGTATTAGAGTTCCCCAATTATATTTGTGACAACTAGTTGTTAGCATGTGAACCTGGTGCAATGCCCCCTAATTTGATTAATAACCTCTATGCGATAAATTTGGGACAATAATGTTGGACAATTGCTATATCCTGAACCGCATGCATATAAGGAATACATAAATGTTTTCAAACAATTCTTTGCAAAAACCCTCGATCATTCTTCTAATACTTTTTAAGATGGACAATTGCATGCTTATTTGGACAACTAGTTAAGCCACCATTTTACTGCAGCACTATATTATGGGATTTGACTTAGGAGAAAACATGTTTTATTGTTGTTCTTCTCTATCGCTGCATGATGCTCGAGTCTGATCGGGATTTTGTGATAGTGTAGTTGGATCTTGAGTCTGGGATCGTTTAGACTCGTCTTGGGGATTGTGGGGCATAGTGGCAACCGCGGACGTCAGGCGGTTGGCCAGATGTTTTTTTATCTTATCAGATTGGGATTTACGGGTTCAGCGGCGACCGCGGATTTTGGGCGGTTGACCGGATGTTATCATCATATCAGATTGGGGACCGGGATTGCATTAGTGGATGGTGTTTCCCACTTATTGAGTACTATTACATCTGATTGGGGATCAGAATTCTTTAGTGGATGGATATTCCCACTTTGATCATAGTCATGATCCAGTCCTGCTATATTGAGATACTTGACAGAGATACTTGTGATATTGGTTACAGAGATGCTTGATACAGAGATACTTTACTCGTGTGGGTCGCTCCCCTCGAGTGCCACTCCGGAGTAGGCTTTACACCGTGCCGAGCGCCGGGCACAGACTTTACACCATGCCGAGCGCCGGGCACAGACTTTACACCGTGCCGAGCGCCGGGCACAGACAGAGCAGGCAGTGCCAGTATCTCCTGGCCTTTGATTGAGTCTCCTTGGGCAGTTGGGTTATAGTTGCATATATACAGTCATCTTCTTGGCACTGCATTTTGAGGCATAGTAGTGATAGCTCCCTTTGTCAGCAGTCTTTATTGCATACCACTGTTCCTTTCTTTTGCCTCTTATAGTCCTAGTGGGTGCGTCAGCATTTGAGGTTTTTACCCACTAGGGGAGGCTACTGGTTTATCTAGTAGTTCTCACCCCCATGGTTGTTCTCTGTCTTCTTCCCCTTTGTTTTGCAGAGTCGTCTGTGGGAGCTGCTGGGCCTTCAGCGGCAGAACGAGGTAAGAGGATCGCCGACTAGCTAGATCATCTACCCCGAGCGAGAGATTAGCGAGGTTTTTATTGTACCCCTTTTGTATCTCAGACTTCAGTAGTTTACTTTTGGGTCTGGCTTTGGCCAGCTGGTTGTATATTTATGGTGAGCTGGGAGTTTATTGTACTTTTATTTCAGCTTGTAGTTTATTTCAGTCTGAGATTACTTTTAGTTCTATTAGTTCAGCTCTGTTTATGCTCTTTTATTGTTTATTATCTATCTGAGCAAGTTACCAGCGATTTGTGTACATAAAAAATTCTGTGTGCACGGCGGATCTGTTGGCGGGCCCGGGTTCTGGTTTACACCCGGGGCGTGACAGATTAAGTTGGTATCAGAGCTTAGGGATAGGTCAGTTGGGACTTAAGAAACCCTAGGCTTTTGGCAGACCCTAGGATGATAGGGCGTGAGAGACGGGACATTCCGCGAAAGTCGTTGATTTATTTATTGGACTCTTCCAGTGAGTGGAGAGGGATCGACATACCCAATTTCTGGTGGATCGTTATGTTGGCTGCAGACAACATAAAGCCACAGAAAAAGGGGGATGTCTTTGACTTTCGCTAGATTGGGTCGTGTGGGGTTTATTGCTGATTTGTGCCTTTTTGTGACAGCATGTCGCCCCGTCGTCGTTCTTCCGCCGGGGGTATCCCCACCCCTTCTGAGGAGCCCGAGCAGGCTGTATCTGCCGAGCTGGGGGAACTGCGGGCCTTGGTGACTCATTTGGTGGCGAGGAGCTTTCGACAGGACCAGCGCCTAGAGCAGCTGCTGGCGCAGAGAGGTGATTCGGCAGTTGGAGAGGGGGCCAGGGCTTCAGAGCAGCATTTAGAGAGGAAACGCCCAGCCCCGGATGTTGTTGGACTGGCCACTTCTCGCAGACGGCTACGGTTTCGCGGCAGGTGTGTTTTCTGTAGAGGGCAGCATCCACCAGGTACCTGTGATTTGAGGCGGGGTCGATGCTTCCGATGTGGACAGTCTGGCCACATCCAGCTACATGCCCCCTTCCGACCTTAGTAGCACATTCTTCGGCGTTGGCCTCTCTCGTATACCACCAGAGGTCTCGACAGCAGCAGCAGCAGTCACGACAATTGCGGGCTCCCTACAGTTGTATTTTCTGTGGAGGTCAGCATTTTCCCGGTACCTGCAACCAGCGGTGGGGTCGCTGCTATGGGTGTGGACAGCCCGGGCACAAGCGAGTTGCATGCCCCTCGGGGACGGCTGCGGCACCTACTTTAGTGACCGTTCCTACTACTTCCCAGCTGCAACCGGGAGCTTCACCGACAGGTCTCCAGGCAGACCGAGTTTCGCCTCCACACCCTTCTGGTGAGAGACAGCCGTCGTTGAGCGGTCAGGATGACTTAGCGCAGGCGGGGGATTCTGCTACAGCTGACTGTGTGGTGGCAGGTATGGTCTATTTCTGGCATT
This sequence comes from Tillandsia leiboldiana, assembly GCA_029204045.2. Classification (NCBI taxonomy): domain Eukaryota; kingdom Viridiplantae; phylum Streptophyta; class Magnoliopsida; order Poales; family Bromeliaceae; genus Tillandsia; species Tillandsia leiboldiana. Next base: position 19,706,889 of record CM055073.1, read on the forward strand.
TGGATTCATATCTTATTTGTTATACGAGCATCGCATTCTGTCATTAGTAGATCAGTTGCATCATTACATGGGTTAGAGGTAGGACTTTTGCCACGTGCACGAGAGGTTCAAATTCCCGATCACACTTTGCACGTGAAGGAGTGTTGTTGGTCCTGCCCGATGCAGATCGAGTCCTGGATTATGCCAGCAGACCTGTTGGTCTTGAGACAGCTGAGGGACTTTGATGTGGTTCTTGGGATGGACTGGCTGGCTCGGTTTTTTTTGCGACTATTGATTGTGCCGCGAGGACTGTCACTTTTAGAGAGCCAGGCCAGGAGATGTTTGTATATCGGGGATGTCAGAGTGCTTTCTTTGCCTCTATGGTTTCGACTTCCTGAGCGAGGCAGATGATTCATCGTGGATGTGAAGCCTTTTTGGCTAGTGTTGTTGAGGGGCCTACGACGGCACCGGGACTCGGGGATATTTCTATTGCCCGCGAGTTTCCGGATGTTTTTCCATCTGAGCTGACTCGTATGCCGCCAGACAGAGAGATTGAGTTTGTGATTGACGTAGTTCCAGGAACTGCGCCAATCTCTAAGGCTCCTTACCGGATGGCACCGGCTGAGCTGCGAGAGCTTAAAGTGCAGTTGCAAGATTTGATGGATAAGGGTTTTATTAGACCCAGTGTGTCGCCCTGGGGAGCGCCGGTGCTATTCGTGAAGAAGATGGATGGATCACTTAGACTGTGTGTGGACTATAGGGAATTGAACAAAGTGACCATCAAGAACAAGTACCCTTTGCCGCGCATCGACGATCTCTTTGATCAGCTGCAAGGGTCTTGTGTTTTCTCTAGGATTGATCTACAGTCTGGTTACCACCAGTTGAAGGTGAAGGCCGAGGATATTCCTAAGACTACTTTCAGATCACGGTACGGGCATTATGATTCTACAGTTATGCCGTTTGGATTAACTAATGCCCCTGCCGCCTTTATGGACTTGATGAATAGGATATTTCGGCCCTTTCTGGATCGTTTTATGGTGGTGTTCATTGATGATATCCTTGTTTACACCCGAAGCGAGGCTGAGCATGAGGAACACTTGAGGACTGCGCTACAACTTCTACGAGAGAAGAAGTTGTATGCCAAGCTGGCAAAGTGCGAGTTTTGGCTTCGGGATGTAGCTTTCTTGGGCCATGTGATTTTCGCCGCAGGTGTAGCTGTAGACCCGGCGAAGATTGAGGCAGTTCGTGATTGGCCCCGACCGACGACGGTATCAGAGGTGCGCAGCTTCATGGGATTAGCTGGTTATTACCGTCGGTTTGTGGAAGGCTTTGCGAAGCTCTCCACACCCCTCACTCGGTTGACGCGTAAAGGAGTTAAGTTTATCTGGAGTGAGGACTGCCAGAGGAGCTTTGAGGAGCTAAAGGATAGATTGATGACCGCTCCTATCCTTTCTCTCCCTGTTATGGGGAAAGGATATGTGATCTACAGTGATGCATCGCACAGTGGACTTGGATGCGTGCTGATGCAGGAAGGGAGGGTAATTGCTTATGCATCGAGACAGCTTAAGGATTACGAGAAGAATTACCCTACCCATGACTTGGAGCTTGCTGCCGTGGTGTTTGCACTGAAGCTTTGGCGCCATTACCTGTACGGAGAGCATTGTGAGATCTACACCGACCACAAGAGCCTAAAGTACCTGTTCACGCAGAAGGAACTGAATTTGAGGCAGCGCGGATGGTTAGAGCTACTGAAGGATTACGATGTGGATATCCTTTACCATCCAGGCAAGGCCAACGTGGTTGCAGATGCCTTGAGTAGGAGAGCGGTGCAGAGTTTGTCCATGTTGATTACAGATCAGGCGCCACTGTTAGAGGAGTTGAGACGGCTCGAGATAGAGGTTGTATCCCCTTGGGTCTCTGCTAGACTGATGTCTTTGGTCGTGCAGCCCACTCTGCTGGAGAGGATCCGAGAGAGAGACAGAGTGAGGACCCCTATTTGACCAGGATTAGAGATCAGATTCCGAGTGATCGATCAGGGGATTTTTCAGTGGATGCTTCGGGAGTACTGAGGTACAGAGACCCGAGGTTTGCTTCGCGATTCTGGAGGAGTTTACAGACTACCTTGGGGACTCAGCTCAGATTCAGTACAGCTTTCCACCCACAGACTGATGGACAGTCAGAGCGGACGATTCAGATCCTTGAGGATATGCTGAGGGCTTGTGTCCTGGATTTTGGCGGTGGATGGATTCGACACTTACCATTGGCTGAGTTTGCGTACAACAACAACTTTCAAGCGAGCATCCAAATGGCTCCGTTTGAAGCGTTGTACGGACGTAAATGTTGATCACCGCTATATTGGAGTGATGTGGGGGAGAGAAGGACTCTGGGACCAGATTTGTTGCTAGAGGCAGAGGAAAAGGTCAGAGTCGACAGAGGAGCTATGCTGATGTTCGGCGACGAGACTTAGAGTTTCAGGTGGGAGATCATGTATTTTTGAAAGTCTCGCCGTCCAAAGGGATAAGGAGGTTTGGCATTCGCGTGAAACTCAGTCCCCGATACATTGGACCCTTTGAAGTATTGGAGCGTATCGGGCCAGTTGCTTACCGACTTGCACTTCCCCCGAGACTTGCTGGTGTCCATGATGTGTTCCGTGTTTCTACTCTGAGGAGGTACGTCTTCGACCCATCGCGCGTCATCGACTTCACGCCGCTTGAGATTAGCGAGAAGTTGAGGTACGAGGAGCGCCCACTGTGGATTCTGGATCGAGTGGTGAGAGAATTGCGCAGTCGGGCCATTCCCTATGTGAAGGTCCTTTGGAGCTATCATGACGAGCGCGAGGCTACTTGGGAGCTGGAGTCGGAGATGAGGGACACCTACCCCTACCTGTTCAAGGCTCTGGACTGAGGTATGATTTTCGTTTCGAGGACGAAACTTTTGTTAGAGGGGGAGAATGTAGTGGTCCAGGATTTCGTACAGTTTTTCCCGTGAATTCTTGGTGTGAAACACCTATCATTGGTGTATTAGGCCCACAGAGCATCAAAGGGATGCTACGGATGGACACAGTGTGGTAATTACTGTTGGTTTGGCCTTCGGCTGTAATTGCCGAATTTTAGAGAAGGCTTTGGGCCACACGGAGGCAGTAATTGGATTCAGCACGGAAAAACGCTTGAAAACGGCTATTTACTTATTTATTTTGGAGTCCGGATGCCCAAAAACGGACCCCCGGAAGTTTTCTGCGCAAAAAGGGTGTAGGGGGGAGCTGTGGACCAGCCGGGGACACGTGGCAGGCCCTTATTGGGCCGGTGCGCCACTCTCGGTCCACGGAAAAGATCGCCGGTGCACGGTGGACCGGCGGGCCACGTGGCGGCACGCGATTGGCCCGGCGTAGTGCGCTCGGCGCGCGGGGGCAGGCGCGGGCAGCTCGGGCAGGTGCGGCGCGTGCGCGGTGCACGGTGGACCGGGGCGCGCCACGTGGCGGCCCCGGATTGGTCGGCTCATGTACGCGTGGCGCACACAGAGCTGCCCGGGTGCGGCCGTACGCACGTGGGCGCACGTGGGCGCGCGTGGGCGGCGGCGCCCGCCGACAGCCGTGTCGGGCGGGGGGCCACGTGTCGCCGCACCATTGGCGGGCGCGCCCACCGCGCCGCCAATCACGGGGGACACGTGGCGCTTCCCCGTTGGGCCTCACGGCTGCCACCTGTTTGGCGGACACGTGGCGGGCCCTGGGCCGGGTCGGACGGCCGGTTGGACGGGGCGGGATCCCGTGTGCGGGCTGGGCTGGCCGGGCCGCACTGTGCGCGCCCGGAAGATCCCGGGCTGGGCCGCACTGTTCACGCCCGAAATGGGCCGGGCCGCACTGTAGCAGCCCGAAACTGGGGACTTAAAGGGAATTTTCCCAATTATTTTTGTGGGCCTATAAATAGGCCTCCCCTCCCTTCTTTTGTTCCATTTTCCGAGAGATAGAGAGAGAACTAGTGGGAGGGACCTTAAGAGAAGTTTTTCATCTCCTTATTTTCTACCTCGTGGTGCGTTCCCAGATTTTTCGGAAGCTCGACAACGACGATCCGGATTTTACAGCGCGCCTCGTTTTTCCCCCAATCTTGGCCCGTTATCGTCGCATTTCAGTCCGAGGAGTCCCCTGCGCAGTACATGAGTCCTTTTTCGACGATTTCTTAACCGGTGTGTTCCTGAGAGGTAGGGCTTCGTTTTCCGTGTTGGTGGTTTCTCTGGATTCCGATTCCTTGGCACGATTCCCGAGGTGTTTTGACCCCTCTTTTGCTGTTTGGATGTTTGGACAGCGGCAACTTCGACGAATTGTTTCTCGGCGTAGGAATATCAGATCGAGGCGATTCAAGAATCGATTTTGGGCTAATTTTCGCGAGGAACGCAACCGTGATTTTTCTGAGATTTTAGGAGCTCGGGACAGAGGTGAAATTCCTCATTTTGCGTGCTGATTATAAAAACAGCAAAATCTGTTTTGAGACTGGTAGTTTTTACACCGTGTACACTTGTGTGATGTTGTAGGATATTGTTTCAGCTGACGGTGTGCTTAGAGGACAGCGGGTTATTTCTTGGGTGTTGTGCATGCTTTTCGAGGTGGGTGGTTGCGTTTCCCTCTTTGTTGACTTGCTCACTAGGAGTATTAGAGTTCCCCAATTATATTTGTGACAACTAGCTGTTAGCATGTGAACCTGGTGCAATGCCCCCTAATTTGATTAATAACCTCTATGCGATAAATTTGGGACAATAATGTTGGACAATTGCTATATCCTGAACCGCATGCAAATAAGGAATACATAAATGTTTTCAAACAATTCTTTGCAAAACCCCTCGATCATTCTTCTAATACTTTTTAAGATGGACAATTGCAAGCTTATTTGGACAACTATTTAAGCCACCATTTTACTGCAGCACTATATTATGGGATTTGACTTAGGAAAAAACATGTTTTATTGTTGTTCTTCTCTATCGCTGCATGATGCTCGAGTCTGATCGGGATTTTGAGATAGTGTAGTTGGATCTTGAGTCTGGGACAGTTTAGACTCGTCTTGGGGATTGTGGGGCATAGTGGCAACCGCGGACGTCAGGCGGTTGGCCAGATGTTTTTTTATCTTATCAGATTGGGATTTACGGGTTCAGCGGCGACCGCGGATTTTGGGCGGTTGACCGGATGTTATCATCATATCAGATTGGAGACCGGGATTGCATTAGTGGATGGTGTTTCCCACTTATTGAGTACTATTACATCTGATTGGGGATCAGATTTCTTTAGTGGATGGATATTCCCACTTTGATCATAGTCATGATTCAGTCCTGCTATATTGAGATACTTGGCAGAGATACTTGTGATATTGGTTACAGAGATGCTTGATACAGAGATACTTTACTCGTGTGGGTCGCTCCCCTCGAGTGCCACTCCGGAGTAGGCTTTACACCGTGCCGAGCGCCGGGCACAGACTTTACACCGTGCCGAGCGCCGGGCACAGACTTTACACCGTGCCGAGCGCCGGGCACAGACAGAGCAGGCAGTGCCAGTATCTCCTGGCCTTTGATTGAGTCTCCTTGGGCAGTTGGGTTATAGTTGCATATATACAGTCATCTTCTTGGCACTGCATTTTGAGGCATAGTAGTGATAGCTCCCTTTGTCAGCAGTCTTTATTGCATACCACTGTTCCTTTCTTTTGCCTCTTATAGTCCTAGTGGGTGCGTCAGCATTTGAGGTTTTTACCCACTAGGGGAGGCTATTGGTTTATCTAGTAGTTCTCACCCCCATGGTTGTTCTCTGTCTTCTTCCCCTTTGTTTTGCAGAGTCGTCTGTGGGAGCTGCTGGGCCTTCAGCGGCAGAACGAGGTAAGAGGATCGCCGACTAGCTAGATCATCTACCCCGAGCGAGAGATTAGCGAGGTTTTTATTGTACCCCTTTTGTATCTCAGACTTTAGTAGTTTACTTTTGGGTCTGGCTTTGGCCAGCTGGTTGTATATTTATGGTGAGCTGGGAGTTTATTGTACTTTTATTTCAGCTTGTAGTTTATTTCAGTCTGAGATTACTTTTAGTTCTATTAGTTCAGCTCTGTTTATGCTCTTTTATTGTTTATTATCTATCTGAGCAAGTTACCAGCGCTTCGTGTACATGGAAAATTCTGTGTGCACGACGGATCTGTTGGCGGGCCTGGGTTCTGGTTTACACCCGGGGCGTGACAATGCTCGCGGTGCTTGTTTTTTACCATAAAGAGCCTTTTTCAATCGAAAAACATGGTTAGGTAGTTTATGGTCAATGAAACCTTTCGGTTGAGCCACATAAACTTCCTCATTTAGAAAACCATTTAAAAATACGCTCTTAACGTCCATTTGAAAAAGCTTAATTTTGAAATGACAAGCAATGAAGAACAGGATGCGAATTGACTCGAGACGAGCTACCGGGGCGAACGTCTCATCAAAGTCTATACCTTCAATTTGTGAATAGCCTTGAGCAACTAGGCGTGCTTTGTTCCTGATGATGGTACCATCCTCGTTTTTCTTGTTCTTGAAAATCGATTTAGTACCAATTACGTTGTGTTGCTTCGGAGGCTTCGTTAATTTCCAGACTTTGTTTCTTTCGAATTGATGAAGCTCTTCCTGCATAGCTTCAATCCAATAATCATCCTGAAGAGCTTCATCAACGTTCTTTGTTTCCAACATGGAGACGTAACATGCGACACCACAAACCAACTGTCTCCGAGTCCTGACTCCTTCTTGTGGGTCTCCAATAATATTTGACTCTGGATGATCCTTGGAGATACGTAACGTTTGAGGTAACGGAGTGCTCGGAGATATGTGTGATGATTCCTGCATATCAGATAAACTAGAAGAACCATTAGATGCATCAACATTATCGAAAGAATTATTATGAGAAGATGCATTTACAGGAGTATCATCATCAAGAGACATATCAGGGGTAGATTTATCAGATGCAAAATAAAAAGCTTCATCTATTTTAACATTAAAAGATTCTACCATCGTTTTAGATTCGAGGTTAAAAATTCGATATGCTCTACTGTTTGTAGAATAACCCATGAAAATTCCTTCGTCACTTCGAGAGTCAAATTTTCTAAGATTTTCGCAATCACGTAAAATGTAATAGCGACTCCCAAAGATTCAAAAATATTTGATATTTGGTTTTTTCTACAAAACCATAGCTCATATGGTGTATTTAAAGTACCCGGGCGCAAATAAACACGATTAATTACGTAGACCACGGTATTGACTGCTTCAGCCCAAAAATGTAACGGTAGTTTCCGGCTGTGAAGCATAACCCGCGCCATCTCTTGTACTACCCTGTTTTTGCTCTCGACTACACCATTCTGTTGAGGTGTATAGGGTGCGGGAAATTCATGTTTTATGCCATTGGAAGTGCAAAAATCAATGAATTTAGAATTGATGAATTCTCCACCTCTATCACTCCGAACACGAACGATCTTTTTATTTTTCTCAATCATAACACGATGACATATCTCATGAAAAGAATCGAAAGTATCCGCTTTCTCTTTTAGAAATGTTACCCATGAATATCTAGAGAAATCATCAATCAAAAGAAAAATGTACCATTTACCTCCCAAACTTGGTTGACGAGTAGGCCCCATTAAGTCCATGTGCAGTAATTGTAATGGTCGTTTGGTTCCCACGTGATTTAAGTTCTTGTGCGCGGCCCTTGATTGTTTTCCCTTTTGACAACCTCCACACACAATGTTTTCTTTAAAAGATAATTTAGGAACTCGCTTAACCACGTCTTTATTAGAAATTCTAGCTAGTTCCTTAAAATTAATCTGACCTAGTCTTTCATGCCAAAGAGTTTCGTTATCAAGTGACACTAGGTTACAATGTTCAGAAAATTTGTTAGGAACTACATAGCAATTATTTTCAGACCTAACCCCTTTCAAAAAGAATAAATGGTCCTTATCAGTTACAATGCATTCTGCAGAAGAAAAATTAAATGAAAAGCCATTATCACATAATTGACTGATGCTAATGAGGTTAGTCTTAAGGCCTTCAACAAATAAAACATTGTTTAAAATCGGGCCTTCTGGAATAGTGATTGTCCCTTTTTCCAACAATTTTTGAAGAACGACCGTCTCCGAAAACTACAAGTCCTCCGAAGGTTTTCTCTAATGTTTGAAAACAATTTTTGTCACCGGTCATATGACGGGAACACCCACTATCCAGATACCAAGACGAGTTGTCATAAGCATGCAATGATGTATAAATGACAAGACAAGGGAAGATTTCACCTTTGCGCACCCAAACCTTTTTAGAATGCATCGGCAATGATTGTGAAGTTATTCTCCTTGGTGAAAGCGTCTTGTTTGATTGATTGCTTTTCTTTGATGACGTCGTCTTGTTAGATGAACTACCAAGGTTCTTTTCCTTTGAAAAATTCTCCTTTGATTTCCGGGGAATGACCTTGTTGGTAGTTGTTGCAAGAGGCGCTTGATTTGATCGTTTCGCTCCAATCTTGCAATCTCTTCTTATGTGCCCTGCAAAACCACAACGAAAACATACCTTTGTACTTGTTGCACCCGAAGTAGGGGAGGTAGGCTTGTTGTCGTTGTATGCAGTGAATTCCGTCGGAGGAGGAGACGCCGACTGGGGAACAACAACTGTTTCACTCGAACTAGGACTGTCTCCAGTTCGATTGTATCCAAGGCCGAAACGGTTCGTTTGAAAAAGACCAAGCATCTTATCCAACTTGCTCCTTCCCGAAGAAAATCGCTTCAAATCATCCTTAAGTTGGAAAATGGTCTTCGTCATCTCCATCTTTTCTTGTCGAGCCTCGGAGTAGAGCTTCAAGAAGTAATTAGCTTTATCCACCAACTTGATGTGTTCCTTCTCGAAATGCTCATTTTTCTCTTGAAGGGAAACATTTACTTTGATCAAGTTATCCCTTTCCACTTCAAGAGCGTTTGAGAGAGAAGTTGCCATTTTTGCTTCTTCTTCGAGATCCTGCAATCTTCTTCTCAAACCCTTGTTTTGCTTTGCCAATTTCTTTGAATTCTTTAAAAGTCTATGGTAGGCAAAAGCAAAGTCTTCACCTTCGGAATTACTCAGTTCATCATCCGTTGCAGTTTTTTCAACCTGGGAGGAGTTGGATAATGAACCGAATGTACTTGCTATAAAGCACACGTAAGGTGAAGTTGTGGACGCGTGGAATGCCGTTGCGTTGTTTTCTTCATCACTGGAAGATGACTCATTGGAAGTTGAGGTGTCATCCCAAGTGACGGCTTGCATCGCCTTCTTCTTTGACGGATTCTTATTGGGACACTCCGTTGAGATGTGACCGTAGCCTCGGCACTTGAAGCATTGGATTTGTCCCTCCGAGTTCTTCTTGTCCTTAGAAAAACTCTCTTGCTTTCTTAACTTAAAACCTGAAGATCCTTTGCCTTTCTTCGACTTTACGAAGGATGAGGTTTTGTTTGAATTACCCCTTCGAAAGTTTCGGCGAAATTTCCTCGTCAAGAATGCAAGTTGCTTCTCAAAATCCTCTATTGAAAGATTCTCATCATCGTCTGAGGAGGATGAATCCGCGTCTTCTTCAATTGTTGTTTTCAATGCAAAACCTGAAGACTTAGAAGAAGATGGCTTTCCAGAAGAATAGTTAGTAGGAAATGTCATTTCATAGGTTTGAAGTGCACCAACTAATTCTTCTACTTTGATTTTGTCCGGGTATTTAACTGATTCAATGGCCGCAGCCTTAGGGCGAAATCTTTCAGGAAGAGTCCTTAAAATCTTTCTTAAAACTTTAGTTTCTGGAATTTTCTCTCCCAAGTTAGCACATGTATTTACGATGTCTTGCAATCGTGTAAAATAATCTGTGAAAGATTCATTTTCTGCCATAAAAATTGAGTCAAATTTGCTCGTAAGCATTTGCAGTTTTTGAATCTTCACAAGGCTTGTTCCATCATGTGTAACTTGTAGAACATCCCAGATTTCTTTCGTAGTCTCACATGCCGAGACGCGAGAGAATTCAGTTTGCGATAAAGCATTAAATAAGACGTTAATTCCCTTGCCGTTGTAAGAAGATGCATTAATTTCTTCCTTGGTCTATTTCGACCTAGGTTTGATGGTGCGAACATCGGCAATAATTTCAGTCGGATTTGACCATCCAAACTCGATTGATTGCCACACCCGTTCATCGATGGAAATTAAAAATGCTCTCATGCGTACTTTCCAATAAGCATAATTTGTTCCATCGAAGAACGGTGGTCTGTTGATGTTTCCACCTTCAACCATTGTTTATAACCTAATTCCCGCTCCGATACCACTTGTGGGTTATGACTATATGGATCTGAACAGGGAAAAAAACACCTAGAGGGGGGTGAATAGGTGTAAACAATAAACACTTCAAAATCTTTGCGTAAAAGTAACACGCAGAGATTTTATGTGGAAAACTCCAAAACCAGGAGTAAAAAACCACGGGACCGATCACACGGTGAAATACACTAGAATCAAACACGTACAAAGGTGATATAACGTACTCACACACGACTCAACCTTTTTCCATACGCTCCTAGTTGATCTTCTCCGCTCGCTCCGCAATGCGCCTCGAATCCACGATTTGCGTCCAACGCCGAATCCACGGCGTCCAACGTCGAATCCACGACGTCCAACCGAATCCACGGTCTCCACCAAGTAGTACGTGTCGATCACACGAACGTACCTCGCTCCGAATCCACGAGAGCGGTAGCACCTTGAATCTACAAGGCCACGCGAATCCACGCGCCGATTTTTGGAAAAATCGTTGTTTTGTTGGTGGTGAAAATTCGCCGAATACTTAGATCAAAGATAGATCGAAAATACCATCTAAGTATTCATTAATTTGATTCTACTCAAAATCTGAGTTTGAAATCCTAGAATCAAATTAATCAATATAGATGAAGAAACATAGAATAGATCTAGTTTTTCCTTTCTTCTCTATATGTGGATTTTTATAAGTTTTTCTCCATTAATTTTTCTCGGTCATTTACGGAATAAAAAACTTATTGTGGATTAACCCTAAAAGATGAAATTAGGGTTTACTTATAGGTTAGAAACTATTGGAAGAGGATAAGAATCAAAAACTGATTGTAACCAACTTTTTCCCGCACGACGATCCGGACTGGATTTAGCTTGATCCGGACTGTCGTCATTTTTCAGAGAATTCCTGAAAAATCGTGTTCGGGGTCCGGACTGAAAGAAGCACAGTCCGGACTGTTCATGCGAATTCTACAGAAACCACGTTCGGGGTCCGGACTGAACCAAGGGCGATCCGGACTGGATTTCCGCATGAACCTACCTACGTTCGGGGTCCGGACTGGAATACTCTGATCCGGATCCTGAACATATAACAGTCCAGTTTTCTGATTTTTATGCAGTTAAGAACCGATCCTAGTCTTTCTACACTATAAGAAGTATTCGGATCACCAAGATTATTTAGTTAAATATACCTGATCCTTTTGAATTCTTCTTTCTTGAGATTGAGGTATATGATCCAAACATCTTCATCTTCAATCTTCAAGACTTAACCACTTTCACGAAGTACGCCAAAACAAATTCCTTAACAAGTTCGTCATAAACTTTCAAATGAATAAGATTCAGTGCACTCTCTCTGAGCTCTTGAATATGTTGGTGACAGCAGAGGGAACAATAAAAGGTTACGGGGGACAATCTTGGCTACGGAACGGGCTTCTTCCTCCAAAAGAAAGTCTAAAAGGAGAAACAAAAAATCCAGTAAGAAGCCAAAGGGTAATATCAAAAGACAAGTTTCTAAGAATGCCATTACAGGAAAATGTTTCCATTGTAATAGAGATGGCCATTGGAAAAGGAACTGCCCCGAATACCCTGCTAGCCTAAAGAACAAGGCAAAGGACAATCCTTTTGAAGGTAAGTCCGACCTGCTCATTATTGAAACTAATCTGTCGATATGTTCTACTACCACTTGGATAATTGATTCTGCATGCACTTCTCACTTGTGCACCTCGATGCAGGGTTTAAAACAAAGTAGAAGGCTGAAGGAAGGAGAAATCACCCTATGAGTGGGTAAAGGAGCAAAAGTAGCCGAATTAGCCGTAGGGACCTATCCTATACTATTACCATCAGGCATAGTTTTAGAATTAAAAGATTGTTTTTACGTTCCTAATGCTTGTCACGCCTCGAGTTCGAAAAACAGATTCTAAATTATTATTTTTTTAAAATCAGAGTTTATAAAATCCAGCCAGGGCGCAACAGACCGCCACATATATAGAAAATTCCCAATCCCCATTGGATTGAGCCTTTTCTATACATGCTCGGCTCTACAATGGCAAACCAACATCAGAGTAGTCTAAACTACGAACTCTAAAACACTAATAAACAAATTACAAATATTGCATCAACTTATTACAAATTGAATTACAATTTTAAATAAACTGATAAATAAAATCAACGGCTAACAGGGTCAACTCTATCGCATCATCTCACCAACACGTCCCGACATCCCAGCACCCAACCGACCTGAAAAATGGTCACCCAGGGGGTGTGAGATACATCGACAGTGTATCCCAGTGGGCACGACGAGCCGAGAAATAGCAGATCGTACCTACTGGCATACAATAACTAGTGGATAGTAATGATCATTAGGCAAGGCAGTTATATATCATGGTGCTGTAATAAAATCATGAATATAGTGCTGAGCATAACAGAATACTAAACTATCACAATAAGAGCATGCTGATATATACTAAACAGGAACTGAGCAATTATAACGAACAGATAATCATGCATCAACTGATAGAAACAATAAGTAACCAATCAAAACCACCATATTGGTCAACAAGACCTCAGGCAAAATTCCACCTGTATACCAATCTGCTGTCATAACCCACTGGGCTCACGGATCGCCACTGTTGACCACTTTACCGGTAAAGTACACCGCTGCGGGTAGCAATTCCGCTAGTGTACGTGAAAGAACAGCTGGCTCTGTGGAGATCATAATGCTAATGCTCAAGCTCACAGTCCACTGACCGGGTAATCGGTAACAAGCCGGGAAAATCCCAACAGGGATGTAATAGCAGAAAGCCAACAAATCTCGACTCATGGTAATCGGCAACAAGCCGGGAAAATCCCAACGGGGAATGCAATGGCACAAAGCCAACTATATCTCAATCATATGCAGAATATAATCAACAACTACTATGACAATGGATCAGGATATACTGCTAATCAATAAAGTGTGCAAACTAGCTAATGACCAAGCAGGCATGGCAAATTTCCAGGAATAAAATCATAATATCTGGAAGCAGACTAAGGAATCAATCATGCAGGCATAACATAAAATGATAACTGATAATGATCCATAACTCAGGCATATAAAGCAATATGAAGCTGATCAATAAAAAGGCAGGCTCAAATATAAATCTAGGCTATAACAAAATAGGGGTCCAACCAATTACGATACCCCAGAGGGCCGAAATAATAAAGCCCGGACCGAAGATAAACCCACATGTTTGCAGGCGAACTATCGACTCCAACAGAAAGCTCGAAGACTGTGCCAACCTGAATCAAAAATGCTGATCAGGGAACAACTCAATCACACTAATCCCACTCAACTAAAACCCGGATCTTTTCCAAATCAACGCGAAACGTCGGAAGTCTGCCGTTCGGCTCACTTTGACCCGAACGCGCTTACAAGTTTCCCGAATTCGGCGAAACTTGCCGTGCAGCCTCGCAATACTGAAACATTAATGTTTGACAAACAACACTTTGCTAGACTCAACCTTTTAATCAAATGTTGGTATAGTTACCAAAATGCCCCTCCCGAAAATTCCATTTGGATTTCCGGGAGACACGGGCTATCACCCTTTGCCGCTGGCTCAACCAGATTCCACTGGGACTCAACAGACGGCTAGGTGGAACCGCCGCAATTTCCCGAATTGCGCGATTGCCACCGGGGCGCCGTTAAACCGACGATTTTGCCGATTTACGGTCCGATAACCAATTTTTGCTCAACGAGAGCCAACGGATCACTAGCAAAAAGCTTAGAGATTATATACACAATGCCCGAGACAGCACGAGAGGCTACAATTGCATTTTGACCCCTAGGGCTTCCATAAATCGCATTATTACACGTATTTGAGAGCTGTTTTTGCTCGTTCTAATTATTGGAACATCATTTTTACGAACCGTCACCACCAGTAGGTGACCCTCGACTCGCTGAACACCGTGCTCACCATTTGGCAGCAACATGGATCCCGAGAAAAGCTTCGGACCATGACTTACTCTACTAACATAGGCTTTAATTCATTTTTAATTTTTCGGCTCTACCAATTTCAAATCTAAGGTGAGCATCGCGTCCAGTGACCCCAAAATAGCCAGGAGCTCACTGTCGCGAAGTTCCATAATGTCCATATCAGCCCTAAATCCAAACCAACCTACATATGGCTCATACTTGCCCAATCTTCAAAAATGCTTGTGCCAACACCAAACTAACTTGAGCATCATGCTCAGGACATCCCAGAGGCTCAAAGGCTTGCTATTGTGCAACCTCAGAAGCTGCTGGATCCATAGATCCAAGTCTCATGCTCTCCAATGGACAAGAATGCTCCACACAAAAATCCACTCAGCCAAAATTGGATCTGAAGTGAGCATCAAGCTCAGGGGAGTGTGTGGAGGCATCTGGTGCTTTTCTGGATGCTAGATAATTATTAAACAAAATTCGGGCTCATTGAGACATTTTCACAAACACATGGAGGGCATTACTTCTAAACATGCAACCAACCCAAACCCAAGCAGCAACTTGTCCAATCTCAGATATGGTAGGTTCCTACTTGGATGGAAAGGTTCTACGAGGCAGCAGGAACATTTCCATTAAGTTTGGATCACCTTGCACCCTCGGTTGGCCGAGAACAAGAGGAAGAAGATAAAAAAACTTGCACCTATGGACCAAAAATAGTGATTTTCCATTTCTGGGTTCTGGGCCTCAAACAACAGCACCTACAGGTGCATCTCGACCCCACGAAGCTCACTTGGCTTGTGACGCCCCACTTCCCAGGGGGTCACCCATCCTAGAACTACTCTAGCTCTAGCACGCTTAATGTCGGGTTATGTATAATTGGATCTAAATAGGGGAAAAAATACCTAGAGGGGGGTGAATAGGTGTAAACACTAAACACTCAAAAATCTTTGCGATATAAAACCCAATGCGGAAAAATAAATAACACGCAGAGATTTTTACGTGGAAAACTCCAAACCGGAGTAAAAAACTACGGGACCGATAACACGGTGAAATCCACTAGAATTAAACACATACAAGGTGATATACCGTACTCACAGACGACTCAACCTTTTCCATACGCTCCTAGTTGATCTTCTCCGCTCGCTCCACGACGCTTCTCGAATCCACGATGTGCGTCCAACGCCGAATCCACAGCGTCCAACGTCGAGTCCACGACGTCCGACCGAATCCACGGTCTTCACCCAGTAGCACGCTTCGAATCCACGAACGTACCTCGCTCCGAACCCACGAGAGCGGTAGCACCTTGAATCCACAAGGCCACGCGAGTCCACGCGCCGATTTTGGGGTAAATCGTTGTTTTTTGTGTGGTGATGATCCGCCGAATACTTAGATTAGAAATAGATCGGAAATACCATCTAAGTATTCATTGATTTGATTCAACTCAAAATGTGAGTATGAAACCCTAGAATCAAATCAATCAATATAGATGAAGAAACATAAGATAGAATCTATGATTTCCTTTCTTCTCTATATGTGGATCTTAGGCCGTATAAAAGATGACGGCTACTTTTTCTATTATGTGGATTAGCCCTAGAAAAAGAATCATAGGGTCTATTTATAGGTTAGAAACCCTTAGAAAAAGATAAGGATCAAAAACTATCTTTTTCTGGAATTTTTACATGACGACGATCCGGATCGGAGATCGGCGATCCGGATTGCAGTAGCGAGAAAAACAGATTCCAGAAAGACGAAGGTTCGGGATCCGGATCGAAGTGCTCGATCCGGATCGTTCATACAGTTCACCAAACATCAACGTTCGGGATCCGGATTGCAGTAGCCTGATCCGGATCGCTCCAATAAAATGGTAAACCCAGTGTTCGGGATTCGGATCAAGGGAAGCTACGATCCGGATTGAACAGATGTATGAACGAACCACCTTCGGGATCCGGATTGCAAAGCCTGATCCGGATCCTGAACATGTCCCATGTCCAGTTTTTGATAATTATGCAATTACAAGTTCATCCAAGTGTTTCTACACTATAAGAAGTATTCGGATCACCAAAGATATTAAGTTCAACATACCTGATCCTTTTGAATTCTTCTTTCTTGAGATTGAGTTATATGATCCAACCTTCTTTACCTTCAATCTTCAAGACTTAACCGAGTTCACGAAATACGCCAACTTAAATTCCGTAACAATCTCCCCCTTAGGCGGTTTCGTGACAAAACATAGATCCACTCAAGAAAATTCAAAAAGATATTTTTGTTGCTATCACCATACAACAAAAATTTACAATGGAGATCCAAAAAAAAATACATGAGTTAAACTCCTAAAACAGACTCTAGACTTAGACATCTGTACTCTCTGCAAAAGAAATCATTCTTGACAAAAGAAATCGTTAGATACCTCAAGAACTTTATATCATTCAAAAACCACACACAGAGATTAAGTTTATACTCATTTATACTTACCATGACATTTATACATTCAGATATGTAAATTGATCATAGTTAAAACACCAACATATCTTCTATGCAATCAAAATCCAAATGTCATGTTAGTGAACATCAACTTGTTAGTTATATTACATGCCCAAATAGTTAGTCGAATAGTTAGTCGAGGCATGCATTCAAACACAAATGAACACCGAAAGTTGAAGTTCTACTTACCAAGTTCTACTTACCTCTATAGTTTCAAGTTTCTTTCTCACACACATTGTATCACATTGTATCATTGTTTATCTCTCTCTCCCCCTTTTTGTCACAAAAGTTAGCCAAAAAAATACCAAAATGGAGAGAATGGTTAACAGTTCAAGTACCAAAAGTTTGAGAACTAAAAACTAAAAACTAAAACGTAAAAACCTGCACAAAAGAAAGTTAAAAATCTGAAGTTCCTGCACAAGAGAATTATAGAAAGCGGCACAAGTCAATCATCTGAGGCAGAGTCTTCAGAGCTCGTGCAGCCCAGCTTTTTCAAAATTCCTTTAAGCATTCCCGAAATCGTAGAACACTCTTGTTTCATCTGATGTATGTCCTTGGACATCTTTCTGAGTTCTAGAGTCATTTTATCTTGTTCTTGTTTGATGGAAGACTCTAAGTTTGTCTTTTGGTCAATTCTTCTGGAAGTTGAAGAACGTAGTGTGACGACTGACGGAGCAGTCTGACCTTCATTCCGAGGAGATCTTCTTGGCAGAGAATGTGAATTGTCAAGAGGTTCATTGCTTGGTACATTCTTTTTCCTTGCTTGCTGCTTAAGTATTGAGGAAGACTTCAGTAGCTTCTTGTTCTTTAGGTAAACCTTATTTTCTTCATCAATACCTTGTTGTACTTCAGTAAGAAATGTATCCCAATCTTCTTCGTCTTCAGATTCATTTTCAGTTTGAGGGATATTCTTTGTTTCATCTTGACATGGTTCATTTATTTCAATACCTCGAGCTCGTCCAAGCCGTCGAGCAAGTCTTTTTCTTTTTGTCTTCCCAGAAAGTTCTTCCATAGGAGCTTTGCCCTTTTCAGCAGCAGTAGGCGGAGCCTTCGATGTTTCCGCAGGCGCTTTTCCCTTCGAAGCAGTGGGTGCTGTTGTTGCTTCAACTTGCAACTCATCCCAATCAATTGATTCCGTTTTAGATTCTGTATCGGAATCATCTTTCGATTTCTTCGCTTTCTTAGCCCTCTTGGGCTTGACAGTGTCTCTCGTATGTACCATAGCAGCCAGAAGGAGAATGATCCACGTGATCACCATTGCTATTGGTTTCTTGTGAAGAGAAATCTTGTGAGCAACACCTCAAGAACACGAAAAAATTGTTAATTTTCAAAAATTAGAAAAATTGTACCCAAACAATCATTATCGTGTAGAGAGACTAAGAATCAAATTAGTTTTGCAAAAAGAATTTTAAAAATAGATCAATCGCATGATTTTCGAAAATTCCCATTATATGCCCTAAAACCGAGATTTTTGAAATCGAAGGCCAAAAATCCGTTTATCATTAGAATACCTAGCATATAATCAAAACTAATATACCCAGAGTTCTTATTTCAAAAGAAATTTGATCAAAAACCATCCACAAACGAAATAGATACAAGAATTTCATCACGTTTTGAGGAGGAATAAGAAAAACTGAGAAAAACTGAGATTTTGATCAATAAAACTTACTTGGAATCGAAGAACTTGAGTTTGAAAGCTTCCAAGATGGATGAATTCTAGAGAGAGAAGGTCTGGAAACTTTGGAACAAAAGATTGGAGTAAAAGAAATCAAAACCTTTTTGTTCTATATAAAACCCTAGCCGCGATCCGGATCAGTTCGTGATTACGATCCGGATCGGCTACCCGCAGAGAAAAACTGCATTCGGGATCCGGATCGGCAGGTCCAATCCGGATCGGCTGCCCGCAGAAGAATATCTGCGTTCGGGATCCGGATCGGCAGGTCCAATCCGGATCGGCTCCAACTTTTTCTTTAGAAAATTTCAGAGAAATTCTAGAAAAACCAGAAAAAGATTGTAAGCACTTTTGTGTATCAACTTTAAATGAAAATCATCGTTTCATACAACAAGAAATAGATTATACCAAATCTATCAATAACATCCAACAAATGAAACGAAAATTTATAAAAATTAAATCCCTTAAAGTTGAACAACTTCAATTACATCTAACTTGATCTTATGAGTAATGCCTTTATCAAATCATCAATTCGGTAAAGAAAATGAAAAACAAAGATCAATAGATGTCTAACATCCCAGATAAGTTAGATAATATATCTAGTCAATTTATTGAAGAGAGTGGCTCTTTGAGCATTTTTCATTAAAATTCCCACCTTATACCAACCTTGAAATTTTGACAGAGTCAAGTATTTCAACATGCATTTTATTTAATCAAACTTGAAAAACCTTGCTTGGTATACATGTGGTAGCTGCACACAGTACTCGGACGACCGAGGTGGTAGCTCTTTCCTCCATGTGGTGGTAGTTTTCACACTCCTCATTGGGATGTAACTCTTTCCACATCTTTTGAGCATAATACTTTTTCTTTGACTCCCCCTCAATTGGCTATCAATTATTTAAGATATAAAGTATTTAGCCAAATATTGATCTCGATTTCATACTCGACTAAACAGTCAAATAAGATAAAAACTATACCAAGAGATCATCGAGAGAGAAATTGACTTTGATCAAAACAAAGATGAGTTAATTGACATAAATGATCATTGCATCAAATGAAATATTATGATATCTAAGGCATAATAGATTTCTAAATATATAGAAGGATGCAGTTAAAGTCAATCAAAACTAATGCTCAATTAATGTTCTATGTCTAAGCATAGATAATGAACAAAAACACAAAAACAAAACCTAACCTAAACAAAAGTTTCAAAAAGAGGTTATTTCAAGGAAAGCATTCCAATTGCTTTACGCAAATGAATAAAACGTTTTTGATCCAAAGGTTTTGTTAACAAGTCAGCTAATTGATCTTCAGTTGAAATGTAGGAAATTTGAAGAATATTTGATTCAACTAGCTCTCTAAGAAAATGATATCTAAGTTCAATGTGTTTTGTTCTAGAGTGCAACACAGGGTTTTTTGAAATATTTATAGCACTAGTGTTGTCACATAAAACAGTTACCGAAGATGCTGAAATCCGGAAGTCGCTCAACACGCTTTTCATCCAAATGAGTTGAGTTGAACAACTACCCGCTGAGATGTATTCCGCTTCGGCAGTCGAGAGTGCAATGCAGTTTTGCCTTTTACTATGCCATGCAACAAGACAATGGCCAAGATAAAAACATGCACCACTCGTACTTTTCCGATCATCCACAGATCTTGCCCAATCGGCATCTGAGTATCCAATAATATCTAGACTTGTTCCCATAGGATACCAAATTCCGAAATTAATGGTTCCTTTGATGTACCGGATGATCCGTTTCACCGCTTTCAGGTGAACCTCCTTTGGTGCTGATTGATATCTCGCGCAAATCCCAACACTAAAGGATATATCCGGGCGACTAGCCGTGAGGTAAAGTAGACTTCCAATCATGCTGCGATAGAGTTTCTCATCTACATTCTCACTAAGAGATTCACTTCCTAATCCCTTATTGCTAGTTCCCATAGGAGTAGGAAAATCTTTAGAATCTTCTAATCCGAATTTCTTTACCAACTCCTTTGCATACTTGGATTGGCACAGATGGATGCCTTCACCATTTTGTTTCACTTGCAATCCAAGAAAGTATGTCAGTTCCCCCATCATAGACATCTCAAATTCGCTTTCCATGGTTTCTGCGAATTTAGAAGCATCATTATCCTTTGTTGCTCCAAACACAATGTCATCGACATAGATTTGTGCAATAATGAAGTTATTTTGATAATGCTTCACAAAGAGAGTCCGATCTGCTCCCCCTCGAGTATAGCCCTTCTCCAAAAGGTGCTTTGTCAACCTTTCGTACCACGCTCGCGGTGCTTGTTTTAAACCGTAAAGAGCCTTTTTCAAACGAAAAACATGGTTAGGTAGTTTACAGTCTACAAAACCTTTCGGTTGAGCCACATAAACTTCCTCATTTAAAAACCCATTTAAAAACGCGCTCTTAACGTCCATTTGAAAGAGTTTTATTTTAAAGTGACAAGCAATAGCGAATAAGATACGAATGGACTCGAGTCTAGCTACAGGGGCGAACGTTTCATCAAAGTCTATACCTTCTACTTGAGAGTAGCCTTGAGCAACTAAACGTGCTTTGTTCCTGATGATGGTACCATCCTTATTTTTTTTGTTCTTGAAAATCTATTTGGTACCGATCACATTGTGTTGCTTCGGAGGCGTCGTTAATTCCCAGACTTTGTTGCGTTCAAACTGATGGAGCTCTTCCTGCATTGCTTCAATCCAGTAGTCATCCTGAAGAGCTTCATCTACATTCTTTGGTTCGATCATGGAAACGTAACAGGCGAATCCACAAACCAACTGTCTCCGAGTTTTGACTCCTTCTTGTGGGTCTCCAATGATGTTTGATTCAGGATGATCCTTAGAGATGCGTAACGTTTGTTGTAATGGAGTACTCGGAGGTATATGAGATGATTCCTGCACATCAGATAAACTTGAAGAACCATTAGATGCATCATTAATATTGGAAGTATTATCATGAGAAGATGCACTTACAGGAGTATCATCATCAAAAGAGATATCAGGGGTAGATTTATCAGATGCAAAGTGGAAAGCTTCATCTACTTTAACATTTATAGATTCTACGATCGTCTTAGATTCCAAGTTAAATACCCGATATGCTCTACTATTTGTAGAATACCCCAAGAAAATCCCTTCGTCACTTCGAGAGTCAAACTTTCCAAGATTTTCACGGTCACGTAAAATGTAACACCGACTCCCGAAGATGCGAAAATATTTGATGTTGGGTTTTCTACCACACCATAGTTCATATGGTGTATTTAACGTTCCCGGGCGCAAATAAACTCGATTAATAACATAGATTGCAGTGTTCACAGCTTCAGCCCAAAAATGTAGCGGTAAATTCCGGCTGTGAAGCATAACACGTGCCATCTCTTGAACAACCCTGTTTTTGCGCTCGACAACACCATTCTGTTGAGGTGTATAGGGTGCTGAGAATTCATGCTTAATGCCGTTGGAAGTGCAAAAGTCAATGAATTTAGAATTTATGAATTCTCCACCTCTATTACTTCTAACACGAATGATCTTTTCATCCTTTTCAATCATAATACGAAGGCAAATCTCGTGAAAAGAATCAAAAGAATCAGCTTTCTCTTTTAAAAATGCTACCCAAGAATACCGAGAGAAATCATCAACCAATAAGAAAATATACCATTTACCTCCCAAGGATGGTTGACGTGTCGGCCCCATAAGATCCATATGCAATAATTCCAAGGGCCGTTTGGTACCGACGTGATTCAAGTATGAAAGAAGAATTCACCTTTGCGTACCCAAACCTTTCGAGTTTTGGTGTACGTCGGAAATGAGTGTGAGGTTGATACCTTTGGTGAAAGCATCTTGTTTGATCCGTCGCTTTTCCTTGACGTCGTCGTCTTGTTTGATGAACTACCGAGGCTCTTTTCCTTCAAAGAATTTCCATTTGATTTCCGAGGAACCACCCTTTTGGTAGTCGTTGCAAGAAGTGCTTGAGTTGACCGTTTGGCTCCCATCTTGCAATTTCTCCTTATGTGCCCTGCAAAATTACAATGAAAACATACCTTAGTGCTTGACGATTCCGAGGAGGGTGAAGTAGGCTTGTTGTCGTTGCTTGTCGTGAATTCCGGTGTCGGAGGAGGAGATACCGACTGAGGCACAAAAACTGTCCCAACCGAACTAGAATTGTCTTCAGTTCGATTGTATCCGAGGCCGAACTTGTTTGATTGACCAAGACCAAGAAGCTTATCCAACTTACTCCTTCCTGATGAAAATCGCTGTAGGTCATCCTTGAGTTGGAGAATGGTCTCTGTCATTTCCAATTTTTCCTGTCGAGCCTCGCCGTTGAGCTTCAAGAAGTAATTTGCTTTGTTCACCATATCTATATAATTCTTCTCGAGTTGCTCATTGGACTCTTGAAGGGAAACATTTGCTTTTATCAGATTATCCCTTTCCACTTCAAGATCAGTCGAGAGAGAAGTTACCCTTTTTACTTCTTCTTCGAGATC
This sequence comes from Tillandsia leiboldiana, assembly GCA_029204045.2. Lineage (NCBI taxonomy): Eukaryota > Viridiplantae > Streptophyta > Magnoliopsida > Poales > Bromeliaceae > Tillandsia > Tillandsia leiboldiana. The sequence goes on from CM055073.1 coordinate 19,729,727, forward strand.
CTGCAATCTCCCTCTCAACCCCTTGTTTTGCTTAGCCAGTTTCTTTGAATCCCTTAAAAGTCTGTGGTAGGCTAGAGCAAAATCTTCACCTTCCGAATCATCCGATTCATTGCCCGTTGCATTCTTTTCAACAGTGGAGTTGGACAATGACTCGGATGTACTTGCCATTAAGCACATGAAGGGTGAAGATGTGGACGCGTGGAACGCTGTTGCGTTGTCTTCTTCATCACTTGACGATGACTCATTTGACGATGAGGTGTCATCCCAAGTGACGGCTTGCATCGCCTTCTTCTTGGACGGATTCTTATTTGGACATTCCGTTGAGATATAGCCGTATCCTCGGCACTTGAAGCATTGGACTTGTCCTTCTGTGCTTTTCTTATCCTTAGAAAAACCCTCTTGCTTTCTTGACTTGTAACTTGAAGAACCCTTGCCTTTCTTCCACTTTCCGAAGGATGGAGTTTTGCTTGAATTACCCCTTCGGAAATTTCGGCGAAACTTCCTTGTCAAGAGAGCGAGCTGCTTCTCAAAGTCCTCCATAGATAGGTTCTCGTCATCGCCTGAGGAGGATGAATCCGCGTCTTCTTCTTTTGTTGTTTTCAAAGCATAACCTGAAGACTTAGAAGAGGATGCCTTTCCCGAAGAATAGTTAGTAGGAAATGTCATTTCATAAGTTTGTAAAGAACCAACTAATTCTTCTACACGGATTTCGTCCGGGTGTTTAATAGTTTCAATGGCAGTGACCTTGGAACGAAATCTTTCAGGAAGAGTTCTTAATATTTTTCTTACAATTTTAAATTCTGGAATCTTCTCTCCCAAGTTAGAACATGAGTTTACGATGTCTTGCAATCGTGTGTAATAGTCTGTGAACGATTCATTTTCTGTCATGAAAATAGAGTCAAACTTGCTCGTAAGCATTTGCAGTTTCTGAATCTTCACAAGGTTAGTTCCCTCATGCGTAACTTGAAGAACATCCCAGATTTCTTTCGCAGTCTCACATGCCGAGACGCGAGAGAACTCTGTTTGTGATAAGGCATTAAATAAAGCATTAATTCCCTTGCCACTGTAAGAAGATATATCAATCTCTTCCTTGGTCCATTTCGACCTAGGTTTGATGGTGCGAACATCACCAATAAATTCAGTTGGATTAGTCCATCCTAATTCAGATGATTGCCACACCCGTTCGTCGATGGAAATTAAAAAGGCTTTCATCCGTACTTTCCAGTACGCATAATTTGTTCCATCGAAGAACGGAGGTCTGTTGATGTTTCCACCTTCAACCATTGTTTACAATCCTATTCCCGCTCTGATACCACTTGTCGGGTTATGTATAATTGGATCTAAATAGGGGAAAAAACACCTAGAGGGGGGTGAATAGGTGTAAACACTAAACACTCAAAAATCTTTGCGATATAAAACCCAATGCGGAAAAATAAATAACACGCAGAGATTTTTACGTGAAAAACTCTAAACCGGAGTAAAAAACCACGGGACCGATAACATGGTGAAATCCACTAGAATTAAACACGTACAAGGTGATATACCGTACTCACAGACGACTCAACCTTTTCCATACGCTCCTAGTTGATCTTCTCCGCTCGCTCCACGACGCTTCTCGAATCCACGATGTGCGTCCAACGCCGAATCCACAGCGTCCAACGTCGAGTCCACGACGTCCGACCGAATCCACGGTCTTCACCCAGTAGCACGCTTCGAATCCACGAACGTACCTCGCTCCGAATCCACGAGAGCGGTAGCACCTTGAATCCACAAGGCCACGCGAGTCCACGCGCCGATTTTGGGGTAAATCGTTGTTTTTTGGGTGGTGATGATCCGCCGAATACTTAGATTAGAAATAGATCGGAAATACCATCTAAGTATTCATTGATTTGATTCAACTCAAAATGTGAGTATGAAAACCTAGAATCAAATCAATCAATATAGATGAAGAAACATAAGATAGAATCTATGATTTCCTTTCTTCTCTATATGTCGATCTTAGGCCGTATAAAAGATGACGGCTACTTTTTCTATTATGTGGATTAGCCCTAGAAAAAGAATCATAGGGTCTATTTATAGGTTAGAAACCCTTGGAAAAAGATAAGGATCAAAAACTATCTTTTTCTGGAATTTTTACATGACGACGATCCGGATCGGAGATCGGCGATCCGGATTGCAGTAGCGAGAAAAACAGATTCCAGAAAGACGAAGGTTCAGGATCCGGATCGAAGTGCTCGATCCGGATCGTTCATACAGTTCACCAAACATCAACGTTCGGGATCCGGATTGCAGTAGCCTGATCCGGATCGCTCCAATAAAATGGTAAACCCAGTGTTCGGGATCCGAATCAAGGGAAGCTACGATGCGGATTGAACTGATGTATGAACGAACCACCTTCGGGATCCGGATTGCAAAGCCTGATCCGGATCCTGAACATGTCCCATGTCCAGTTTTTGATAATTATGCAATTACAAGTTCATCCAAGTGTTTCTACACTATAAGAAGTATTCGGATCACCAAAGATATTAAGTTCAACATACCTGATCCTTTTGAATTCTTCTTTCTTGAGATTGAGTTATATGATCCAACCTTCTTTACCTTCAATCTTCAAGACTTAACCGAGTTCACGAAATACACCAACTTAAATTCCGTAACACTTAACTCTCATGTTCCTCTTGGATCTTGCTACCATCCAAAATGCTATAGCCGGGTTAGAGATTTAGTCCTATTATATCATTTATATATAGGACTAATCCAAATTCCGGGGGTGTCACATTCTTTCCCCCTTTAAGCCCTGACGTCCACGTCAGGCTCAAGCACACTCACAAGCACCAGGCGATGTGAGACTCGTCTCGCTAGCCTTAGCCGACCTTGTAGGGAGCTGCACTCCACCTACAACGGTCATTAGCCGGGGAGCCACACTCTACCCGCTATATAACCCTGACTCAGCCGAGACTCATCTCACATTTTCGGCTGGTGAATGTCTCTGATACCAACTGTGACGCCCCACTTCCCAGGGGGTCACCCATCCTAGAACTACTCTAGCTCTAGCACGCTTAACTCTCATGTTCCTCTTGGATCTTGCTACCATCCAAAATGCTATAGCCGGGTTAGAGATTTAGTCCTATTATATCATTTATATATAGGACTAATCCAAATTCCGGGGGTGTCACATGGCTCGTGGTCGACGGCGAGGCACGGCGGCGGCGGTGGCAAAGCTCGGTTTCGAGCTTTCCACCAACAATGGTGGATCTCCACCAAGGCTGCATGGACTCCATGCAAGTACAAGGATGGGATCCCCTTGATCCCCGTAAACTTCCCGACCATGTCTTCCCCGCCGGCGACGGCCGGATGGCCGGCCACCATGACTCGAGCTCAAGCTCGGTCATCCATGGCAACTCCAGTTTTGGGCTGCATGGATGCCATGCAAAGGCATGGATGGAGTCCTCTCACTCCTAGGAAGATTCCCGGCCATGTGCCCGGCGTCGAGGAGCGACGCCGGCACCGAAGCAAGAAGCTCGGCCAAGGTGCAAGAAACCCGAAAACTAGGGCTTATGTTTTTGGCTCAACCGCTTGACCAAACTCCACAAAATTTGGTGGAGTTGATCATATCCTCCTACAGTTTCAACCCATCATTTTATTTCTTTATTTGGTCGAGTGTGGACCGAGGCGGAGCTCTTGGCGGTGCAACTTGGCCGCCGGCCAACAGGAGCTTTTCCCATTTTGTGGGTGGGCTGGAAGGAATCCTTCGGTGCTAAGGAGGACACTTCCAAGGGTCTTGGGCCAAAGAAACCAAAGGATCAAGGGAACTCACCTCGCCGGAATTGGAGAAGAAGGATGAAGCCGGTTTCCTTCCCCGACGTCGCGCAGCCTCCCAGCAGCCTCAGCCTTGATCTCCAGACACAGGAGAAACCTCCAGAGACCTCAGGAAGAAGCTAGAGGATCTTGAAGCAACCTTCTCCTCTCTCTCTCGGATTGGGATGTGGGGGAGACCCTTGGTGATTTCGAGCTTAATGGGGAACGGCTCTGCTACTTCATTGCACCCCAGAAGCTTTATTAGCTTCCAAAAACTCCTGTAACACCCCCACACGGGTAGCCCAAAAGACCCTAGCCAAAAATATCTTATTTGCTACAAAATGCCACCTATTCCCTATACCCTGTATCTCTAACAGCTAGGTCCCTGCTGTAGGTCCAAAATGCTATAAAGACCTTCACATAAAAACCCTAGATCATTTAGTCCCGAAAAGGTATAGATTTCCACAAAAATACGTGATTTTTCAATGTTTTTCACATATTTCGAGACGAACGGGTCGTCAAATTGAAAAACAGACTTCGCCACGACGTCCGGCTCGTCGAGACCTACCAAATAGTGCCCTTGCTTGTTTAATTTGGTGCTCGAATAAAATCTCGGGGAATAATATACTGTAGGCTATACTGTAATGCACGCATTTCGATGCACCAGAATCGCCAAATGCGAATTCCGTCAGTGCCATTGCGCTCAGAATGTCGAAATTAGCTGGAATTGACTACTCATAGTGCTATGTTCAAGTTTCAGATAGTGAATCGGCCGACGACCGATCGAGAGGGGACCGAATCCAAAGGTTACTATTCACAACTTAAGTGTTGGGCCCCGCAACTTCTTCGCTGATTTGCGGAAGATCCGACCGTCGGATCGAAAACTTTTAAATATCAATTTTTCATGTTTCGACGAGATGGTCGCACTGGTGATCTCAGATTTTCGAGATCAGACCCCGATCAAAAGTCGATATTTTCGGGCCACAATTGCACTACAAAAAATCCATTTTTACCATTTAAATAATCCAAAAAATTATTTAAACTTAGATTTTGGATTTCAAAAATCATGGTTACTACATCACCCACCACTTATAAGAAGTTTCGTCCCCGAAACTTAAACTTAGCTAAACTACTAGCAAGTTTCTAACAGGTTCACGGTAGCGACAATCAGTCACAAGATTTCGACAACTCTCAAGCTACTCATTTAGACCCAATCTGATACTCCCCATTACAGGGCAGAGTATTTCCTCAGTTCTTTCGATAGTACGTTGTCTGCAGCCAACGTGCTTACCAAAAGAAAAGCGAAATACCATAAATCTGTCGCCAACATCTAGTTGAGGACACAACTCCCATCTGAAGGGGGAAAAAAATACCTAGAGGGGGGTGAATAGGTGTAAACAATAAACACTTCAAATTCTTTGCGTAAAAATAACCCAATGCGGAAAAGTAAATAACACGCAGAGATTTTATGTGGAAAACTTCAAAACCAGGAGTAAAAAACCACGGGACCGATCACACGGTGAAATACACTAGAATCAAACACGTACAAAGGTGATATAACGTACTCACACATGACTCAACCTTTTTCCATACGCTCCTAGTTGATCTTCTCCGCTCGCTCCGCAATGCGCCTCGAATCCACGATTTGCGTCCAACGCCGAATCTACGGCATCCAACGTCGAATCCACGACGTCCAACCGAATCCACGGTCTCCACCAAGTAGTACGTGTCGATCACACGAATGTACCTCGCTCCGAATCCACGAGAGCGGTAGCACCTTGAATCTACAAGGCCACGCGAATCCACGCGCCGATTTTTGGAAAAATCGTTGTTTTGTTGGTGGTGATAATTCGCCGAATACTTAGATCAAAGATAGATCGAAAATACCATCTAAGTATTCATTAATTTGATTCTACTCAAAATCTGAGTTTGAAATCCTAGAATCAAATTAATCAATATAGATGAAGAAACATAGAATAGATCTAGTTTTTCCTTTCTTCTCTATATGTGGATTTTTATAAGTTTTTCTCCATTAATTTTTCTCGGTCATTTACGGAATAAAAAACTTATTGTGGATTAACCCTAAAAGATGAAATTAGGGTTTACTTATAGGTTAGAAACCATTGGAAGAGGATAAGAATCAAAAACTGATTGTAACCAACTTTTTCCCGCACGACGGTCCGGACTGGATTTAGCTTGATCCGGACTGTCGTCATTTTTTAGAGAATTCCTGAAAAATCGTGTTCAGGGTCCGGACTGAAAGAAGCACAGTTCGGACTGTTCATGCGAATTCTACAGAAACCACGTTCGGGGTCCGGACTGAACCAAGGGCGATCCGGACTGGATTTCCGCATGAACCTACCTACGTTCGGGGTCCGGACTGGAATACTCTTGTAGTAACCGGTGTAGTAACCGCTGTAATCATACTTCGGATTTTAATTATTTAGTTTTTATTAATCTCGTACCCCTACTAACGGTCCGGCGGTTGGATTATTAATCCACTTTCCTGGACAGACCGTCGGGGCTCGCGGGTATTTTTAGGCACTAGAGCTCGCGAAACGGAGAGCGGCAGCGCGACCGGATTCGAATTCCGACTCCGGAATCTCCCAGAATTAATTTCGGAAGGTTACCAGCAGTTCCGGGTGTTTCAAATAAGCGGTCGGGCGATTGGCATGCTTTCCGAGGTAAGTCAGACCCCGGTTTGCGCCCAAACGACTAATTAATTTTGAGTTTGGGACTTAGGGCTTTTTCCCACTCCCTTTCTTTTCTTTCTTGTGCGTTAGGCCCCGTGCGAGAAAACCCGAACCCTAGTTTCCCCCTCCATCGGTCGACGTGAAGAACCGAGACGGAGAGAAGGAACACCCTGCGGAATCCGGCGAACGAGAGCGGGACGATCCTCCTCCTTCCTTACCGGCGAAAACGAGGTGAGTGGTTCGGGTCTTTCCGGGTTTTTGGTGTGAGTTTTCTTTCGTGTTGGTCACGTGCGAGGCGAGATTGGGGACCAAACGGGAGGCCGCCGCCGCCGTGGTTAAACGGGAGGCCGCCGCCGCCGTCACCGTGTTCACGGGGTCACCGCCGGAGCCGCCGTGATCGCGAGGTCGCAACCGGAGCCGAAAACGAACGCACTGTTCACGAATTGGGGATGCTTTTGGCCGCGGTCCACACGCCGGCGTGCACCCGGTGCACGCTCCACAGCCCGGGGGGCGCAGACCCGGCGCACAAGGTCGTGCGCCAGGCCGCGCGGTCCACCGGGCGGGCGTGCACCCGGCGCACGCCATCGCGGCCCGGGGGCGCAGACCCGGCGCACAGGGCAGTGCGCCAGGCCGCGCGGTGCACGCCCTGGGCGTGCACCCGGCGCTCGCCACCGCAGCGGGAAACCGGTAGACCCGGCGCGCGCCCCTACCCGTGCACGGCCCGGCCCAAGACGCCGGGGTCCATCCCTGTAGCGTGCTCCCGGTCCGCACCGTAGCTGCGTTTAGTCATGGACCCGGTCCACGCCAGGACACGTGCACCGATCTTCTGGAAAGAGCCCAGAAGCTCCGTTTTTAGCCCGTTTCGCACCGTTTTTGAGTGTTTTTAACCACGAAGATGCTTTTAACAAGTGTAATCCTTATTGTAGCTGTCTGGGCACACGGCGAGGGTGTTTTAGTTGGAGTTTCCACACGTCTTCACCTTCGTGTTTGAGGTGGGTTTTATTTTCTTAGTCTTAGCATCTAACTCTATCATGTTGGACAGGGTCAATCTTAAGTGTACTTGGGTTAAATATTGATGGGTGATAGATTATGCATGTTAGTGGGTTGAGTGTGGTATTTAGCATCGAGCTTTGACGACCGTTTACTTTAAATATTTCATATTATCGTTCCACTTTAAATGTTACCTATTGTCGTTACTCTACATGCTACATGTTATCGCTGCGCTCTAGTAGTTATGTGTTATCGTACTCCTGACGTTACGCGTTACTGTTTTACCTTCGATTATGCTTGTGAGTAGAGTACCTTGATTATACATGTTACTATCTTACTCTTGTTCATGCATTGTGGTTACTGTGCTCGAGGCTGCAACACGCGCACCCGCGGTTTGGCCACCGCGAAGAGTGCGCTTTTTCCGGAAAAGCGGTCTATGACCCGTGTATACCCACGAGGTGACGTAGTGGGGCCCCTTATTAGTTGTGGGGTTTGAGGCGCCGAGGTGCGAGCGGTGCGACCCGTCGGTTTAGTTGTCCGACGTGGTCGGGTTTCTGCAGGTACGGTATGGGCCGTCGGTTTAGTTGTCCGACGTGGCCGGGTATTACAGGATACAGGTGTACAGGTTGCCTCTCCACCTTGAGAGGGTGGTTGCTCCGGTTATCTTCACGGTTTGTTTTATTATATTCCCCTGCTCTACTATTTTTACGTCACTGACTTCCCACTTCGTGACAGGGTTCAGACGGGGGGAGAGGTAGGCGGCGGTGAGGACGGGACAGGAGCAGCTGGGTCGCTGGGGACCCTGGACTGTATTTCTTCTTTCATTCTTGCATTTCATTTACATTGTAGTTATGTGAGAGGTTCTCGATACCCTCGTGGGGTCGGCGTGGATGTCGGTATGGGTTGCATTTAGTTATCCTCTTATGCATTACTCTTCCTTTTATTTCTGTTGGCCATTTGAAAATGAAAAAGGCAAAAGCCAAAAAAAAAACAAAGATTGCGAAAACCGTTTTTAAAATCTAAGTGTCGGGTGGGCACTGTTTTCAAAACCTGGTGGATTTATGCTGATTTCGAAACTCGCTTTCAAAACGTAAGCGCCGGGTAGGCGCTCTTTTAAAACTGTGGATTTATCCTTTCCAAATTGATCGGCCATACGTTTTAAATAAATTAGAGTGCTGGTTGTATGTTAATAATTGTTGTGATTGAATGGTCGTGTATGTTTGGAATATGTACTGAACGCCACGCCGTGCATATACAGGGGAGGCTCTGTCCGTTTACAGAGTGATCCTGTATGTGTGGCGGGTCTGGGCATGCGCCGGGGAAGAGGGGTTCTTTTTTATCAAAAAAAATTTATACGTCAAATGTTTGACTTTTGTGAATCGTTTCCGCTAAAACAAACCCCCGGGGCGTGACAGATTAAATGGTATCAAAGAGTTCTTTCAATCACAACAGTTAGTGCCGACATCCGTGGGAACACCTCACTTGCCTACACATGAATGAAATGGGTAGGGCATAGGACTGTAGAACGTGAGTGACCGAGGGGGGGGAAAATGTTGAGTCCTTTCTCTCACTTTATGGTTGTTGTTAGTAGGGTAGTCTAAAGTTGACTCTTGTGATGTGTGACAGACATGGCCCGTACTAGATCATCGGCCGGGGACGCAGAGGCTGACGCGACGACGTCGACGGCCGCGGAGAACCAGCTCCTGCGGCAGCAATTGCGGGAGATGGCGGGGAATCTGGCAAACCTCACTGAGCACGTGCGTCAGTTGACGCAACAGCAGCAGGCCGCGACGGTGTCGGTCGCCCCGGTCCCCCCACAGGGGCCGACAGCACCGGCCGCGGCACCACCGACAGTGCCACCGCCGGCGGCGGCTACGGGACCGGCGCCGGGGACAACCAGCAGGATTACCCATCCTAGTCTTTCTACACTATAAGAAGTATTCGGATCACCAAGATTATTTAGTTAAACATACCTGATCCTTTTGAATTCTTCTTTCTTGAGATTGAGGTATATGATCCAAACATCTTCATCTTCAATCTTCAAGACTTAACCACTTTCACGAAGTACGCCAAAACAAATTCCTTAACAAGTTCGTCATAAACTTTCAAATGAATAAGATTCAATGCACTCTCTCTGAGCTCTTGAATATGTAGGTGACAGCAGAGGGAACAATAAAAGGTTATGGGGGACAATCTTGGCTACGGAACGGGCTTCTTCCTCCAAAAGAAAGTCTAAAAGGAGAAACAAAAAATCCAGTAAGAAGCCAAAGGGTAATATCAAAAGACAAGTTTCTAAGAATGCCATTACAGGAAAATGTTTCCATTGTAATAGAGATGGCCATTGGAAAAGGAACTGCCCCGAATACCCTGCTAGCCTAAAGAACATGGCAAAGGACAATCCTTTTTAAGGTAAGTCCGACCTGCTCATTATTGAAACTAATCTGTCGATACGTTCTACTACCACTTGGATAATTGATTCTGCATGCACTTCTCACTTGTGCACCTCGATGCAGGGTTTAAAACAAAGTAGAAGGCTGAAGGAAGGAGAAATCACCCTACGAGTGGGTAATGGAGCAAAAGTAGCCGAATTAGCCGTAGGGACCTATCCTATACTATTACCATCAGGCATAGTTTTAGAATTAAAAGATTGTTTTTAAGTTCCTAATGCTTGTCACGCCTCGAGTTCGAAAAACAGATTCTAAATTATTATTTTTTTAAAATCAGAGTTTATAAAATCCAGCCAGGGCGCAACAGACCGCCACATATATAGAAAATTCCCAATCCCCATTGGATTGAGCCTTTTCTATACATGCTCGGCTCTACAATGGCAAACCAACATCAGAGTAGTCTAAACTACGAACTCTAAAACACTAATAAACAAATTACAAATATTGCATCAACTTATTACAAATTGAATTACAATTTTAAATAAACTGATAAATAAAATCAACGGCTAACAGGGTCAACTCTATCGCATCATCTCACCAACACGTCCCGACATCCCAGCACCCAACCGACCTGAAAAATGGTCACCCAGGGGGTGTGAGATACATCGACAGTGTATCCCAGTGGGCACGACGAGCCGAGAAATAGCAGATCGTACCTACTGGCATACAATAACTAGTGGATAGTAATGATCATTAGGCAAGGCAGTTATATATCATGGTGCTGTAATAAAATCATGAATATAGTGCTGAGCATAACAGAATACTAAACTATCACAATAAGAGCATGCTGATATATACTAAACAGGAACTGAGCAATTATAACGAACAGATAATCATGCATCAACTGATAGAAACAACAAGTAACCAATCAAAGCCACCATATTGGTCAACAAGACCTCAGGCAAAATTCCACCTGTATACCAATCTGCTGTCATAACCCACTGGGCTCACGGATCGCCACTGTTGACCACTTTACCGGTAAAGTACACTGCTGCGAGTAGCAATTCCGCTAGTGTACGTGAAAGAACAGCTGGCTCTATGGAGATCATAATGCTAATGCTCAAGCTCACGGTCCACTGACCGGGTAATCGGTAACAAGCCGGGAAAATCCCAACAGGGATGTAATAGCAGAAAGCCAACAAATCTCGACTCATGGTAATCGGCAACAAGCCGGGAAAATCCCAACGGGGAATGCAATGGCACAAAGCCAACTATATCTCAATCATATGCAGAATATAATCAACAACTACTATGACAATGGATCAGGATATACTGCTAATCAATAAAGTGTGCAAACTAGCTAATGACCAAGCAGGCATGGCAAATTTCCAGGAATAAAATCATAATATCTGGAAGCAGACTAAGGAATCAATCATGCAGGCATAACATAAAATGATAACTGATAATGATCCATAACTCAGGCATATAAAGCAATATGAAGCTGATCAATAAAAAGGCAGGCTCAAATATAAATCTAGGCTATAACAAGAACAGGGGTCCAACCAATTACGATACCCTAGAGGGCGGAAATGATAAAGCCCGGACCGAAGATAAACCCACATGTTTGCAGGCGAACTATCGACTCCAACAGAAAGCTCGAAGACTGTGCCAACCTGAATCAAAAATGCTGATCAGGGAACAACTCAATCACACTAATCCCACTCAACTAAAACCCGGATCTTTTCCAAATCAACGCGAAACGTCGGAAGTCCGCCGTTCGGCTCACTTTGACCCGAACGCGCTTACAAGTTTCCCGAATTCGGCGAAACTTGTCGTGCAGCCTCGCAATACTGAAACATTAATGTTTGACAAACAACACTTTGCTAGACTCAACCTTTTAATCAAATGTTGGTATAGTTACCAAAATGCCCCTCCCGAAAATTCCATTTGGATTTCCGGGAGACACGGGCTATCACCCTTTGCCGCTGGCTCAACCAGATTTCACTGGGACTCAACAGACGGCTAGGCGGAACCGCCGCAATTTCCCGAATTGCGCGATTGCCACCGGGGCGCCGTTAAACCGACGATTTTGTCGATTTACGGTCCGATAACCAATTTTTGCTCATCGAGAGCCAACGGATCGCTAGCAAAAACCTTAGAGATTATATACACAATGCCCGAGACAGCACGAGAGGCTACAATTGCATTTTGAGCCCTAGGGCTTCCGTAAATCACATTATTACACGTATTTGAGAGCTGTTTTTGCTCGTTCTAATTATTGGAACATCATTTTTACGAACCGTCACCACCAGTAGGTGACCCTCGACCCGCTGAACACCGTGCTCACCATTTGGCAGCAACATGGATCCCGAGAAAAGCTTCGGACCATGACTTACTCTACTAACATAGGCTTTAATTCATTTTTAATTTTTCGGCTCAACCAATTTCAAATATAAGGTGAGCATCGCGTCCAGTGACCCCAAAATAGCCAGGATCTCACTGTCGCGAAGTTGCATAATGTCCAGATCAGCCCTAAATCCAAACCAACCTACATATGGCTCAAACTTGCCCAATCTTCAAAACTTCTTGTGCCAACACCAAACTAACTTGAGCATCATGCTCAGGACATCCCAGAGGCTCAAAGGCTTGCTATTGTGCAACCTCAGAAGCTGCTGGATCCATAGATCCAAGTCTCATGCTCTCCAATGGACAAGAATGCTCCACACAAAAATCCACTCAGCCAAAATTGGATCTGAAGTGAGCATCAAGCTCAGGGGAGTGTGTGGAGGCATCTGGTGGTTTTCTGGATGCTAGATAATTATTAAACAAAATTCGGGCTCATTGAGGCATTTTCACAAACACATAGAGGGCATTACTTCTAAACATGCAACCAACCCAAACCCAAGAAGCAACTTGACCAATCTTAGATCTGGGAGGTTCCTACTTGGATGGAAAGGTTCTACGAGGCAGCAGGAACATTTCCATTAAGTTTGGATCACCTTGCACCCTCGGTTGGCAGAGAACAAGAGGAAGAAGATAAAGAAGCTTGCACCTATGGACCAAAAATTGTGATTTTCCATTTCTGGGTTCTGGGCCTCAAACAACAGCACCTACAGGTGCATCTCGACCCCACGAAGCTCACTTGGCTCGTGGTCGACGGCGAGGCACGGCGGCGGCGGTGGCAAAGCTCGGTTTCGAGCTTTCCACCAACAATGGTGGATCTCCACCAAGGTTGCATGGACTCCTTGCAAGTGCAAGGATGGGATCCCCTTGATCCCAGTAAACTTCCCGACCATGTCTTCCCCGCCGGCGACGGCCGGATGGCCGGCCACCTTGATTCGAGCTCAAGCTCGGTCATCCATGGCAACTCCAGTTTTAGGCTGCATGGATGCCATGCAAAGGCATGGATGGAGTACTCTCACTCCTAGGAAGATTCCCGGCCATGTGCCCGGCGTCGAGGAGCGATGCCGGCACCGGAGCAAGAAGCTCGGCCAAGGTGCAAGAAACCCGAAAACTAGGGCTTATGTTTTTGGCTCAACCGCTTGACCAAACTCCACAAAATTTGGTGGAGTTGATCATATCCTCCTACAGTTTCAACCCATCATTTTATTTCTTTATTTGGTCGAGTGTGGACCGAGGCGGAGCTCTTGGCGGTGCAACTTGGCCGCCGGCCAACAGGAGCTTTTCCCATTTTGTGGGTGGGCTGGAAGGAATCCTTAGGTGCTAAGGAGGACACTTCCAAGGGTCTTGGGCCAAAGAAACCAAAGGATCAAGGGAACTCACCTCGCCGGAGTTGGAGAAGAAGGATGAAGCCGGTTTCCTTCCCCGACGTCGCGCAGCCTCCCAGCAGCCTCAGCCTTGATCTCCAGACACAGGAGAAACCTCCAGAGACGTCAGGAAGAAGCTAGAGGATCTTGAAGCAACCTTCTCCTCTCTCTCTCGGATTGGGATGTGGGGGAGACCCTTGGTGATTCCAAGCTTAATGGGGAACGGCTCTGCTACTTCATTGCATCCCAGAAGCTTTATTAGCTTCCAAAAACTCCTGTAACACCCCCACACGGGTAGCCCAAAAGACCCTAGCCAAAAATATCTTATTTGCTACAAAATGCCACCTAGTCCCTATACCCTTTATCTCTAACAGCTAGGTCCCTGCTGTAGGTCCAAAATGCTATAAAGACCTTCACATAAAAACCCTAGATCATTTAGTCCCGAAAAGGTATAGATTTCCACAAAAATACATGATTTTTCAATGTTTTTCACGTATTTCGAGACGAACGGTTCGTCAAATTGAAAAACAGACTTCGCCACGACGTTCGGCTCGTCGAGACCTACCAAATAGTGCTCTTGCTTGTTTAATTTGGTGCTCGAATAAAATCTCGGGCCATAATATATTGTTGGCTATAATGTAATGCACGCATTTCGATGCACCAGAATCGCCAAACGCAAATTCCGTCAGTGCCATTGCGCTCAGAATGTCGAAATTAGCTAGAATTGACTACTCATAGTGCTATGTTCAAGTTTCAGATAGTGAATCGGCCGACGACCGATCGAGAGGGGACCGAATCCAAAGGTTACTATTCACAACTTAAGTTGTGGGCCCCGCAACTTCTTCGCTGATTTGCGGAAGATCCGACCGTCGGATCAAAAACTTTTAAATATCAATCTTTCATGTTTCGACGAGATGGTCGCACTGGTGATCTCAGATTTTCGAGAGCAGACCCCGATCAAAAGTCGATATTTTCGGGCCACAATTGCACTACAAAAAATCCATTTTTACCATTTAAATAATCCAAAAAATTATTTAAACTTAGATTTTGGATTTCAAAAATCATGGTTACTACATCACCCACCACTTATAAGAAGTTTCGTCCCCGAAACTTAAACTTAGCTAAACCACTAGCAAGCTTCTAACAGGTTCACGGTAGTGACAATCAGTCACAAAATTTCGACAACTCTCAAGCTACTCATTTAGACCCAATCTGATACCCCCATTACAGGGCAGAGTATTTCCTCAGTTCTTTCGATAGTAAGTTGTCTGCAGCCAACGTGCTTACCAAAAGAAAAGCGAAATACCATAAATCTGTCGCCAACATCTAGTTGAGGACACAACTCCCATCTGAAGGTATATCACATACCTCCCAACACAGTCTCTATGCCGATGACATAACCTCAATCAAAGGTCACTACCACTTCTGTTACCGGCTACAGGGACTTAGACAACAGCCCAGCGCTCTCATGTGAACACAAGTCATTCTAGGGTTCGTTCCTAGCCAAAACCTAGGCGTCGTAATCCTATTGCTCTGATACCATTTAATCTGTCACGCCCCGAGTTCGAAAAACAGATTCTAAATTATTATTTTTTTTAAATCAGAGTTTATAAAATCCAGCCAGGGCGCAACAGACAGCCACATATATAGAAAATTCCCAATCCCCATTGGATTGAGCCTTTTCTATACATGCTCTGCTCTACAATGACAAACCAACATCAGAGTAGTCTAAACTACGAACTCTAAAGAACTAATAAACAAATTACAAATATTACATCAACTTATTACAAATTGAATTACAGTTTTAAATAAACTGATAAATAAAATCAACGCCTGACAGGGTCAACTGAATCGCATCATCTCACCAACACGTCCCGACATCCCAGCACCCAACCGACCTGAAAAATGGTCACCCAGGGGGTGTGAGATACATCGACAGTGTATCCCAGTGGGCACGACGAGCCGAGAAATAGCAGATCGTACCTACTGGCATACAATAAATAGTGGATAGTAATGATCATTAGGCAAGGCAGTTATATATCATGGTGCTGTAATAAAATCATGAATATACTGTTGAGCATAACAGAATACTAAACTATCATAATAAGAGCATGCTGATATATACTAAACAGGAACTGAGCAATTATAACGAACAGATAATCATACATCAACTGATGGAAACAACAAGTACCCAATCAAAGCCACCATATTGGTCAACAAGACCTCAGGCAAAATTCCACCTGTACACCAATCTGCTGTCATAACCCACTGGGCTCACGGGTCGCCACTGCTGACCACTTTACCGATAAAGTACACCGCTGCGGGTAGCAATTCCGCTAGTGTATGTGAAAGAACAGCTGGCTCTGTGGAGATCATAATGCTAATGCTCAAGCTCACGGTCCACTGACCGGGTAATCGGTAACAAGCCGGAAAAATCCCAACAGGGATGTAATAACAGAAAGCCAACAAATCTCGACTCATGGTAATCGGCAACAAGCCGGGAAAATCCCAACGGGGAATGCAATGGCACAAAGCCAACTATATCTCAATCATATGCAGAATATAATCAACAACTACTATGACAATGGATAAGGATATACTGCTAATCAATAAGGTGTGCAAACTAGCTAATGACCAAGCAGGCATGGCAAATGTCCAGGAATAAAATCATAATATCTGGAAGCAGACTAAGGAATCAATCATGCAGGCATAACATAAAATGATAATTGATAATGGTCCATAACTCAGGCATATAAAGCAATTTGAAGCTGATCAATAAAAAGGCAGGCTCAAATATAAATCTAGGCTATAACAAGAACAGGGGTCCAACCAATTACGATACCCCAGAGGGCCGAAATGATAAAGCCCGGACCGAAGATAAACCCACCTGTTTGCAGGCGAACTATCGACTCCAACAGAAAGCTCGAAGACTATGCCAACCTGAATCAAAAATGCTGATCAGGGAACAACTCAATCACTCTAATCCCACTCAACTAGAACCCGGATATTTTCCAGATCAACGCGAAACGTCGGAAGTCCACCGTTCGGCTCACTTTGACCCGAACGCGCTTACAAGTTTCCCAAATTCAGCGAAACTTGTCGTGCAGCCTCGCAATACTAAAACATTAATGTTTGACAAATAACACTTTGCTAGACTCAACCTTTTAATCAAATGTTGGTATAATTACCAAAATGCCCCTCCCAAAAATTCTATTTGGATTTCCGGGAGACACGGGCTTTCACCCTTTGCCGCTGGCTCAACCAGATTCTACTGGGACTCAACAGACGGCTAGGCGGAACCGCCGCAATTTCCCAAATTGCGCGATTGCCACCGGGGCGCCGTTAAACCGACGATTTTGCCGATTTACGGTCCGATAACCAATTTTTGCTCAACGAGAGCCAATGGATCACTAGCAAAAAGCTTAGAGATTATATACACACTGCCCGAGACAGCACGAGAGGCTACAATTGCATTTTGACCCCTAGGGCTTCCATAAATCGCATTATTACACGTATTTGAGAGCTGTTTTTGCTCGTTCTAATTATTGGAACATCATTTTTACGAACCGTAACCTCCAGTAGGTGACCCTCGACTCGCTGAACAACGTGCTCACCATTTGGCAGCAACACGAATCCCGAGAAAAGCTTCGGGCCATGACTTACTCTACTAACATAGGCTTTAATTCCATTTTAATTCTTCGGCTCAACCAATTTCAAATCTAAGGTGAGCATCGCATCCAGTGACCCCAAAATAGCCAGGAGCTCACTGTCGAGAAGTTCCATAATGTCCAGATCAGCCCTAAATCCAAACCAACCTACATATGGCTCAAACTTGCCCAATCTTCAAAACTGCTGGTGCCAACACCAAACTAACTTGAGCATCATGCTCAGGACATCCCAGAGGCTCAAAGGCTTGCTATTGTGCAACCTCAGAAGCTGCTGGATCCATAGATCCAAGTCTCATGCTCTCCAATGGACAAGAATGCTCCACACAAAAATCCACTCAGCAAAATTGGATCTGAAGTGAGCATCAAGCTCAGGGGAGTGTGTGGAGGCATCTGGTGCCTTTCTGGATGCTAGATAATTATTAAACAAAATTCGGGCTCATTGGGGAATTTTCACAAACACATGGAGGGCATTACTTCTAAACATGCAACCAACCCAAACCCAAGCAGCAACTTGTCCAATCTCAGATCTGGGAGGTTCCTACTTGGATGGAAAGGTTCTACAAGGCAGCAGGAACATTTCCATCAAGTTTGGATCACCTTGCACCCTCGGTTGGCCGAGAACAAGAGGAAGAAGATAAAGAAGCTTGCACCTATGGACCAAAAATGGTGATTTTCCATTTCTGGGTTCTGGGCCTCAAACAACAGCACCTACAGGTGCATCTTGACCCCACGAAGCTCACTTGGCTCGTGGTCGACGACGAGGCACGGCGGCGGCGGTGGCAAAGCTCGGTTTCGAGCTTTCCACCAACAATGGTGGATCTCCACCAAGGCTGCATGGACTCCTTGCAAGTGCATGGATGGGATTCCCTTGATCCCAGTAAACTTCCCGACCATGTCTTCCCCGTCGGCGACGGCCGGATGGCCGGCCACTATGACTCGAGCTCAAGCTCGGTCATCCATGGCAACTCCAGTTTTGGGCTGCATGGATGCCATGCAAAGGCATGGATGGAGTCCTCTCACTCCCAGGAAGAGTCCCGGCCATGTGCCCGGCGTCTAGGAGCGACGCCGGCGCCAGAGCAAGAAGCTCGGCCAAGGTGCAAGAAACCCGAAAACTAGGGCTTATGTTTTTGGCTCAACCGCTTGACCAAACTCCACAAAATTTGGTGGAGTTGATCATATCCTCCTACAGTTTCAACCCATCATTTTATTTCATTATTTGGTCGAGTGTGGACCGAGGCGGAGCTCTTGGCAGTGCAACTTGGCCGCCGGCAAACAGGAGCTTTTCGCATTTCGTGGGTGGGCTGGAAAGAATCCTTAGGTGTTAAGGAGGACACTTCCAAGGGTCTTGGGCCAAAGAAACCAAAGGATCAAGGGAACTCACCTTGCAGGAGTTGGAGAAGAATGATGAAGCCGGTTTCCTTCCCCGACGTCGCGCAGCCTCCCAGCAGCCTCAACCTTGATCTCCAGACACAGGAGAAACCTCCAGAGACCTCAGGAAGAAGCTAGAGGATCTTGGAGCAACCTTCTCCTCTCTCTCTCGGATTGGGATGTGGGGGAGACCCTTGGTGATTCCGAGCTTAATGGGGAACGGCTCTGCTACTTCATTGCACGCAAGAATCTTTATAAGCTTCCAAAAACTCCTGTAACTCCCCCACACGGGTAGCCCAAAAGACCCTAGCCAAAAATATCTTATTTGCTACAAAATGCCACCTAGTCTCTATACCCTGTATCTCTAACAGGAGAAACCTCGAAGTGCGTGCCACCAAAAATTCTCAAACTTGACAGGAGTATTCCTCTCTTCTTGGAGAAGATTTCATCTTCTCAGCCCCCCTTCGAGCTGAGGGCTCCAAGTGGTCAAAATCCACCATTGAAGCCCTCTCGGATGAAAACAAAGAGCCAAAACCAGAAAATCTTTTCGGGAAATTACCTCTGTGTCCCACAGAACAGGAAACACCAAAAACACCCAGTCACTGCCCGCCACGGGGCTGCCGAACAGCAAATAGCATCTCCAGCCAATGCAGTTGTGACACGCGGCCCCGATCGCGCCTGCCCAGCGCCAGTCGCGCCAGCTGCCCCCCCTGCCCCTATAGTAACCAGACCAATGGGGAGGCGCCACGTGTCATCACTCTGCCTACTGCACCCGGTGCATGAAATCCAGTGGACCGAACCAATAGTAATCTGCCACGTGTCCAAGCCCGGTGCACCATACACCACAAGCCTGCTCCGCGCTCCCAGACCACAACACCGACCAGTCATCTCCTGCCACGTGTCCCATCCTCCGGTGCACGCCGGCCCGTGCACCGCGCGCCTGCCCGCGCCAGCGCGCCGCCGCGCTCCGCCGCTGCCCGCCGCGCCGCCGCCGTCCGCCGGCTGCCGGAAGCACTGTTCCGGCGTGAACAGTGACCGGTGCGCAAAATATCAAGTAGGTAGTCCATTTTGACCGTTTTCGCGCGTTGAATCCGAATTTGACGTCCGTTTTGCCAAATTCCAACTCTAAAAATTGCCGAAGGCACCCGGAAAGACGTTCTTTTGTCCAAACTTCGCGCTGAGCCCAATTTTAATACCCATTTCGCGCGAAACCACTTCCGAAGATCCGACGGAGTCCACTGATCACCCACGTGATCCATTTAAGCCCGAAGTCCAACACTCGTGTCCAAATTGTGCGCAAACACCTCCAACACACAAAACAGGCTCCCAGAAGCCACCAATGACTCCACCACAGCTCTGTAGAGATCCAGGTCATCACCTCCTCCCCCACTAAAAGAAAGTTTCGTCCTCGAAACTAAATCATTCCTCAATCCGGCACCTCGACCAAGTAAAGTGCGGTAAATATCCGATCATCCGCCCCTCAAGCTCCTAAGACTGTCTAATACCTCCTCCAGAGACGCGATACAATCCTCGGGTCTCTAACTAGAACAAAATAAAGATGGGCACTCTAGGAAACCGCACCACCACCACTAAGTACAGCTAGGCTAACCGCTCGAGCTACCAAGTAGTCCTCATCGGTACAAGCATCTGCTCCTCCCAGGGCCTCAGATAATCCAACCACAAGTCCATCGGCACACAAGCTCGATCCAAGTACCTCTGTACTCCCAAGGTATCCAATATAAGTCCCCCAACTAATCCCGCAGACTCTGATCTCTAATCCAAAAACCGTCGAACACTCTGGCATCAACACACACCGCCATATGCAGTCGGGATATCCATAATACAAATCCACCTTCAGGAAGACTCGAGACCCTTACAGCTGGTAATTCCAATCCTCCATGCTCGACAAGGGTGCTAGCTCCAGATGGTCACTTCATCAAATTCCGGGGATCCGCACAAAGCCGAAGTGAACCAGCCTTCCACAACTTGAATAGCACCGGCGCCCCAAAAAGTGACACACTTGGCCCGACAAAATTTTCAAAACATCGAATCCTGGAGTTGGGTCCTCGACTCCCAAGCTAGTGGCATGCTAGACAACTCCGACAGGAGAACAGCCGGAAACTCGCAACCAAAGGGGGTATCTCCGAGTCCCAGCGCCGCCGCAGGTCCCTCAACCACACCAGCCAAAAGGCTACTCATCCACTGCGAAACATCCGCCTCGCTCCCAAAGTCAAAACCATAGAGGCGAAGATAACTCTCAAGCAACCCAGGTACACCAACACCTCCAGGCCTGGCTCCTCACGAAAACCGTCCTCACGGCGTAATCAACTGCCGTGAAAGAAAAACCGAACCCGCCAGCCCAACGAGTACCACAACAACATCCCGCAGCTGAGTCAAGACTATCAGGTCTACCGGCAAAATCCAAGACTCAAGCTGCACCGGGCAGGACCAACAACTCTCCTCCACGTGCCAAGCGCGATCGGAAAAATAAGCCTCCCGTGCACGTGGTGACCATCCTACCCCTAAACCAAGCAATGAGGCAGAAGCACAACCCACCAAGAAGGGAATACCCCGTATCAAAAAGATACGAACCCAAAAGTCCGGAACAACTCAAACCTACCACCACACCGACCGCTATAACCTCTGTGCTCTGACAGTCTCAAAAATCCACTATCCTGGAAAAAGAATCGGGAATGCCTCATCCGACTGATCTGTCCTCCATCACCCGGCGCCAAGCGCCTCCATCAGAACTCGCCTCAGGCGGCAGATCTCAATCCAAGGGAGCTACAATGCCACGCTCTATACCCGGCGCCTACTCCAATGAGGCGTCCCAAATCCGTAATAGAGGGACCCAACGAGTTAAAGGTATCCTGGCGCAATCCACTCTCAGACACTCATATCCTATGCGCCACGTCCCCCTACACATGGAACGTGCAGTTCAGCAACTGCACTAACTCTTAACACCAAAAGGCTCCCACGTACTCTCAATCCCCCACCGAACAAGACCCTGCCTCCAAAGGCTCCATACTCAATCCCACAAATCGGGGTGACTCATCCGCCAAAACTGGCTCACTCCTTCAATGCAATCCCACGACTTTCCCCGCTGTCAACTGTCCACCCTTCCCCGGTGCCCCAGCACTAAACGTCGGCACGGAGGGGCTACTCACTAGTCCGACAACTGTGCCACTGCGCTGATCCGACAACTGTGTCACTGCGCTGCCCCAACAACTGTGTCACTGCTCCGACAACTGTGCCACTGCACTGATCCGACAACTGTGTCACCGCGCTGCTCCGACAACTGTGTCACCGCGCTGCTCCGACAACTGTGTCACCGCGCTGCTCCGACAACTGTGTCACTGCTCCGACAACTGTGTCACTGTGCTGATCCGACAACTGTGTCACCGCGCTGATCCGACAACTGTGTCACTGCTCCGACAACTGTGTCACTGTGCTGATCCGACAACTGTGTCACCACGCTGCTCCGACAACTGTGTCACCGCGCTGCTCCGCTGATCTGCCCCCCAACACCACTACCTTTCGGGTCCGGAGCTCTCAGACTCCAGTCTGGGTATCCGGCCAGAAACAACCCGCTCAGACCCAACTGCCGCACCAAGGTGCACCCAGGTCAGGGCCCAACGTCGGGGAGACACCGCTCACCACGACGAAACCGCAAATCAGCACACCCCAAACACTCGACCCAATCTAGCGAAAGTCAAGGACATCCCCCTATTTTTGTAACTTTATGTTGACTGCAGCCAACATAACTGTCCCACAAAAATAGGGTATGCCGATCCCTCTTCACTCTCTGGAAGAGTCAAAACCAAATCACCGACTTTCGCAAAAAGTCACGTCTCTCACGCCCTAACATCCTAGGGTCCGCCAAAAGCCTAGCGTTTCCTAAGTCCCAACTGACCTATCCCTAAGCTCTGATACCAACCTAATCTGTCACGCCCCGAGTGTAAACCAGAACTCGGGCCCGTCTACAGATCCGCCGTGCACACAGAATTTTCCGCATGCACGAAGCGCCGGTAACCTGCTCAGATAAATCAGATACCAAAATAGAGCAATAAAACAGAGCTGAACAGAAAATACTACATCTTAGACTGAACAGGAAGTAAAAAAAATATAAATGTCTGTAAAAAGATTCATCTGTCTCTCCCAGCTCACCAAAATAAAAACAACCTGCTTGCAAAAGCCAGTCCCAAAGTAAAAGTGCAGTCGTCTAAGGAAACATGGGTACACCAACAGTCCAGCTAACTCGCTCATCCTGCCTCGAGATCTACCTACTCAGCCGTCCTCTCTCCTCGACCCGCCGCTCAAAACCCAGCAGCACCCGCAGAAGACACTGCAAAACAAGGGAGAAGAAACAGAGAAAAGAAGAATGGGGGTGAGAACTACCAGTAAACCAGTAGCCTCCCCTAGTGGGTAAAACCTCAAATCCTGACACACCCACTAGGTCTACCAGAGGCAAAAGGAAAGAAGTGTGGTAAGCAATGATGACTGCTAAAGAAAGGAAACTACCACTACTATGCCTCTAAAATACAGTCCTAGACTGGAATAATCGAATGCAACAGTAACCAACCGTCCTAGATGGACCCAATCTGTACCGCCCTCAACATCGGACAAGTAAGCCGCGCCGATGTGAAAGCAAAGCTCCTGCCGCCGTCCTCACCATCGGGCAATAACCGCGCCGATGTGATATCAACCCTGTCCATAACTGCCTGGCCCCTACCTCCGGAGGGGAACTCGTGGGGAGCGACCCACACGAGGAAAGCATCATCGGGCAATAACCGCGCCGGTAAGATAAGTACCAAAAGCAGGACTAGATCACAACTGTAAAGCCCCAGTGGAACACACCCTCCACTAAAAGAAACACAGATCCCCCATTCTGATGCACAAATGAACATCCGGTCAATCGCCCACAATCCGCGATCGCCGCAATACCCCACAATCCACAACCCGGTCTCACAACTGACCTCCGGTCCACCGCCCAATATCCACGGTCGCCGCAGTACCCTCTAGTCCATAACCATGCCCTACCACTGATGTCCTATAACCGACATCCGGTCAACCGCCCAATATCCGCGGTCGCCGCCAAAACCCATAATCCACAATCCAGGCCCCGGCTACACTAACCCAAACCCCTGCTCAAACCCGAGCAACCATAACCACCTGACTAAAGAATAAGGAGAATAGAAGCAAACAAGGTTTCTCCTAAGTCAAGTTCCAGCATGAAAGTGTAGCGATAAAAGATGGCCTATTTAAATGTCCATACAAGCATGCGAGTGTTCTCAAGAAAATATAATTTAAGTCATTAATCATTAACAGTATCCACCTATGTATGTCACCTACCCTCCAGTAGTACTATTAACAGGATAATCATATAGTCCAAAGTAAATATTCCATTCCACATGCAAGGTTAACCGCTATCATAGCAACCCTATCCCCACACAGGCATGCATAAACCCAACCCCAATAATGATTAATCAAGATGTCCAAATAAAGGGATCACTCTAATATTCCTAGTGAGCATGTCAAAACAGAGGCAAACAACAACCACCCACCTCGTGTGCTAAATCCTGGTCCCAACAGTGAAGTCCACGCCCGGTCTAAGCAATCACCACAACACTGCACAAAGCACCCCAAAAGGACATACACAATTAACAAACAATGCTCACACAAAATCTGTCCCAAACACAACAGTCCACAGTTTTGCCTTTTTCACCTGCGAGATCTGCTCGAAAAATTCCAGAAAAATACCGTCACGATCCTCGCGACGAACCGGTCAAAATGAGTACCTGCACGATCAAATCCGAGTTTCCTACACTGAGATACAAATTCGGCAAGGGAACCACCCCGAAATAGACCAATCACAAAATCTGAATCACAAGGTTCTGTAAACAGAGACCTTTCACCTTCAGAAAAATTCAAAAAATTCCAAGAAAATTTGGGGAAATTCAACGTGATGTGTAGATGCAAAATGCCTTTTGAATCACCCCAATCCAATGCCTCTGCACGAAGATATTGCCAAAATACCGCACCGCTATCCAAAACTCCGCCCCAAAAAATGAGGTCACAAGATGATCCGAAAAACCCATGAAAAGCTCGGAATGGGAAAAACCAGTAAAAATGGGAAACGTAGCCCTACCTGTCATGAAGACGATGGCCCAAGAATCTCCGGAAAATACTATCGGGGTAGCTCGGGAGAGTCCACGCACCGAAATGCGACGAAGGGGATCACAAAGGAACGAGCATCGCGCCGGACCGTAAAATCCGAAACCTCGAAGTGCGTGCCACCAAAAATTCTCAAACTTCACAGGAGTATTCCTCTCTTCATGGAGAAGATTTCATCTTCTTAGCACCCCTTCGAGCTGAGGGCTTCAAGGGGTCGAAATCCACCATTGAAGCCCTCTCGGATGCAAACAAAGAGCCAAAACCAGAAAATCTTTTCGGGAAATTACCTCTGTGTCCCACAGAACAGGAAACACCAAAAACACCCGGTCACTGCCCGCCACGGGGCTGCCGAACAGCAAACAGCATCTCCAGCCAATGCGGTTGCGACACGCGGCCCCGACCGTGCCTGCCCCGCGCCAGTCGCGCCAGCTGCCCCCCCTGCCCGCACAGTAACCAGACCAATGGGGAGGCGCCACATGTCATCACTCTGCCTACTACACCCCGTGCATGAAATCCAGTGGACCGAACCAATAGTAATCTGCCACATGTCCAAGCCCGGTGCACCATACACCACAAGCCTGCTCCGCGCTCCCAGACCACAACACCGACCAGTCATATCCTGCCACGTGTCCCATCCTCCGGTGCACGCCGGCCCGTGCACCGCGCGCCTGCCCGAGCGCCTGCCCGCGCGCTGCCCGCGCCCGCGCGCCGCCGCTGCCCGCCGCGCCGCCGCCGTCCGCCGGCTGCCGGAAGCGCTGTTCCGGCGTGAACAGTGACCGGTGCGCAAAATATCAAGTAGGTAGTCCATTTTGACCGTTTTCGCGCGCTGAATCCGAATTTGACGTCCGTTTTGCCAAATTCCAACTCTAAAAATTGCCGAAGGCACCCGGAAAGACGTTCTTTTGTCCAAACTTCACGCTGAGCCCAATTTTAATATCCATTTCGCGCGAAACCACTTCCGAAGATCCGACGGAGTCAACTGATCACCCACGTGATCCATTTAAGCCCGAAGTCCAACACTCGTGTCCAAATTGTGCGTAAACACCTCCAACACACAAAACAGGCTCCCAGAAGCCACCAATGACTCCACCACAACTCTGCAGAGATCCAGGTCATCACATCCCAGCACCCAACCGACCTGAAAAATGGTCACCCAGGGGGTGTGAGATACATCGACAGTGTATCCCAGTGGGCACGACGAGCCGAGAAATAGCAGATCGTACCTACTGGCATACAATAACTAGTGGATAGTAATGATCATTAGGCAAGGCAGTTATATATCATGGTGTTGTAATAAAATCATGAATATAGTGCTGAGCATAACAGAATACTAAATTATCATAATAAGAGCATGCTGATATATACTAAACAGGAACTGAGCAATTATAACGAACAGATAATCCTGCATCAACTGATAGAAACAACAAGTACCCAATCAAAACAACCATATTGGTCAACAAGACCTCAGGCAAAATTCCACCTGTACACCAATCTGCTGTCATAACCCACTGGGCTCACGGGTCGCCACTGCTGACCATTTTACCGGTAAAGTACACCGCTGCGGGTAGCAATTCGGCTAGTGTACGTGAAAGAACAGCTGGCTCTGTGGAGATTATAATGCAAATGCTCAAGCTCACGGTCCACTGACCGGGTAATCGGTAACAAGCCAGGAAAATCCCAACAGGGATGTAATAGCAGAAAGCCAACAAATCTCGACTCATGGTAATCGGCAACAAGCCGGAAAAATCCCAACGGGGAATGCAATGGCACAAAGCCAACTATATCTCAATCATATGCAGAATATAATCAACAACTACTATGACAATGGATCAGGATATACTGCTAATCAATAAGGTGTGCAAACTAGCTAGTGACCAAGCAGGCATGGCAAATGTCCAGGAATAAAATCATAATATCTGGAAACAGACTAAGGAATCAATCATGCAGGCATAACATAAAATGATAACTGATAATGATCCATAACTCAGGCATATAAAGCAATATGAAGCTGATCAATAAAAAGGCAGGCTCAAATATAAATCTAGGCTATAACAAGAACAGGGGTCCAACCAATTACGATACCCCAGAGGGCCGAAATAATAAAGCCCGGACCGAAAATAAACCCACCTGTTTGCAGGCGAACTATCGACTCCAATAGAAAGCTCGAAGACTGTGCCAACCTGAATCAAAAATGCTGATCAGGGAACAACTCAATCACACTAATACCACTCAACTAGAACCCAGATCTTTTCCAGATCAACGAGAAACGTCGGAAGTCCGCCGTTCGGCTCACTTTGACCCGAACGCGCTTACAAGTTTCCCGAATTCAGCGAAACTTGTCGTGCAGCCTCAGAATACTAAAACATTAATGTTTGACAAATAACACTTTGCTAGACTCAACCTTTTAATCAAATGTTGGTATAATTACCAAAATGCCCCTCCCGAAAATTCCATTTGGATTTCCGGGAGATACGGGCTTTCACCCTTTGCCGCTGGCTCAACCATATTCTACTAGGACTCAACAGACGGCTGGGCGGAACCGCCGCAATTTCCCGAATTGCGCGATTGCCACCGGGGCGTCGTTAAACCGACGATTTTGCCGATTTACGGTCCGATAACATCATTTTAATTATTGGAACATCATTTTTACGAACCGTCACCACCAGTAGGTGACCCTCGACTCGCTGAACACCGTGCTCACCATTTGGCAGCAACACGGATCCCGAGGAAAGCTTCGGGCCATGACTTACTCTACTAACATAGGCTTCAATTAATTTTTAATTCTTCGGCTCAACCAATTTCAAATCTAAGGTGAGCATCGCGTCCAGTGACCCCAAAATAGCCAGGAGCTCACTGTCGCGAAGTTCCATAATGTCCGGATCAGCCCTAAATCCAAACCAACCTACATATGGCTCAAACTTGCCCAATCTTCAAAACTGCTTGTGCCAACACCAAACTAACTTGAGCATCATGCTCAGGACATCCCAGAGGCTCAAAGGCTTGCTATTGTGCAACCTCAGAAGCTGCTGGATCCATAGATCCAAGTCTCATGCTCTCCAATGGACAAGAATGCTCCACACAAAAATCCACTCAGCCAAAATTGGATCTGAAGTGAGCATCAAGCTCAGGGGAGTGTGTGGAGGCATCTGGTGCTTTTCTGGATGCTAGATAATTATTAAACAAAATTTGGGCTCATTGGGGCATTTTCACAAACACATGGAGGGCATTACTTCTAAACATGCAACAAACTCAAACCCAAGCAGCAACTTGTCCAATCTCAGATCTGGGAGGTTCCTACTTGGATGGAAAGGTTCTACGAGGCAGCAGGAACATTTCCATCAAGTTTGGATCACCCCTCGGTTGGCCGAGAACAAGAGGAACAAGATAAAGAAGCTTGCACCTATGGACCAAAAATGGTGATTTTCCATTTCTGGGTTCTGGGCCTCAAACAACAGCACCTACAGGTGCATCTCGACCCCACGAAGCTCACTTGGCTCGTGGTCGACGGCGAGGCACGGCGGCGACGGTGGCAAAGCTCGGTTTCGAGCTTTCCACCAACAATGGTGCATCTCCACCAAGGCTGCATGGACTCCATGCAAGTGCAAGGATGGGATCCCCTTGATCCCAGTAAACTTCCCGACCATGTCTTCCCCGCCAGCGACGGCCGAATGGCCGGCCACCATGACTCGAGCTCAAGCTCGGTCATCCATGGCAACTCCAGTTTTGGGCTGCATGGATGCCATGCAAAGGCATGGATGGAGTCCTCACACTCCCAGGAAGATTCCCGGCCATGTGCCCGGCGTCGAGGAGCGACGCCGGCGCTGGAGCAAGAAGCTCGGCCAAGGTGCAAGAAACCCGAAAACTAGGACTTATGTTTTTGGCTCAACCGCTTGACCAAACTCCACAAAATTTGGTGGAGTTGGTCATATCCTCCTACAGTTTCAACCCATCATTTTATTTCTTTATTTGGTCGAGTGTGGACCGAGGCGGAGCTCTTGGCGGTGCAACTTGGCCGCTGGCCAACAGGAGCTTTTCCCATTTCGTGGGTGGGCTGGAAAGAATCCTTAGGTGAGGACACTTCCAAGGGTCTTGGGCCAAAGAAACCAAAGGATCAAGGGAACTCACCTCGCCGGAGTTGGAGAAGAAGGATGAAGCCGGTTTCCTTCCTCGACGTCGCGCAGCCTCCCAGCAGCCTCAGCCTTGATCTCCAGACACAGGAGAAACCTCCAGAGACCTCAGGAAGAAGCTAGAGGATCTTGGAGCAACCTTCTCCTCTCTCTCTCGGATTGGGATGTGGTGGAGACCCTTGGTGATTCCGAGCTTAATGGGGAACGGCTCTGCTACTTCATTGCACCCCAGAAGCTTTATTAGCTTCCAAAAACTCCTGTAACTCCCCCACACGGGTAGCCCAAAAGATCCTAGCCAAAAATATCTTATTTGCTACAAAATGCCACCTAGTCCCTATACCCTATATCTCTAACAGCTAGGTCCCTGCTGTAGGTCCAAAATGCTATAAAGACCTTCACATAAAAACCCTAGATCACTTAGTCCCCAAAAGGTATAGATTTTCACAAAAATACATGATTTTTCAATATTTTTCACGTATTTCGAGACGAACGGGTCGTCAAATTGAAAAACGGACTTCACCACAATGTCCGGCTCGTCGAGACCTACCAAATAGTGCCCTTGCTTGTTTAATTTGGTGCTCGAATAAAATCTCGGGCCATAATATACTGTAGGCTATATTGTAATGCACACATTTCGATGCACCAGAATCGCCAAACGCGAATTCCGTCAGTGCCATTGCGCTCAGAATGTCGAAATTAGCTAGAATTGAGTACTCATACTGCTATGTTCAAGTTTCAGATAGTGAATCGGCCGACGACCAATCGAGAGGGGACCGAATCCAAAGGTTACTATTCACAACTTAAGTTGTGGGCCCCGTAACTTCTTCGCTGATTTGCGGAAGATCCGACCGTCGGATCGAAAACTTTTGAATATCAATCTTTCATGTTTTGACGAGACG
Organism: Tillandsia leiboldiana; assembly: GCA_029204045.2. Lineage (NCBI taxonomy): Eukaryota > Viridiplantae > Streptophyta > Magnoliopsida > Poales > Bromeliaceae > Tillandsia > Tillandsia leiboldiana. The sequence continues at coordinate 19,759,595 of CM055073.1, forward strand.
GTCGCACTAGTGATCTCATATTTTCGAGATCAGACCCCGATCAAAAGTCGATATTTTTAGGCCACAATTGCACTACTAATAATCCTTTTTTACCATTTAAATAATCCAAAAAATTATTTAAACTTAGATTTTGGATTTCAAAAATCATGGTTACTACATCACCCACCACTTATAAGAAGTTTCGTCCCCGAAACTTAAACTTAGCTAAACCACTAGCAAGCTTCTAACAGGTTCACGGTAGTGACAATCAGTCACAAGATTTCGACAACTCTCAAGCTACTCATTTGGACCCAATCTGATACTCCCCATTACAGGGTAGAGTATTTCCTCAGTTCTTTCGACAGTACGTTGTCTGCAGCCAACGTGCTTACCAAAAGAAAAGCGAAATACCATAAATCTGTCCCCAACATCTAGTTGAGGACACAACTCCCATCTGAAGGTATATCACATACCACCCAACACAGTCTCTATGCCGATGACATAACCTCAATCAAAGGTCACTACCACTTCTGTTACCGACTACAGGGACTTAGACAACAGCCCAGCGCTCTCATGTGAACACAAGTCATCCTAGGGTTCGTTCCTAGCCAAAACCAAGGCGTCGTAATCCTATTGCTCTGATACCATTTAATCTGTTACGCCCCGAGTTCGAAAAACAGATTCTAAATTTATTTTTTTTTAAATCACAATTTATAAAATCCAGCCAGGGCGCAACAGACCGCCACATATATAGAAAATTCTCAATCCCCATTGGATTGAGCCTTTTCTATACATGCTCGGCTCTGCATTGGCAAACCAACATCAGAGTAGTCTAAACTACGAACTCTAAAGAACTAATAAACAAATTACAAATATTACATCAACTTATTACAAATTGAATTATAATTTTAAATAAACAGATAAATGAAATCAACGGCTGACAGGGTACACTCTATCGCATCATCTCACCAACACGTCCTGACATCCCAGCACCCAACCGACCTGAAAAATGGTCACCCAGGGGGTGTGAGATACATCGACAGTGTATCCCAGTGGGCACGACGAGCCGAGAAATAGCAGATCGTACCTACTGGCATACAATAACTAGTGGATAGTACTGATCATTAGGCAAGGCAGTTATATATCATGGTGCTGTAATAAAATCATGAATATAGTGCTGAGCATAACAGAATACTAAACTATCATAATAAGAGCATGCTGCTATATACTAAACAGGAACTGAGCAATTATAACTAACAGATAATCATGCATCAACTGATAAAAACAACAAGTACCCAATCAAAGCCACCATATTGGTCAACAAGACCTCAGGCAAAATTCCACCTGTATACCAATCTGCTGTCATACCCACTGGGCTCACGAATCGCCACTGTTGACCACTTTACCGGTAAAGAACACCGCTGCGGGTAGCAATTCCGCTAGTGTACGTGAAAGAACAGCTGGCTCTGTGGAGATCATAATGCTAATGCTCAAGCTCACGGTTCACTGACCGGGTAATCGGTAACAAGCCGGGAAAATCCCAACAGGGATGTAATAGCAGAAAGCCAACAAATCTCGACTCATGGTAATCGGCAACAAGCCGGGAAAATCCCAACGGGGAATTCAATGGCACAAAGCCAACTATATCTCTATCGTATGCAGAATATAATCAACAACTACTATGACAATGGATCAGGATATACTGCTAATCAATAAGGTGTGCAAACTAGCTAATGACCAAGCAGGCATGGCGAATGTCCAGGAATAAAATCATAATATCTGGAAGCAGACTAAGGAATCAATCATGCAGGCATAACATAAAATGATAACTGATAATGATCCATAACTCTGGCATATAAAGCAATATGAAGCTGATCAACAAAAAGGCAGGCTCAAATATAAATCTAGGCTATAACAAGAACAGGGGTCCAACCAATTACGATACCCCAGAGGGCCGAAATGATAAAGCCCTGACCGAAGATAAATCCACCTGTTTGCAGGCGAACTATCGACTCCAACAGAAAGCTCGAAGACTGTACCAACCTGAATAAAAAATGCTGATCAGGGAACAACTCAATCACACTAATCCCACTCAACTAAAACCCGGATCTTTTCCAGATCAACGCGAAACGTCGGAAGTCCGCCGTTCGGCTCACTTTGACCCGAACGCGCTTACAAGTTTCCCGAATTCCGCGAAACTTGTCGTGAAGCCTCGCAATACTAAAACATTAATGTTTGACAAACAACACTTTGCTAGACTCAACCTTTTAACCAAATGTTGGTATAATTACCAAAATGCCCCTCCCGAAAATTCCATTTGGATTTCCGGGAGACACGGGCTTTCACCCTTTGCCGCTGGCTCAACCAGATTCTACTGGGACTCAACAGACGGCTAGGCGGAACCGCTGCAATTTCCCGAATTGCCCGATTGCCACCGGGGCACCGTTAAACCGACGATTTTGCCGATTTACAGTCCGATAACCAATTTTTGCTCCACGAGAGCCAACGGATCACTAGCAAAAAGCTTAGAGATTATATACACACTGCCCGAGACAGCACGAGAGGCTACAATTGCATTTTGACCCCTAGGGCTTCCATAAATCACATTATTACACATATTTGAGAGCTGTTTTTGCTCGTTCTAATTATTGGAACATCATTTTTACGAACCGTCACCACCAGTAGGTGACCCTCGACTCACTGAACACCGTGCTCACCTTTTGGCAGCAACACGGATCCCGAGAAAAGCTTCGGGCCATGACTTACTCTACTAACATAGGCTTTAATTCATTTTTAATTCTTCGGCTCAACCAATTTCAAATCTAAGGTGAGCATCGCGTCCAGTAACCCCAAAACAGCCAGGAGCTCACTGTCGCGAAGTTCCATAATGTCCGGATCAGCCCTAAATCCAAACCAACCTACATATGGCTCAAACTTTCCCAATCTTCAAAACTGCTTGTGCCAACACCAAACTAACTTGAGCATCATGCTCAGGACATCCCAGAGGCTCAAAGGCTTGCTATTGTGCAACCTCAGAAGCTGCTGGATCCATAGATCCAAGTCTCATGCTCTCCAATGGACAAGAATGCTCCACACAAAAATCCACTCAGCCAAAATTGGATTTGAAGTGAGCATCAAGCTCAGGGGAGTGTGTGGAGGCATCTGGTGCCTTTCTGGATGCTAGATAATTATTAAACAAAATTTGGGCTCATTGGGGCATTTTCACAAACACATGGAGGGCATTACTTCTAAACATGCAACCAACCCAAACCCAAGCAGCAACTTGTCCAATCTCTGATCTAGGAGCGACGCCGGCGCCGGAGCAAGAAGCTCGGCCAAGGTGCAAGAAACCCGAAAACTAGGGCTTATGTTTTTGGCTCAACCGCTTGACCAAACTCCACAAAATTTGGTGGAGTTGATCATTTCCTCCTACAGTTTCAACCCATCATTTTATTTCTTTATTTGGTAGAGTGTGGACCGAGGCGGAGCTCTTGGCGGTGCAACTTGGCCGCCGGCCAACAGGAGCTTTTCCCATTTCGTGGGTGGGCTGGAAAGAATCCTTAGGTGCTAAGGAGGACACTTCCAAGGGTCTTGGGCCAAAGAAACCAAAGGATGAAGGGAACTCTCCTCGCCTGAGTGGAGAAGAAGGATGAAGCCGGTTTCCTTCCCCGACGTCGCGCAACCTCCCAGCAGCCTCAGCCTTGATCTCCAGACACAGGAGAAACCTCCAAAGACCTCAAGAAGAAGCTAGAGGATCTTGGAGCAACCTTCTCCTCTCTCTCTCGGATTGGGATGTGGGGGAGACCCTTGGTGATTCCGAGCTTAAAGGGGAACGGCTCTGCTACTTCATTGCACCCAAGAAGCTTTATTAGCTTCCAAAAACTCCTGTAACTCCCCCACACGGGTAGCCCAAAAGACCCTAGCCAAAAATATCTTATTTGCTACAAAATGCCACCTAGTCCCTATACCCTATATCTCTAACAGCTAGGTCCCTGCTGTAGGTCCAAAATGCTATAAAGACCTTCACATAAAAACCCTAGATCACTTAGTCCCCAAAAGGTATAGATTTTCACAAAAATACGTTATTTTTCAATGTTTTTCACGTATTTCGAGACGAACGGGTCGTCAAATTGAAAAACGGACTTCGCCACGACGTCCGGCTTGTCGAGACCTACCAAATAGTGCCCTTGCTTTTTTAATTTGGTGCTCGAATAAAATCTCGAACCATAATATACTGTAGGCTATACTGTAATGCACACATTTCGATGCACCTGAATCGCCAAACGCGAATTCCGTCAGTGCCATTGCGCTCAGAATGTCGAAATTAGCTAGAATTGACTACTCATACTGCTATGTTCAAGTTTCGGATAGTGAATCGGCCGACGACCGATCGAGAGGGGACCGCATCCAAAGGTTGCTATTCACAACTTAAGTTGTGGGCCCCGCAACTTCTTTGCTGATTTGCGGAAGATCCGACCGTCGGATCGAAAATTTTTGAATATCAATCTTTCATGTTTCGACGAGACGGTCGCACTAGTGATCTCAGATTTTCGAGATCAGACCCCGATCAAAAATCGATATTTTCGGGCCACAATTGCACTACTAATAATCCATTTTTGCCATTTAAATAATCCAAAAAATTATTTAAACTTAGATTTTGGATTTCAAAAATCATGGTTACTACAATGCTAGTAGAAACTTAATTTCTCTTTCTTCATTAGCAATGATTGGTTGCAAATTTGTTTTTAAAATAAATACTTGCTAAATTTATTTGAGAAATAAATTGATAGGCTATGGAACAATGATTGACAAGTTATATCACTTACATATGGATGCAAGTGTAAATACAGTTGAGCAGGAAATGATTGTCGTAGGATCTAAAAGACCTAGAGATGAGGTAGATCACAAGTATATGTGGCATCTTAGATTAGGTCATACCAGTGAAGATAGGATTAACAAATTGGTGAAAGATGGGCTCTTGAGCTCATTGGCTTGCGAGCCATATCCGACTTGTGAATCATGTCTTCAAGGAAAGATGACCAAACTACCCTTTATTGGACAAGGAGAAAGAGCCACTAATATACTTGCACTGGTGCATACTGATGTATGCGGACTATTTGATGTGCAAGCCAGGGGTGGTTATGTTTACTTCATCACCTTTACTGATGATTATTCACGATATGGGTATGTCTACTTGATGAGACAAAAATTTGAAGCCTTTGAAAAATTCAAAGAGTTTAGACATGAAGTTGAAAAATAAACTGGAAAGTTTATAAAAATTCTTCGATCAGATCGAGGAGGAGAGTACTTAAGTACAGACTTTCTAAACTACCTCAAGGAAAATGGCACTATCTCTCAATGGACTCCTCCCAGCACTCCGGAACTTAATGAAGTATCTGAACGGAGGAATCGCACTTTATTAGATATGGTGCGATCCATGATGAGTTTCACTGATTTGCCTATATCACTTTGGGGGTATGCGCTCCTCACTGCTGCATATATCTTAAATAGAGTACCTTCCAAATCTATCTCTACCACTCCATATGAGATTTGGTATAGTAGAAAGCCAACTCTTGGTCATCTCAAGATTTGGGGATGCCCGACTTTTGTTAAGAAGCTGAAGACAGACAAATTGGAAACAAGGTCAGATAAAGGTAGATTCATTGGTTATCCCAAAGAATCATTGGGATACTATTTCTATTTTCCCCAGGATCAAAATATTATTGTGAGCCGGCACGCCTCTTTTCTTGAGAAACTATTCATTCAAGAAAGAGGTAGTGGGAGGAAACTAGAGCTCAATGAGAATGTCTCTAATGAGCAACAAATCCATAATGATCGATCAAAATTCTCTATTCAATCAGAACCATTGTACATACAACCACTTCGAAGATCTAGTAGAGTTTCCCAACCTCCAAACAGATATTTAGGATTTGTCATTGAGAAGGTAAAAGAAATGTTCTTAATGGGAGATAAAGATCATAGACATGATCCTATTAGCTATAAAGAGGCGATGTTAGACATCGACTCCGAGAGATGGAAAGAAGCTATGAAGTCTGAAATGGACTCCATGTATTCCAACAAGGTTTGGACTCTAGATGATTTACCAATGGGTATTGTGAGGACCCGAATTCCTGCAAGAGGATTACTGTTGGATCAACAGAGCTTCTGCAGTGTGTTTAGCAGCTTTTGGAGGTGTTTGCGCGCGAATCGGACCTCAGGGTTGGACTCAGTGCGAAATTTGGATTAAGAATACTTTTCTTGATACCTTCGGCAAATTTTAGAAGTGGAATTGGGCAAAACGGATATCGGATTTGGATTCAGCGCGCGAAAATGATGAAAATGGACTATTTACTTGTATTTTTCGGAGCCCGGATGCGCAAACACGGATTTCAAGGCATGGGTTACTGTTCCGGCGGCCGGGGCAGTACCGGCGGCGGCGGAGCGTGGCGGCGCGGGGGCGGGCAGGCGCGGGCGCGGCGGCGCGGGTGCGGGCGGGCGCGGGCAGGGCGGCGTGGGTGCGGGCAAGCGCGGGCGCGGGCACGGGCAGGCGCGGTGTTCAGAGTTGGGTGTGCCACGTGGCGGCTCCCCATTGGGCGCGCTGGGGACACGTGGCGGCTTCGGGTTCGGCGGGTGCATCGGGTGTGTGCACCGGGCGCAGCGAGTGGAGGCGGTGGCCGGGTGATGTGGCGCGCCCTGGGACTTTCGGGCGCGCACAGTAACGAGCCGTGGGCCGGATTCGGGCGCCCAAATCCGGCACCCGAATCCGGATCCATGTGTGTGTGTGGCTTGGGCTATAAATAGGCCTTCTTAGCTGGTTTTTCTCCTTTTCTGGGCTTCTTCTCTGTCGGCTTCCTACAGAGAAGTTCTTCCCCTCTCTCTCCTCCACCCTTTGATGGAGTTCTAGGATTTTTGGATGTTGCTACATCGGCGTTTTCTGTGACGCGGCACACTTCGACGCTCCTTCGATTTTGGCTTCTACCGACGCATTTCAGTGCGCGAGACCCCCTGAGCTACCCCGATAAACTATTGAGCTGATTTTTGTGACAGCGCGTTCACGAGAGGTACGCCTTCGATTTCCGTGTTAATCACTTTGCCTCATTTTGGGTTTTTGGCATGGTTCCCGAGGTATCTTTTGACCCCTTATACCGCTGCGAGTTTTGGACAGCTGCGAGTATTGTTGCGAGTTTTTGACCCCTTATACCGCAGCGGAATGAGACGTATGAGGACTCGATCGACATCTACGCTCGTATTTTTATCGGAATTTTTGGAGGACTCTTTGAAGGTGATAATTAAGCTTCTTTGGGACTGATTTTCTGCAGGCTTGTGTTCGTGATGGTTTTGGCTTACGGCGATGTTCTATTTGTATCTTGGCCTACAGGTATCAGATTTGGACGTGCAAGTACTCGTTTCGATCGGCTCGCCACGAGGATCGCAGCGGTTATTTTTCTGAATTTTTCTGAGGGCCGCACACAGGTGAAAAATCCCTTTTTTCTGTGCTGTTTTGTAAAACAGCAAATGCTGTTCCCGGGGAAGGCCCATTAATGCTGTGTTTGGATATCTTGTAATGTTTCGCAGATTCTAAGGTTGCGGGGACAGTTGTTGGACAGCGGGGAGTTCTTTTACAGTTGAGGGGTTTTGTGGACTTGAATTTGCATTTCCAGGTGGGTGGTTGCTATATTCCTCTATTTTTGACATACTCACTAGGAATATTAGAGAGATCCTTTTATTGGACTTATTGATTGGTCAACACTCGTGGTTGGGATTATGCATGTGGGTTTGGACATGTGGATTGCTATGTTAGCACGTAACCTTGCATGTGGATTTGATTATGATATTGAGGCTATGTAATTTACCTGGATGGTGGGTACCACTTGGGGATATTTTTGGACATGCATAGGTGGATAGTTATTTGTGGACGAATAGCGGTTTATATGTTTAATATTTGCTATTCATGTGAGAACGGTTATGAGATTTGGGATATCATGCTATATTGAATGTCAGGAACTGTTATCATGCTAAAACATAAGTCGGAAAGTGATATCTGTACTCTTTCTATCTTCTCGGGACTTTTGCATGCTTGTATGGACATCTAGTTAGGCCATTTCTCATCGCTACACTATCATGTTGGAACTTGACATAGGAGAAACCATGCTTGCTTCTTTTCTCCTTATTCTTTAGTCAGGTGGTTCTTGTTGCTCGGGTTTGAGCAGGGGTACGGGATAGTATAGCCGGGACCTTGGGGTCGGGGACAGGTGGTATTTGATTATTGGTTGTGGGGTATTGCGGCTACCGCGGATAGTAGGCGGTTGACTGGATATTGATTATTTTACCCGATTGTGGATTGGGGGTTATTGCAGCGACTGCGGATATTGGGCGGTTGACCGGATGTCGATTGCGGGACATGGTCGTGGATTGAGGGGTATTGCGGCAACCGTGGATAGTGGGCGGTTGACCGTATGTGTATTCATGCATCAGATTGGGGATCGGGGTTTTCTTTAGTGAAGGGATTTGTTCCACTTAGGCATTGTAGTGATCCAGTCCTGCTTTTATGATACTTGTGACATGGTTATTTTCCTCGTGTGGGTCGCTCCCCTCGAATTCCCCTCCGGAGCGTGGGGGTCAGACAGTGATTGAGTTTTTGCTATCACATCGGCGCGGCTTTATTTGCCCGATGATGAGAGCAGTAGCAGGAGTTTTGCTATCACATCGGCGCGGTTTTATTTGCCCGATGATGAGGGCGGCAGCAGGAGTTTTGTTATCACACCGGCGCGGCTTTATATGCCCGGTGATGATTGGGTCACCAGTTTTTACTGGCGGTTAGATTGGGTTATCGGGACAGTTTGGTTACTATTGCATTTAGAGGCATAGTAGTGGTAGTTTTCTTTTTCAACAGTTTTATTGCTTACCACTCTTCTTCCCCTTTTTTCCTCTGGTAGACCTAGTGGGTGCGTCGGAGATTGAGGCTTTACCCACTAGGGGAGGCTACTGGTTTACTAGTAGTTCTCACCCCCATTCTTCTTTTCTTTTTTTCTTCTCATTTGTTTTGCAGTGTCTTCTGCGGATGCTGCTGAGCTTTCAGCGGCGGGTCAGAGAGAGAGGACGGCTGAGTAGATAGATCTCGGGGCAGGATGAGCGTGTTAGCTGGACTGTTGGTGTACCCTTTTTTCTCAGACGGTTGTACTTTACTTTTGGGTCTGGCTTTAGCCAGCTGCTTGTATCTTTTTGGTGAGCTGGGAGAGACAGATGTATTATTTTTACAGATGTACTGTATTTTATTTCCAGCTTCAGTCTGAGATGTATTAGTTTTTAGTTAAGCTCTATTTTATGCTCTTTGTTATTATCTCTTATATCTGAGTAGGTTACTGGCATTTTGTGTACGCGGGAAATTCCGTGTGCACGGCGGATCTGTAGACGGGCCCGGATTCTGGTTTACACCCGGGGCTTGACAGATTAGGTGGTATCAGAGCTTACAGATAGGTCAGTTGGGACTTAGGAAACCCTAGGCTTTTGGCGGACCCTAGGATGTTAGGGCGTGAGAGACGCGACATTTTGCGAAAGTCGGTGATTTATTTATTTGACTCTTCCTGTGAGTGAAGAGGGATCGACATATCCTATTTCTGTGGGATAGTTATGTTGGCTGCAGACAACATAAAGTTACAGAAATAGGGGGATGTCTTTGACTTTCGCTAGATTGGGTCGTGTGTTTGGGGTGTGCTGATTTGCGGTTTTGTCGTGGCAAGCGATGTCTCCCCGATGCTGGGCCCTGACCCGGGTGCACCTTGGTGCAGTAGTTGGGTCTGAGCTGGTTGTTTCGGGCCGGATACCCAGATTGGAGTCTGAGAACTCCGGACCCGAAGGGTAGGAGTGTTGGAGGCAGATCAGCGGCAGTGTGGGCAGTTGAGCGCAGTGACACAATTGTCAGAGCAGCGCAGTGACACAGTTGTCGGAGCAGTGACACAGTTGTCGGAGCAGTGAGGTGACACAGTTGTCGGAGTAGCGAGTAGCCCCCTCCGTGCCGACGTTTAGTGCTGGGGCACCGAGGCAGGGTGGACAGTTGACAGCGGGTAAGCTGTGGGACAGCATCGATCAAGTGAGCCAGCTTTGGCGGATGAGCCACCCCTATTTGTGGGTTTGAGTATGGAGCCTTTAGAGGCGGGGTCGTGTTCGGTGGGGATGGAGAGAGTACTGTTACGGAATTTGAGTTGGCGTATTTCGTGAAATTGGTTAAGTCTTGAAGATTGAAGATGAAGAAGTTTGAATCATTTACCTCAATCTCAAGAAAGAAGAATTCAAAAGGATCAGGTACGTTTAACTAAAGATTTATGGTGATCCGAATACTTCTTATAGTGTAGAAACACTTGGATGAATTTTTGATTGCATAAAAATAAAAAACTGGGCATTTTACATGTTCAGAGTCCGGACCGTGGATCTCAGTCCGAACCCCGAACGTAGGTTTGTTCATGTGCAATTCCAGTCCGGGCCTTGGAAATTTCAGTCCGGACCCCGAACGTGAAATTGTTGAAATTGCATGAACAGTCCGGACCGTGGATTGCAGTCCGGACCCCGAATGTCATCTTTTCTAGAAAAAGTCTGTTTCGCTGAGACAGTCCGGACCGTCAATTCCAGTCCGGACTGTCGTCCTGTAAAATTCCAGAATTGGTTAGTTTTTTATGCTTATCTTCTTCCAAGGGTTTCTAACCAATAAATAGACCCTACGATTCATTTTTTAGGGTAATCCAAATATGGTCAAAAATAGAAAAATCCACATATAGAGAAGAAAGGAAATACTAGATTTAATTCTATGTTTCTTCATCTATATTATTAATTTGATTCTAGGTTTTCCAAACTCAGATTTTGAGTAGAATCAAATTAATGAATACTTAGATGGTATTTCCGATCTATTTCTAATCTAAGTATTCGGCGGATCATCACCACCCAAAAACAACGATTTTCCCAAAATCGGCGTGTGGACTCGCGTGGCCTTGTGGATTCAAGGTGCTACCGCTCTCGTGGATTCGGAGTGAGGTACGTTCGTGGATTCGAGACGTGCTACTGGGTGAAGACCGTGGATTCGGTCGGACGTCGTGGACTCGACGTTGGACGCCGTGGATTCGGCGTTGGGCGCTGATCGTGGATTCGAGAAGCGTTGCGGAGCGAGCGGAGAAGATCTACTAGGAGCGTATGGAAAAGGTTGAGTCGTCTGTGAGTACGGTATATCACCTTGTACGTGTTTAATTCTAGTGGATTTCGCCGTATGATCGGTCCCGTGGTTTTTTACTCCGGTTTGGAGTTTTTCCACGTAAAAATCTTGCGTGTTTATTTTTATTTCCGCATTGGGTTTTATTGCGCAATGATTTTTTGAGTGTTTATGGTTTACACCTATTCACCCCCCTCTAGGTGTTTTTTTCCCTATTTAGATCCAATTATACATAACCCAACAAGTGGTATCAGATCGAGAATAGGGTTGTAAACAATGGTTGAAGGTGGAAACATCAACAGACCCCCGTTATTCGATTGAACAAATTATGCCTACTGGAAAGTACGGATGAAAGCCTTTTTAATTTCAATCGACGAATGGGTGTGGCAATCAATTGAATTAGGATGGTCTAATCCAACTGAAATTATTGCTGATGTTCGCACCATCAAACCTAGGTCGAAATGGACCAAGGAAGAGATTGATTTATCTTCTTACAATGGCAAAGGAATTAATGCTCTATTTAATGCTTTGTCACAAACTGAGTTCTCTCGCGTCTCGGCATGTGAGACTGCGAAAGAAATCTGGGATGTTCTTCTAGTTACACATGAGGGAACTAACCTTGTGAAGATTCAAAAACTGCAAATGCTTACGAGCAAGTTTGACTCTATTTTCATGGCAGAAAATGAATCTTTCACAGACTACTATACACGATTGCAAGACATCGTAAACACATGTGCTAACTTGGGAGAGAAAATTCCAGAATTTAAAATTGTAAGAAAAATTTTAAGAACTCTTCCTGAAAGATTTTGATCCAAGGTTACGGCCATTGAAACTATTAAACACTCGGACGAAATCCGTGTAGAAGAATTAGTTGGTTCATTACAAACTTATGAAATGACATTTCCTACTAACTATTCTTCTGGAAAAGCATCCTCTTCTAAGTCTTCAGGTTATGCGTTGAAAACAACAAAAGAAGAAGACGCGGATTCATCCTCCTCAGACGATGACGAGAACCTATCTATGGAGGACTTTGAGAAGCAGCTCGCTCTCTTGATAAGGAAGTTTCGCCGAAATTTTCGAAGGGGTAATTCAAGCAAAACTCCATCCTTCGGAAAGTCGAAGAAAGGCAAAGGCTCTCCAAGTTACAAGCCAAAAAAGCAAGAGAACTTCTCAAAGGATAAGAAAAGCTCAGAAGGACAAGTCCAATGCTTCAAGTGCCGAGGATATGGCCATATCTCAACGGAGTGTCCAAATAAGAATCCGTCCAAGAAGAAGGCGATGCAAGCCGTCACTTGGGATGACACCTCAACGTCAAATGAGTCATCTTCCAGTGATGAAGAGAACAACGCAACGGCATTCCACGTGTCCACATCTTCACCCTTCATGTGCTTAATTGCAAGTACATCCGACTCACTGTCCAACTCCACTGTTGAAAAGATTGCAACGGACGATGAATCGGATAATTCGGAAGGTGAAGACTTTGCTCTTGCCTACCATAAGCTTTTGAGGGATTCAAAGAAACAGGCAAAGCAAAACAAGAGTTTGAGAGGGAGATTGCAGGATCTCGAAGAAGAAGCAAAAAGGGCATCTTCTCTCTCAAACGCTCTTGAAGTGGAAAGGGATAATCTGATTAAAGTAAATGTTTCCCTTCAAGAGTCCAATGAGCATTTCGAGAAGAATTATGTAGATATGGTGAACAAAGCGAATTACTTCTTGAAGCTCTACGGCGAGGCTCGACAGGAAAAATTGGAAATGACGGAGACCATTTTCCAACTCAAGGATGATCTAAAGCAATTTTCTTCTGGAAGGAGTAAGTTGGATAAGATTCTTGGTCTTGGTCAAACAAACAAATTCGGCCTCAGATACAATCGAACTGAAGACAATTTTAGTTCGGTTGGGACAGTTTTTGTGCCTCAGTCGGTATCTCCTCCTCCGACACCGAAATTGACGACAAACAACGACAACAAACCTACTTCCCCTCTTCGGGATCGTCTAGAACAAAGGTATGTTTTCGTTGTGGTTATGCAGGGCACATAAGAAGAAACTGCAAGAATGGAGCGCAAAGATCAAATCAAGCACATCTTGCAACTACTACCAATGAGTTCATTTTCCGCAAATCAAAGAAGGATCTTTCAAAAGGAAAGAACATCGGTAGTTCATCAAACAAGACGACGACGTCAAGGAAAAGCGATGGATCAATCAAGACGCTTTCACCAAAGGTATCAACTTCACAATCATTTCCGACGTACACCAAAACTCGAAAGGTTTGGGTACGCAAAGGTGAAATCTTCCCTTGTCTTGTTACTAATATTTCCTTGCATGCATATGATAATTCGTCTTGGTATCTGGATAGCGGTTGTTCCCGTCACATGACCGGTGACAAAAACTGCTTTCAAAATTTTGAGAAAATCTCCGGAGGACTTGTAGTTTTCGGAGACGGTCGGTCTTCCAAAATTGTTGGAAAAGGAACAGTAGCTATTCCAGATGGCCCGATTCTGAATAATGTGTTATTTGTTGAAGGCCTTAAGACTAACCTCATAAGTATTAGTCAACTTTGTGACAATGGTTTTTCAGTTAATTTTTCATCTGTTGAATGTGTTGTAACTGATAAGGACCATGTTTTCTTTTTAAAGGGGGTTAGATCTGAAAACAATTGTTATGTTGTTCCCAATAAAATTTCTGAAAACTGTAACTTAGCCTCTTTGAATAATGGAACACTTTGGCATGAAAGGCTAGGTCACATAAATTTTAAGGAACTTGCTAGAATTTCAAACAAAGACGTGGTCAAGGGGGTTCCAAAACTTTCACTTAAACAAAACATTGTGTGTGGTGGTTGCCAAAAGGGAAAACAATCCAGGACTGCACACAAGAACTTGAACCACGTTGGTACTAAACGGCCTTTGGAACTATTGCACATGGATTTAATGGGGCCAACACGTCAACCATCTTTGGGAGGTAAATGGTATATTTACTTATTGGTTGATGATTTCTCTAGATACTCATGGGTAGCATTTTTAAAAGAGAAAGCTGATACTTTTGATTCTTTTCACGAGGTTTGCCATCGTATTATGATTGAAAAGAATGAAAAGATCATTCGTGTTAGAAGTGATAGAGGTGGAGAATTCATAAATTCTAAATTCATTGATTTTTGCACTTCCAACGGCATTAAACATGAATTCTCAGCGCCCTATACACCTCAACAGAATGGTGTAGTCGAGCGCAAAAACAGGGTTGTACAAGAGATGGCACGTGTTATGCTTCATAGCCGGAATTTACCGTTATATTTTTGGGCTGAAGCTGTGAACACTGCAGTCTATGTTATTAATCGAGTTTATTTGCGCCCGGAAACTTTAAATACACCATATGAACTATGGTTTTGTAGAAAACCAAACATCAAATATTTTCGTATCTTTGGGAGTCGGTGTTACATTTTACGTGACCGCGAAAATCTTAGAAAATTTGACTCTCGAAGTGACGAAGGGATTTTTATGGATTATTCTACAAACAGTAGAGCATATCGGGTATTTAACTTAGAATCTAAAACGATTGTAGAATCTATAAATGTTAAAGTAGATGAAACTTTTCACTTTGCATTTGATAAATCTACCCTTGATATCTCTCTTGATGATGATACTCCTGCAAATGCATCTTCTCATAACAATTCCTCCAATAATGATGATGCATCTAATGGTTCTTCAAGTTTATCTGATGTACAGGAATCATCTCATGTACCTCCGAGTACTCCGTTACCTCAAACGTTACGCATCTCCAAGGATCATCCGGAATCTAATATTATTGGAGACCCACAGGAAGGAGTCAGGACTCGGAGACAGTTGGTTTGTGGATTCGCTTGTTACGTTTCCTTAATCGAACCAAAGAACGTCGATGAAGCTCTTCAGGATGACTACTGGATTAAAGCAATGTAGGAAGAGCTCCATCAGTTTGAACGAAACAAAGTCTGGGAATTAACGACGCCTCCGAAGCAACACAATGTGATTGGTACTAAATGGATTTTCAAGAACAAGAAAAATGAGGATGGTACCATCATTAGGAACAAAGCACGTTTAGTTGCTCAAGGCTACTCTCAAATAGAAGGTATAGACTTTGATGAAACTTTCGCCCCTGTAGCTAGACTCGAGTCCATTCGTATCCTATTTGCAATTGCTTGTCATTTTAAAATAAAACTTTTTCAAATGGACGTTAAGAGCGCGTTTTTAAATGGGTTTTTAAATGAGGAAGTTTATGTGGCTCAACCGAAAGGTTTTGTAGACCTTAAACTACCTAACCATGTTTTTCGTTTGAAAAAGGCTCTTTACGGTCTAAAACAAGCACCGCGAGCATGGTACGAAAGGTTAACGAAGCACCTTTTGGAGAAGGGCTATACTCGAGGGGGAGCAGACAGGACTCTCTTTGTGAAGCATTATCAAAATAACTTCATTGTAGCACAAATCTATGTCGATGACATCGTATTTGGTGCAACAAGAGATAATGATGCTTCTAAATTCGCTGAAACCATGGAAAGCGAATTTGAGATGTCCATGGTGGGCGAACTGACATATTTTCTTGGATTGCAAGTGAAACAAAGTGACGATGGCATCCATCTGTGTCAATCCAAGTATGCAATGGAGTTGGTCAAAAAGTTTGGTTTAGAAAATTCTAAAGATTTTCCGACTCCAATGGGAACTAGCAATAAGGGATTAGGAAGTGAATCTCTCAGTGAGAATGTAGACGAGAAACTTTATCGCAGCATGATTGGAAGTCTACTTTACCTCACGGCTAGTCGCCCGGACATATCCTTTAGTGTTGGGATTTGCGCGAGATATCAATCAGCACCAAAGGAGGTTCACCTGAAAGCGGTGAAACGGATCATCCGGTACATCAAAGGAACCATAAAGTTCGGAATTTGGTATCCTATGGGAACAAGTCTAGATATTGTTGGATATTCAGATGCCGATTGGGCAGGATCTGTGGATGATCGGAAAAGTACGAGTGGTGCATGTTTTTATCTTGGCCATTACCTTGTTGCGTGGCATAGTAAAAAGCAAAACTGCATTGCACTCTCGACTGCCGAAGCGGAATATATCTCAGCGGGTAGTTGTTCAACCCAACTCATTTGGATGAAGAGTGTGTTGAGCGACTTCCGAATTTCAGCAACTTCGGTAACGATTCTCTGTGACAACACCAGTGCTATAAACATTTCCAAAAACCCTGTGTTGCACTCTAGAACAAAACACATTGAACTTAGATATCATTTTCTTAGAGAGCTAGTTGAATCAAATATTCTTCAACTTTCATATATTTCAACTGAAGATCAATTAGCTGACATTTTAACAAAACCTTTGGATCAAAAACGTTTTATTCATTTGCGTAAAGCAATTGGAATGCTTTCCTTGAAATAACCTCTTTTTGAAACTTTTGCTTAGGTTAGGTTTTGTTTTTGTGTTTTTGTTCATTATCTATGGTTAGACATAGAACATTAATTGAGCATGTGTATTATTGACTTTAATAGCATCTTTTCGTCTATTTAGAAATTTATTATGCTTTGGATATCATAATAATTCATTTGATGCAATGATCATTTATGTCAATTAAATCATCTTTGTTTTGATCAAAGTCAATTTCTCTCTCAATGATCTCTTGGTATAGTTTTTATCTTATTTGACTATTTTGTCGAGTATGAAATCGAGATCAATTTTTGGTTGAATACTTTATATTTTAAATAATTGATAGCCAATTGAGGGGGAGTCAAAGAAAAAGTGTTATGCTCAAAAGATGTGGAAAGAGTTACATCCCAATGAGGAGTGTGAAAACTACCACCACATGGAGGAAAGAGCTACCACCTCGGTCGTCCGAGTACTGTGTGCAGCTACCACATGTATACCAAGCATGGTTGTTCGAGTTGATTAAATAAAATTCTTTTTGGAATACTTGACTCTGTCAAATTCCAAGGTTGGTATAAGGTAGGGATTTTATTGAAAGATGCTCAAAGAACCACTCCTTACAATAAATTGACTAGATATATTATCTAACTTATCTGGGATTTAAAACATCTATTGATCTTGGTATTTCATTTTCTTTACCAAATTGATGATTTGATAAAAGCATTACTCATAAGATCATGTTAGATGTGATTGAAGTTGTTCAACTTTAAGGGATTTAATTTTTATAAATTTTCGTTTCATTTGTTGGATGTTATTGATAGATTTGACATAATCTATTTCTTGTTGTATGAAACGATGATTTTTGTTTAAAGTCGATACACAAAAGTGCTTACATACTTTTTCTAGATTCTCTGGAATTTTTCTAAATTTTTCTGAAGAAAAAGTTTGGAGCCGGTCCGGACTGGACAAGCTGATCCGGACCCCGAACGCAGGAAAATCCTGTGGGTAGTCGATCCGGACTGCATTCTTCGGGCAGTCCGGACCGCGGCTAGGGTTTATATGAAACGAAGTGGTTTTTGATTTTATTTCATCACAAGTTTTCGTTTCTAAATCTCCTGAGTTTCTCTCTCTTAAAAGCAAAGATCTTGGAGCCCTCTAAACTCATTCTCTTCACTTCAAAGTAAGTTATCTTGATCAAAATCTCGGTTTTTTCACAGTTTTTCATATTTTTGCTCAGAACGGGAGGAAATTTCATATCTTTTTCGTTTGTGGATGGTTTTTGATCAAACTTCTTTTGAAATAAGAACTCTGGGAACATTAGTTTTGATTATATGCTAGGTTTTCTCTTGATTAACGGATTTTTGATCTTCGATTTCTAAAAATTCGGTTTTAGGGCATATTTTCTGAATTTTTGAAAATCATGGAATTGATCTATTTTTGAAATTCTTTTTGGAAAACTAATTTGATTCCTAGTTTCTCTACACGATAATGATTGTTTAGGTATAATTTTTCAAATTTTTGAAAATAAACAATTTTTTCTCGTGTTCTTGAGTTGGTCTTCACAGGACACTTCTCTCTTAAGCACTTTCAGCAATGGAGTTTGCATGGATCATCTTTCTGCTAGTTGCAATGGTCCACGCTCGAACCACAAACAAGCCTAAGAGAACAAAGAAGGCCAAGAAAGCAAAGGATGACTCGGAGACAGAGTCAGAAACCGAGTCCATAGACTGGGATGAGCTTGTGGTAGAAGCAACTGCTCCTACTGCATCAAAGGGGAAAGGCCCAGCTGGAACCTCAAAGGCTCCGCCTACTGCAGCTGAAAAAGGGAAAGCCCCTATGGATCCAAGTCCAACTGGAACAAAAAGAAAGAGTGTTGCAAGGAAATGAGGAAGTGCTCGGGGTATTTCAATTGAAGAGCCACTGGCAAGCCAGCCCCCTCCACAAGACTTTATAAGCTCGACAAGGATAAAGGACTTTGAGAAAAGAGACTGCATTGGCGAAAGACACGTCAATGTCAATGCTTTGAAGGAGCGGAATGAACTTTTTGGGACTTTGTTTAACCATGCAGGTCTTGCACCCATATGCCTTTTTCCTGAGACCACTGGATACTGTCTCCATTCGGTAAGAATGTTCTATCAGAATGGATCAAAATTGGTTGATCAGGATGAAGGACAGCGCGAATTTCTAACAAGGGTTAGAAATACTCAGATAAAGGTCACTCCACAACTGATTGGAGAAGTTTTAGGGATGAAGGCTAGGGCTGAAGGCCGACACTACTTAAAAGGTCATGTCTACTCCACTGAGTCTTGGAGAGTGGTTGTGAATGGGATTTGTTTGCCCGATACGCAGTCAATAGGGAACTCGGTTTTCTCAAAAGAGCTTAGACCGGAATATCGAAATCTAAACTTTATTGTTTGCTACAATATTCTTCCGAATATGCAAACTAAAGTTCTTCGATGGGACAGGATGCTTTTTCTCTATCTTATTGGACACCCGGCAACTGCTATGGGGTCTAACTTCAACATTCCATTCCTTATTTGGTCTAGAATGGCTCGGTATGTCGAACATGCGCACCCCACCGAGAGGCTTCCCTATCCAATGATAATTATGCGTATTTTGAAAAAATTCAAAGTCGACACTTCTTCATCGACTTATATGTATAGCTTGTGTGACGCCCCACTTCCCAGGGGGTCACCCATCCTAGAACTACTCTAGCTCTAGCACGCTTAACTCTCATGTTCCTCTTGGATCTTGCTACCATCCAAAATGCTATAGCCGGTTTAGAGATTTAGTCCTATTATATCATTTATATAGAGGACTAATCCAAATTCCGGGGGTGTTACATTATTCCCCCCTTTAAGCCCTGACGTCCACGTCAGGCTCAAGCACACTTACAAGTACCAGGCGATGTGAGACTCGTCTCGCTAGCCTTAGCCGACCTTGTGAGGAGCTGCACTCCACTCACAACGGTCATTAGCCGGGGAGCCTCGCTCTACCCGCTATATAACCCTGGCTCAGCCGAGACTCATCTCACATTTCCGGCTGGTGAATGGCTCTGATACCAACTGTGACGCCCCACTTCCCAGGGGGTCACCCATCCTAGAACTACTCTAGCTCTAGCACGCTTAACTCTCATGTTCCTCTTGGATCTTGCTACCATCCAAAATGCTATAGCCGGTTTAGAGATTTAGTCCTATTATATCATTTATATAGAGGACTAATCCAAATTCCGGGGGTGTTACAGCTTGGGTACTATCAACGAGACAACCGTCATAAAGTCTCTCTCCACAAAGCAAGATGAGCCTCCATCACCTCCTGGCCGAAGAAGAGCACAACCGGCAACAACAACTTCAGTCCCAACAGCACCTGCAGCACAACGAGCACCTCCTTCCACCTCAGATGATGATGCCTCGGTGACCTCTATTTATAAAGAACAGCAACGTCTCTCCAACGAGCAAGAGCGAATGTCAAATGAATTCATTAAAATGAAAGAAGAAATTCAGGTAGTGAAAAAGGAACTTGAACTGATTACTGCATCTCAGATCACTCTGACTAAAACAGTCTCATGAATGAAAAAGCTGATGAAGAGAATGTTTTCAAAAATGGGATGTAGTGCCTCTGATGAATCCGACTCAGATGACTAATTTGTGCACTCTAATTTTTTAATTTTCTTGTGCAGGTTTCAAGTTTTAGTTTTTTTTTAGTTTTAGCTCTCAAACTTTTGGTTCTTGAACTTGTTAACTATTCTCTCCATTTTGTAATTGTTTGGCTTATTTTGTGACAAAAAGGGGGAGAGAGTATAGGAGAACTTTGAAAGAACTTTGAACAATGCACACAATGCTCTGTGATTGACCATGACTATACTTGTGTGAGAACAATGCTGAAACTAAGGTAAGTATAACTTTCAACTTTGGGTTTATATGTGTTTTGATGCATGCCTCAACTAACTATTCAACTAACTATTTGGGCATGTAATATAACTAACAAGTTGCTTGTTGACTAACCTTTCTATGACATTTGGATTTCTATTGCTTAGAAGATATGTCGATTTTTTATTGTGATTTTCATACATATCTGAATTTACAAATGTCATAATGAGTAAAAACTCTATCTCTGTGTTTGGTTTTGATTGTTGAAAATTCTTGAGGTATCTAACGATCTCTTTTGTCAAGAATGATTTCTTTTTGCAGAGATTACAGATGTCTAAGTCTAGAGTCTGTTTTAGGAGTTTAACTCATGTATTTATCTTTATTTGGATCTCCAATGTAAATTTTTGTTGTATGGTGATATCAACAAAAATATCTTTTTGAATTTTCTTGAGTGGATTTGTGTTTTGTTACGAAACCGCCAAAGGGGGAGATTGTTACGGAATTTGAGTTGGCGTATTTCGTGAAATTGGTTAAGTCTTGAAGATTGAAGATGAAGAAGTTTGAATCATTTACCTCAATCTCAAGAAAGAAGAATTCAAAAGGATCAGGTACGTTTAACTAAAGATTTATGGTGATCCGAATACTTCTTATAGTGTAGAAACACTTGGATGAATTTTTGATTGCATAAAAATCAAAAACTGGGCATTTTACATGTTCAGAGTCCGGACCGTGGATCTCAGTCCGGACCCCGAACGTAGGTTTGTTCATCTGCAATTCCAGTCCGGACCTTGGAAATTTCA
The DNA here is from genome assembly GCA_029204045.2 of Tillandsia leiboldiana. Lineage (NCBI taxonomy): Eukaryota > Viridiplantae > Streptophyta > Magnoliopsida > Poales > Bromeliaceae > Tillandsia > Tillandsia leiboldiana. The sequence continues at coordinate 19,780,821 of CM055073.1, forward strand.
GTCCGGACCCCGAACGTGAAATTGTTGAAATTGCATGAACAGTCCGGACCGTGGATTGCAGTCCGGACCCCGAATGTCGTCTTTTCTGGAAAAAGTCTGTTTCGCTGAGACAGTCCGGACCGTCAATTCCAGTCCGGACTGTCGTCCTGAAAAATTCCGGAATTGGTTAGTTTTTTATGCTTATCTTCTTCCAACGGTTTCTAACCTATAAATAGACCCTACGATTCATTTTTTAGGGTAATCCAAATACGGTCAAAAATAGTAAAATCCACATATAGAGAAGAAAGGAAATACTAGATTTAATTCTATGTTTCTTCATCTATATTATTAATTTGATTCTAGGTTTTCCAAACTCAGATTTTGAGTAGAATCAAATTAATGAATACTTAGATGGTATTTCCGATCTATTTCTAATCTAAGTATTCGGCGGATCATCACCACCCAAAAACAACGATTTTCCCAAAATCGGTGCGTGGACTCGCATGGCCTTGTGGATTCAAGGTGCTACCGCTCTCGTGGATTCGGAGCGAGGTACGTTCGTGGATTCGAGACGTGCTACTGGGTGAAGACCGTGGATTCGGTCGGACGTCGTGGACTCGACGTTGGACGCCGTGGATTCGGCGTTGGGCGCTGATCGTGGATTCGAGAAGCGTTGCGGAGCGAGCGGAGAAGATCTACCAGGAGCGTATGGAAAAGGTTGAGTCGTCTGTGAGTACGGTATATCACCTTGTACGTGTTTAATTCTAGTGGATTTCGCCGTGTGATCGGTCTCGTGGTTTTTTACTCCGGTTTGGAGTTTTTCCACGTAAAAATCTTGCGTGTTTATTTTTATTTCCGCATTGGGTTTTATTGCGCAATGATTTTTTGAGTGTTTATGGTTTACACCTATTCACCCCCCTCTAGGTGTTTTTTCCCCTATTTAGATCCAATTATACATAACCCAACAAGTACCTGAGAGCCTCTTTGTGTCAAGAGTTAACGCAGTTGCTGAACTGCGCGCTCCATGTGTAGAGGGACGAGGCGCATAGGATATGTGTGTCTGAGAGTGAATTGCCCCAGGATACCTTTTAGCTTGTTGGGTCCCTCCATTACGGATTTAGGACGCCTCATTGGAGTAGGCGCCGGGTATGGAGCGTGGCATTGTAGTTCCTTTGGATTGGGATCTGCCGCCAGAGGCGAGTTCTGATTGAGGCGCTTGGCGCCGGGTGATGGAGGACAGATCAGTCGGAGAAGGCATTCCCGATTTCTTTTCCCAGGATAGTGGATTTCTGAGACGCCAGAGGTCGCGCGGACTCCGATGGCAGCATCAGCATCAGTATTGGCAGCAGTGGTGGCATGGATGTGTTACCTGAGGAGGGCCACTTTTGTCGCCCAGGGTGAGCAGAGGCAGAGGTCGTGCTCCCTTTGTGTGGTTAGATGTGATTTTGCAGGCAGACTGAGCGACGACCACCTGCATCGAGCGGATGAGCCCGTGCCGCCCGGTTGTAGGGCACCACGGCAGAGGATTTGGTTATCGCAGGTATGATTATATTTCAGCAGCATGAGTTAGGGGCAGGATGGATACTATGTGCACGGGAGGTTCAGATTCCCGTTCACACTTTGCACGTGAAGGAATGTTGTTGGTCCTGCCCGGTGCAGTTGGAGACCTGGATTGTGTCGGTAGACCTGATGGTCTTGACTCAGCTGCGGGACTTGGATTGTGGTACTTATGATGGTTTGGCTGGCTCGGTTTCTTTTCCACTCTTTTCACGACGGTTGATGGTGCCGCGAGGACGGTTTTCTTGGGAGCCAGGCTAGGAGGGGTTGTTGTACCACGGGACGCCTGAGGGCTTTCTTCGCCCTATGGTTTGGACTTCGTGGGCGAGGCAGATGATTCGCAGTGGATGCGTAGCCTTTTTGGCTGGTGTGGTTGAGGGGCCTACGGCGGCGCCGGGACTCAGGGATACCCCTTTTTGGTTGCGAGTTCCCGGATGTTCTCCTATCGGAGTTGTCTAGCATGCCACCAGTTTGGGAGTTGAGGACACAACTCCAGGATTCGATGGATGGGGAATTTTGTCAGACCAAGTGTGTCGCCTTTGGGGGTGCCGGTGCTACTCGTGAGGTGGAAGGATGGTTCACTTCGGCTCTCCTGGGTCTTCTCGAAGATTGATTTGCAATCTGGTTTTCTTGACCGTATATGGTTGCGTGTTGATGCAGGAGAGTTGGGGAATTGCTTCTACATCCCGACGGTTTAAGGATTAGAGATCAGAGTCTGCGCGATCAGTTGGGGGACTTTTATTGGATACCTCGGGAGTACGGAGGTACTCGGATCGAGCTTTTGTGCCGATGGACATGTGGTTGGATTACCGGGGGCCCTGGGAGGAGCGGATGCTTTTGCATATGCGCAGTTTTGGATGCGAACTCGTAAAACGTGCACCGTTTTACGTGCAACGTTGAGAAAAGAATGTGCACCGTTTTGCGTGCCGACCCGAGGTACGTGCTCCGTTTTACGTGCAGGTTGGACTAACGGGCACCGTTTTACGTGCAGACTCTGATGTTGTACATCGTTTTTCGTGCAGGGCTGGAAAAAATATGCACCGTTTTGCGTGCAACCCTACAGTCAAGTGTGCACCGTTTTGCGTACAGATTTGAGGTACGTGCACCGTTTTGCGTGCAGGTTGTGTTGTTGTGCACCGTTTTACGTGCAGATTCTAATGGTTTGCATCGTTTTTCGTGCAGGACTAGAAAAAATATGCACCATTTTGCGTGCAACCCTACAGTCAGACATGCATCGTTTTGCGTGCAGATTCGAGGTACGTGCACTGTTTTGCGTGCAGGTTGTGTTGTTGCGCACCATTTTGCGTGCAGGTTAAAATAGCGCGCATCGTTTTGCATGCGGATTTTAATAACGTGCACCATTTTGCATGCAGGTATAGTAGACTGCATCGTTTTGCGTGCGGACTCGAGGGATGTGCACCGTTTTGCGTGCAAGCTTGAGGAGACAAGTGGACTCGCGCGGAGACCAATTGCAAGTGTCTACAAGCAATTGGGGACACTACAAGGTGGGGAATTCTACCGAAATTGGGTGACCTCTCCCCTTGCTCCTTTGCTTTTCGATTCGAAGCATGATAGTAGCCTGTTAGAGGCGTTAGGTAATTATGATTATGATTGCCTGTGTAGATGAATTCAGTTGAAAAAGTGCAACTGTTGGTTGCTAGAGATAGAGGAATAGGTGAGCATGTGCAAAGAGACACTGAGGAAAAGTGCAACTTTTGGTTGCCAAAGATATATGATGAATATGCATACGTAGAGATAATTACTATTTTATGAATGAGATGAAAATAATTGCATGCACGAAAAAGATTAGCTATTTATAATTTGTGATCATGATAGGGTATAACCCTAGGAATCACGTGACATAAGGGAACAACAGTTGTTGGTAGTAAGACTAGGAGAAAACCTAGTGTAGGGGTTTGACGAGTGACATCAACTTAGCAGTTATCCTAGGGTGGATGAGTGGCATGGTCTTAGGTGATAACCTAAGGACACTGGATAGAGTGATCAACATAGAGTCAAGGAACTCTAGGAGATATATGACATGAGACTTAGGTAAAGGAAACCTAAGGACACTGGACTAGTGATCAACACAGAGTCAAGGAACTCTATGAGATATATGACATGAGACTTAGGTAAAGGAAACCTAAGGACACTGGACTAGTGATCAACATAGAGTCAGGGAACTCTAGAATGAGTGTGACATGGAACTTAGGTAAAGGGGACCTAAGGTGAGCTTGAAGAGTTTAAACTCATAGACAGGAAAATAGAGTTAAGTTGACTCTAGGATTCAGTAAGGAATCAGGAGAGAGGAAAAAATGGATCAACTGTGGAGATATGAAAGGGAAAACAGGAAATTAGAGTCAGTGTAACCCTAAATCCAGGGTGGAATCAGGAAAAAGGGGATTAGATCCCACGGTTAAGAATTTAGGGAACATGACCCCAGAGAGTCATAGGGCGTCTGGGTAAATGGATAGACTAGTTTAACTTCAAGTAAAGTTAAACAAAGGAAAGTGGAAAGGATAAAGTATGGAGGCATGAAAGGAAAAGATAATGGAAATAGGGTTAATAAACTCTAAGTCTGATAAAATGGAAAGCGACTATTGTCCTTGTGACGTAGTGCAAACCTTAAGGGTAATTGAAGCATAAGGGCTGTGAATTGAGAACAAGATGTGGCTAAAAAGCATAAAGAGAATATAAATGGCGCCTTCGAAATTGAGACTCGTCAAGTGGAGCAGGACTCCCTTGGCAGTGACCCGTCGGACGAGGTACTTTCGAAAGGCTTAAAGTTAAAAGCAAGCTAAAAGTGGCTAAAAAGTATAAAGAGAATATAAATGGCGCCTTCGAATTTGAGACTCGTCAAGTGGAGCAGGACTCCCTGGGCAGTGACCCGTCGGACGAGGTACTTCGAAAGGCTTAAAGTGAAAGCAAAGAGCTAAAGGGTCAAAGGAAAGTGAAAGAGATTTGCCAGTGGCAAAAAGAGAGCTATAAGCTCAAATAAGAAAGGAAAGCATGTGTTCAAAGGCAAAGAGGCTAAGAACTAAAGTAAAAGAGAAAGAAAAAGAGAAGAAAAGAAAAGAAAAAAAATAATTAAAGATAAAACGGGCGGAACTACGGAGTGAAACGCGGCCCATGTTGGAGTTGCAGGCAGTGCCCTTCTCCCGGGTAGAGACCCGTTCGGGACGTTTCTTCCGTAGGACGGGGTAACACTTGCGGGTGTTATCGGCAACCTTAGAAATCTTATCTTATGGTAGCAGGACTACCGGGCTGGGGCCCGTTGGATAAGAAATTTCTGAGGGTTAACTTGAACTAAAGCACCAGAATTTAAAGAGTAAAGAGAAACTTGAGTGGCCAAGATGGCCGGGTTAGTTTGACCCTGTATACAGCGGCATAGTGGCCGAGTTGGTGCTTAGTAGCATAGTATGACTAGACAGAGTAGTGCTGGGTTGATGAGTATTTACAGATAGTGATATATTATTTTGCATAGCTGCATTTTGATATCGAGGATTTTAGTTTCCTAGCACTATTATTATTGCTTCCATTGGACCAAGTGGTGTAGGACACTTTTTCTCGGTGGTTGAACCCACTGGGAACTCAGATGTAGTTCTCACACCCCTTGGGTGACTCCCCCGACAGGTTCAGGTATGGATGCAGCGGTTGCGACGGTTCAGATGCAGACGGCGAGGCATGCGACAGGGGCAAGGGCCCAGCAGCATAGAGACCTAGAGGGTCTAGCAGAGGTATCCCATTTTTATATTTCTTGAGTGAACCTTGTATGGTGAGGAATTTATATAAAGGAATTGTAATAATTTTAATTGCAAGTTCAGAGATGTAAAATGTAATAAAGTAATGCATGGTTCACTCTTGTATGCTTTCATTTCCGCATTAACTGTTGTTATTGAATGAAAGTTTTAAATTTGTAGTGATTTTTAGTACTCTGATATTGAGCTTCCGCATACACTTGTTGTGTTATTATGGATGTTACCGTTCCTTTCGGGTAGGAAAAGGTTTTACCCGACTGGCGGGTTTGTTGGCGTGCCCGAACCGTACAAATTGGCGGACTCGGGGCGTGAAGTGTACAAGCTTCAGAGATCCATATATGGATTAAAGCAAGCATCTCGGAGTTGGAACACTCGTTTTAATGATGCAATCAAATCATTTGATTTCACTAGAAACGAGGAAGAATCATGTGTGTATAAAAAGACTAGTGGGAGTGCTGTCACATTTCACATATTGTACGTGGATGATATACTTTTAATTGCGAACGACATTGAGATTATAGAGCCCCAAATCCCCTTACAGCTTTTCCCGTGAATCCACATTGTGAAACACCTGTTATTGGTGTGTCAGGCCCGTAACGTATCAAGTGGATGTGTTTGATGGACTCAGTAAGGTTCCTAGATCAAGCCTATCACTCGCCTGCTTTTGCCAAATTTTAGAAGTGGTTTCAGGCTGATCAGAGGTTGGATTTGGATTCAGCTCGGAAAAACACTTGAAAACGGCTATTTGTTTATATTTTTCTGAGTCCGGATGCCCAAAAAGGGGCTCCCGGAAGTTTTTATGGATTCGGGTGCATAGGGAAGGCCGTAGACCGGCCGGGTGCCACATGGCGGCCTATTATTGGCCGATTTAGGTTGCGCGGTCCAGGGAGCGATGCGGGGTGGTGCATGGACCCAGTGCGGGGACACGTGGCGCCCCAGGAGTGGCCGGTGCGCGTTGCGCGGTCCACGGAACCCCGCGCGGGTGCATAGACCGGGCGCGGGGGACACGTGGCAGCCGTTGATTGGCGGGCTCACGCGGGCGGTCCACGGAGGCGCGTGCGGGTGCCTCAGGATGCGTGCACGCGTGGGGGGCAGCCGGCGCGGCTGGCGAGGCGCACGTGGGCGCGGCTGGCGGGTCACGCGGGCGGGCCACGTGGCGCCCCACCATTGGCGAGCGCCACCTGCCCGTTTGACCGGGCGCGGGACGCGCGTCGCCTCCCTGGCGCGCTTGCAACGTTGTCCCGTGTTTGGTGGACACGTGTCCGATGCTGGTGAATCCGGGCTCTCGTTAGCGGGCCGTGGGCGCGAATTTTTGGCGCCCGAATGATTCGAGCGCCCGAAACCCGAACCCGAATTCCCTATTAGGGTTGGGCCTATAAATAGGCCCCTTAGGCCATCTTTTGTGGATTAACTGGGCCTTTTCATAGGGAGTGTTCTGTAGAGAAGTTGTTCACCCATTTGTTTTACACTTTGTGGAGAAGTTCCATAATTTTTGGAGGATGCTACTTCAATGTCTACAGCGATTCGGCGCACTGCAACGCTCCTTCCCTGGTAGACTTTTTCATCGTATTTCGGTCCGTGGACTCCCCTGGGCTACCCCGAAGGAGTTTTTGGGTGATTCTTATGCCTACGTTTTCATGACATGTAGGGCTTTTATTCTTGTATTTACAGTTTCCCTCCGTTCCGAGTTTTTCTTGGGTCTTTCAGACCATCTTGTGACCCCATTTTCTGCGGCGAGATTTTGGACAGCATTGGAGTGATTGTGGGTTTTCTCGGCCCATGAGCATCGGAACGAGGAGTATGAGTACTCATTTTACATCTACTCGTCGCGAGGAACACCGTCGTGATTTTTCTGGAATTTTTGGAGATTGTTTAAAAGGTGATTATTCCACTTTTTCTGGACTGAAAGTTACATATTATTGATTGCGGAAGTTTTGGGCTCGCAGCGATGTTTTATTTATATCTTGGCCTACAGGTGTCGGAACGGGACGTGCGAGTACTCGATTCGCATCTACGCGACGTGAGAATCGCAACAGTGATTTTTCCGGATTTTTCGGAGGACTGCGCAGAGTTGAATTTCCTCATTTTCCGTGCTGTTTTGCAAAACAGCAAGTACTATTTTGCAAAACAGCAAGTACTGTTTTGCAAAACAGCAAGTACTGTTTTGGAGATGCTCATTTACGCCGTGTGCGATATGTTTTGTTGTAGTTCTTGCATCTAGAGGTTTGCGGGGATAGAGGATCTTGGACAGCGAGGAGTCTCGTACAGCTGTGGTTTGCGCATTTCGAGGTGGGTGATTGTTGTGAACCTCACATTTTGACTTACTCACTAGGAATATTAGAGTGATCCCTGTTGTTGAATGCCAATTAGTACATTGTGGATAACATGCATACAGGTATAGATTTACTATGCTAGTACTTAGTGTTCTTATGAGATTTATTATTATCCTAGAATAACATGCTTTAATCAATGTGAGAACAATGATATCTATTTTTCTTTTATCATCATGAGGACACTTGCATGCTTGTATGGACATCTAAATAGGCCATCTTCTACTGCTACACTATTATTGGGATTTGACTTAGGAGAAACCATGTTGGCACCTTTTCTCATTTTATCGAGGCACATTTGGTATATTGCTCAGGGTTTGAGCAGGGTTGTAGGATAGTGTAGCCGGGCTTATTGAGTCGGGATTTGTCCCACCAAATTGTGGATTGTGGGATATTGTGGCGACCGCGAACATTGGGCGGTTGACCGGATGTCTACTTGTGTATCAGATTGGGGATCGGATTCCTCTAGTGGATGGAGTTTTCCACTTATTGAGTATTATTGCATCAGATTGAGGGATCTGGTTTTCTTTAGTGGATGAGTTTCCCACTTCGATCATAGTCGTGATCCAGTCCTGCTATATCATGATACTTGTGACAGAGGTGCTTTACTCGTGTGGGTCGCTTCCCTCGAGTGCCACACCAGAGGTAGGCCTATGACCGAGCCATGTGTGCCGGTCTGATACTTATATTGCGATGCGAGCCATGTGTGCCGATCCCGCGGATTCGAGCCATGTGTGCAGATTCCGCTACTGAGTTCTTGAGTTCGACAGCAGAGCAGGCAGTGCCAGTTTTTACTGGTGGTTAGATTGGGTTTATTAGGCTGGCACATTTACTGATGCATTCATATAGTTACTCTTTCAGGCACTACATATAGAGGCATAGTAGCGGTAATTCTTTTATCAGCAGTTATGTTCATAACTTACCGCCTTTCTTTCCCTTTCGCCTTTGGTAGACCTAGTGGGCACGTCAGAGTTTGAGCCTTTACCCACTAGGGGGAGGCTACTGGTTTATAGTGTGGGTTATGAATAATATGGATCTGAATAGGGAAAAAACCACCTAGAGGGGGGGTGAATAGGTGTAAACAATAAACACACCAAATCGTTGGGTAAAAAATAACCCAATGCGGAAAATAAATAAAGTACGCAAGATTTACGTGGAAAACTCCATCACAGGAGTAAAAAACCACGGGACCGATAACACGGCAAAATCCACTAAGATTAAACACGTACAAGGTGATTTACCGTAACCCTACGACTCAACCTTTTCCATACGCTCCTAGTTGATCTTCTCCGCTCGCTCCGAACGCTCCTCGAATCCACGATTTGCGTCCCAACGCCGAATCCACGACGTTCAACGTCGAATCCACGACGTTCAACCGAATCCACGGTCTTCACCAATGTGACACGTTTCGATCACACAAACGCTCCTCGCTCCGAATCCACGAGAGCAGTAGCACCTTGAATCCACAAGGCCACGTGAATCCTTGCGCCGATCCTTGGTAAAATCGATGTTTTTGTTTGGTGATGATCCTCCGAATACTTAGATCAAAGATAGATAAGGAAATACCATCTAAGTATTCTTCAATTTGATTCTATGAAAAATGGGAGTTTGGAAACCTTAGAATCAAATTGAACAATATAGATGAAGAAACATGAATTTAATCGTGTTTTCCTTTCTTCTCTATATTTGTGGATTTTTCTATTATTTTTCTTAATCGATTTTTCGATTAATTCTCGGTTTTTCTAAAAGATGAAATTAGGGTTTATTTATAGGTTAGAAACCTTTGGAAAGAGATAAGCATCAAAAACTGACTTAACAGAATTTTTCCCGCACGGCGGTCCGGACTGGATTTGGCTGATCCGGATTATCGTCTTTTTTCAGCAATTTTCCTGAAAAAACAGTTCGGGGTCCGGACTGGAATTTCCTGATCCAGACTGTTCATGCGATTTCAGCAAACACATAGTTCGGGGTCCGGACTGAAACAGGGGAGGTCCGGACTAGAATTCCGCATGGACTAAACTATGTTCGGGGTCCGGACTGGATTAGTCTGATCCGGATCCTGAACATCCAACTTGTCCAGTTTTTTATTTTTATGTAATTAAAAATCACCCAAGTGTTTCTAAACTATACAAATGTATTCAGATCACCAAAATTATTTAGTTAAACGTACCTGATCATTCCGAATCCATTCTTCTTGAGATTGGTGTAATTGATCCACAATTCTCCATCTTCAATCTTCAAGACTTATACCACTTCACGAAATACGCCAAAATAAAATCCTTAACAACCTCCCCCTTTGGCGATTTCGTGACAAAACAAAAATCTACTTTAAAAAAAATCGTAAAAGATATTTTTGTTGCTATCACCATACAACAAAAATTTACAAGAAATATCCAAAAAAAATGAATACAAGAGATAAACTCCTAAAACAGACTCTAAACTTAGACGTTTGTACTCTCTGCAAAAGAAATAATTGTTGACAAAATAAATTGTTAGATACCTCAAGAATTCAAATATTCAATAAACAATCAGAGAGATAGAGTTTATACTTATCATGACATCAATTATCAGATATGTAAGAAGATAATTAATCAGAGAGAAACATACCTTCACATTCAAGTTCAATGTCATGTCATGTTCAAAGAAGTGTCAAAAGTCATCACTTGTTAGCAAATATTACATGCCCAAATAGTTAGTCGTTGTTAGAGACATGCATATTACTTTCTACCTTACCTTCCATTTTCATAGACCTTAGTCTCTTCTCCCCCTTTTTGTCAACAAACACGCCAAAATTATAATATAAGGGAAAGAAAAGTGAAACGTTCAAAAAGTTTAAAAACAAAAACTATCAAAGGAAGATAGAAACCTGCAAAAGAAACATGATTAGAACAACAAAGAAAATGTCAGAAACTGAGTCTGTGTCGTCGGAGTCACTACACCCAAGTTTGGTAAAGATCTTCTTGACCAACTTCGCAAAAGATTTAAACTTCCTTTTTATGTCGACTTGGGTGGCAGTAACCTTAGCCATGTCGGAAGATATCTGCGTTATTTCTTTTGACATGCATTCTTGCTCCGACGATAGTCGTTGTTGCTCACGATAGATTGACGTAACAGAGACGTCATCCTCTGAAGTAGAAGCTGTTGCTGCTGCTGCTTTTGTTGCTGTTGTTGATGCTGTTGTTGCTGCTGTTGCTGCTGTTGTTGCTACTGTTGCTGCTGTTCTCTTACCTCGGGGAGGAGTAGGTGTATCATTCGGTTTTTTGTGAAGTTGTAGTAACCATAATATTTAAAATCCAAATTTAAGTTAAAATAATTTTCAGAATTATTTAAATAGCAAAAATGGGTAATTAGTGGGTCAATAGTGGCCCAGAAATATCGACTTTTGATCGGGGTCTGATCTAGAAAATCCGAGATCATCATTGCGATCGTCTCGTCGAAACATAGAAGTTTCATATTCATATGTTTTCGATCCGACGGTCGGATCTTCCCGAAATCAGAAATCAAAAACGGGCCCCGCGACTTAAGTGTGAATAGTAACTCGAGATTTTCGACCCTTCGCGAGCGACAGTTGGCCGAACCACTGTCTAAAACCCTGACATAGGGGTATGAGTAGCGGCTCCTAACTAATTTCGACGTTCTGAGCGCAATGGCACTGATGGTTTTCGTGTTTGGCGATCCGGGTGCATCGAAGTGCGTGCGTCGGATTACGACACATTGAACTAAATGGCCAGAGAATTCATTTGTGCACCAAATTGAGCAAATGAACAGCCTATCTTGAAGCTCTCGACGAGCCGGACGTCGTGGCGAAGTCCATTTCGCATTTCGTCGAGTAAATTTTCTTGAAATGCATGAAAGGTGCCGAATTATCACTTTTCCTTTAAGTTGTTGGGTGATCTTGGGCCAGAACTCTTGGGATCTTGTTCATTGGACCTCTGCCAACCTAAGAAGCACACGAATGTGGCTGAGCAAAGCTCGGAGCTTGGGGGTTAAGTGTGAACCCGGTTTGAAGGGAATAATGCAAAGAATCTTGCATTAAAGAGGAGTTGGCTTTTGGGCTTCCTCGTGGGAGGTTACACGAGGCTCTTGGGATTTCTAACTCCCAAGAGTTAAAACTCATAAGGCCTTGGTGTAGGGTGGCCGAGGAGTCACAACCCATTGTTGTGAACTCGGGGAAGAGAGAGAAGGAGGAGCTTGGAAGCAACCTCTTCCCAGTCTTGATCTGGTGACCCTGAGGAGTTCCTGGCGCAAGGAGGACCTTGATGGAGAGTGCCCAAGGCCGCGCGTGAAGAAGGACCCGAGAACCGGCTTCTTCCTCCTTCACCAACTCCGGCCAAGGTGAGAGCACCCTAACCACTGGTTCCTAGCACCCGAGACCCTTAGCAGTAGATTTTCCATGTCCTAGGGATGCTACATGCACAATCCCGAGCACCCATGCTGCTGGGTTGGCCGGCGGGAGCAAGGTCTCGCCGGAAACCTAGCCGAGCTCCGCCGCGAGAGAACTCATGAACCGCTTGACCAATACACACCAAAATTGGGGTGCCGAGACTGTAGAACATGTAGATCAAATCTACAAAGTTGGAGAATTTGTGGTCGAGCCGTTTGAGAGAAAATGAATGCCCTAGCTTTTTGGAATAGTGCATGATGGCCGAGCTTGCTGCTCCGGCGCCGGCGTGCCTCCTCGCCGCCGGGCACTTGTCCAGAAAGGTTGCTGGGACCAAGGGGAGTGCATCCATGCACTTGCATGCTGCCCATGCAGCATTGGATGGTGGCGGCCATGTTTAACCCGAGAGTGACTCCATTCTTGGCCGCCGGCGCTCCGGCCATCTCCGGCAACCCGGAGTGGGTCGGGAAGCTTCGTACGGGTCTAGGGAACCTACCTTGCAAGTTTGAGGGCTTCCCATGGACTCGGATAAAATCCGCCATTAGAGGCATTAAGCTCAAAATGGAGCTTCATGCCCGGCCGGCGCCGCCTCACTCCGTCGACCAGGCATGGACCTGGAGAGCATCAGGGAAATGAGATGCACCTGCTGGTGCATTTTGATGAAGCCCAGAAGTCCTGGGTTGGTCATCACGAATTTCAAGGTTGAGGAAGTCATCTTCTTCCTCGGGCCCGGCCGGTTTGGGGGGAATTGGTTGCTCCAAGATGATGAGAACAACACCTGGGATCTAGTGGAGTATTTTGATCCAAGCGGTAGGCCCCCAGGTGCTGTGAATGCTGAGAACCAACTCGGGGAAGTTGTTGTGAAGCTTTGTATATATGGTGCATGCCAAGTGTTTGAGGAAATGCCTCAAAGAACTTCGAGGCAGAATTAAGCTTCAAGTTGTATATCAAAGTTACTCAGGAAGGTCCCCTGAGCTTGATGCTCACTTCAGATCAACTTGGATCTGTGTGGACAAGTGTATGGTGCATTATGAGTGTGTGTGAGAGCAAGAATGTGGTTCTGGTTGAACCAGCAGGAATGGGCTGCCAAGATGGTGAGCCCCAGTGTCCTTACAATATTTAAAGTCATGTTTATATACAAAGTTTTGACATATGAGGTATAGAAGCAAAGTTGCATCAAAATCAAGCCTAAATGCAATAAATTATTAATAACTATATTAGGGGCTGTGTGAAAAGTTGTAACAGTGTACTCCTGGCTATTTTGGGGTCACTGAACGCGATGCTCGCGTTTATTTTGGGTTTTGGTGAGCCGAAGAAGCGAAAATGCGTTTCGGCTAGGTTAGAGAAGTAAATTATGGCCCGAAGTTTGCCCCGGGCATCGTGCTGCCACAAATGGGTGAGCACGGCGTTCAGCAAGTCGAATGTCATCTACTGGAGGTGACGGCTCGTAAAAATGATTCTCCGTTTGTGAGAACGAGCCAAAACAGTGGTTATTTATCGTATAAAATCCATTCTGAGTAAACTCGAGGGCCTTGCTGCAATTGTAGCAGTATAGAAAAGCTAGATAAATGTTCTAAAATAGTATTAACCTTTCAGTGGGTTTCTCGGGGGTTCTTGAAAAGCTAAATTGCTTATTATTGCGTTAATCGACGAAATAGTAAATTCGCGCTAGTTGCACTTTGAGGATTGATAGATCCTGAGTTGTCACCCGGTATTATTGTAGGGCCCAGTCGTCGGAAGCCAGCCGTGATCCGTCTTGTGGTTATCGCGACCGTCTACCTTCTGGTGGAGTCATTGTTCCTCCTATATACAGGTGGGTTATCTTCGGTCCGCGTTTTATCAGGTCGGCCCTATTGGGTGCCGTGGTAGGTTGGACCCCTGTTCTTGGTGTAGCCCTGAACCTATGCTTTAGCCTTACTATATGCTTTCATTCCAGCATTCAGTTATTTCAGCTATATTGCCTGATTATACATATGAGCCTTTCGTTATACTCTATTCTTCACTGCATGTTTAGAATAGGAGTTCTAGTCTCAGTACTTGGCATGAATTGCATCAGTATCGATATCCTAGTGGGGATTTCCTCGGCTTCTCGCCGTTTGTCCGGTCTACCGACCATGGACTGAGATTTAGCAGTATGATTGCTATTGAGTTTATACCTGTTCTTATTACTTGCTTATCTACCAGCAGTTGCTTGATTACCCTACTGAGACATATCATGCTTATATTCCAGCAGTTGCTTGTTTACCATATTGAGATATATCATGCTTACATTCCAGCAGTTGCTTGTCATATCGTGCTTACATTCCAGCAGTTACTTGTGTATCATGTGGAGTTATATTATGATTCCTTCAGCAGTTGTTATGCATTTCCTGGACACATGCCATGCTTGATTGGTCACTAGCATAGTCTATACCTGTCTCTATTCTTCATTGCATATTTAGAATAGGAGATACTACTTCAGTATGTGGCATGTTATACTTGTATCCCGGTGGGGATTTTCCTCGGCTTCCTGCCGTCTTTGTGGTCAGTGTACCATGGTTATATCCCAGTGGGGATTTTCCTCGGCTTCTTGCCGTCTATGTGGTCAGTGGACCATGGTTTGAGCATCAGCATTATGATCGCCGTCGAGCCAAGCTTTTCGTCACGCACACCGACGGTTTGGCCACCGTGTGGGTGTTCTTTACCGGTAGAGAGGTCTGATCGACCCGTGAGCCTAGTGGGGTTATGATAGCTTGTTTGTGTGACCAAAAGTGGTTTAGCCTGAGGTCATATGCTCCATGGCAAGTTTAGCCTGAGGCCCTTGTGGCTAACAGTGGCATTCAATTGGGTATATTTGTGGTGACACCTTTGACGCATGATCTTTGTTATTTCCTGCTTGTCAGATTATCAGTTATATCATGATCATTTATTGCTCGCCAGATTATCAGTGATAGTATGATTATTTCCTGTTTGTCAGCTATAACATATTCATTCCTACTTGTCAGATTATCAGTTATAAGTTTTACTAAAACCAAAAAGGGTACATCCTACCAGGGTCAGTCTATCTCACGTCCTCACACAGAGCGTCCAAAAGTCCCCCCACCCGAAGGACCTGAAAAACAGTCACCCGAGGGTGTGAGACACACCGGAGTGTATCCCAGTGGGCACGACGGGCCGGGAAATAGCAAGCCGTGACGCCCCACTTCCCAGGGGGGTCACCCATCCTAGAACTACTCTAGCTCTAGCACGCTTAACTCTCATGTTCCTCTTGGATCTTGCTACCATCCAAAATGCTATAGCCGGGTTAGAGATTTAGTCCTATTATATCATTTATATAGAGGACTAATCCAAATTCCGGGGGTGTCACATTCTTCCCCCCTTTAAGCTCTGACGTCCACGTCAGGCTCAAGCACACTCACAAGCACCAGGCGATGTGAGACTCGTCTCGCTAGCCTTAGCCGACCTTGTGAGGAGCTGCACTCCACTCACAACGGTCATTAGCCGGGGAGCCTCGCTCTACCCGCTATATAACCCTGGCTCAGCCGAGACTCATCTCACATTTCCGGCTGGTGAATGGCTCTAATACCCCCTGGGAAGTGGGGCGTCACAGTTGGTATTAGAGCCATTCACCAGCCGGAAATGTGAGATGAGTCTCGGCTGAGCCAGGGTTATATAGCGGGTAGAGCGAGGCTCCCCGGCTAATGACCGTTGTGAGTGGAGTGCAGCTCCTCACAAGGTCGGCTAAGGCTAGCGAGACGAGTCTCACATCGCCTGGTGCTTGTGAGTGTGCTTGAGCCTGACGTGGACATCAGAGCTTAAAGGAATGTGACACCCCCGGAATTTGGATTAGTCCTCTATATAAATGATATAATAGGACTAAATCTCTAACCCGGCTATAGCATTTTGGATGGTAGCAAGATCCAAGAGGAACATGAGAGTTAAGCGTGCTAGAGCTAGAGTAGTTCTAGGATGGGTGACCCCCTGGGAAGTGGGGCGTCACAGTTGGTATCAGAGCATAGGTACACGGTACCTAGGTTTGGGTTAGGAAAAACCCTAGGATGACCTGAGTCTGACGTGAGAGCGCGGGGTGTTGTCTTGTGGTTAGGAACTCTGGTGAATTATTCACTAACGAGTTGTTTCCTAACCTTGTTGTTGTAGCTACGAGCGGTGTTCGCACGCGCTCTGGGCTTGGTGGTGATAGTGGGTGCAGTGTTGGCCGCGATCGTGATACGGGTCGTGGGCGAGATGTTCCAGTGGAGCCAGAGGGCTCAGATCAGTATATGTGGTTCAAAGATTGACCACGGTTTTTGCCGTAGTTGTTGGATTAATGGCACAATAGCAGATAATTGCTGGTATTGCACCAGCCTCGCAGTTTGTCAAAGTTTGACCTATGCGACAGTTCTAGAGATGTGTTAGTAAATGTAGAAATGTGGTAGCCCGAGTGATATTCATGATCACAAGATGGTAGTGACCTTTGGTAGAGGTTATATTATCGACATAGAAACTGTGTAGGAAGGTACGTGATTTACCTTCAGATGTGAGTTGTGTCCCCAACTACTTGTTGGCGACAGATCTATGGTAATTCGCCTTTCTTTTGGAAAGCACGTTGGGCGGCCGACAACGTACTTTCAAAAGAAATGTGAAATACTCTGCCCTGTAATGGGGAATATCAGATTGGGTCTAAAATAGTAGCCTTGGAATTGTTGATGCCTTATGATTGGTTATCACTATCGTGAACCTGTTAGAGGCATACTAGTGGTTTAGTTAAGTTTAAGTTTCGAGGACGAAACTTCTTATAAGTGGTGGGTGATGTAGTAACCATAATATTTAAAATCCAAATTTAAGTTAAAATAATTTTCAGAATTATTTAAATAGCAAAAATGGGTAATTAGTGGGTCAATAGTGGCCCAGAAATGTCGACTTTTGATCGGGGTCTGATCTAGAAAATCCGAGATCACCATTGCGATCGTCTCGTCGAAACATAGAAGTTTCATATTCATATGTTTTCGATCCGACGGTCGAATCTTCCCGAAATCAGAAATCAAAAACGGGCCCCGCGACTTAAGTGTGAATAGTAACTCGAGATTTTCGACCCTTCGCGAGCGACAGTTGGCCGAACCACTGTCTAAAACCCTGACATAGGGGTATGAGTAGTGGATCCTAACTAATTTCGACGTTCTGAGCGCAATGGCACTGATGGTTTTCGTGTTTGGCGATCCGGGTGCATCGAAGTGCGTGCGTCGGATTACGACACATTGAACTAAATGGCCCAAGAATTCATTTGTGCACCAAATTGAGCAAATGAACAGCCTATCTTGAAGCTCTCGACGAGCCGGACGTCGTGGCGAAGTCCATTTCGCATTTCGTCGAGTAAATTTTCTTGAAATGCGTGAAAGGTGCCGAATTATCACTTTTCCTTTAAGTTGTTGGGTGATCTTGGGCCAGAACTCTTGGGATCTTGTTCATTGGGCCTCTGCCAACCTAAGAAGCCCACGAATGTGGCTGAGCAGAGCTCGGAGCTTGGGGTTTAAGTGTGAACCCGGTTTGAAGGGAATAATGCAAAGAATCTTGCATTAAAGAGGAGTTGGCTTTTGGGCTTCCTCGTGGGAGGTTACACGAGGCTCTTGGAATTTCTAACTCCCAAGAGTTAAAACTCATAAGGTCTTGGTGTAGGGTGGCCGAGGAGTCACAACCCATTGTTGTGAACTCGAGGAAGAGAGAGAAGGAGGAGCTTGGAAGCAACCTCTTCCCAGTCTTGATCTGGTGACCCTGAGGAGTTCCTGGCGCAAGGTGGACCTTGCTGGAGAGTGCCCAAGGCCGCGCGTGAAGAAGGACCCGAGAACCGGCTTCTTCCTCCTTCACCAACTCCGGCCAAGGTGAGAGCACCCTAACCACTGGTTCCTAGCACCCGAGACCCTTAGCAGTAGATTTTCCATGTCCTAGGGATGCTACATGCACAATCCCGAGCACCCATGCTGCTGGGTTGGCCGGCGGGAGCAAGGTCTCGCGGGAAACCTAGCCGAGCTCCGCCGCGAGAGAACTCATGAACCGCTTGACCAATACGCACCAAAATTGGGGTGCCGAGACTGTAGAACATGTAGATCAAATCTGCAAAGTTGGAGAATTTGTGGTCGAGCCGTTTGAGAGAAAATGAATGCCCTAGCTTTTTGGAATAGTGCATGATGGCCGAGCTTGCTGTTCCGGCGCCGGCGCGCCTCCTCGCCGCCGGGCACTTGTCCAGAAAGGTTGCTGGGACCAAGGGGAGTGCATCCATGCACTTGCATGCTGCCCATGCAGCATCGGATGGTGGCGGCCATGTTTAACCCGAGAGTGACTCCATTCTTGGCCGCCGGCGCTCCGGCCATCTCCGGCAACCCGGAGTGGGTCGGGAAGCTTCGTACGGGTCTAGGGAACCTACCTTGCAAGTTTGAGGGCTTCCCATGGACTCGGATAAAATCCGCCATTAGAGGCATTAAGCTCAAAATGGAGCTTCATGCCCGGCCGGCGCCGCCTCACTCCGTCGACCAGGCATGGACCTGGAGAGCATCAGGGAAATGAGATGCACCTGCTGGTGCATTTTGATGAAGCCCAGAAGTCCTGGGTTGGTCATCACGAATTTCAAGGTTGAGGAAGTCATCTTCTTCCTCGGGCCCGGCCGGTTTGGGGGGAATTGGTTGCTCCAAGATGATGAGAACAACACCTGGGATCTAGTGGAGTATTTTGATCCAAGCGGTAGGCCCCCAGGTGCTGTGAATGCTGAGAACCAACTCGGGGAAGTTGTTGTGAAGCTTTGTATATATGGTGCATGCCAAGTGTTTGAGGAAATGCCTCAAAGAACTTCGAGGCAGAATTAAGCTTCAAGTTGTATATCAAAGTTACTCAGGAAGGTCCCCTGAGCTTGATGCTCACTTCAGATCAACTTGGATCTGTGTGGACAAGTGTATGGTGCATTGTGAGTGTGTGTGAGAGCAAGAATGTGGTTCTGGTAGAACCAGCAGGAATGGGCTGCCAAGATGGTGAGCCCCAGTGTCCTTACAATATTTAAAGTCATGTTTATATACAAAGTTTTGACATATGAGGTATAGAAGCAAAGTTGCATCAAAATCAAGCCTAAATGCAATAAATTATTAATAACTATATTAGGGGCTGTGTGAAAAGTTGTAACAGTGTACTCCTGGCTATTTTGGGGTCACTGAACGCGATGCTCGTGTTTATTTTGGGTTTTGGTGAGCCGAAGAAACGAAAATGCGTTTCGGCTAGGTTAGAGAAGTAAATTATGGCCCGAAGTTTGCCCCGGGCATCGTGCTGCCACAAATGGGTGAGCACGGCGTTCAGCAAGTCGAATGTCATCTACTGGAGGTGACGGCTCGTAAAAATGATTCTCCGTTTATGAGAACGAGCCAAAACAGTGGTTATTTATCGTATAAAATCCATTCTGAGTAAACTCGAGGGCCTTGCTGCAATTGTAGCATATAGAAAAGCTAGATAAATGTTCTAAAATAGTATTAACCTTTCAGTGGGTTTCTCGGGGGTTCTTGAAAAGCTAAATTGCTTATTATTGCGTTAATCGACGAAATAGTCAATTCACGCTAGTTGCACTTTGAGGATTGATAGATCCTGAGTTGTCATCTGGTATTATTGTAGGGCCCAGTCGTCGGAAGCCAGCCGTGATCCGTCTTGTGGTTATCGCGACCGTCTACCTTCTGGTGGAGTCATTGTTCCTCCTATATACAGGTGGGTTATCTTCGGTCCGCGTTTTATCAGGTCGGCCCTATTGGGTGCCGTGGTAGGTTGGACCCCTGTTCTTGGTGTAGCCCTGAACCTATGCTTTAGCCTTACTATATGCTTTCATTCCAGCATTCAGTTATTTCAGCTATATTGCCTGATTATACATATGAGCCTTTCGTTATACTCTATTCTTCACTGCATGTTTAGAATAGGAGTTCTAGTCTCAGTACTTGGCATGAATTGCATCAGTATCGATATCCTAGTGGGGATTTTCTCGGCTTCTCGCCATCTGTCCGGTCTACCGACCGTGGACTGAGATTTAGCAGTATGATTGCTATTGAGTTTATACCTGTTCTTATTACTTGCTTATCTACCCGCAGTTGCTTGATTACCCTACTGAGACATATCATGCTTATATTCTAGCAGTTGCTTGTTTACCATATTGAGATATATCATGCTTACATTCCAGCAGTTGCTTGTCATATCGTGCTTACATTCCAGCAGTTACTTGTGTATCTTGTGGAGTTATATTATGATTCCTTCAACAGTTGTTATGCATTTCCTGGACACATGCCATGCTTGATTGGTCACTAGCATAGTCTATACCTGTCTCTATTCTTCATTGCATATTTAGAATAGGAGATACTACTTCAGTATGTGGCATGTTATACTTGTATCCCGGTGGGGATTTTCCTCGGCTTCCTGCCGTCTTTGTGGTCAGTGTACCATGGTTATATCCCAGTGGGGATTTTCCTCGGCTTCTTGCCGTCTATGTGGTCAGTGGACCATGGTTTGAGCATCAGCATTATGATCGCCGTCGAGCCAAGCTTTTCGTCACGCACACCGACGGTTTGGCCACCGTGTGGGTGTTCTTTACCGGTAGAGAGGTATGATCGACCCGTGAGCCTAATGGGGTTATGATAGCTTGTTTGTGTGACCAAAAGTGGTTTAGCCTGAGGTCATATGCTCCATGGCAAGTTTAGCCTGAGGCCCTTGTGGCCAACAGTGGCATTCGATTGGGTATATTTGTGGTGACACCTTTGACGCATGATCTTTGTTATTTCCTGCTTGTCAGATTATCGGTTATATCATGATCATTTATTGCTCGCCAGATTATCAGTGATAGTATGATTATTTCCTGTTTGTCAGCTATAACATATTCATTCCTACTTGTCAGATTATCAGTTATAGCATGATCAGCTTTATATATGATTACACTGCTCTGTTGATTAATCCATGATTAATGGTACATATTTGAATTATACCTTTCAGTTGCAGTATATCCTACTTTTGCTATCCGCTTATTATTGTATCCAGTAGGTACGGCTTGCTATTTCCCGGCCCGTCGTGCCCACTGGGATACACTCCGGTGTGTCTCACACCCTCGGGTGACTGTTTTTCAGGTCCTTCGGGTGGGGGGACTTTTGGACGCTCTGTGTGAGGACGTGAGATAGACTGACCCTGGTAGGATGTACCCTTTTTTGTTTTAGTAAAACTTATAACTGATATTTCTATTTTGAGAAACTGGATTGTAATAACTCTGGAACCTTGTGGATGTAATGGAGTAGAACTTAATTAGTATATCTATCTTGTATCTACTCTGATTGACTGTATCTGTTAGCCGAGCACATATAGGGAAGACTCTGTTGGAGATACAGAGACTTTTCTATATGTGTGGCGGTCTGTTCACGCCTTGGAGAGTTCAAGTTTTAACTCTGATAAAAAAAAAAAAAAAAAAATTTGACCCACTTTCGAATCTCGGGGCGTGACAGAAGTGACTTCACAACCGTCGTGTCATTGATTATCCCCAAGCTATGCATATAACTTGACGATCGAATGTCGACGTCAAATTTTCTTATAATCCGCATAATGATCATAGGGAATGGAGGTCACTCCGTCTGATGAGGATGCTCCACATACCGAGCCATCCTACTCCAGATGATATAAGGAATGTTGATGCTCATGTCCTCCGCGGCAGTGGGATGTCCCAAGAGATACAGAAATAGCATGTGATCCCATCTCAGGACTTTGGTTTGCATGTTTGGTAGAATGTTGTAGCAAATAATGAAGTTCAAAAACCGATACTCAGGTCTAAGTTCTTTTGAAAATACAGAATTTCCAGTTGAACTAGTATCGGGCATGCAAATTCCATCCACGACTACTCTCCAAAGTGTTGTTGTCAATATTGGAGACTTCATGTAGTGCGTGCCATTCAGCTTAGCTTTTATTCCAATTACTTCTCCAATCAACTGAGGAGTAATTGTCAGATGAGTGTTTCGAATCGTTGTTCGAAACTCCATTGACCCGCCTTCATTGTCCTGAAGGTTGTTAACACAGAGATAGAAGGTTCGTACAAGATGAATACAATAACCTGTCGATTCCGGGAAGTTGCAAATGGGAGACATGCCAATTCTATCTATAAGTCGACCAAAAGTCGCAGATCGGTCTTGCAAGTTTTCGAGATTGACATGACGTTCCCCAATACACTCTCTGTTTTCAAAAGCTTTCATTCTATCCGTGTTGATGTGAACAAAATCTTGCGAAGGTGGCTCACTTGCCAATGGTTCTTCGATTTCAATTCCTCGCGCTTTGCCCCTTTTTCGAGCAACGCTCTTCCTTTTCATTGACATGGGTGTCGGTTGCATAGGAGCTTTTCTTTTCTCTGCCGCAGTAGGCGGAGTCTTCGCCTTTGTAGAAGCAGGGGCTTTCCCATTCTCTGCCGCTGCAGCCAATGCTGCGGTCTCTTCAAGGACTTTGTCCCAGTCCTCTGATTCTGTTTCCGATTCATCTACGGAGATATACCCTCCTTCATCTTGAGTCCTTTTCTTTCTGTTGAGCTTGTTTGTTGCTCGCGTGCTTACCATTGTGACAACAAGCACTATGATCCAACCAAACACCATCTTGGTTGAGAGTTTTAAAAGAAAGTCACCTGTGAGCAAGAACTCAAGAACACGAAAAAATTATTTAATTTCAAAAATTTGAAAAATCATACCCAAACAATCATTATCGTGTATAGAGACCAGGAATCAAGTTAGTTTAGCAAAAAGAATTTTAAAAATAGATCAATTCCATGTTTTTAGAAAATTCTCAAATTTTGCCCTAAAACCGAATTTTTTGGAATCGAAGCCCAAAAATTCGTTAATTAAGTGAGTACAAGGCATAGAAACAAAACTAACATGTCCAGAGTTCTAATTTTAAAAGAAATTTGATCAAAAACCGTTTAGAACTGAAGATTAGTCATGAGATCCTTCACGTATTGATGAACAAGAACAAAAACAGTGAAGACCTGGGGTTTTGATTAAGGAAACTTACTTGGTTTGTGAGAAAACAAGCTGGAAAGACTCAAGAGCTTTTGGATTCTAGAGAGAGAAACACCAGAAAGCAAGAAATAAAAGATTGAAGAGAATGGAATCCGTAAAAACCTTTCGTTTCAATTAAAACCTAGCCGCGGTCCGGATCGGGTTGAAATTCAGTCCGGATCGGCTATGCGCAGGAAATCCCATCGTTCGGGATCCGGACTGAGTCCATCCAGTCCAGACTGCCTACAACTTTTTCTCCAGAAAATCCAGAAACAATATGTGAGCATTCTTGCATATCAACTTTAAACAAAAAGTATCATTTCATATAAAGAAAAATAAATTATGCTAAATCTATCATTAATCATCAAATTATGAAACGAAAATTTATACAAGTTATATCCTCCAAAGTTGAGCAAGTTCAAAACATCAATCACGATCTAATGAGTAATGCGTTTATCAAATCATCAATTTAGTAAAGAAAATGAAGCACAAAGATCGATAGATGTTTGAAATCCCAAATAAATTAGATAATGCTATTTAGTCAATGTATTGTAGGGAGTGGCACTTTAAGCATCTTTCAATAAAAATTCCACCTTATACCAACCTTGGAATTTGACAAACTCAAGTATTCCAAAAAGCATTTTAATAAACAATATTCACCATGTTTGGTAAACATGTGGTAGCTGGACACAGTACTCGGACGACCGAGGTGGTAGCTCTTTCCTCCATGTGGTGGTAGTTTTCACACTCCACTTAAGGATGTAACTCTTTTCACATCTTTTGAGCATGAAACTTTAATAATATACTCCCCCTCAATTGGCTATCAATTATTTAATATATGAAGTATTCAACCAAAAATTGATCTCGTGTTCATGCTTAACTCAACTATCAAATAAGATAAAAACTATACCAAGAGATCATAAAGAGAGGAATTGACTCTTATCAATTAAAGATGAACTAATTGACATAAAAGATCATTGCATCAAATGAATTATCATGGTATCCAAATCATAATAGATTTCTCAAAATATGAAAGGATGCAATTAAAGTCAATTAACTAATGCTCAGTTAATGTTCTAAATACACAAAAAGAAAGAACAAAAACACAAAACAAAACCTAACCTAAGCAATGGTTCAAAAGAGGTTATTTCAAAGAAAGCATTCCAATTGCTTTACGCAAATGAATAAAACGTTTTTGATCCAAAGGTTTTGTCAAAATATCGGCTAATTGATCTTCAGTTGAAACATAAGAAATTTGTAAAGTACTTGATTCAACTAACTCTCTAAGAAAATGATATTTAAGTTCAATGTGTTTTGTTCTTGAGTGCAATACAGGATTTTTTGAAATATTAATAGCACTAGTGTTGTCACAAAGTATCGTTACCGAAGTCGCCGGGATGCGGAAGTCACTCAATACACTCTTCATCCAAATCAATTGAGTTGCACAACTTCCCGCTGAAATGTATTCCGCTTCGGCAGTCGAGAGAGCAATGCAGTTTTGCTTCTTACTATGCCATGCAACAAGACAATGGCCAAGGTAAAAAGCATGCACCACTCGTTCTCTTTCGATCATCCACTGATCCAGCCCAGTCGGCATCCGAATATCCTATTATGTCGAGAGATGTGCCCATAGGATACCAAATTCTGAAATTTAACGTACCTTTGATGTACCGGATGATCCGTTTCACCACTTTCAGGAGAATTTCCTTCGGTGCTGATTGATATCTCGCACAAATCCCAACACTGAAGGCAATGTCCGGGCGACTAACCGTAAGGTAAAGTGGACTTCCAATCATGCTTCGGTAGAGCTTCTCGTCTACTTTTTCTCCGTGAGATTCACATCCAAGTCCCTTATTGCTAGTTCCCATGGGAATCGGAAAGTCTTTAGAATCTTCTAATCCAAATTTTTGGACCAACTCCTTCGCATACTTGGATTGACACAAATGAATGCCCTCTTCAGTTTGCTTAACTTGCAATCCAAGAAAATATGTCAACTCGCCCATCATGGACATCTCAAATTCACTTTCCATTGTTTCGGCGAATTTTGAAGCATCATTATTCCTTGTAGCACAAACACAATGTCGTCCACATATATTTGTGCTACAATGAAGTTATCCTGAGAATGCTTCACAAATAATGTCCGATCGGCTCCCCCTCGAGTATAGCCCTTTTCCAAAAGGTGCTTTGTCAGTCTTTCGTACCATACTCGCGGTGCTTGTTTTAGACCATAAAGAGCCTTTTTCAATCGAAAAACATAATTTGGAAGTTTATGATCAATGAAACCTTTCGGTTGAGCAATATAAACTTCTTCATTTAGAAAACCATTTAAAAACGCGCTCTTAACGTCCATTTGAAAAAGTTTTATTTTAAAGTGGCAAGCGATAGCAAATAGGATACGAATAGACTCGAGACGGGTTACCGGGGCGAAAGTTTCATCAAAGTCTATACCTTCAACTTGCGAATAGCCCTGAGCAACTAACCGTGCTTTGTTCCGAATAACGGTACCTTCTTCATTTTTCTTGTTCTTGAAAATCCATTTTGTACCGATGATGTTTTGTTGCTTCGGGGGCTTCGTTAATTCCCAGACTTTGTTCCTTTCAAATTGATTGAGCTCTTCTTGCATAGCTTCTATCCAGTAGTCATCCTGAAGAGCTTCATCAATATTCCTTGGTTCTAGCATGGAGACGTAGCATGCGACTCCACATTCCAATTGTCTCCGAGTTCTAACTCCTTCTTGAGGATCTCCAATGATGTTTGATTTCGGATGGTCCTTGGAGATTCGTAGCGTTTGAGGTAACGGAGTACTCGGGGGTAATTGCGATGATTCCTGCACATTAGATAAACTAGAAGAACCATGAGATGCATCAAAATTTTCAGAAGACTTATCACGCAAAGATGCAATATCATTAGCAGGAGATTCATCATCAAGAGACATATCAAGACTAGATTTATCAGAAGACAAATGAGAAGCTTCATCTACTTTAACATTAATTGATTTAATCATCGTCTTTGATTCAAGATTGTATACTCGATATGCTCTACTGTTTGTAGAATAACCCATAAAAATTCCTTCATCACTTCGAGAGTCGAATTTTCCAAGATTTTCTCGATCGCGTAAAATGTAACAACGACTCCCGAAGATACGAAAATACTTAATATTAGGTTTTCTATTAAACTATAGCTCATATGGGGTATTCAAAGTACCCGGGCGCAAATAGATGCGATTGATCACATAGACCGCGGTGTTAATTGTTTCAGCCCAAAAATATAAAGGGAGTTTCTGGCTATGAAGCATAACACGCGCGATCTCTTGAACAACTCTATTTTTGCGCTTGACTACACCGTTTTGCTGCAGTGTATAAGATGCAGAGAATTAATGTTTTATGCCATTTGAAGAGCAAAAATCAATGAATTTTGAATTAATGAATTCTCCACCTCTATCACTGCGAACACGGACAATCTTTTCATTTTTCTCGATCATAAAACGATGACATATATCATGAAAAGAGTCAAAAGTATCCGCTTTCTCTTTTAAAAATTCTACCCAAGAATATCTAGCGAAATCATCAACCATAAAAAAAATATACCATTTTCCACCCAAACTAGGTTGACGAGTTGGCCCAATTAAATTCATATGCAATAATTCTAATGGGCGTTTTGTTCCTACATGGTTCAAATTCTTGTGAGTGGATCTCGTTTGTTTTCCCTTTTGGCGACCACCACACACAAGGTTTTCTTTGAAGGTCAATTTAGGAACACCTCTAACTATGTCTTTGTTAGATATTCTAGTTAGTTTCTTAAAGTTAACGTGACCTAGTCTTTCATGCCAAAGAGTCTCATTATCAAGTGACACTAGGTTACAATTTTGACTTATTTTACCAGGAACTACATAGCAATTGTTTTGTGACCTAACCCATTTCAAAATGAATGAATGATTTACATCAGTTACAAGACATTCTATAGAAGAAAAATTAACTGAAAAATCATCATCACAAAGTTGGCTAATGCTTATGAGGTTAGTCTTAAGGCCTTCAACAAACAAAACATTGTTCAAAGCCGGGCCATCTGGAATAACAATTGTTCATTTGCCAACTATTTTTGAAGATCGTCCATCTCCAAAAACTACATGTCCTCCGGAGATTTTCTCAAGGGTTTGAAAAACGTTTTTATCTCCGGTCATGTGGCGTGAGCAACCACTATCCAGATACCAAGACGAATTGTCATACGCATATAGTGATGTGTGAATGACAAGACAAGGGAAGAATTCACCTTTGCGCACCCAAACTTGCGAGTTTTGGAGTACGTCGGCAATGGTCGTGACATTGATTTCCTTGGTGAATGCGTCTTGTTCGATTGATCACTTTTCTTTGAAATCCATGATGGCGTCGTCTTGTGGCGTGTACTACCAAAGTTCTTTACTTTTGAAAGATTCTTCTTCAATTTTCGGGGAATGAACTTGTTGGTAGTTGTTGCAGGAAACGCTTGATTTGATCGCTTGGCTCCATTCTTGCAATTTCGTCTTATGTGCCCTGCAAAACCACAACGAAAACGTACCTTTGTGAATGTTGAACCCGAAGTAGATGAGACAGGCTTGTTAACATTGTAGGCAGTGATTTTTGTCGGAGGAGGAGAAACCGACTAGGGCACAAAAACCGTTCCACTCAAACTTGGATTTTTGCTGGTTCGAGTGTATCCAAGACCCAACCGATTCGTTTGACCTAGACCAAGCAACTTGTCCAACTTGCTCCTTCTAGAAGAGAATCGCTTCAAATCTTCCTTAAGTTGGAGTATGGTCTTCGTCATCTCCAATTTTCCTTGTTGAGCCTCGGAGTAGAGCTTCAAGAAGTAATTAGCTTTATCCACCAGTTTGATGTGCTCCTTCTCGAAATGGTCGTTCTTCTCTCGAAGGGAAACATTTATTTTGACCAAGTTATCCTTTTCCTCTTCAAGAGCGTTTGAGAGAGAAGTTGCCTCTTTACATTGTTCTTCAAGATCCCGCAATCTTCTTCTCAAACTTTTATTTTGCTTTGCCAATTTCTTTGAATCCTTCAATAATTTATGGTAGGCAAAAGCAAAGTCTTCACCTTCGGAATCGCTCGGTTCATCATCCGTTGCATTCTTTTCATTCAAGGAGGAGTTGGATAATGAACCAGAGGAAGTCGCTGAAAAGCACATGTAAGGTGTTGTGGACGCGTGGAATGCTGTGGCGTTGTTATCCTCAACACTGGAAGATGACTCATTGGAAGTGGAAGTATCATCCCATGTGACGGCTTGCATAGCCTTCTTCTTTGACGGATTCTTATTGGGACACTCCGTTGAGATATGGCCATAACCTTGGCATTTGAAGCACTGAATTTGTCCCTCAGAGTTCTTCTTGTCCTTTGAAGAACCCTCTTGCTTTCTTGACTTAAAGCTTGAAGATCCCTTGCCTTTGTTGGACTTAACGAAGGATGAGGATTTACTTGAATTTCCCTTTCGAAAGCTTCGGCGAAATTTCCTCGTCAAGAGTGCAAGTTGTTTCTCGAAATCCTCCATTGATAAATTCTCATCAGCGTCTGAGGAGGATGAATCCGCGTCTTCTTCTTTTGTTGATTTCAATGCAAAACCTGAAGACTTAGAAGAAGAGGAAGGCTTTCCAGAAGAGTAGTTAGTAGGAAAACTCATTTCATACGTTTGAAGTGCACCAACTAATTCTTCTACCTTTATTTCGTCCGGGTGTTTTACTGTTTCAATGGCTGCGACCTTAGGGCGAAATCTTTCAGGAAGAGTTCTCAAAATCTTTCTTACAACTTTAGATTCTGGAATTTTCTCTCCCAAGTTAGCGCATGTATTAACGATATCTTGCAATCGTGTATAATAATCTGTGAACGATTCATTTTCTGCCATAAAAATAGAGTCAAATTTGCTCGTAAGCATTTGCAGTTTTTGAATCTTCACTAAACTTGTTCCCTCATGTGTAACTTGTAGAGTATCCCAGATTTCTTTCGCAGTCTCACATGCCGAGACGCGAGAGAATTCGGTTTGTGACAAGGCATTAAATAATGCGTTAATTCCCTTGCCGTTGTAAGAAGAAGCATCAATTTCTTCCTTAGTCCATTTCGACCTAGGTTTGATGGTGACAACATCGACAATAATCTCAGTAGGATTTGTCCATCCAAACTCAATTGATTGCCAAACCCGTTCATCGATGGAAATTAAAAACGTTCTCATGCGTACTTTCCAATATGCATAATTTGTTCCATCAAAGAACGGTGGTCTATTGATGTTTCCACCTTCAACCATTATTTACAACCCTATTCCCGCTCTGATACCACTTGTGGGTTATGAATAATATGGATCTGAATAGGGGAAAAACCACCTAGAGGGGGGGTGAATAGGTGTAAATAATAAACACACCAAATCGTTGTGTAAAAAATAATCCAATGCGAAAAATAAATAAAGTACGCAAGATTTACGTGGAAAACTCCGTCACAGGAGTAAAAAACCACGGGACCGATAACACGGCGAAATCCACTAAGATTAAACACGTATAAGGTGATTTACCGTAACCCTACGACTCAACCTTTTCCATATGCTCCTAGTTGATCTTCTCCGCTCACTCCGAACGCTCCTCGAATCCACGATTTGTGTCCCAACGCCGAATCCACGATTTGCGTCCCAACGCCGAATCCACGACGTTCAACGTCGAATCCACGACGTTCAACCGAATCCACGGTCTTCACCAATGTGGCACGTCTCGATCACACGAACGCGCCTCGCTCCGAATCCACGAGAGCAGTAGCACCTTGAATCCACAAGGCCACGCGAATCCTCGCGCCGATTCTTGGTAAAATCGATGTTTTTGTTTGGTGATGATCCTCCGAATACTTAGATCAAAGATAGATAAGGAAATACCATCTAAGTATTCTTCAATTTGATTCTATGAAAAATAGGAGTTTGGAAACCCTAGAATCAAATTGGACAATATAGATGAAGAAATATGAATTTAATCGTGTTTTCCTTTCTTCTCTATATTTGTGGATTTTTCTATTATTTTTCTTAATCGATTTTTCAATTAATTCTCGATTTTTCAAAAAAATGAAATTAGGGTTTATTTATAGGTTAGAAACCTTTGGAAAGAGATAAGGATCAAAAACTGACTTAACAGAATTTTTCCCGCACGGCGGTCCGGAATGGATTTGACTGATCCGGACTGTCGTCTTTTTTCAGCAATTTTCCTGAAAAAACAGTTCGAGGTCCGGACTGGAATTTCCTGATCCGGATTGTTCATGCGATTTCAGCAAACACATAGTTCGGGGTCCGGACTGAAACAAGGGAGGTCCGGACTGGAATTCCGCGTGAACTAAACTATGTTCTGGGTCCGGACTGGATTGGTCTGATCCAGATCCTGAACATCCAACTTGTCCAGTTTTTAATTTTTATGCAATTAAAAATCATCCAAGTGTTTCTAAACTATACAAATGTATTCGGATCACCAAAATTATTTACTTAAACGTACCTGATCATTCTAAATCCATTCTTCTTGAGATTGGTGTAATTGATCCACAATTTTCCATCTTCAATCTTCAAGACTTATACCACTTCACGAAATACGCCAAAATAAAATCCTTAACATATAGTAGTTCTTACCCCCATTCTTGTTGTCTTTTCTTCCCCCTTGTTTTGCAGAGTCGTCTGTGGGAGCTGCTGGGCCATCAACGGCAGATCGAGGTAAGAGGATAGCGGACTAGATAGATCGTCCACCCGACAGTATGCTAGCTGGACTTTTATTGTACCCTATCTTCTCAGACAGTGTATTTGTACCTTTATTTTTGGGTCTGGCTTTAGCCAGCTGTTTGTATATTTGTGGTGAGCTGGGAGGGACACTTGTATTTATTTACGGTTGTACTTTATTTTATTTTCAGCTTTAGTCTGAGATGTAATAGTTTTAGTTCAGCTCTGTTTTTATGCTCTTTTATTATATCTCTTATATCTGAGCAGGTTACCGGCGCTTTGTGTACGCGGGAAATACCGTGTGCACGGCGGATCTGTAGACGGGCCCGAGTTCTGGTTTACACCCAGGGCGTGACAGATTAGGTGGTATCAGAGTTTAGGGATAGGTCAGTTGGGACTTAGGAAACCCTAGGCTTTTGGCGGACCCTAGGATGATTGGGCGTGAGTGGCGTGATATTTTTTGAAAGTTGGTGATTTATTTATTCGACTCTTCCAGTGAGTGAAGAGGGATCGACATATCCTATTTCTGTTGAACAGTTATGTTGGCTGCATACAACATAAGGTTGCAGAAATAGGGAGATATCTTTGACTTTCGCTAGATTGGGTTGAGTGTGGTTATGTTACTGACGTATGGTTTCTTGTGGCAGGATGCCTCCCCGACGTCAGATTCCTACCCAGGGTACCCCTACACCCCTTGTTGAGCCAGAGTAGGCTGGATCTTCTGAGACCAGTGAGCTGAGAGCCTTGGTGGCCCAGTTAGCTGAGAGTACCCGCCCGCAGGAGCGGCGGATGGATCAGCTACTTGCCCAGAGAGAGGCACCACCCCCAACTGTTTTGGAGGCCCCCAGCACCACCTGTGGTACCTCGTGTGTCATCGGCACCATCATCGAGCAGTGGGGCTCAGGGAGCAGCCCAGCCTTTGACCCTAGCTGCGGAGCAGGATTTTGCTGACAAGCTCGCCAAGTTTTGTCAGCACGGACCGCCTAGATTTTCGGGGCGGGATACGCAGCCGTGGGAGATCGGGACATGGCTAGCAGCAATGGAGAAGCTATTCAGGGACTTCTTCATCGATTCGAGGTACCGAGTTCATATAGCGGTACATTGCTTGGATGGAGATGCTGATGCATGGTGGCATCGGGTGGAGCCACTGGAGTTTCAGATCACCCGACAGCTATCCTGGTCCGAGTTTCGATGCATGATACTGGATACCTACTTTTCGACCGGCGTGAAGAGAAAATTGGAGGATGATTTGAAGAACCTTCAGCAGGGCGACCGACCAGTTCAGGCTTATTATCAGGAGTTCATGCAGTTGCTTAACTGCGTGCCCTTTGTCGCCCGTGATGGTCTTCACCAGGTGGAGTTATTCGAGACAGGTCTCCACAGCGAGATTTATACCATGGTTCATGCCCAAAGGCTTCAGACTCTAGAGAAGGCCGCAGAGCATGCCCTGTGGGTGGAGAGAGGCGACACAGTGGTCGCCAGGCGAGGCGGGATGGTCGCATAGAGTTCCGACAGGAAGCGACCAGCACTCGACGACGGGGGACAGGCCAGTTCGTGGAGACCGCCACGACCGTCGCGGCCTTAGTTTCTTGGCCGTGGGCGTTCTGAGCGGCGAGGGCCTGGTGGATCCCAGAGGCCACCACAGCAGCAACAGCAGCAGAGGTCACGCTCGAGACAGCAGAGGTCTCCGCAGCAGTCTCAGAGGCAGTAGCAGCAATCGAGACAGACCCGGTTCTCTGGCAGGTGTATCTTCTACGGAGGTCAGCATTCCGCTAATACTTGTGATCAACGGTGGGGACGCTGCTATATTTGTGGGCAGTCTGGACATCAGCGAGCGTCATGCCCTCTTTCGATAGCAGCGACATCTTCTTCGGCATCGGCTCCCTTCGCACCTCAGCAGCGGTCGTCAGCTCAGCGGCCCTATGCTTCAGCGAGTAGGCCATCTTCTTCCCACCCCACCGACTACTGGCCTCCAGCTCAGAGCGGTCGGGTCTATGCCGCTCAGGTAGAGGACTCCTCCGCAGCCGACCATGTGGTGGTAGGTATTACTTTACTTTCCAACATTAGGACTCGTACCTGTTTGATACTGGAGCATCGCATTCTTTTATTGGTAGAGCATCTGCATCCCTATATGGTATAGAGATAGATTCCTTATCGCATGCATTAGAGGTTCGGATTCCAGATCATGTTTTGCATGTTGAGGAGTATTGTGAGGCTTGCCCGGTACAGTTGGGATCTTGGATCCTGCCGGCAGACTTGCTTGTCTTGTGGCAGCTCCAGGACTTTGACATTGTATTAGTTATGGATTGGTTGTCGCGGTACTTTGCCACTATTGACTGCAGAGATAGGACGGTGACTCTCCGCGAGCCAGGACAGGAGGAGTTTATCTTCAGAGGTTGCCAGAGCACGTTGTTCACAGCAACTATTTCCTCGGCGAGGGCTAGGCAGATGATGAGCAGAGGTTGCACTGCCTTTCTGGCTACTATCGTGGAGGTGCCTACGGTGGCACTGGGACTCGAGGATATCCCCATTGTCCGTGAGTTTCCATATGTGTTTCCCCTTGAGTTGACGACTATGCCGCCGGAGAGGGAGATAGAGTTTGTGATTGACGTGGTTCCGGGAACCACGCCAATCTCGAAGGCACCTTATCGGATGGCGCCTGCCGAGTTGAGAGAGCTGAATGCGCAGCTGCAGGATCTGATGGACAGGGGTTTTGTTAGACCCAGTGTATCACCGTGGGGAGCGCCTGTCTTGTTTGTGAAAAAGAAAGATAGTTCGCTTAGATTGTGTGTGGATTATAGGGAGCTGAATAAAGTGACCATCCGGAACAAGTATCCGTTACCGCAGATTTGACGATTTGTTTGATCAGCTGCAGGGAGCTTCGGTGTTTTCGAAGATAGATCTCCAGTCCGGTTACCACCGGCTGAGGGTGAGGGCCGAGGATATCTCCAAAACGGCATTCAGATCTCGGTATGGGCATTATGAGTTCACGGTGATGCCATTTGGTTTGACTAATGCCCCTGCCGTATTTATGGATTTGATGAACCGGATATTCCAACCGTACTTAGACCGGTTTGTTGTAGTATTTATTGATGATATTTTGATTTACTCCCGGAGTGATGGGGAGCATGAGGAGCACTTGAGGACAATGCTACAGCTTCTGCGAGAGAAGAAGCTGTATGCCAAGTTTAAGAAGTGTGAATTTTGGCTCCGGGAGGTCGTCTTTTTGGGCTACATAGTTTCAGCTACAGGAGTGGCGGTTGATCCGGCTAAGGTGGATGCTATTCGAGATTGGCCGAGGCCGACGACTATCACCGAGGTGCGGAGTTTTCTGGGTTTGGCTGGTTATTATCATCAATTTATGGAGGGCTTTACGAAGCTTTCCACTCCCCTCACGCGTCTGACCAGGAAGGGGATTAAGTTTATTTGGAGTGAGGCTTGTCAGAGCAGTTTTGAGGAGCTGAAGCAGAGATTGATGACGGCTCTGATCCTTGCTCTCCCGGTTATGGGAGAGGGATTTATGATCTCTAGCGACGCCTCTCACAGCAGTCTGGGCTGTGTATTGATGCAGCATGGTAGGGTAATTGCCTATGCTTCACGGCAATTGAAGGACTATGAGAAAAATTACCCTACTCATGATCTTGAGTTGGCAGCGATTGTGTTTGCTCTGAAGCTGTGGCGGCATTATCTATATGGCGATGTAATATCTGTAACTTTAATTTCAGGATTTGAATCTCTAAATGAGAAAATTTATCTAAGTTGATTTTTTTTACAGTCTGGAACGTTAGTGAGGGTGTTTCTTTCTGTAAAATGATTAATTTCGTGATCCGGTGAGATTTTCAAAGAAAGGAAATCGTCACTTGGATGGCGTCGTCGAGCTGAAGACGGTGGTGCGATCAGATTTCAAATCCGATATCCGGATCTTCCGGATCTGCGCGTTTTGCGAGAAAAACGGACTGTAAACTCAATTTTCGTGATTTCGGGTAAAATCGTAGTTTTTCTTCTCTGGTATTCGTGAAACCCGTTGAGTCGGGGTGGGCAGGCGTTGGACACGATTTTTCGAAAATTCAAATTTCAAAATGGAATTTTTGGAGTTAAAGGGAGAGATATTTTTCTTGGGGACGTGAACGGAATTACTCCAAATGTTGAGTTAGGAGGGGTATACTTTGGGTTAGGATTAGGACTTGATAAGCCCTAATTAATTCCCTAATCACCCTTCTTCCTCCTCCACAGCTGCCACGAAGAAGAAGCCTTTGTTTCCCCTCTTCCTCCTCCCTTAGCACTGGTCGACGTCGCGCCATCGTCGAAGCCGTACCTGGGAAGGGGGTGGCTGGATCTGGGCGCCCCCTCCTTGCAGCCGCCGCGCCCATGGACGCTGCATGCGCGCCGCGCGAGGGAGCCGCTGCCACTGCCTAGGGCTCGCACAGATGAGCGGGAGGCTAGCACCGGATGCCCCCTGCCCAAGGCGGGCGCTCGCCGCAGCCGCAGCTGCGCCCAGCCGTGCGGGCCAGCGCGCGCGAGGACCCAACCGCGCGGACCTGTGCGCGTGGGGAACCGCGCGCGCGCCCCCCCTGCTCGGCCTCTCCCGAGTTCGGGCGCTCCCTTCCTCACCAGCAGCTTGGGGTGGTCCGTGCCTGCCCCTCTCCGTCGCGGACGTCGTAGCAACGCCGCCGAGCGCCGATTTCGCCTCCGGTTGCGTGTCGGACCGTGCGCCCTCGACGAAATTTAGTTTTGGCTTCCGATTTAACCCAGAGCTTTCCTCAGGTATTAACTTCGCTCCGGACAGCGAGCATCGCCTTCAG
The DNA here is from genome assembly GCA_029204045.2 of Tillandsia leiboldiana. NCBI lineage: Eukaryota > Viridiplantae > Streptophyta > Magnoliopsida > Poales > Bromeliaceae > Tillandsia > Tillandsia leiboldiana. Next base: position 19,816,347 of record CM055073.1, read on the forward strand.
AACGTCGAGACCTGTCGGGCTATGGCGTTGTTGAATTCCGAAGTGTGGGAATTTTTTGTAAATGCTTAATTGTTGTATTCTTATGTATTTATCTTGCTTTTTAGTATATGTTTTGAGGTTTTTGTGCAATTGTTGCATGAAGGTTGTCTCGAAAAGCGTGTATGAGTGGTGCTTGACCTTTGGACTAGTCGTCCTAGGTCCGTGGATTATCGCGGTCCTTATTTCGGGATGTCGACGCGATCATCGGCCAAATCGGTCGTCCGATCGCGGTTCTGTTCAGTAATTCAGTTCTGTCAAATTAAACGCATTCCGTTTGTTGTCGAGCCTTGTGGGCTGGTCATCCTTACCTCCTCGTCTGTCCAGAGGCAGTGGATGGGTTGTGGGGCGTTTCGGAGCCGAAATTGGCATCCTTGGGAATCCGGTATTGTTACGGTAGGTTCCGGGAATCGGTAAAAAGTACCGATGGCCCGAACGGTTCTCGAAATGTGAGTCGATGTGTGGGTTACAGTGGTATTTAGTATCGAGTGGTTTATGATTTTTAGTACCTTTCGTAGGTACAGGTGACTAGTTGCATCACTTTTGGCGTTGGATGCTTCATCGAACTTCAGGTGGGTACTTCGACCCGACGTTGGTTTAGTGGTGCATGCTCGGTGACATTCCTTCCCCCGTGTTTCTTTTCTTGATTACACACTTTGCATGTGAGCACATGAGCACTACACACTTCGTTCCTGTTTGCTCTACTTTCCTATTTGCATCATGACTCAGAAGTAGAGCGGTAATCTGTGACTGCTAGAGTTCATATGACATGATTATAGCACATGATCTTGAGACATAGCATGATTTAGTGGCTTCATGATTGTTTACATCTCATATCGATTGCATGATTTCTGGATATAGTGGACCTGATAGGTCGGTGACACTGTGACATTCCTTCGGGAATAGTGGACTTGATTGGTCGGTGACATATTGAGACTTGTGATATGATTCGTTGGACTCGGTCAGTGATTCCTTGTTGATTCTATCTCGGCTATTTGCCGACAGTTGGCCATTGAGCATGTTGCATCGATCGTCATAGCGTGTTTTGTGCATTTCGCGTACACCAGCGGTCTGATCCACCGCAAGAGGGTGTTCTTTTCCGGAGAAGTGGTCGTACGTACGACCCGTGAGCCCGATGCGATCACTGCTAGGGTTATATGCCAGGTTGAGCATAGCGTGACATTTGCCTGAGGTCTCTTGACCAACATGGTGGTTTGCCTGAGGTCTCTTGACCAACATGGTGGTTGATTGGGTTTATATTTGTTGGACTGCTTGTCCGGTTGATGCATCCCTATTGTTACGGTAGCGACAATTGTTTATATTAGCTTATTTCATTTCCTGTTAGATCATGTTACTGTGGTATTACTGTTTACCCCTTATTAGTATCTTTCCAGTTTACTGTAGCGGTTTTCTGATAGTACTGTTTGATATATTCTCTTGCTACTGTATTCGGCTTACCTGTTTATTATTATGCTTTCCTTCTTTGATACTATATCTGACTTTACGATACCTTGTAGTCGTTTGTTCTCTTTCGTTTGCCAGTGAGTACGGCTTGTTTTCATCGGCTTGCGGTATCCACTGGGAGACCCTTACTGGTTTCTCACTACCCCCCAGTTGCAGGTACTGCGGGAGGTGACGGTCGGGACGGTACATGAGGTAACGACATAGCTAGAGAGCTTAGCAGTCCTGAGATTTTGCTCAGTATTCCTTTTTACCCTACTTTTACTTGTCGATGGGTTTAGAGTTGTGGTGGTTCAGTTTATGTCTGGTTGTGTGATTGGTTTAACAATTGGATGGACTAACAGTGGATTCTTGTTACTATGATCTCGTGGTTTTATGCAAAACGTTTTCTACCCCTCGTGGTAGCCGATTTTCAAAAGATTATGTTTCCGTATGGGAAACCGTTTTAAAAAGATTTTTAGATTTTCATTTCACTCGTAGATTTCAAATAAGGTTTCCGTGTGGGGAACGCTTTCAAAAGGATAGGAATGCTTGATAACCTGTGCATATGCATCATCTGCGGTAAGGACATTGTAGAACATTAAAGCATCATGCTTAAGGATCATTTAGCTGTATGTGCATCTTGTGTGAATGTGGTGTGCGTGGGAGGTGGAATTGGTGGTTGTGAAATTGTACTGTGTGTGACGCCGTACAAATACAGGGGAGGTTCTGTCCGTGTGAATAGAGGGTTATCTGTATTTGTGGCGGGTCTACACGCGTCTCGGGGTGCATAAAAAAAAAAAAAAAAAAACTATACGGTTTTCCGCTGTTTTCCTTAAAAGGTATTTATAGAAAGAACCCCGGGGCGTGACAGGCAAGCACTGCGAGATTTACACTGATCATAAAAGCTTGAAGTATCTGTTCACCCATCTGTTCACCCAGAAGGAGCTAAACCTGAGGCAACGCCGGTGGTTAGAGTTACTAAAGGATTATGACGTGAGTATCCATTATCATCCCGGCAAAGCCAATGTCGTGGCAGATGCTTTGAGTAGGAGGACGAGTCTAAGTATGATGATTTCGCAGCAGGCACCGTTAGGGGAGCAGATGAGATGGTTGCAGATAGAGGTTGTATCCCCTGGGGTCTCTGCTAGACTTATGTCTTTGGTCGTGCAGCCCACTCTGTTGGACAGGATTAAAGAGAGACAGAGTGAGGACCCCCACTTGATGAGGATTCAAGGACAAATTCAGACTGGGCAGACAGGGGATTTTTCAGTTGATGCTTCGGGAGTACTGCGGTACAGGGACCGAGCTTGTGTGCCTATGGATTCAGAGATTCGAGAGCAGATCTTGAGAGAGTAGGCCCTGTTGCTTACCGAGTTGCTCTACCACCGTGCCTTGCTGGAGTTCATGATGTATTCCACGTCTCTGCTTTGAGGAGGTATGTGTTTGATCCCTCGCACGTGATTGACTTCACCCCACTGGAGATCGGGGAGGACCTTGGATACGAGGAGCGCCCGTTGCGGATTCTGGCTCGTGAGGTGAGAGAATTGCGCAATCGGGTGATACCATATGTGAAGATTTTGTGGAGCAATCACGAGGAGCGTGAGGCCACTTGGGAGCTAGAGACGGTGATGAGGGATACCTTTCCTTTCTTGTTCGAGGCTTCTGGCTGAGGTACGTTTGTCTTGTTTTCTAAGTTTCGCGAACGAAACTTCATTTTAGTGGGGGAGGATGTAGAGCCCCAAACTCCCTTGTAGCTTTTCCCGTGAATCCACGTTGTGAAACACCTGTTATTGGTGTGTCGGGCCCGTAATGCATCAAGTGGATGTGTTTGATGGACTCAGTAAGGTTCATGGATCAAGACTATCACTCGACTACTTTTGCCGAATTTTAGAAGTGGTTTCAAGCTGATCGGAGGTTGGATTTGGATTCAGCACGGAAAAACGTTTGAAAACGGCTATTTGCTTGTATTTTTCTGAGTCCGGATGCCCAAAAACGGGCTCCTGAAAGTTTGTGGATTCGGGTGCATAGGGGAGGCCGTAGACTGGCCGAGTGCCACGTGGCGGCCTATTATTGGCCGGTTCAGGTTGCGCGGTCCACGAAGCGACGTGGGGTGGCGCATGGACCCGGTGCGGGGACACGTTGCGCCCCGGGAGTGGCCGGTGCGCGTTGCGCAGTCCACGGAAGCCCGCGCGGGTGCATAGACCGGGCGCGGGGGACACGTGGTAGCCGTTGATGGGCGAGCTCACACAAGCGGTCCACGGAGGCACGTTCGGGCGCCTCGGAATGCGTGCTTGTGTGGGGGGCAGCCGGCGCGGCCGGCGAGGCGCACGTGGGCGCGGCTGGCGGGTCATGCGGGCGGGCCACGTGACGCCCCGCCATTGGCGGGCGCCACCTACCCGTTTGACCGGGCGCGGGACTCGCATCGCCTCCCTGGCGCGCTTGCAATGCTATCCCGTGTTTGGTGGACACGTGTCCGATGCTGGTGAATCCGGGCTCTCGTTAGCGGGCCATGGGCGCGGATTTTTGGCGCCCGAATAATTCGGGCGCCCGAAACCCGAACCCGAATTCCCTATTAGGGCTGGGCCTATAAATAGGCCCCTTAGGCCTTCTTTTGTGGATTTTCTGGGCCTTTTCACAGGGAGTGTTCTACAGAGAAATTGTTCACCCATTTGTTTTACACTTTGTGGAGAAGTTCCAGAATTTTTGGAGGACGCTACTTCAACGTCTACTGCGATTCGGCGCACTGCGACGCTCCTTCCTTGGTGGTCTTTTTCGTCGCGTTTCGGTCAGTGGACTCCCCTGGGTTACCCCGAAGGAGTTTTCAGGTGATTCTTGCGCCTACGTTTTCATGACAAGTAGGGCTTCGATTCTTGTATTTACAGTTTCCCTATATTCCGAGCTTTCCTTGGGTCTTTTGGACCATCTTGTGACCCCATTTTCTGCGGCGAGATTTTGGACAGCATTGGAGTGATTGTGGGTTTTCTCGGCCCACGAGCATCGGAACGAGGAGTGTGAGTACTCGTTTTACATCTACTCATCGTGGGAAACGTCGTCATGATTTTTCTAGAATTTTTGGACATTGCTTCAATGGTGATAATTCCACTTTTTCTGGACTGAAAGTTACAGATTATTGATTGTGGAAGTTTTGGGCTCGCAGCGGTGTTTTATTTATATCTTGGCCTACATGTGTCGGAATGGGACGTGCGAGTACTCGATTCGTATCTACGCGAAGTGAGGATCGCAACGATGATTTTTCTGGATTTTTCGGAGGACTGTGCAGAGGTGAATTTCCTCATTTTCCGTGCTGTTTTGCAAAACAGCAAGTACTATTTTGGAGATGCTCATTTACGCCGTGTGCGATATGTTTTGTTGTAGTTCTCGCATCTGGAGGTTTGCGGGGATAGAGGATCTTGGACAGCGAGGAGTCTCGTACAGTTATGGTTTGCGCATTTCGAGGTGGGTGATTGTTGTGAACCTCACATTTTAACTTACTCACTAGGAATATTAGAGTGATCCCCATTGTTGAATGCCAATTAGTACATTATGGATAACATGCATACAGGTATAGATTGGACATGTACTATGTTAGTACTTAGAGTTCTTATGAGATTTATTATTATCCTGGAATAACATGCTTTAATCAATGTGGGAATAGTGATATCTGTTTTTCTTTTATCATCATGAGGATACTTGCATGCTTGTATGGACATCTAGATAGGTCATCTTCTACTGCTACACTATCATTGGGATTTGACTTAGGAGAAACCATGTTGGCACCTTTTCTCCTTTGATCGAGGCACATGTGGTATATTGCTCAGGGTTTGAGCAGGGTTGTAGGATAGTGTAGCCGGGCTTATTGAGTCGGGATTTGTCCCACCAGATTGTGGATTGTGGGATATTGCGGTGACCGCGAACATTGGGCGGTTGACAGGATGTCTACTTGTGTATCAGATTGGGGATCGGATTCCTCTAGTGGATGGAGTTTCCCACTTATTGAGTATTATTGCATCAGATTGGGGGAACGGGTTTTCTTTAGTGGATGGGTTTCCCACTTCGATCATAATCGTGATCCAGTCCTGCTATATCATGATACTTGTGACAGAGGTACTTTACTTGTGTGGGTCGCTCCCCTCGAGTGCCACTCCAGAGGTAGGCCTATGACCAAGCCATGTGTGCCGGTCTGATACTTATATTGGGATGCGAGCCATGTGTGCCGATCCCGCGGATTCGAGCCATGTGTGCAGATTCCGCTACTGAGTTCTTGAGTTCGACAGCAGAGCAGGCAGTGCCAGTTTTTACTGGTGGTTAGATTGGGTTTATTAGGCAGGCACATTTACTGATGCATTCATATAATTACTCTTTCAGGCACTACATATAGAGGCATAGTAGCGGTAGTTCTTTTATCAGCAGTTATGTTCATAACTTACCGCCATTCTTTCCCTTTTGCCTCTGGTAGACCTAGTGGGCACGTCAGAGTTTGAGGTTTTACCCACTAGGGGGAGGCTACTGGTTTATAGTAGTTCTTACCCCCATTCTTGTTGTCTTTTCTTCCCCCTTGTTTTGCAGAGTCGTCTGCGGGAGCTGCTGGGCCATCAGCTGCAGATCGAGGTAAGAGGATAGCGGACTAGATAGATCGTCTACCCGATAGTATGCTAGCTGGACTTTTGTTGTACCCTATCTTCTCAGACAGTGTATTTGTACCTTTATTTTTGGGTCTAGCTTTAGCCAGCTGTTTGTATATTTGTGGTAAGCTGGGAGAGACACTTGTATTTATTTACAATTGTACTTTATTTTATTTCCAGCTTCAGTCTGAGATGTAGTAGTTTTAGTTCAGCTCTGTTTTTATGCTCTTTTATTATATCTCTTATATCTGAGCAGGTTACCGGCGCTTTGTGTACGCGGGAAATACCGTGTGCACGGCGGATCTGTAGACGGGCCCGGGTTCTGGTTTACACCCGGGGCATGACAGGGATGATGTCATCGGTCAAATTGTGGCTATCTCAAAATTTCTCCATGAAAGACTTAGGCGATGTGTCCTATATTTTAGGTAGAAAGGTCTATAGAGACAGGTCTAGATGGTTGCTTGGCCTATCTCAAAGAATGCACATAGAGGAAGTACTGAAGAGATTAGGTATGGAAAATTTCAAAAGAGGTCTATTACCTCTCAGACATGGAATCTATCTTTCTAAGAAGATGTGTCCTAAAACACCTGAGGGAAGAGAATGTATGAATAGAATTCCATATGCTTCAGCTATTGGGAGGCTAATGTGTTACGGAATTTGAGTTGGCGTATTTCGTGAATTCGGTTAAGTCTTGAAGATTGAAGATAAAGAAAGTTGGATCATATAACTCAATCTCAAGAAAGAAGAATTCAAAAGGATCAGGTATGTTTAATTAATTATTTTTGGTGATCCGAATACTTCTTATAGTGTAGAAACACTTGGATGAATTTCTAATTGCATAAAAATAAAAAACTGGACATGGGACATGTTCAGGATCCGGATCAGACTTTCCAATCCGGATCCCGAAGGGTGTTCGTTCATACACAAGTTCAATCCGGATCGTAGCCTCCTTTGATCCGGATCCCGAACACTGGTTCTACCATTCTATTTGAACGATCCGGATCAGGTATTTCAATCCGGATCCAGAACGTTGGTGTTTGGTGAATTGTATGAACGATCCGGATCAGGCACTTCGATCCGGATCCCGAACCTTTGTTTTTCTGGAAACTGTCTGTCTCGCTACTGCAATCCGGATCGCCGAAGTCCGATCCGGATCGCCGTCCTGAATAATTCCAGAAAAGGTTAGTTTTTGATTCTTATCCTCTTCCAATGGTTTCTAACCTATATATAGACCCTTTAATTCATCTTTTAGGGTAACACACGAAAAAGGAAAAAAAAACGACCGAATTAGATAGATCCACATATAGAGAAGAAAGGAAATCAATAGATTGAATCTTATGTTTCTTCATCTATATTGATTGATTTGATTCTAGGTTTTCATACTCACATTTTGAGTTGAATCAAATCAATGAATACTTAGATGGTATTTCCGATCTATTTCTAATCTAAGTATTCGGCGGATCATCACCACCCAAAAACAACGATTTCCCAAAATCGGCGCGTGGACTCGCGTGGCCTTGTGGATTCAAGGTGCTACCGCTCTCGTGGATTCGGAGCGAGGTACGTTCGTGGATTCGAAGCGTGCTACTGGGTGAAGACCATGGATTCGGTCGGACGTCATGGATTCGGCGTTGGACGCAGATCGTGGATTCGAGAAGCGTCGTGGAGCGAGCGGAGAAGATCAACTAGGAGCGTATGGAAAAGGTTGAGTCGTCTGTGAGTATGGTATATCACCTTGTACGTGTTTAATTCTAGTGGATTTCACCGTGTTATCGGTCCCGTGGTTTTTTACTCCGGTTTGGAGTTTTCCACGTAAAAATCTCTGCATGTTATTTATTTTTCCGCATTGGGTTTTATATCGCAAAGATTTTTGAGTGTTTATTGTTTACACCTATTCACCCTGTTGGGTTATATGTAATAAGGATCTAAATAGGGGAAAAAAACACCTAGAGGGGGGTGAATAGGTGTAAACGCATAAACACTCAAAAAAATCGTTGCGATAAAAACCCAATGCGGAAATAAAAATAATACGCAAGATTTTTACGTGGAAAACTCCATCACCGGAGTAAAAAACCACGGGACCGATAACACGGCAGAAATCCACTAGAATTAAAACACGTACAAGGTGATTTACCGTACACACTTACGACTCAACCTTTTCCATACGCTCCTAGAGGATCTTCTCCGCTCGCTCCGCGACGCTTCTCGAATCCACGATCTGCGCCCAACGCCGAATCCACGGCGTCCAACGTCGAATCCACGACGTCCGACCGAATCCACGGTCTTTCACCCAATAGCACCCTTCGAATCCACGAACGTGCCTCGCTCCGAATCCACGAGAGCGGTTGAACCTTGAATCCACAAGGACACGCGAATCCACGCGCCGATTTTTGGGGTAAATCGTTGTTTTGGGTGGTGATGATCCGCCGAATACTTAGATCAAAGATAGATCGGAAATACCATCTAAGTATTCATTAGTTTGATTCAACTCAAGATGTGAGTATGAAAACCTAGAATCAAACTAATCAATATAGATGAAGAAACATAGAGTATTCTCTAATGATTTCCTTTCTTCTCTATATGTGGATCTAGAGCCGTAAAAGATGATATATGAAAATGACGGCTATTTCGATTCACAGTGGATTAGCCCTAGAAAAAGAGTCATAGGGTCTATTTATAGGTTAGAAACCCTAGGAAGGAGATAAGAATCAAAACCTAACATTTATGGAGATTTTACGGACGGCGATCCGGATCGGATTAACTGTGATCCGGATCGTCGCAACGAGTCAGGCAATTCCAGAAAAACGAAGGTTCGGGATCCGGATCGAAGTGCTTGATCCGGATCGTTCATACAGTTCACCAAACATCAACGTTCGGGATCCGGATTGCGAAGCCTGATCCGGATCGTTCAAGGAAGATGGTAAACTCAGTGTTCGGGATCCGGATCAAGAGAGGCTACGATCCGGATTGAACTGGTGTATGAACGAACCACCTTCGGGATCCGGATCGAACCAACCTGATCCGGATCCTGAACATGTCCCAAGTCCAGTTTTTGATTTTTATGCAATGAAAGATTCTTCCAAGTGTTTCTACACTACAAGAAGTATTCGGATCACACAAAATCTTAGGTTAAACATACCTGATCCTTTTGAATTCTTCTTTCTTGAGATTGAGTTAAACGATCCAACTTTCTTCACCTTCAATCTTCAAGACTTGAGACTTTCACGAAACTACGCCAACTCAAATTCCGTAACAATCTCCCCCTTTGGCGGTTTCGTGACAAAACACAGATCCACTAAAGAAAATTCAAAAAGATATTTTTGTTGCTATCACCATACAACAAAAATTTACAATGGAGATCCAAAAAATTTAAAAACATGAGATAAACTCCTAAAACAGACTCTGGACTTAGACATCTGTACTCTCTGCACACAGAAATCATTCTTGACAAAAAGAGATCGTTAGATACCTCAAGAATATTTAGCATACAAAACCTAGTACAGAGATAGAGTTTATCTGATCATCATGACATTTGAGAATTCAGATATGTAAGAGAATCATAGTTAAAAAAAAATATCTTCTATGCATTCAAAAACCAAATGTCAAAATGTTAGTCCAACATCAACTTGTTAGTTATATTACATGCCCAAATAGTTAGTCGAATAGTTAGTCGAGACATGCAAACAATCACAAGATGAAAACCAAAGTTGAAGTTGAAGTGATACTTACCTTGATGTATACAAAATCTTCATCAGCAAGATTTTCACAATCATTGTTCATTAGCAAGATTTTCACATTCATTGTTCATTGTTCAAATCATTGTTCTAAACTCTCTCCCCCTTTTTGTCACAAATAAAGCCAAAGATTACAGAAGTGGAGAGAATGGTTAACAGTTTAAGTTAGAGAACTAAAAACTCAAATTAAAACTTAAAAACCTGCACAACAGAAGGATTTAAACATATGCATAATAAACAGAAATTAGAAGGATACGGATTATTCAGACTCGTCTGAACTGATACAGCCGAGGATTTGGAAAATCTTCTTTATTCGCTTGTTCATTGCTAATTGATTTTTATTTACCTTCTTTATTTCTTCCTTTACCTCAATTAGTTCATTTGATATACGTTCTTCCTCGTTGGAGAGCCTTTGCTGTTCTTTATAGATTGAGGGTAACAGATGCATCATCATCAGAAGTTTGATTGTGGTGCTTCTTGTGCCGGAGGTGCTGGTTGAACTGGAGGAGCTGCTGCCGGTGCAGAGGTTGTTGCTTGTTGTCGTTGTTCTCGTTGCCGGTGAAGAGGTATGAAAGGTTCATCTGGCTTCGTCGAAAGAGACTTTACAATTGTTGTGTCATTGATCGTTCCTAAACTGTGCAGATAGGAACTCGCATTTGTGTCAGCTTTAAATTTGCGAAGAATGCGCATGATGATCACTGGAAAAGGTAGTCTCTCTGACGGATGAGCTTGCTCCACATATCGTGCCATCCTTGACCAGATGACGTAGGGAATGTTTAAGTTAGCTCCCATTGCTGCTGCGGGGTTTCCAAGTAGATAAAGGAATATCATTCTTTCCCACCGAAGAACCTTTGTGTTCATGTTTGGAATAATATTGTAACAAACAATAAGATTTAAGATGCGGTACTCTGGTCGTAGTTCTTTCGAGAAAACGGAGTTTCCTGTCGACCGAGTATTTGGAACACAGATTCCATCAACTACACTCTCCAGGAGTAGGTGTTGAAGGCTTGATTCTTCAGGTAATGAGTGCCATCGGCTCGGGCGTCCATCCCTAGTACTTCACCAATTAGCTGAGGCGTTACTTTGATTCTGACATTCTTGACTAATGTTTGAAAATCCCGACGCCCGCTTTCCTGATCAACTAGATAGCAGGCATTCTGATAAAACATCCTCACTGAGTGAAGACAATACCCAGTGGTCTCCGGGAACTCGCAAATGGAAGCAAGACCTCTCTGGTCAAACAAAGTCCCAAACGTCTGAGAACGCTGCTTTAAGGCTTTTACATCAACATGCCTTCTCCAATGCATTCTCTGTTTTCAAATCCTTTATTCTTGCCGAGCTGACAAAGTCTTGAGGAGGTGCTTGCCTATCAGCTGGTTGCTCAATGGAGATTCCTTGTGCACTCCCTCTTTTGCGAGCAATACTTTTTCTTCTTGTCTTCCCAGAAGTTTCTTCCATTGGAGCTTTGCCTTTCTCAGCAGCAGTGGGCGGAGCCTTTGATGTTTCTGCAGGTGCTTTTCCCTTTGAAGCAGTCGGAACAGTCGTTGCTTCAACTTGCAGTTCATCCCAATTAATTGATTCCGTTTCAGATTCTGTATCGGAATCATCTTTAGCTTTCTTCGCTTTCTTAGCCTTCTTAGCCCTCTTGGGCTTGACGGTGTCTCTTGTATGAACCATAGCCGCAAGTAGAAAAACAATCCAAGTGATCACCATTGCTAATGGTTTCTTGAGAAAAGGAATCCTGTGTAGACCAACTCAAGAACACAAGAAAAATTGTTAATTTTCAAAGATTGAAAAATTGTACCCAAACAATCATAATCATGTAGAGAGACTAAGAATCAAATTAGTTTTGCAAAAGGACTTTTAAAAATAGATCAATTGCATGATTTTCGAAAATCCTTATTATATGCCCTAAAACCGAAATTTTAGAAATCGAAGCCTAAAAATCCGTTTAATCAGGAGAATACCTAGCATATAATCAAACTAATCTACCCAGAGTTCTTATTCAAAAGAAATTTGATCAAAGACCATCCACAAACAAAGTTGATCCAAGAAATTCATCACGTTTGAGGAGGAAAAGAGAAAAACGGTGAAAAACCGAGATTTTGATCAATAAAACTTACTTGGAGTTGAAGAACTTGAGTTTGAAAGCTTCCAGGAAGGATGAAATCTAGAGAGAGAGACTCTGGAAACTTTGGAACAAAAGATTGGAGTAAAAGAATCAAAAAACCCCTTTCGTTCTTATAAAACCTAGCCGCGATCCGGATCAGTTCATAACTGCGATCCGGATCGGCTACCCGCAGTGAGAAACTGCGTTCGGGATCCGGATCGGCAGATACAATCCGGATCGTCAGCCCGCAGAAGAATTCCTGCGTTCGGGATCCGGATCATCTAGCCCGATCCGGATCGGCCCAACTTTTTTTTTAGAAAATTTCAGAGAAATTCAAGAAAAACCAGAAAAAGATTGTAAGCGCAAATGTGTATCAACTTTAAACAAAAATCATCGTTTCATACAACAAGAATTAGATTATGCCAAATCTATCAATAATATCCAAAAATGAAACGAAAATTTATAAAAATTAAATCCCTTAAAGTTGAACACCTTCAATTACATCTAACTTGATCTTATGAGTAATGCCTTTATCAAATCATCAATTCAGTAAAGAAAATGAAATACAAAGATCAATAGATGTTTGAAATCCCAAATATAATAGATAATGTATCTAGACAATCTGTTGAAGAGAGTGGCTCTTTGAGCATCTTCTTTAAAAACCCACCTTATACAACCTTGAAATTTGACAGAGTCAAGTATTTCAACATGCATTTTACTTAATCAAAAATTTGAACAACCATGCTTGGTATACATGTGGTAGCTGCACACAATACTCGGACGACCGAGTTGGTAGCTCTTTCCTCCATGTGGTGGTAGTTTTCACACTCCTCATTGGGATGTAACTCTTTCCACATCTTTTGAGCATTTTACCTTTTCTATGACTCCCCCCTCAATTGGCTATCAATTATTTAAGATATAAAGTATTCAACCAAATATTGATCTCGATTTCATACTCGACTAAGCAGTCAAATAAGATAATGACTATACCAAGAGATCATAGAGAGAGAGAAATTGACATTGATCACTTTAGAAGATGATTTAATTAACATAAATGATCATTGCAACAGTGAAATATTATGATGGCAAAAGCATAATAAATTTCTAATGTGCGAAAAGATGCAATTAAAGTCAATTATGATCTATGCTCAATTAATGTCCTATGTACAAACATAGATAATGAACAAAACAAAAACAAATACAAAAACCTATCCTAAGCAAAGATTTCAAAAAGAAGATTATTTCAAGGAAAGCATCCCAATTGCTTTTCGTAAATGAATAAAACGTTTTTGATCCAAAGGTTTTGTTAGAATGTCAGCTAATTGATCCTCAGTTGAAATATATGAGAGTTGAAGAGTATTTGATTCAACTAGCTCTCTAAGAAAATGATATCTAAGTTCAATATGTTTGTTCTAGAGTGCAACACAGGTTTTTAGAAATGTTAATAGCACTAGTGTTGTCACAAAGTATTGTTACCGAAGATGCTGAAATGCGGAAGTCGCTCAATACGCTTTTCATCCAAATGAGTTGAGTTGAGCAACTTCCAGCTGAAATGTATTCCGCTTCGGCAGTCGAGAGTGCTATGCAGTTCTGCTTTTTACTGTGCCATGCAACAAGGCAATGGCCAAGATAGAAGCATGCACCACTCGTGCTTTTCCGATCATCCACTGAATCCTGCCCAATCGGCATCTGAGTATCCAACAATATCCAAACTTGTTCCCATAGGATACCAAATTCCGAAATTAATTGATCCTTTGATATACCGGATGATCCTTTTCACCGCTTTCAGGTGAACCTCCTTTGGTGCTGATTGATATCTCGCGCAAATCCCAACACCAAAAGATATATCCGGGCGACTAGCCGTGAGGTAAAGTAGACTTCCAATCATACTTCGATACAGTTTCTCGTCTACATTCTCACTATGTGATTCACTTCCAAGTCCCTTGTGGCTAGTTCCCATTGGAGTCGGAAAATATTTACAATTTTCTAGATCAAACTTTTTGACCAACTCCATTGCATACTTGGATTGACTCAAGTGAATACCTTCATCATTTTGTTTAATTTGCAATCCAAGGAAATAAGTCAATTCGCCCATCATGGACATCTCAAATTCGCTTTCCATGGTCTCCGCGAATTTAGAAGCATCGTTATCTCTTGTTGCGCCAAATACAATGTCATCGACCATAGATTTGTGCTACAATGAAATTGCTTTGATAATGCTCACAAAGAGAGTCCTATCAGCTCCCCCTCGAGTATAGCCCTTCTCCAAAAGGTGCTTGTTAACCTTTCGTACCATGCTCGCGGTGCTTGTTTCAGACCGTAAAGAGCCTTTTTCAAACGAAAAACATGTTAGGTTGTTTATGATCTACAAAACCTTTCGGTTGAGCCACATAAACTTCTCATTTAAAACCCATTTAGAAATGCGCTCTTAACGTCCATTTGAAATAATTTGATTTTAAAATGACAAGCAATAGCGAATAGTATACGAATGGACTCGAGTCTAGCTACAGGGGCGAAGGTTTCATCAAAGTCTATACCTTCTACTTGAGAGTAGCCTTGAGCAACTAATCGTGCCTTGTTCCTGATGATAGTACCATCCTCATTTTTCTTGTTCTTGAAGATCCATTTGGTACCTATCACATTGTGTTGCTTTGGAGGCTTCGTTAATTCCCAGACTTTGTTTCGCTCAAATTGATGGAGCTCTTCCTGCATTGCTTTAATCCAGTAGTCATCCTGAAGAGCTTCATCTATGTTCTTTGGTTCGATTAAAGATACGTAGCAAGCGAATCCACAAACCAACTGCCTCCGAGTTCTGACTCCTTCTTGTGGATCTCCAATAATATTCGATTCCGGATGATCCTTGGAGATTCGTAACGTTTGTTGAAACAGAGTACTCGGAGATATATGAGATGATTCCTGCACATTAGATAAACTAGAAGAACCATTAGATGCATCATTAATATTGGAAGTATTATTATGAGAAGATGCACTAGCAGGAGAATCATCATCTAGAGAGATATCGAGGGTAGATTTTCCAGTTTCAAAGTGAAAAGCTTCATCTACTTTAACATTTATAGATTCTACGATCGTCTTAGATTCAATGTTAAATACTCGATATGCTCTGCTATTCGTAGAATAACCCAAAAAGATCCCTTCATCACTTCGAGAGTCGAACTTTCCAAGATTTTCACGGTCACGTAAAATGTAACATCGACTCCCGAAGACACGAAAATATTTGATATTGGGTTTTCTACTAAACCACAGCTCATATGGTGTATTTAAAGTTCCTGGGCGCAAGTAAACTCTATTAATGACATAGACAGCGGTGTTCACAGCTTCAGCCCAAAAATGTAGCGGTAAATTCCGGCTATGAAGCATCACACGCGCCATCTCTTGAACAACCCTGTTCTTGCGCTCAACAACACCATTCTGCTGAGGTGTATAGGGTGCCGAGAATTCATGTTTAATTCCATTTGAAGTGCAAAAATCAATGAATTTTGAATTTATGAATTCTCCACCTCTATCACTTCTAACACGAATGATCTTTTCATTCTTTTCAATCATAATACGATGGCAAATCTCATGAAAAGAGTCAAACGTATCAGCTTTCTCTTTTAAAAATGCTACCCATGAAAATCGAGAGAAATCATCAACCAATAAAAAAAATGTACCATTTACCTCCCAAAGATGGTTGACGGGTCGGCCAAAAGAAAAAGAAGAAAAGAAAATAGTCTACATAAACTACACAAGATTTAATCGTAAAACGATTAAAGACAAGGAGGGGTTTCACCTTTGCATACCCAAACCTTTTGAGTTTTGAAGTATGTTGGCAATGGTTGAGAAGTTTTCCTTGATGAAGACGTCTTGCAAGATTGGTCTTTTTCTTTTGTCATCGTCTTGTTTGAAGTACTACCAATGTCCTTTTCTTTAGGAGAATCCTTCTTTGAATTCCATGGAGTGAACTTATTGGTAGCAGTTGCAAGATGTGGTTGATTTGATCCTTGAGCTCCAATCTTGCAATTTCTTCCAATGTGCCCTGCAAAATTACAACGAAAGCATACCTTTGTGCTTGATGATTCTGAAGAGGATGAAGTAGGCTTGTTGTCGTTGGTTGTCATGATTTCCGGTGTCGGAGAAGGAGATACCGACTGAGGCACAAAGACTGTCCCAACCGAACTAAAATTGTCTTCAGTTCGATTGTATCCGAGGCCGAACTTGTTGTTTGACCAAGACCAAGAAGTTTATCCAACTTACTCCTTCCTAAAGAGAATTGCTGTAAGTCATCCTTGAGTTGGCAAATGGTCTCTGTCATTTCCAATTTTTCCCGTCGGGCCTCGCCGTAGAGCTTCAAGAAATAGTTCGCTTTGTTCACCATATCTATATAGTTCTTCTCGAGTTGCTCATTGGACTCTTGAAGGGAAACATTTTCTTTATCAGTTTATCCCTTTCCACTTCAAGATCGGTCGAGAGAGAAGTTACCCTTTTTACTTCTCTTCGAGATCCTGCAATCTCCCCTCAACCCCTTGTTTTGCTTAGCCGGTTTCTTTAAATCCCGTTAAAGATCTGTGATAGGCTAGAGCAAATTCTTCACCTTCCGAATCATCCGATTCGTTGTCCGTTGCGTTCTTTTCAACAGTGGAGTTGGACAACGACTCAGATGTATTTGCCATAAAGCACATGAAGGGTGAAGATACGGACGCGTGGAATGCGGGCGGAGCTCTTTTCTTCATCACTCGAAGACGACTCATTTGACGTTGAGTTGTCATCCCAAGTGACAACTTGCATGGCCTTCTTCTTTGCCGGATACTGTTAGGACATTCCGTTGCAATGTGGCCGTAGCCTCGACATTTGAAGCATTGTAGTTGTCCTTCTGACTTTTCTTATCCTTTGAGAAGTTCTCTTGCTTTCTTGACTTGTGACTTGAAGTACCCTTGCCTTTGTTCGACTTTCCGAAGGGATGGAGATTTGCTTGAATTACCCCTTCGAAAGTTGCGGCGAAACTTCCTTGTCAAGAGAGCGAGCTGTTTCTCAAATTCCTCCATAGAAAGGTTCTCGTCATCGTCTGAGGAGGACGTATCCGCGTCTTCTTCCTTAGTTGTTTTCAACGCAATAACCTGAAGACTTAGAAGTGGATGCCTTTCCAGAAGAATTGTTAGTAGGTAAATGTCATTTCATAAGTTTGTAATGAACCAACTAATTCTTCTACACGTATTTCGTCCGGGGTGTTAATAGTTTCAATGGCAGTAACCTTTGGGCGAAATCGTTCTAGGAAGAGTTCTTAAGATTTTTCTTACAATCTTAAATTCTGGAATCTTCTCTCCAGATTAGCACATGAGTTTACGATGTCTGCAATCGTGTATAGTAGTCAGTGAAAGATTCATTTTCTGCCATTAAGATAGAGTCAAACTTGCTCGTAAGCATTTGCAGTTTCTGAATCTTCACGAGGTTAGTTCCCTCATGTGTACCTGAAGAACATCCCAGATGTCTTTCGCAGTCTCACATGCCGAGGACGCGAGAGAATTCAGTTTGAGATAAGGCATTAAAGATAGCATTAATTCCCTTGCCATTGTAAGAAGATGAATCTAACTCTTCCTTGGTCCATTTCGACCTAGGTTTTAAGGTGCGAACATCACCAATAAGTTCAGTTGGATTAGACCATCCTAATTCAATTGATTGCCACACCCGTTCGTCGATGGAAATTAAAAAGGCTTTCATCCGTACTTTCCAGTACGCATAATTTGTTTCCATCGAGAACGGGGGTCGGTTGATGTTTCCACCTTCAACCATGTTTACAACCCTATTCCCCTCTGATACCACTTGTTGGGTTATAGTATAATGATCTAAATAGGGAAAAAAAACACCTAGAGGGGGGTGAATAGGTGTAAACGTATAAACACTCAAAAAATCGTTGCGATAAAAAACCCAATGCGGAAATAAAAATAATACGCAAGATTTTTACGTGGAAAACTCCATCACCGGAGTAAAAAACCACGGGACCGATAACACGGCAGAAATCCACTAGAATTAAAACACGTACAAGGTGATTTACCGTACACACTTACGACTCAACCTTTTCCATACGCTCCTAGAGGATCTTCTCCGCTCGCTCCGCGACGCTTCTCGAATCCACGATCTGCGCCCAACGCCGAATCCACGGCGTCCAACGTCGAATCCACGACGTCCGACCGAATCCACGGTCTTCACCCAATAGCACCCTTCGAATCCACGAACGTGCCTCGCTCCGAATCCACGAGAGCGGTTGAACCTTGAATCCACAAGGACACGCGAATCCACGCGCCGATTTTTGGGGTAAATCGTTGTTTTGGGTGGTGATGATCCGCCGAATACTTAGATCAAAGATAGATCGGAAATACCATCTAAGTATTCATTAGTTTGATTCAACTCAAGATGTGAGTATGAAAACCTAGAATCAAACTAATCAATATAGATGAAGAAACAGAGAGTATTCTCTAATGATTTCCTTTCTTCTCTATATGTGGATCTA
>CM055073.1:19834896-19963537 GCA_029204045.2 Tillandsia leiboldiana
ATAGGGATCTAATAGGGAAAAAAAAAACCCTAGAGGGGGTGGGTGAATAGGTGTAAACGATATAAACACTCAAAAAAATCGTTGCGATAAAAACCCAATGCGGAAATAAAAATAATACGCAAGATTTTTACGTGGAAAACTCCATCACCGGAGTAAAAAACCACGGGACCGATAACACGGCAGAAATCCACTAGAATTAAAACACGTACAAGGTGATTTACCGTACACACTTACGACTCAACCTTTTCCATACGCTCCTAGAGGATCTTCTCCGCTCGCTCCGCGACGCTTCTCGAATCCACGATCTGCGCCCAACGCCGAATCCACGGCGTCCAACGTCGAATCCACGACGTCGACCGAATCCACGGTCTTCACCCAATAGCACCCTTCGAATCCACGAACGTGCCTCGCTCCGAATCCACGAGAGCGGTTGAACCTTGAATCCACAAGGACACGCGATCCACGCGCCGATTTTTGGGGTAAATCGTTGTTTTGGGTGGTGATGATCCGCCGAATACTTAGATCAAAGATAGATCGGAAATACCATCTAAGTATTCATTAGTTTGATTCAACTCAAGATGTGAGTATGAAAACCTAGAATCAAACTAATCAATATAGATGAAGAAACATAGAGTATTCTCTAATGATTTCCTTTCTTCTCTATATGTGGATCTAGAGCCGTAAAAGATGATATATGAAAATGACGGCTATTTCGATTCACAGTGGATTAGCCCTAGAAAAGAGTCATAGGGTCTATTTATAGGTTAGAAACCCTAGGAAGGAGATAAGAATCAAAAACCTACATTTCTGGAGATTTTACGGACGGCGATCCGGATCGGATAACTGTGATCCGGATCGTCGCAACGTCAGGCAATTCCAGAAAAACGAAGTTCGGGATCCGGATCGAAGTGCTTGATCCGGATCGTTCATACAGTTCACCAAACATCAACGTTCGGGATCCGGATTTGCGAAGCCTGATCCGGATCGTTCAAGGAAGATGGTAAACTCAGTGTTCGGATCCGGATCAAGAGAGGGCTACGATCCGGATTGAACTGGTGTATGAACGAACCACCTTCGGGATCCGGATCGAACAACCTGATCCGGATCCTGAACATGTCCCAAGTCCAGTTTTTGATTTTTTATGCAATGAAAGATTCTTCCAAGTGTTTCTACACTACAAGAAGTATTCGGATCACACAAATCTTAGGTTAAACATACCTGATCCTTTTGAATTCTTCTTTTCTTGAGATTGAGTTAAACGATCCAACTTTCTTCACCTTCAATCTTCAAGACTTGAGACTTTCACGAAACTACGCCAACTCAAATTCCGTACATACTGATCCTTTGAATTCTTCTTTCTTGAGATTGAGTAAACGATCCCACTTTCTTCACCTTCAATCTCAAGACTTGAGACTTTCACGAAACTTACGCCAACTCAAATTCCGTAACATCTCCCCTTTGGCGGTTTCGTGACAAAACACAGATCCACTAAAGAAAATTCAAAAAGATTTTTGTTGTGCTATCACCATACAACAAAAAATTTACAATGGACACACCCCCCTCTAGGTGTTTTTTCCCCTATTTAGATCCAATTATACATAACCCAACAAGTGGTATCAGAGAGGGGAATAGGGTTGTAAACAATGGTTGAAGGTGGAAACATCAACAGACCCCCGTTCTTCGATGGAACAAATTATGCCTACTGGAAAGTACGGATGAAAGCCTTTTTAATTTCCATCGACGAACGGGTGTGGCAATCAATTGAATTAGGATGGTCTAATCCAACTGAAATTATTGCTGATGTTCGCACCATAAAACCTAGGTCGAAATGGACCAAGGAAGAGATAGATTTTTCTTCTTACAATGGCAAAGGGATTAACGCTTTATTTAATGCTTTGTCGCAAACTGAGTTCTCTCGCGTCTCGGCATGTGAGACTGCGAAAGAAATCTGGGATGTTCTTCAAGTTACGCATGAGGGAACTAACCTTGTGAAGATTCAGAAACTGCAAATGCTTACGAGCAAGTTTGACTCTATTTTCATGGCAGAAAATGAATCTTTCACAGACTATTACACACGATTGCAAGACATCGTAAACTCATGTGCTAACTTGGGAGAGAAGATTCCAGAATTTAAAGTTGTAAGAAAAATATTAAGAACTCTTCCTGAAAGATTTCGTTCCAAGGTTACAGCCATTGAAACTATTAAAACACCCGGACGAAATCCGTGTAGAAGAATTAGTTGGTTCATTACAAACTTATGAAATGACATTTCCTACTAACTATTCTTCTGGAAAAGCATCCTCTTCTAAGTCTTCAGGTTTAGCATTGAAAACAACAAAAGAAGAAGACGCGGATTCATCCTCCTCAGACGATGACGTAAACCTATCTATGGAGGACTTTGAGAAGCAGCTTGCTCTTTGACAAGAAGATTTCGCCGAAACTTTCGAAGGGGTAACTCAAGCAAAACTCCATCCTTCGTAAAGTCGAAGAAAGGCAAAGGTTCTTCAAGTTCAAACCAAGAAAGCAAGAGGGTTTTTCTAAGGATAAGAAAAGCTCAGAAGGACAAGTCCAATGCTTCAAGTGCCGAGGGTACGGCCATATCTCAACGGAGTGTCCTAATAAGAATCCGTCAAAGAAGAAAGCGATGCAAGCCGTCACTTGGGATGACACCTCATCGTCAAATGAGTCATCGTCAAGTGATGAAGAAGATAACGCAACGGCGTTCCACGCGTCCACATCTTCACCCTTCATGTGCTTAATGGCTAATACATCCGAGTCATTGTCCAACTCCACTGTTGAAAGATTGCAACGGACGATGAATCGGATAACTCGGAAGGTGAAGATTTTGCTCTACTACCACAGACTTTTGAGGGATTCAAAGAAACTGGCTAAGCAAAACAAGGGGTTGAGAGGGAGATTGCAGGATCTCGAAGAAGAAGTAAAAAGGGTAACTTCTCTCTCGACCGATCTTGAAGTGGAAAGGGATGATCTGATTAAAATAAATGTTTCCCTTCAAGAGTCCAATGAGCACTCGAGAAGAATTATATAGATATGGTGAACAAAGCGAATTACTTCTTGAAGCTCAACGGCGAGGCTCGACAGGAAAAATTGGAAATGACAGAGACCATTCTCCAACTCAAGGATGACTTACAGCGATTTTCATCAGGAAGGAGTAAGTTGGATAAGCTTCTTGGTCTTGGTCAATCAAACAAGTTCGGCCTCGGATACAATCGAACTAACGACAATTTTAGTTCGGTTGGGACAGTCTTTGTGCCCAGTCGGTATCTCCTCCTCCGACACCGGAATTGACGACAAACAACGACAACAAACCTACTTCCCCCTCTTCGGAATCGTCAAGCATCAAGGTATGTTTTCGTTGTGGTATTGCAGGGCACATAAGAAGAAATTGCAAGATGGGAGCCAAACGCTCAACTCAAGCACTTCTTGCAACGACTACCAAAAGGGTGATTCCTCGGAAATCAAATGCAAATTATTCGAAGGAAAAGAGCCTCGGTAGTTCATCAAACAAGACGACGACGTCAAGGAAAAGCGATGGATCAAACAAGACGCTTTCACCAAAGGTATCAACCTCACAATCATTTCCGACGTACACCAAAACTCGAAAGGTTTGGGTACGCAAAGGTGAAGTTTTCCCTTGTCTTGTTACAAATATTTCCTTGCATGCTTATGATAATTCGTCTTGGTATCTGGATAGCGGTTGTTCCGTCACATGACCGGTGACAAAAACTGCTTTCAAAATTTTGAGAAAATCTCCGGAGGACTTGTAGTTTTCGGAGACGGTCAGTCTTCCAAAATTGTTGGAAAAGGAACAGTAGCTATTCCAGATGGCCCGATTCTAAATAATGTGTTATTTGTTGATGGCCTTAAGACTAACCTCATAAGTATCAGTCAACTTTGTGACAATGGTTTTTCAGTTAATTTTTCATCTGTTGAATGCATTGTAACTGATAAGGACCATGTTTCTTTTTAAAGGGGTTAGATCTGAAAACAATTGTTATGTTGTTCCCAATAAAATTTCTGAAAATTGTAACTTAGCCTCTTTGAATAATGAAACACTTTGGCATGAAAGGCTAGGTCACATAAATTTTAAGGAACTTGCTAGAATTTCAAACAAAGACGTGGTCAAGGGGTTCCTAAACTTTTCACGTAAACAAAACATTGTGTGTGGTGGTTGTCAAAGGGAAAACAATCTAGGACTGCACACAAGAACTTGAACCACGTTGGTACCAAACGGCCCTTGGAATTATTGCATATGGATCTTATGGGGCGACACGTCAACCATCCTTGGGAGGTAAAATGGTATATTTTTTTTTTTATTGGTTGATGATTTCTCTAGATACTCATGGGTAGTCTTATTTAAAAGAGAAAGCTGATACTTTTGATTCTTTTCACGAGATTTGCCTTCGTATTATGATTGAAAAGAATGAAAGGATCATTTGTGTTAGAAGTGATAGAGGTGGAGAATTCATAAATTCTAAATTCATTGATTTTTGCACTTCCAATGGCAATTAACATGAATTCTCAGCACCCTATACACCTCAACAAAATGGTGTAGTCGAGCGCAAAAACAGGGTTGTACAAGAAGATGGCACATATTATGCTTCACAGCCGGAATTTTACGCTACATTTTGGGCTGAAGCTGTGAACACTGCAATCTATGTTACAATCGAGGTTTATTGCGCCGGGAACGTTAAATACACCATATGAACTATGGTTTTGTAGAAAGCCAAACATCAAATATTTTTTCGTATCTTTGGGAGTCGATGTTCATTTTACGTGACCGCGAAAATCTTAGAAAATTTGACTCTCGAAGTGACGAAGGGATTTTCATGGGTTATTCTACAAATAGTAGAGCATATCGGGTATTTACACTTGGATCTCAAACGATGTAGAATCCATAAATGTTAAAGTAGATGAAGCTTTCCACTTTGCATCTGATAAATCTACCCCTGATATCTCTCTTGATGATGATACTCCTGTAAATTCATCTTCTCATGATAATACTTCCAATATTAATGATGCATCTAATGGTTCTTCAAGTTTATCTGATGTGCAGGAATCATCTCATGTACCTCCGAGTACTCCATTACATCAAACGTTACGCATCTCCAAGGATCATCCTGAATCAAACATCATTGGAGACCCACTAGAAGGAGTTAAAACTCGGAGACAGTTGGTTTGTGGATTCGCTTGTTACGTTTCCATGATCGAACCAAAGAACGTCGATGAAGCTCTTCAGGATGACTACTGGATTGAAGCAATGCAGGAAGAGCTCCATCAGTTTGAACGCAACAAAGTCTGGGAATTAACGACGCCTCCGAAGCAACACAATGTGATCGGTACTAAATGGATTTTCAAGAACAAGAAAAATGAGGATGGTACCATCATCAGGAACAAAGCACGTTTAGTTGCTCAAGGCTACTCTCAAATAGAATGTATAGACTTTGATGAAACGTTCGCCCCTGTAGCTAAACTCGAGTCCATTCGTATCTTATTCGCTATTGCTTGTCACTTAAAATAAAACTCTTTCAAATGGACGTTAAGAGCGCGTTTTTAAATGGGTTTTTAAATGAGGAAGTTTAAGTGGCTCAACCGAAAGGTTTTGTAGACTGTAAACTACCTAACCATGTTTTTTCGTTTGAAAAAGGCTCTTTACGGTTTAAAACAAGCACCGCGAGCGTGGTACGAAAGGTTGACAAAGCACCTTTTGGAGAAGGGCTATACTCGAGGGGGAGCAGACAGGACTCTCTTTGTGAAGCATTATCAAAATAACTTCATTGTTGCACAAATCTATGTCGATGACATTGTATTTGGAGCAACAAAGGATAATGATGCTTCTAAATACGCAGAAACCATGGAAAGCGAATTTGAGATGTCTATGCTGGGCGAACTGACATACTTTCTTGGATTGCAAGTGAAACAAAATGGTGAAGGCATCCATCTGTGTCAATCCAAGTATGCAAAGGAGTTGGTAAAGAAATTCGGATTAGAAGATTCTAAAGATTTTCCTACTCCTATGGGAACTAGCAATAAGGGATTAGGAAGTGAATCTCTTAGTGAGAATGTAGACGAGAAACTTTATCGCAGCATGATTGGAAGTCTACTTTACCTCACAGCTAGTCGCCCGGATATATCCTTTAGTGTTGGGATTTGCGCGAGATATCAATCAGCACCAAAGAAGGTTCACCTGAAAGCGGTGAAACGGATCATCCGGGTACATCAAAGGAACCATTAATTTCGGAATTTGGTATCCTATAGGAACAAGTCTAGATATTATTGGATACTCAGATGCCGATTGGGCAGGATCTGTGGATGATCGGAAAAGTACGAGTAGTGCATGTTTTTATCTTGGCCATTGCCTTATTGCATGGCATAGTAAAAAGCAAAACTGCATTGCACTCTCAACTGCCGAAGCGGAATACATCTCAGCGGGTAGTTGTTCAACTCAACTCATTTGGATGAAAAGCGTGTTGAGCGACTTCCGGATTTCAGCAACTTCGGTAACTGTTTTATGTGACAACACTAGTGCTATAAACATTTCAAAAAACCCTGTGTTGCACTCAAAAACAAAACACATTGAACTTAGATATCATTTTCTTAGAGAGCTAGTTGAATCAAATATTCTTCAATTTTCCTATATTTCAACTGAAGATCAATTGGCTGACTTTTTAACAAAACCTTTAGATCAAAAACGTTTTATTCATTTGCGTAAAGCAATTGGAATGCTTTCCTTGAAATAACCTCTTTTTGAAACTCTTGTTTAGGTTAGGTTTTGTTTTTGTGTTTTTGTTCATTATCTATGCTTAGACATAGAACATTAATTGAGCATTAGTTTTATTGACTTTAACTGCATCCTTTTATATGTTTAGAAATTTATTATGCTTTGGATATCATAATAATCCATTTGATGCAATGATCATTTATGTGAATTAAATCATCTTTGTGTTGATCAAAGTCAATTTCTCTCTCAATGATCTCTTGGTATAGTTTTTATCTTATTTGACTGTTTAGTCGAGTATGAAATCGAGATCAATTTTTGGTTGAATACTTTATATCTTAAATAATTGATAGCCAATTGAGGGGGAGTCAAAGAAAAAGTGTTATGCTCAAAAGATGTGGAAAGAGTTACATCCCAATGAGGAGTGTGAAAACTACCACCACATGGAGGAAAGAGCTACCACCTCGGTCGTCCGAGTACTGTGTGCAGCTACCACATGTATACCAAGCAAGGTTTTTCAAGTTTGATTAAATAAAATGCATGTTGAAATACTTGACTCTGTCAAAATTTCAAGGTTGGTATAAGGTGGGAATTTTAATGAAAGATGCTCAAAGAGCCACTCTCTTCAATAAATTGACTAGATATATTATCTAACTTATCTGGGATTTCAGACATCTATTGATCTTTGTATTTCATTTTCTTTACCGAATTGATGATTTGACAAAGGCATTACTCATAAGATCAAGTTAGATGTAATTGAAGTTGTTCAACTTTAAGGGATTTAATTTTTATAAATTTTCGTTTCATTTGTTGGATGTTATTGATAGATTTGGCATAATCTATTTCTTGTTGTATGAAACGATGATTTTCATTTAAAGTTGATACACAAAAGTGCTTACAATTTTTTTCTGGATTTTCTAGAATTTTTCTGAATTTTTTCTGAAGAAAAAGTTGGAGCCGATCCGGATTGGACAAGCCGATCCGGATCCCGAACGCAGGTATTCTCTGCGGGTAGCCGATCCGGATCGGAATCACGAACTGATCCAGATCGCGGCTAGGGTTTTATATAGAACAAAAGGGTTTTGATTTCTTTTTACTTCAATCTTTTGTTCAAAAGTCTCCAGAGCTTTTCTCTCTAGAATTCATCCATCTTGGAAGCTTTCAAACTCAAGTTCTTCGATTCCAAGTAAGTTTTATTGATCAAAATCTCGATTTTTCACAGTTTATCATATTCTTCCTCAAAACGTGATGAAATTTCTGTATCTTTTTCGTTTGTGGATGGTTTTTGATCAAATTTCTTTTGAAATAAGAACTCTGGGTAGATTAGTTTTGATTATATGCTAGGTATTCTAATGATAAACGGATTTTTGGCCTTCGATTTCAAAAATTTCGGTTTTAGGGCATATAATGGGAATTTTCGAAAATCATGCGATTGATCTATTTTTAAAATTCTTTTTGCAAAACTAATTTGATTCTTAGTCTCTCTACACGATAATGATTGTTTGGGTACAATTTTTCAAATTTTTGAAAATTAACAATTTTTCGTGTTCTTGAGTTGTTGCTCACAGGAATTCCTTTCTCACAAGAAACTAGCAGCAATGGTGATCACCTGGATCATTTTTCTTCTGGCTGCTATGGTTCATACAAGGGATACTATCAAACCCAAGAAGGCTAAGAAGGCGAAGAAAACGAAGGATGATTCCGATACTAACTCAGAAACGGAATCGATCGATTGGGATGAGCTTCAAGTTGAAGCAATTACTCCCACTGCTTTCGAAAGGGAAAGCCCCTGCAGAGACATCAAAGGCAAAGGCTCCGCCCACTGCTGCTGAAAAAGGAAAAGCTCCAATGGAAGAAACTTCTGTGAAAACAAAAAGAAAAAGTGTTGCCCGCAAGAGAGGGAGTGCTCGAGGAATTTCCATTGAGCAACCAGTTGCTAGCCAGCCTCCTCCACAAGACTTTATCAGCTCTGCTAGGATAAAGGATTTTGAGAACAGGGAATGCATTGGCGAAAGACATGTTAATGTCAAAGCCTTGAAGGAACGATCTTCGCTTTTTGGGACTCTGTATGATCAGACAGGTCTTGCTCCCATTTGCAATTTCCCCGAGACCATTAGGTATTGTCTTCACTCAGTAAGGATGTTTTATCAAAATGCTTGCTATCTAGTTGATTAGGAGAGCGGACGTCGAGAATTTCAAACATTGGTTAAGAATGTTAAGATCAAAGTAACCCCTCAACTGATTGGAGAGGCGTTAGGAATGACGGCCAGAGCTGATGGGGCTCATTATCTGAAGAGTCAAACCTTCACCACCAACTCCTGGAGAGTGGTAGTTAATGGAATCTGTCTTCCAGATACTCTGTCGGCAGGAAACTCCGTCTTTTCAAAAGAGCTTCGACCAGAGTATCGCTACTTGAACTTCATTGTCTGTTATAACGTCCTTCCAAATATGAATACAAAGGTTCTTCGGTGGGATAGGATGTTGTTCCTCTATCTTCTTGGAAACCCCACGGCAGCAATGGGAGCAAACTTAAATATTCCTTACATCATCTGGTCGAGGATGGCACGCTATGTGGAACATGCTCACCCTTCAGAGAGACTACCCTATCCAATGATCATTATGCGCATTCTTCGAAAATTTAAAGCTGACACAAGTGCGAGTTCCTACATGCACAGTCTAGGAACGATCAATGAAACAACTATTGTAAAGTCTCTCTCAACAAAACAAGATGAGCCCCCATCGCCTCCTCACCGACGAAGAGCACAACAACAAGCAACAACCTCTGCACCAGCAGCACCACCTCCAGTCCAACCAGCATATGCATCACAACAAGCACCTCCATCAACATCCGATGAGGATGCATCGGTTACCTCTATTTATAAAGAACAGCAAAGGCTCTCCAACGAGCAAGAACGCATATCAAATGAACTGATTGAAGTAAAGGAAGAAATAAAAAAGGTAAACAAGAAGCAGTCATCCATGAACAAACGATTAAAGAAAATCTTCCAAATACTGGGCTGCATCAGTTCGGATGAGTCTGAGTAATCCGTATCCTTCTAATTTCTTCTCTTGTGCAGGTATTAATTTTTGCTTTTCGTTCTCAAACTTTTGTTTCTCGAACTTTTTAACTCTCCTTTTTATTCTTGTAATCTTGGCTAACTTTGTGACAAAAAGGGGGAGAGAATATTAGAACAGTTGAACAATGAAACTATGATTGTCCAGTTGTGAACCATGAAAAGGTAAGTAGAACTTCAACTTTTGGTTTTCTTTTGTGATTGCACGCATGCCTCGACTAACTATTTGCTAACTATTTGGGCATGTAATATAACTAACAAGTTGATGTTCACTAACAAGTTAAATGACATTTGGTTTTTGATTGCATAGAAGATATGTTGGTGTTTAACTATGATCAAATTACATATCTGAATATATAAATGTCATGGTAAGTATAGATGAGTATAAACTTCATTTCTGTGTGTGGTTTTTGAATGACATAAAATTCTTGAGGTATCTAACGATTTCTTTTGTCAAGAATGATTTTTTTTTTTTTTTGCAGAGAGTACAGATGTCTAAGTCTAGAGTCTGTTTTAGGAGTTTAACTCATGTATCTATTTTATTTTGGATCTCCATTGTAAATTTTTGTTGTATGGTGACAGCAACAAAAATATCTTTTTGAATTTTCTTGAGTGGATTTGTGTTTTGTCACGAAACCGCCAAAGGGGGAGATTGTTACGGAATTTGAGTTGGCGTATTTCGTGAATTCGGTTAAGTCTTGAAGATTGAAGATAAAGAAAGTTGGATCATATAACTCAATCTCAAGAAAGAAGAATTCAAAAGGATCAGGTATGTTTAATTAATTATTTTTGGTGATCCGAATACTTCTTATAGTGTAGAAACACTTGGATGAATTTCTAATTGCATAAAAATCAAAAACTGGACATGGGACATGTTCAGGATCCGGATCAGACTTTCCAATCCGGATCCCGAAGGGTGTTCGTTCATACACAAGTTCAATCCGGATCGTAGCCTCCTTTGATCCGGATCCCGAACACTGGTTCTACCATTCTATTTGAACGATCCGGATCAGGCATTTCAATCCGGATCCCGAACGTTGGTGTTTGGTGAATTGTATGAACGATCCGGATCAGGCACTTCGATCCGGATCCTGAACCTTTGTTTTTCTGGAAACTGTCTGTCTCGCTACTGCAATCCGGATCGCCGAAGTCCGATCCGGATCGCCGTCCTGAATAATTCCAGAAAAGGTTAGTTTTTGTGATTCTTATCCTCTTCCAATGGTTTCTAACCTATATATAGACCCTTTAATTCATCTTTTAGGGTAACCCACGAAAAAGGGAAAAAGACGACCTAATTAGATAGATCCACATATAGAGAAGAAAGGAAATCAATAGATTGAATCTTATGTTTCTTCATCTATATTGATTGATTTGATTCTAGGTTTTCATACTCACATTTTGAGTTGAATCAAATCAATGAATACTTAGATGGTATTTCCGATCTATTTCTAATCTAAGTATTCGGCGGATCATCACCACCCAAAAACAACGATTTCCCAAAATCGGCGCGTGGACTCGCGTGGCCTTGTGGATACAAGGTGCTACCGCTCTCATGGATTCGGAGCGAGGTACGTTCGTGGATTCGAAGCGTGCTACTGGGTGAAGACCGTGGATTCGGTCGGACGTCGTGGATTCGGCGTTGGACGCAGATCGTGGATTCGAGAAGCGTCGTGGAGCGAGCGGAGAAGATCAACTAGGAGCGTATGGAAAAGGTTGAGTCGTCTGTGAGTACGGTATATCACCTTGTACGTGTTTAATTCTAGTGGATTTCACCGTGTTATCGGTCCCGTGGTTTTTTACTCCGGTTTGGAGTTTTCCACGTAAAAATCTCTGCGTGTTATTTATTTTTCCGCATTGGGTTTTATATCGCAAAGATTTTTGAGTGTTTATTGTTTACACCTATTCACCCCCCTCTAGGTGTTTTTTCCCCTATTTAGATCCAATTATACATAACCCAACATAATGTACGCAATGCTATGTACGAGACCTGATATCGCACAAGCTGTGAGTGTCACAAGTAGATATCAATCTAACTCGGGTATGGAACACTGGGCTGCAGTTAAAAATATCCTTAAGTATTTGAGAAGAACTAAGGATATGTGCCTAGTCTTTGGAGGTGGTGAGTTGAAGCTAGAAGGCTTCACAGATTCTGATTTTATGTCAGATGTTGATGATAGAAAGTCTACATCAAGATATTTATTCATATGTAATGGATGATCCATTATTTGGAAAAGTTCCAAACAAGCAACGACTGCCGATTCCACCATGGAGGCAGAATATATTGCTGCATTAGAAGCCTCAAAAGAATGTGTTTGGATTAGAGAGTTCGTTGCAGAACTCGGTGTGGTTCCAGCTATTAAGGAACCAACGCCACTTTTCTGTGATAATAATAGCGCCATAGCGTTAGCTAAGGAGCCAAGATTTCATCAGAAATCCAAGCATATTGAATGACGCTATCATATAATCAGAGATTATATTGAAAGGAATGAAATAATCGTACAAAAGGTTGCTTCTGCTGACAATGTAGCAGACCCACTAACCAAAGCACTCACTCAACAAAAGCTAGAAGGCCATCTTGAGAAAATGGGTCTACACTATATGGGTGATTGACTTTAGTGCAAGTGGGAGATTGTTAGTTATATGCCCTATAAACCAATCGGTGACACAACTATAGGGTTTGTATCTTTGTATCTTTCATTAAATTAATAAATTGGCATTTATTCATTTATAATATTGTTAAATATATATATATGAATCGTCCTTAGAATTAATGGTAAAAGAAATATATTTCTAAGATGTTAGGAATTTAAGACATGTATTCTTTTGTAGTTAATTTTAAATGCTTCTGATCATAAAATTAACACGAGGGCGATGATAAATCCGGTTAGGTCAGTGTATACTGTGCTTTCCTTATGGGATGATGAGTCTTAAGTCATTAGTGTGGTGACACTAAAGCAAGTATACAGGTGAATTTTGGAGAACATTTTCACTGAACGTGACCAATTATGAACAATCGCATGGATGTCTACTCACTCGTCAATAAATTGTTCCATGCTGTAGTGGTGTGAGTGATCCTTTGACCTGAGGCACCACGGTTATCTTACGTATAGGTTACTGTAGTTTGACTGTGTAAATACTTTATACCCTAATCATGAGTTAAAGTCTACATATGTTGGCTACAGTGGATCATGCATAAAGATAGGTGTGTATTAAGATGGAATCTATCACCCTCGGTAGAGAGGTAATTAATTATCTTATGCTATCTGTTCTTTAAGATATAAAAGTCTTTGGCCAAGGCAGTGTGATTTTATGAAAAGGAGTTTTCATATATCAGTTAATGATCAGATAAGATATATAATTGAGTAATGGGGTTTGACGAGTTATCCATGACCTCGGCTCAATTAGGACAAGCGATAAAAGGATTTAATCACACGATAACTACACCTAGACGTTTAGTCTATTATTCATTCTATTTGGATTACCGTGACACACTGCTAGGTGTCACTCGGGGATTGTGGGACCCACATGAGTGATTAAGATAGTTAATCACACTCAATTGCGAGAGTCAAAAATATTTTGGTCCATCGAAAGGAGTTCAGATGGTGACACTTAAGGAGTCTAGTGTTGTAGGGCCCCAAAACCCCATGTAGCTTTTTCCCGTGAATCCACTATGTGAAACACCTGGTATTGGTGTGTTGGGCCAGTAACGCATCAAATGGATGTGTTGGATGGACTCAGTGAGGTCCTTAGATCAAGCCTGTCCTTCGACTGCTTTTGCCGAATTTTAGAAGAGGTTTCAGGCTGATCGGAGGTTGGATTTTGATTCAGCGCGGAAAAACGCTTGAAAACGGCAATTTACTTGTTTGTTTCTGAGTCCGGATGCCCAAAAAGGACTCCCGGAAGTTTTTAATGGATTCGGGTGCATGGGGGAGGCCGTAGACTGGCCGGGTGCCACATGGCGGCCTGTTATTGGCCGCTTTATAGCGCGCGGTCCACAAAGCAGCGCCGGGTGGCGCATGGACCCGGCGCGGGGACACGTGGCGCCCCAGGAGTGGCCGGCGCGTGATGCGCGGTCCACGGAACCCCGCGCGGGTGCATAGAGCGAGCGCGGGGACACGTGGCACCCTGCGATAGGCGGGCTCATGCGGCGCGGTCCACGGATGTGCACGCCGGTGCCTTGGGAAGCGTGTGCGTATGGGGAGCAGGCGATGTGGCCGGCGTGGCGCACGTGGGCACGGTCGGCAGGTCGTGCGGGCTGGCCACGTGGCGCCCAGCCATTGGCGGGCGCCACCTAACCGGTTGACCAGGCGCGCGACACGTGTCGTTGCCCTGGCACGCTTGCTCCGCTGTTGCGTGTTTGGAGGACACGTGTCGATCGCGGGTGGTTCCGGGTGCTGGTCGGGCGGGGTTTCGGCGCGGTTTTGTGCAACTGTTGGATTCGAGCGCCCGAAAGGTGCGCCCGAATCCAAACAGTAACCTCTTTATGGGTTGGGCCTATAAATAGGCCCCTTGGGCCTTCTTTTGATCATTTTTTCGGCTGTTTCGCAGGGAGAGCCCTTCAGAGAAATTCTTCCTTTTTCAGTCTTGCATCTTGTGGAGAAGTTCCAGAATTTTTGGAGGAAGCTACTTCAATGTCTACTGCGATTCGGCGCACTGCGAGGCACCTTCCTTGTTAGCCCTTTTTGTCGTGTTTCGGTCCGAGGACTCCCCTGGGCTACCCCGAAGGACTTTTTAGGCGATTCTTGTGCCCACGTTTTCACGACAGGTAGGGCTATAACTTTTGTATTTTCAGCTTCTCCGCATTTCAAGGATTTCATGGGCTTTTCGGATCATTTCTGTGACCCATTTTTTTGTGATGGAACTTGGACAGGACCGGGGTTTTTGTGGATTTTCTTAGCACCCGAGAGTCGGAACAAGGAGTGCAAATACTCGATTTACATCTATGCGTCGCAAGGAACATCGTCGTAATTTTTTTGAATTTTTCTGAGGTTGCTTCGAAGGTGAAAATTATACTTTTTCTGGACAGAGTACTGCAGACTTTTGATCATTGGAAGTTTCGCATGTATCGCGGTGATTAATTTGTATCTTGGCCTACAGGTGTCGGAACGGGACGAGTAAGTACTCGTTTTTCATCTACTCGTCGCGAGGATCGCAACGGTGAATTTTTTGAATTTTTCTGAGGACTGTACTAAGGTGAATTTCCTCGTTTTCTGTGTTGTTTGCAAAACAGTATTTACTGCTGGGGAGTTGTTCATTTATGCCGTGTGCGATCTATGTTTGTTGTAGTTCGCGCATTTTGGAGGTTTACGGGGATCGAGGATCTTGGACAGCGAGGAATCTCGTATTGTTGTTGTTCATGCTTTTCGAGGTGGGTAGTTGTTGTGGACCTCATCTTTGATTTACTCACTAGGAATATTAGAGTGATCCCCGTTGTTGAATGCCGATTAGTATATCGTGGGTAACATGCATGCTTGTGTAGTTGGACTTGTGTTATGTTCGTACTTAGTGTTCTTATGAGATTTTTATTATCCTGGAATAGCATGCTCTAATCTATGTATGAACAAAGATATTTGTCCTTCTTTTATCATCATGAGGACACTTGTATGCTTGTATGGACATCTAGTTAGGCCACCTTTTTCTGCTACACTATCATTGGAATTTGACTTAGGAGAAACCATGTGGGCACCTCTTCTCCTTTTATTATGATACTTGTGGTATTGCTCGGGTTGAGCAGGGTTGTAGGATAGTGTAGCCGGGTTTATTGAGTGGATTTGTCATACCAGATTGTGGGTTGTGGGATATTGCGGGGACCGCGGACATTGGGCGGTTGACCGGATGTTTATTTATTGCATTAGATTGGGGGATCGGGTTATCTTTAGTGGAGGGATTTTCCCACTTTGATCATTGTCGTGATCCAGTCCTGCTACAATGAGATATTGTGAGACATGATTACTTTACTCGTGTGGGTCGCTCCCCTCGAGTGCCACTCCGGAGTGTGCGACCGTGCCGGACAGTAGCCGGTCTGTTACTTATTTTGGGATGCGACCGTACCGGTCAGAAGTCGGTCTGTATCCCGCCGATGAGTTCTTGGGTTCGACAGCAGAGCAGGTAGTGCCGGTGTTTACTTGTGATTAGATTGGGTTTATTCAGTCAGGCACATACACTGATGCATTCTTATAGTCACACCTTTCTGACTCTACATTTAGAGGCATAGTAGTGGTAGCTTCATTTTTTCTTATCAGCAGTACCGTTTATAGCTTACCACCTCTCCTTTTCTTTTTGCCTCTGGTAGACCTAGCGGGCATGTCTGAGTTGAGGCTTAACCCACTAGGGGAGGCTACTGTTTTTATAGTAGTTCTCACCCCCATCGTCTTTTTCTTTGTTTCTCCCTTTGTTTTGCAGAGTCCTCTGCGGGAGTTGCTGGACCGTCAGCATCGGATCGAGGTAAGAGGATAGCGGACTAGATAGAGTGTCCACCCGACAGTTGCTAGCTGGACTTTTGATGTGCCCCTATCTTCTCAGACAATTTTATTGTACTTTATTTTGGGTCTGGCGTTAGCCAGCTGTTTGTATATTTGTGGTGAGCTAGGAGAGATACTTGTATTTATTTACAGTTGTTCTTTACTTTATTTCCAGCTTTAGTCTGAGATGTAGTAGTTTTAGTTCAGCTCTGATTTTATGCTCTATTTTTATTTTCTCTTATATCTGAGCAGATTACCGACGCTTCGTGTACGCGGGAAATACCGTGTGAATGGCGGATCTGTAGACGAGCCCGGGTTCTGGTTTACACCCGGGGCGTGACAGATTAGGTGGTATCAGAGCTTAGGGATAGGTCAGTTCGGACTTAGGAAACCCTAGGCTTTTTGGGCAGACCCTAGGATGATAGGGCGTGAGTGGCGTGATATTTCGCGAAAGTCGGTAATTTATTTAGTTGACTCTTCCTGTGAGTGAAGAGGGATTGGCATATCCTATTTCTGGTGGACAATTATGTTGGCTGCAGACAATATAAAGTTACAGAAATAGGGGGATGCCTTTGACTTTCGCTAGATTGGGTCGAGCGTGGTTTTGTTACTGATGTTTGGTTTCTTGTGGCAGGATGCCTCCCCGACGCCAGATCCCTACCCGGGGTACTCCTATACCCCCGGATGAGCCGGGGTAGTCCAGGCCTTCGGAGCTTAGTGAGCTGAGGGCCTTAGTGGCCCAGTTGGCTGAGAGTACTCGCCGACAGGAGCAGAGGATGGATCAGTTTCTTGCCCATAGAGAGGCACCCCCCCGGCTGTTTCTGAGGCCCCTGCACCACCAGTGGTACCATCTGTGCCGACGGCACCATCGTCTAGTAGCGGGGCTCCGGGAGCGATCCAGCCTTTGACACCGGATGAGGAGCAGGATATCGTTGACAAACTCACCAAGTTTTGTCAGCGAGGACCGCCTACAGCAAGGACCGCCTAGATTTTCGGGGCGGGATACACAGCCATGGGAGATTGGGATGTGGCTATCAGCGATGGAGAAGCTTCTCAGGGACTTCTTCATCGATCCGAGGTACCGAGAGCATATGGCGGTGCACTGTTTGGAGGTGATGCAGATGCCTGGTGGCATCAGGTAGAGCCACTGGAGTTTCAGATTACCTGACAGCTACCATGGTCCAAGTTTCGACGGATGATATTGGATACCTACTTTTCGACCAGCGTGAAGAGGAAACTGGAGGATGATTTGAAGAACCTTCAGCAGGACGACCGACCGGTTCAGGCATATTATCAGGAGTTTATGCAGTTGCTCAACTGCATGCCATTCGTCGCTCGTGATGGTCCTCATCAGGTGGAGTTATTCGAGGTGGGCCTCCGTACCGAGATTTACACTTTAGTGCATGCTCAGAGGCTCCAAACTCTCGAGGAGGCCGCGGAGCATGCTCAGTGGGTTGAGAGAGGAGATCACGTGGTTGCCAGGTGAGGTGGTATGGTCGCGCAGAGCTCCGATAGGAAGCGGCCAGCACTAGAGGACGGGGGGCAGGCCAGTTCATGGAGACCGCCACGACCGCCGCGGCCTCAGTTCTCTGGCCGTTGGCGTTCTGAGCGGCGAGGGCCTGGTGGATCCCAGAGGCCACCGCAGTAGCAGCAGCATCAGCAGCAGCATTAGCAGCAGCAGAGGTCGCAGCCGAGGCAGCACAGGTCTCAGCGACAGTCTCAGAGGCCACAGCAGCAGCCGAGACAGACCCAGCCTTCAGATAGGTGTGTTTTCTGCAGGGGTCAGCATCCGTCAGACACATGCGATTTGAGGTGGGGTCGATGTTTCCGGTGCAGACAGCCTGGGCACATGCGAGCTACTTGCCCTCTTTCTACATCATCGGCACCTTCTTCGGCATCGGCTCCTTTTTCACCTCAGCAGCGGCCACCAGCTCAACGGCCCTATGCTCCAGCGAGCATGCCATCTTCTTCTTCCCACCCTACCGATTACCGGCCTCCAGCATAGAGCGGGCGAGTGTATGCCGCCCAGTTAGAGGACTCCTCAGCAGCCAACCATGTGTTGGCAGGTATTACATTACTTTCTGGCATTAGGACTCGTACCTTGTTTGACACTGGAGCATCGCATTCTTTTATTAGTCGAGCATTTGCATCCCTTTTTGGTATAGAGATAGAGTCCTTGTCGCATGCATTAGAGGTTCGGATTCCAGATCATGTTTTGCATGTCGAGGAGTATTGTGAGGCTTGCCCGGTACAGTTGGGATCTTGGATCTTGCCAGCAGACTTGCTTGTCTTGCGGCAGCTCCAGAATTTTGACGTGGTACTAGGTATGGATTGGTTGTCGCGGTACTTTGCCACTATTGACTGTAGAGAGAGGACGGTGACTCTCCACGAGCCAGGACAGGAGGAGTTTATCTTCAGAGGTTGCCAGAGCACGTTGTTTGCAGCGACTATTTCTTCGGCGAGGGCTAGGCGGATGATGAGCAGAGGTTGCATTGCCTTTCTAGCTACTATCGTGGAGGTGCCTACGCTGGCACTGGGACTCGAGGATATCCCCATTGTTCGCGAGTTTTCAGATCTGTTTCCCCTTGAGTTGACGACTATGCCGCCGGAAAGGGAGATAGAGTTTGTGATTGACGTGGTCCTGGGAACTACGCCAATCTCGAAGGCACCTTATCGGATGGCGCCTGCCGAGTTGAGGGAGCTGAAGGCGCAACTGCAAGATCTGATGGACAAGCGTTTTGTTAGACCCAGTGTATCGCCATGGGGAGCGCCTGTTTTATTTGTGAAGAAGAAGGATGGTTCGCTTCGATTGTGTGTGGATTATAGGGAGCTGAACAAAGTGACCATCTGAAACAAGTATCCATTACCGCGGATCGACGATTTGTTTGATCAGCTGCACGGAGCTTCGGTGTTTTCGAAGATTGATCAGTCCGGTTACCACCAGCTGAGGGTGAGGGCCGAGGATATCTCCAAGACGGCATTCAGATCTCGATACGGGCATTATGAGTTTACAGTGATGCCATTTGGTTTGACGAATGCCCCTGCCGCATTTATGGATTTGATGAACCGGATATTTCAACCGTATTTGGACCGGTTTGCTGTAGTATTTATTGATGATATATTGATTTACTCCCGGAGTGATGTGGAGCATGAGGAGCACTTGAGGACAGTGCTACAGCTTCTGCGAGAGAAGAAGCTGTATGCCAAGCTTAAGAAGTGCGAATTTTGGCTTCGGGAGGTCGCCTTTTTGGGCCACGTAGTTTCAGCTACGGGAGTAGCGGTTGATCCGGCCAAGGTGGATGCTATTCGAGATTGGCCAAGGCCGACGACTATCACCGAGGTGCGGAGTTTCGTAGGTTTGGCTGGCTATTATCGTCGATTTGTGGAGGGCTTTGAGAAGCTTTCCACTCCCCTCACACGTCTGACCAGGAAAGGGGTTAAGTTTAATTAGAGTGAGATTTGTCATAGCAGTTTTGAGGAGCTGAAACAGAGGTTGATGACGGCTCCGATCCTTGTTCTCCCGGTCATGGGAGAGGGATTTGTGCTCTACAGCGACGCCTCTCACAGTGGTCTGGGTTGTGTACTGATGCAGCATGGTAGGGTAATTGCC
Source organism: Tillandsia leiboldiana (assembly GCA_029204045.2). Taxonomy (NCBI): domain Eukaryota; kingdom Viridiplantae; phylum Streptophyta; class Magnoliopsida; order Poales; family Bromeliaceae; genus Tillandsia; species Tillandsia leiboldiana. The sequence goes on from CM055073.1 coordinate 19,854,781, forward strand.
TATGCTTCACGGCAATTGAAGGACTATGAGAAAAATTACCCTACTCATGATCTTGAGTTGGCAGCGGTTGTGTTTGCTCTGAAGCTGTGGCAGCATTATTTGTATGGAGAGCACTGCGAGAATTACACTGATCATAAAAGCTTGAAGTATCTGTTCACTTAGAAGGAGTTGAACTTGAGGCAACGCTGGTGGTTAGAGTTGCTAAAGGATTATGACATGAGTATCCTTTATCATCCCGGCAAAGCCAATGTTGTGGCAGATGCTTTGAGTAGGAGGACGAGTCTGAGTATGATGATTTCGCGGCAGGCACCGTTAGTGGAGCAGATGAGACGGTTACAGATAGAGGTTGTACCCCCTGGGGTCTCTGCTAGACTTATGTCTTTGGTCGTGCAGCCCACTCTGTTGGACAGGATTAGAGAGAGACAGAATGAGGACCCCCACTTGATGAGGATTCGAGGGCAGATTCAGACTGAGTTGATAGGGAATTTTTCAGTTGACGCTTCGGGAGTACTGCGGTACAGGGACCGAGCTTGTGTGCCTATGGATTCAGATATTCGAGAGCAGATCTTGAGAGAGACCCATTATACACCTTATACCATTCATCCTGGTGGGACTAAGATGTATAAGGACCTCAAGGCATATTTTTGGTGGAGTGGTATGAAGAGAGACATTGGGAGATTCGTGGCTCACTGCTTAACTTGTCAGCAAGTAAAGGCTGAGTATCGTGTACCCGCTGGCAAGTTGCAGAGTCTCCCAATCCCGGAATGGAAATGGGATCATGTCACCATGGATTTTGTCACTGGACTGCCGAGGGCACAGAGTGGGGCTGATGCAATCTGGGTAGTCGTGGATAGACTTACCAAGTCCGCTCATTTTCTACCGGTGTAGGTGACTTGGCCTTTGGAGCGACTGGCGCAGTTGTACCTAGCTGAGGTGGTGAGATTGCATGGTGTACCCGTCTCGATTGTATCAGATAAAGACCCGAGGTTTGTCTCGCATTTCTGGAGGAGTTTACAGATAGCCTTGGGGGCGCAGCTCCGATTTAGCACAGCATTCCACCCACAGACCGATGGACAGTCTGAGCGCACCATATAGACCCTCGAGGATATGTTGAGAGCGTGCGTCCTGGATTTTGGAGGAGGGTGGTACCGACACTTAGGATTGGTTGAGTTTGCGTACAACAACAGCTATCAAGCGAGCATTCAGATGGCTCCGTTTGAAGCGTTGTATGGACGCAAGTGTCAGTCACCCCTATATTGGAGTGACGTGGGTGAGAGGAAGACTTTGGGTCCTGATCTACTGTCAGAGGCAGAGGAAAAGGTCAGATTGATATGACGACATCTCGAGACCGCCCAGAGTCGACAGATGAGCTACGCTGATACCCGACAGCGAGACTTAGAGTTTCAGGTTGGTGATCATGTCTTCTTGAAAGTCTCGCCTTCGAAGGGTGTCCGGAGATTTGGAGTTCGTGGGAAGTTTAGTCCCCAGTTTATTGGACCCTTTGAGGTACTGGAGAGAGTTGGCCCTGTTGCTTATCGAGTTACTCTTCCTCCACGCCTAGCTGGAGTTCATGATGTGTTTCACGTCTCTGCTTTGAGGAAGTATGTATTTGATCCTTCGCATGTGATCGACTTCACCCCACTGGAGATTGGGGAGGACCTTGGGTACGAGGAGCGCCAGTTGCGGATTCTGGCTCGCGATGTGAGAAAACTGCACAATCGGGTGATACCTTATGTGAAGATTTTATGGAGCAACCACAAGGAGCGGGAGGCCACTTGGGAGCTGGAGGAGGTGATGAGGGATACCTATCCTTTCTTGTTCGAGGCTTCTAGCTGAGGTACGTTTGTCTTGTTTCTTAGTTTTGTGGACGAAACTTCTTTTTAGTGGGGGAGGATGTAGGGCCCCAAAACCCCATGTAGCTTTTTCCTGTGAATCCACTATGTGAAACACCGGTATTGGTGTGTTGGGCCAGTAACGCATCAAATGGATGTGTTAGATGGACTCAGTGAGGTCCCTGGATCAAGCCTGTCCTTCGGCTACCTTTGCCAAATTTTAGATGAGGTTTTAGGCTGATCAGATGTTGGATTTGGATTCAGCGCGAAAAAATGCTTGAAAACGGCTATTTGCTTGTTTGTTTCTGAGTCTGGATGCCCAAAAACGGACTCCCGGAAGTTTTCAGTGGATTCGGGTGCATGGGGGGGACCGTAGACCGGCCGGGTGCCACGTGGCGGTGTGTTATTGGCCGGTTTACAGCGCGCGGTCCACAGAGCAGCGCCGGGTGGCGCATGGACCTGGCGCGGGGACACATGGCGCCCCAGGAGTGGCTGGCGCGCGATGCGCGGTCCACGGAACCCCGCGCGGGTGCATAGACCGGGCTCGGGGACACGTGGCAGCCTGCGATAGGCGGGCTCATGCGGGGCGGTCCACGGAGGTGCACGCCGACGCCTCGGGAAGCATGCGCGCATGGGGGGCAGGCGACATGGCCGGCGTGGCGCACGTGAGCGCGGTCGGCGGGTCACGCGGGCTGGCCACGTAGCGCCCAGCCATTGGCAACCGCCACCTAACCGGTTGACCAGGCGCGGGACACATGTCGTTGCCCTGGCACGCTTGCACCGCTGTTGCGTGTTCGGGGGACACGTGTCGATCACGGGTGGTTCCGGGCGCTGGTCGGGGTTTCGGTGCGGTTTTGTGCAACTGTTGGATTCGGGCGCCCGAAAGGTGCGCCCGAATCCGAATAGTAACCTCTTTATGGGTTGGGCCTATAAATAGGCCCCTTGGGCCTTCTTTTGAGCATTTTTTGGGCTGTTTCGCAGGGAGAGCCCTTCAGAGAAATTCTTCCTTTTTCAGTGCTGCATCGTGTGGAGAAGTTCCAGAATTTTTGGAGGACGCTACTTCGACGTCTACTGCGATTCGGCGCACTACGACGCACCTTCCTTGTTAACCCTTTTCATCGTGTTTTGGTCCGAGGACTCCCTTGGGCTACCCCGAAGGAATTTTCGAGCGATTCTTACGCCCACGTTTTCACGACAGGTAGGGCTACGACTTTTGTATTTTCAGCTTCTCCGCATTTTGAGGTTTTCTTGGGCTTTTTGGATCATTTCTATGACCCTTTTTTCTGTGATGGAACTTGGACAGCACCGGGGTTTTTGTGGATTTTCTCGGCACACGAGAGTCGGAACAAAAAGTGCAAGTACTCGATTTACATCTACGCATCGCAAGGAATATCGTCGTAATTTTTCTGGATTTTTCTAAGGTTGCTTCAAAGGTGAAAATTATACTTTTTCTGGACAGAGTACTGCAGACTTTTGATCATTGGAAGTTTCGCGTGTATCGCGGTGATTAATTTGTATCTTGGCCTACAGGTGTCGGAATGGGCGAGTAAGTACTCATTTTTAATCTACTCATCGCGAGGATCACAACGGTGATTTTTCTGGATTTTTCTGAGGACTGTACTGAGGTGAATTTCCTCGTTTTCTGTGCTGTTTGCAAAACGGTATTTACTGCTGGGGAGTTGTTCATTTATGCCGTGTGCGATCTATGTTTGTTGTAGTTCTCGCATTTTTGAGGTTTGCGGGGATCGAGGATCTCGGACAGCGAGGAATCTCGTATTGTTGTTGTTCATGCTTTTCAAGGTAGGTAGTTGTTGTGGACCTCATCTTTGATTTACTCACTAGGAATATTAGAGTGATCCCCGTTGTTGAATGCCGATTAGTATATGTGGATAACATGCATGCTTGTGTAGTTGGACTTGTGTAATGTTAGTACTTAGTGTTCTTATGAGATTTTTATTATCCTGGAATAGCATGCTCTAATCTATGTATGAACAAAGATATTTGTCTTTCTTTTATCATCATGAGGACACTTGCATGCTTAGATGGACATCTAGTTAGGCCACCTTTTTCTGCTACACTATCATTGGAATTTGACTTAGGAGAAACCATGTGGGCACCTCTTATCCTTTTATTATGATACTTGTGGTATTGCTCGGGTTGAGCAGGGTTGTAGGATAGTGTAGCCGGGTTGATTGAGTGGATTTGTCATACCAGATTGTGGGTTGTGGGATATTGCGGGGACCGCGGACATTGGGCGGTTGACCGGATGTTTATTTATTGCATTAGATTGGGGGATCAGGTTATCTTTAGTGGAGGGATTTTCCCACTTCGATCATTGTCGTGATCCAGTCCTGCTACAGTGAGATATTGTGAGACATGATTACTTTACTCGTGTGGGTCGCTCCCCTCGAGTGCCACTCCGGAGTGTGCGACCGTGCCGGACAGTAGCCGGTCAGTTACTTATTTTGGGATGCGACCATACCGGTCAGAAGTCGGTCTGTATCCCGCCGATGAGTTCTTGGGTTCGACTGCAGAGCAGGCAGTGCCGGTGTTTACTGGTGATTAGATTGGGTTTATTCAGTCAGACACATACACTGATGCATTCTTATAGTCACACCTTTCTGACTCTACATTTAGAGGCATAGTAGTGGTAGCTTCATTTTTTCTTATCAGCAGTACCGTGTATAGCTTACCACCTCTCCTTTTCTTTTTGCCTCTGGTAGACCTAGTGGGCACGTCTGAGTTGAGACTTAACCTACTAGGGGGGGGCTACTGTTTTTATAGTAGTTCTCACCCCCATCGTCTTTTTCTTTGTTTCTCCCTTTGTTTTGCAGAGTCCTCTGCGGGAGTTGCTGGACCGTCAGCATCGGATCGAGGTAAGAGGATAGCGGACTAGATAGAGTGTCCACCCGACAGTTGCTAGCTGGACTTTTGATGTACCCCTATCTTCTCAAACAGTTTTATTGTACTTTATTTTGGGTCTAGCGTTAGTCAGCTGCTTGTATATTTGTGGGGAGCTGGGAGAGATACTTGTATTTATTTACAGTTGTTCTTTACTTTATTTCCAGCTTTAGTCTGAGATGTAGTAGTTTTAGTTCAGCTCTGATTTTATGCTCTATTTTTATTATCTCTTATATCTGAGCAAGTTACCGACGCTTCGTGTACGCGGGAAATACCGTGTGCACGGCGGATCTGTAGACGAGCCCGGGTTCTGGTTTACACCCGGGGCGTGACAAGTGTCATATCTAACAACCGGATAGAATTGAACCTATGTGGTCATACATAATAAAGGTTGCGTGTGATTTATGCTTAGAAAATTTATAGAGATCATTTTGCTAAAATAACGAAGTTATTTGCTAAGCTAGTTAGCAATATATATATATATATATATATATATATATATATATATATATATATATATATATATATATATATATATATATGTATGTATGTATGTATGTATGTATGTATGTATGTATGTATGTATTCGGGGAAACCAATTAACTTAATGAAAGAAAACTCTCACTTATTAATTGATATTAAGAGTTTTTATTTATTAACGACAAGTTTCTCTCTCTCTCTCTCTTTCTTAGTTTCCTCCTACCGAATGAATGAGAGGAGTTTACTCTCCTCTCATTTATGGCTCATAAGCCTATAAAAGAGAGGAGTAATCTCCCTCAATAGGTAGTAATCATAGTGGTAATTATTTGAGAAATCATATGAAGTAAAGTATAATATAAAAGAGAGAAACTTCTCCTAATCATGTATAGAATTCTCTTTAATCATTAGAGAGAAGTCTTCCACAATTATTGGTCTCTATATATTATAGTTAATTCTCTTAAAATTGCTAGCACAATTTGAGAATTAATTATTCTCCACATTGATACAAGAAATCACGAAATGAGTTTCGAGATTGTATTATGTGAAGCACAGATCCCGGAGCAGCCTTGTGTGGATACACATAGAGGCCGGACAGTTGTGCGGCTCAAAGGATCAGAAGTTCAGATCTAATATCAACTGAGATACAATTTCGATAATCCGCAAAGGTTGAAATTCTAACCCTTCTTCTAATTAGATTAGAATAATAAATTTTGTGTGTTACACGAGATGATCTTGATACATACATATATTTATACTTATATCATAAATGTTATGATGTTAAATATTATATGATTAGATAATATTTATAAATAAAATTTATTTCCGCTGCATTAAATGCGCATGCACGCGCATCTGTTTCCTTACAAAAAGCTCACAAAAGGGGAAAGAAAACCAATTTATAGTCCACAAACCAACTAGGAAAACCCCCCAAGATTCTGGCGCAGGGAGCACATTCGGGCGCCCGAATGTGTTCACGATCCACGCCTGACGACCGCCTGAATCAACCTGGGCCGTCCGATGCCGCCACGCGTCGCCAATCCGCGCCAGCACCCTGCGGTCAACCGCCCCGCCAATCAGCGACCGCCACGTGGCAACCCCACCAACCGCGCGCAGACCGCACGTCCAGTCGGTCCAATGAGGGTGCGCCACGTGGCGCGCCTTACCAGCTCCGCGCCCACGTTGCACCATCCAATCGCGAGCCGACACGTGTCCAGGCCCTCATCCACCGCGCCGCGTGTACTGCGCCTGAAGAGCCCGCCAACCCGGTGCTACCACGTGTCCCTAGCGCACCAATGGGGAGCCGCCACGTGGCACACCCAACTACCCACCACCGCGCCTACCCGCGTGCCTGCCTGGCCTGCCCGGCCTGCCCGCGCTACTCCCGTGGGCCGCGCCTACCAAGCCCGCTACGCCAGCCAACCCCAGGCTTCCACGTGTCCGCCGCGCGCCAATGGGAAGCCGTCACGTGTCCCTCCGGTGCACGGCTCCCCCCCCCCCCCCCCGCCGCCGCACCCAAAAACACTGCAAAACTTCCAGTTTTCCATTTTCGAGCGTCGGGACTCAGAAAAATACATCCACATAGCTGTTTTCCAATGTTTTTCCGCGTTAAATCCAAATACAATGTAACGACCTGGCCCACTAGCAATAATAACTCGTTGGGCCCAAACCACAACCCAAAATGCTTAAGCCCAGTTATTATTACTAGTGTCCATGTCTTATATATACCCAAACACATCCACATTCCCATCCGATGTGGGACTATTGGGGTGTCGCAGACTCCCCCCGTTTAGGCCTGACGTCCTCGTCAGTCCAAACACACGCACAGCAGCCCAAGATCACCAGGCGATGTGCGACTTGTCTCGCTAGCCCTGTTGTCACGCCCCGGAACCCGGGCTCGCCAACAGATCCGCCGTGCACACGGGATTTCCCGAGTACACGAAGCGCTGGTAACCTGCTCCGATATAATATGAACAATAAAAGAGCATAATGCAGAGCTGAGGTAGAAGAACCACATAGTATCTCATACTGGGACTAAAAATAAACTGTAATATGTACAATAATCTCCCAGCTCACCAAAATAATACAACCAGTCGGCGAAAGCCAGACTCAAAATCAAAGGAGAATACCACAGTCTGAGTGAAGGGTACAACGTCTATCTACAGCTCTCAGTCTCCCAGGAGATCTATCTATTCAGCGATCCCCTTACCTCGATCAGCTGCCGATGGCCTAGCAGCTCCCGCAGACGACTCTGCAAAAATAAAGGAGAAGAAAGAAACAGAAAAGAACAATGGGGGTGAGAACTACCAGATAAACCAGTAGCCTCCCCTAGTGGGCAAAAACCTCAACTCTGACGCACCCACTAGGATTACTAGAGGCCAGAAAGGAAAAAGTGGTAAAGCTGTAAGCAGAACTGCTGAATAAAGGGGAAACCACCACTAGCATGCCTCTAAATGCAGTGCCAAAAGGAATGACTGTATGTATGCATCAGTATCTAACATGCCTGCCTGAATAAACCCAATCTTATGCCACCAGTAAAACTGGTACTGCCTGCTGCGCCTTGCCTGCCCAATCGGGTATGCTGGCCAATGCATAACACCGATAGGGAATGAGAGTCTCAAGGACTCAAGCCTGCCTGTAACACACTCCGGAGTGGCACTCGAGGGGAGCGACCCACACGAGTAAAAGTACCTCAGTAATAAGTATCATAAGTGTCGTAAACAGCAGGACTGGATCATGACTATGATCAAAGTGGGAAAAGCCATCCACTAAGAAACCCTGATCTGATGCCATAGTACTCAATAAGTGGGAAAAAACCATCCACTAGAGAAAAACCCGATCCCCTGCTGATGCCTAAAATAGACCAGACTCAACCCCATTCTGATGCGAGGATAAACATCCGGCCGACCGCCTACAGTCCGCGGTCACCGCAACACCCCACAAGTTTATAATCTAACATAACCTTGGCTATACTATCCCAAACCCCTGCTCATACTCGAGCGACAAGCAACTGAAAGCAAAAGATAGCAATAAAACATGTCAAGTCTTAATATGATAGTGTAGCAATAAATAGTGGCCCTACCTGATGTCCGGGCATGCATGCAACTGTCTTTATTTTAAAAGTTGTAAAATAGTGTCAAAGATTTAAAAAGATTGATTTACTGAATAAAAGTCATTTGCATGCGAGATTATAGCCTTTGTCTTAATCACAGTGTCCCAATATAAGTCATCATATCATCTGTGGGGTTATATTAATTTTTAGGAGAGTTCGTCCCAGCGGTTCTCGTCAATTGTCACATTAGTTCGTCCCAATAGTTCTCATCAATTGTCCTGTTAGTTGTCCTGTTAGTTTGTCCTGTTAGTTGTCCTGTTAGTTTGTCCCAATGGTTCTTATCAATTATCATATTAGTTTGTCCCAGTGGTTCTCATCAATTGTCATATTAAATTTTAGGGGAGTTCCAGTAATCCCAGTGAGCTTGTCAAAAATGAGGTAAGCAACAACCGCCCACCTCGAACAGCTCAAATTACACCTCAGGTAGTCTCCTGGTTGTCCACAGTCCCCTAGAACTGCTGTCTGCCGAAAACGGTGCCCTACAGCAACACACATTGCACAGGGTGTAACTATAGTATTCATAAAAATACAGCTTTTGTTGTTTTTCAAATGGCACGAAAAGAGAGGAGTTTTTCACCTCTGTATAGTGCTCAGAAAAATCCAGAAAAATTACGGTTGCGTTCCTCGCGAAGAGTAGATCAAAATCACCTCTTTAAACGTCTCGATCTGATGCTCCTACACCAAGATAAAAATCGGAGAAGTTGACGCTGTCCAGAAATTTCCACAGCAAAAAGGGGGGTCAAAGAGACCTCGGGAAACGTGCCAAAAGTACGAAATGGAGCAAAGTGATCAACATGGAAATCGAAGCCTTACCTCTTAGGAACGCGCTGTCGCAAAAATCATCCAAAAATTCCTCCTGGTTAGCCCACAGGGAATTTTCGACGGAACTGCGACGGGAAATGGGCCGAAAAAGAAAACCGTCGCAGTGCGCCGCGTCGCAGATAACTCACTAACTGTAACTCCAAAAATTCTAAAATTCTGAGGAGAGAGAGAGGAGAGAGAGAGGAAGAATTTTTGTATAGGCCACTTTCTCTGGTTCTCTCTCTACAGCATGGAGCCCGAGGTGAGAAATGGTGGGGGTGGGAGGCTCTATTTATAATGGGCCAAGGACCCTCACCAGATCCCGGGCAGAACAGCAAACACCGAGATGGACCATCCAGGACGCGCCACGTGGCGACAAAACAGGAAACAGCCTTGTGCAATGCCACAGAGAATCCGCCACGTGTCCACGTGGTGCACGGGCCCGGTCCCCGCGCCGGGTCTTCCGGAAGATGTCGGCCAATCCGGGTGTGCCACGTGTCACAGTCCCCGTGGACTTCTAGAAGCCGGCCAGCCAATGGGAAGCTGCCACGTGGCAGAAGGAGTCTTCGGTGCACCCGGTGCACGCCAGGCCCATGGACCGCGCACCCGAGCCCCCCGCCCGCGCCTGCGCCGCCGCCCTCTGCCGCTGTGCCGCCGCTGCGCCGCCGCCCGCCGCCGTGCGCCGCCGCCCGCCGCCGCTTGCCGGTCGCCAGAACAGTAATTCCGGCGGCCGGAGTTACTGTTCCGGCGTGAACAGTAATTTTGCGCCGAAAAAATAAAGTAAATATACCGTTTCGATCTTTTTCGCGTGCTGAGTCCAAATACGACGTCCATTTCGCCAAATTCTCATCCGAAATTTTGCCGAAAGCTCTCGAAAAATTCCATTTGCTCCGATTTTCGCGCAGGAGCTATATTAACTATCCAATTTCGATTCTACAAGCTCTGCTTCACCGAATAAGCTCCCTACAGTCACTGTTTAATGTTGCACAGTTCCTGCGGGAGTCCGGATCATCACATCCTCCCCCACTAAAAGAGTTTCGTCCTCGAAACGAGACTAAACAATAATCCTGAGTCCGATGTCTCGAATAAGTAGGGGTGAGCATCCCTCATCTCCGACTCGAGCTCCCATGTAGCCTCGCGCTCGTCATGATTGCTCCATTGGATCTTCACATAGGGAATGGCCCGACTGCGTAATTCTTTCACCTCTCGATCCAGAACTCGCAGTGGGCGCTCTTCATACCTCAAATCCTCGCTGATCTCAAGTGGTGTGAAGTCGATGACGTGTGATGGGTCGAAGATATACTTTCTTAAAGTAGAAACATGAAATACATCATGGACACCAGCAAGCCTTGGAGGAAGTGCGAGTCGGTAGGCAACTGGCCCGATACGCCCCAATACCTCAAAGGGTCCAATGTATCGGGGGCTAAGTTTCCCACGAATGCCGAACCTCCTGATTCCTTTGGACGGCGAGACTTTCAGGAATACATGATCTCCAACTTGAAATTCTAGGTCTCGTCGCCGAACATCGGCATAACTCCTCTGTCGGCTTTGGGCGGTCTGAAGATGCCTTCGAATCACTCGGACCTTCTCCTCTGCTTCTATTAATACATCTGGTCCCAAGGTCCGCCTTTCACCCACGTCACTCCAATAAAGCGGTGATTGACACTTGCGTCCATACAACGCTTCAAACGGAGCCATCTGAATGCTCGCTTGAAAGCTATTGTTGTACGCGAACTCAGCCAAAGATAAATGCCGAATCCACCCTCCGCCGAAATCCAGGACGCAAGCCCTCAACATGTCCTCCAGGATTTGTATCGTCCGCTCCGATTGCCCATCAGTCTGCGGATGAAAAGCTGTACTGAACCTGAGTTCAGTCCCCAAGGCTGTTTGCAAACTTTTTCAGAAATGCGAAACAAACCTCGGGTCTCTATCTGATACTATGGAGGCTGGTACTCCATGTAATCTTACTATCTCATCTAGATATAACTGGGCTAGTCGCTCAAGTGGCCACGTAGTCTGCATGGGCAGAAAGTGCGCCGACTTGGTAAGTCGATCTACAACTACCCAGATAGCATCAGCTCCTCCCTGTGCCCTAGGTAGTCCGACCACGAAATCCATCGTAATGTGGTCCCATTTCCACTCGGGAATTGGGAGACTTTGTAACTTGCCAGCTGGCACTCGATGCTCAGCTTTCACCTGCTGACAAGTTAAACACTGAGCCACAAATCTCCTAATATCCCTCTTCATGCCTTTCCACCAGAAGTGTGCCTTGAGGTCTTTATACATCTTAGTCCCACCAGGATGTAGGGTATAAGGTGTATAATGGGCCTCTCGCAATATCTGTTCTCTAATCTCCACATCTATTGGCACACATGCTCGGTTTCTGTACCTTAGTACTCCCGAGGCATCTACCGAAAAGTCCCCAGACTGATCACTCGGAATATGATCTCTAATCCTGGCCAAGTGGGGGTCCTCACTCTGTTTCTCTTTGATCCTGTCCAGCAGAGTGGGCTGCACGACTAAAGATGTCAGTCTAGCAGAGACCCCAGGGGACACAACCTCTATGTCGAGCCGTCTCATCTCCTCTAATAGCGGCGCCTGGTCTGTGATCAACATAGACAAACTTTGCACCGCTCTCCTACTCAAGGCGTCAGCGACCACATTAGCCTTACCTGGGTGGTAGAGAATATCTACATCATAATCCTTTAATAGCTCTAACCACCTACGTTGCCTCAAATTCAGCTCCTTTTGCGTGAACAGGTACTTTAGGCTCTTGTGGTCGGTGTAGATTTCACAATGCTCCCCATATAGGTAATGGCGCCAAAGCTTCAGTGCAAATACCACAGCCGCAAGTTCCAAGTCATGGGTGGGGTAATTCTTCTCATAATCCTTGAGTTGCCTTGATGCATAAGCAATTACCCTCCCTTCCTGCATCAACACACAACCAAGTCCGCTGTGTGATGCATCGCTGTAGATCACATATCCTTTTCCCATAACAGGGAGGGAAAGGATAGGGGCGGTCATTAGTCTATTCTTCAGCTCCTCAAAGCTCTTTTGACAGTCCTCACTCCAGATAAACTTCACTCCTTTACGCGTCAAGCGAGTGAGGGGTGTGGAGAGCTTCGCAAAGCCTTCCACAAACCGACGGTAATACCCAGCTAAACCCATAAAGCTACGTACCTCAGAAACCGTCGTCGGTCGGGGCCAATCACGGACTGCCTCAATCTTCGCTGGGTCCACCGCCACACCTGCAGCGGAAATTACATGGCCCAAGAAGACTACCTCCCGAAGCCAAAATTAGCACTTTGCCAGCTTGGCAAACAACTTCTTCTCTCGTAGAAGTTGCAGCACAATCCTCAAGTGCTCCTCATGCTCCGCATCACTTCGGGAGTAGACCAAGATATCATCAATGAACACCACCACGAACCGGTCCAAATAAGGTCGGAAGATCCGGTTCATCAAATCCATGAACGCGGCAGGGGCATTAGTTAGCCCAAAAGGCATAACTGTGAATTCATAATGCCCATACCGTGATCTAAATGCCGTTTTCGGAATATCCTCGGCCTTCACCTTTAACTGGTGGTAACCGGACTGCAAATCTATTTTAGAGAAGACACAAGACCCTTGCAGCTGATCAAAAAGATCATCGATGCGCGGCAAAGGGTACTTGTTCTTGATGGTCACTTTATTTAATTCCCTATAGTCCACACACAATCGAAGTGACCCATCCTTCTTTTTCACGAATAGCACCGTCGCTCCCCAAGGCGACACACTCGGCCTAATAAAGCCCTTATCCATTAAATCCTGAAGTTGCGCCTTAAGCTCTCGCAACTCAGCCGGTGCCATCCGGTAAGGAGCCTTAGAGATTGGCGCAGTTCCTGGGACTACGTCAATCACGAACTCAATCTCCCTATCTAGCGGCATGCTTGTCAGCTCAGATGGAAAAACATCCGGGAACTCGTGGGCAATAGGGATATCCCCGAGTCCCGGCGCCGCCGTAGGCCCTTCAACAACACTAGCCAAAAAGGCTACACATCCTCGATGGATCATCTGCCTCGCTCGGGAAGTCGAAACCATAGAGGCAAAGAAAGCACTCTGACATCCCCGGTATACCAACATTTCCTGGTCTGGCTCTCTAAAAGTGACGGTCCTTGCGGCACAATCAATGGTCGCAATATACCGAGCCAGCCAGTCCATCCCGAGGACCACATCGAAGTCCTTCAATTGTCTCAGGACCAACAGGTCTGCTGGCATAATCCAGGACTCGATTTGCATCGGGCAGGACCAACAACACTCCTCCACGTGCAAAGTGTGATCGGGAATCTGAACCTCTCGTGCACGTGGTAGAAGTCCTACCTTTAACCCATGTAATGATGCAAATGATCTACTGATAAAAGAATGCGATGCTCCAGTATCAAATAATGTACGAGTCCTAATGCCAGAAAGTAGGGTGATACCTGCCACCATGTGATCTGCGGCTGAAGAGTCCTCTACCTGCGCCGCATACACCCGCCCACTTTGAGCTGGAGGGCGGTACTCCGTGGGATGGGAAGAAGATGGCCTGCTTGCTGGAGCATATGGCCGCTGAGCCGTCGACCGCTGTTGAGATGAAGATGGAGCAGATGCTGAAGAAGGAGCCGTCGATGGCGCAAAAGGGCAAGTAGCTCGGACGTGGCCAGACTGTCCACATCTATAGCAGCGACCCCACCGCTGGTCGCAGGTGTTGGAAAAGTGCTGACCTCCACAGAAAATACAATTGCTGGGGGCCCGTGGTTGTCGTGACTGCTGTTGTTGCTGAGGCTGTCGCTGCGACCCACGCTGCGACGGCTGGGATCTCTGCTGCTGCTGCTGCCGCTGCTGGGGCCTCTGGGGTCCACCAGGCCCTCGCCGCTCCGACCGTCCTTGGCCGGAAAACTGAGGCGGTGGCGGTCGGGGCGGCCTCCAGGAACTGGCCTGTCTCCCGTCGTCCTGCGCTGGTCGCTTTCTGTCTGCGCCTTGAGCGACCAGGCCCCCACGTCTGGCGACGACGTGGTCTCCTCTCTCAACCCACTGGGCATGCTCTGCTGCCTCCTCCAAGGTTTGTAGTCTCTGGGCATGCACCAGAGTATAGATCTCTGGGCGCAGGCCCGACTCAAAGAGCTCCACCTGGTGCGGTCCGTCCCTGGCGACGTAAGGTACGCAGTTGAGTAACCGTGTGAACTCCTGAAAGTAGTCCAATGCTGTCCGTTCGCCTTGCTGAAGATTCTTCAGATCATCTTCCAGCTTTTTCTTCATACTCGTGGAAAAGTACGTATCCAGAATCATCCTCTTGAACTCTGACCAGGGTAGCTGTCGAGTGATCTGGAACTCCAGAGGCTCTACCCGACGCCACCATGCATCAGCGTCCCCGTCTAAGCAGTGTACAGCCATATGTACCCTGTACTTCTGGTCAATGAAAAAGTCCCGAAATAACTTCTCCATTGACGAAAGCCAAGTCCCGATCTCCCACGGCTGGGTATTCCGCCCTGAAAACCTGGGCGGTCCCCGCTTACAGAATTGAGTAAGTTTGTCAGCAATCTCCTGCTCCTCCGCAGGAGTCAATGGCCGGATTGCTCCCTGAGCAACAGGGGATGCCGTGGTCACCGGTCCAACTGGGGAAGCCACAGCAGGGGAGGGTGGTACGGGAGAACTCTCAGGGGGTGCAACAACAGGCTGCGTCCTCTGTTCTAACATCTGCGTCAGCCGACCCATGGCCTCCTCCTGACGCTGCACGGCCTCTGCCTGTAACGACCCGTCCATTTGGTATCAGAGCCAATAACCAGCCGGAAGTGTGCGGCGAGTCTCGGCTGAGCCTGGGTCTAGATGACAGGGCTAGCGAGACAAGTCTCACATCGCCTGGTGATCTTGGGCTGCTGTGTGTGTGTTTGGGCTGACGAGGACGTCAGGCCTAAACGGAGGGAGTCTGTGACGCCCCCAATAGTCCCACATCGGATGTGGATGGAATTGTGATTGGGTTTATATGAGACTTGGACACTAGTAATAATAACCGGGCTTAAGCATTTTGGGCTATGATTTGGGTCCAACGAGTTATTATTGCTAGTGGGCCGGGTCGTTACACTGCCATCTGGGCCATCTGAGCCTGAAGCTCCTGCACCTCACTCTGCTGGCCCTGCTCGGACTCCTCCGGCTCGGGCTCAGGGGATTCAGGCTGAGAACGCGTCAACATTCTACGTCGCGGAGGCATCCTATCACAAGAAACCACACTCAGTATCATATCCCCACACGACCCAATCTAGCGAAAGTCAAAGACATCCCCATATTTTTGTGACTTTATGTTGTCTGCAGCCAACATAACCGTGCACCAGAAATTTGGGTATGTCGGTCCCTCTTCTCTCACTGGAAGAGTCAAACAATAATTAACGACTTCCGCAAAATGTCTCGTCTCTCGCGCCCTATTATCCTAGGGTCTGCCAAAAGCCTAGGGTTTCCTAAGTCCCAACTGACCTATCCCTAAGCTCTGATACCAACTTAATCTGTCACGCCCCGGAACCCGGGCTCGCCAACAGATCCGCCGTGCACACGGGATTTCCCGAGTACACGAAGCGCTGGTAACCTGCTCCGATATAATATGAACAATAAAAGAGCATAATGCAGAGCTGAGGTAGAAGAACCACATAGTATCTCATACTGGGACTAAAAATAAACTGTAATATGTACAATAATCTCCCAGCTCACCAAAATAATACAACCAGTCGGCGAAAGCCAGACTCAAAATAAAAGGAGAATACCACAGTCTGAGTGAAGGGTACAACGTCTATCTACAGCTCTCAGTCTCCCAGGAGATCTATCTATTCAGCGATCCCCTTACCTCGATCAGCTGCCGATGGCCTAGCAGCTCCCGCAGACGACTCTGCAAAAATAAAGGAGAAGAAAGAAACAGAAAAGAACAATGGGGGTGAGAACTACCAGATAAACCAGTAGCCTCCCCTAGTGGGCAAAAACTTCAACTCTGACGCACCCACTAGGATTACTAGAGGCCAGAAAGGAAAAAGTGGTAAAGCTGTAAGCAGAACTGCTGAATAAAGGGGAAACCACCACTAGTATGCCTCTAAATGCAGTGCCAAAAGGAATGACTGTATGTATGCATCAGTATCTAACATGCCTGCCTGAATAAACCCAATCTTATGCCACCAGTAAAACTGGTACTGCCTGCTGCGCCTTGCCTGCCCAATCGGGTATGCTGGCCAATGCATAACACCGATAGGGAATGAGAGTCTCAAGGACTCAAGCCTGCCTGTAACACACTCCGGAGTGGCACTCGAGGGGAGCGACCCACACGAGTAAAAGTACCTCAGTAATAAGTATCATAAGTGTCGTAAACAGCAGGACTGGATCATGACTATGATCAAAGTGGGAAAAGCCATCCACTAAGAAACCCTGATCTGATGCCATAGTACTCAATAAGTGGGAAAAACCATCCACTAGAGAAAAACCCGATCCCCTGCTGATGCCTAAAATAGACCAGACTCAACCCCATTCTGATGCGAGGATAAACATCCGGCCGACCGCCTACAGTCCGCGGTCACCGCAACACCCCACAAGTTTATAATCTAACATAACCTTGGCTATACTATCCCAAACCCCTGCTCATACTCGAGCGACAAGCAACTGAAAGCAAAAGATAGCAATAAAACATGTCAAGTCTTAATATGATAGTGTAGCAATAAATAGTGGCCCTACCTGATGTCCGGGCATGCATGCAACTGTCTTTATTTTAAAAGTTGTAAAATAGTGTCAAAGATTTAAAAAGATTGATTTACTGAATAAAAGTCATTTGCATGCGAGATTATAGCCTTTGTCTTAATCACAGTGTCCCAATATAAGTCATCATATCATCTGTGGGGTTATATTAATTTTTAGGAGAGTTCGTCCCAGCGGTTCTCGTCAATTGTCACATTAGTTCGTCCCAATAGTTCTCATCAATTGTCCTGTTAGTTGTCCTGTTAGTTTGTCCTGTTAGTTGTCCTGTTAGTTTGTCCCAATGGTTCTTATCAATTATCATATTAGTTTGTCCCAGTGGTTCTCATCAATTGTCATATTAAATTTTAGGGGAGTTCCAGTAATCCCAGTGAGCTTGTCAAAAATGAGGTAAGCAACAACCGCCCACCTCGAACAGCTCAAATTACACCTCAGGTAGTCTCCTGGTTGTCCACAGTCCCCTAGAACTGCTGTCTGCCGAAAACGGTGCCCTACAGCAACACACATTGCACAGGGTGTAACTATAGTATTCATAAAAATACAGCTTTTGTTGTTTTTCAAATGGCACGAAAAGAGAGGAGTTTTTCACCTCTGTATAGTGCTCAGAAAAATCTAGAAAAATTACGGTTGCGTTCCTCGCGAAGAGTAGATCAAAATCACCTCTTTAAACGTCTCGATCTGATGCTCCTACACCAAGATAAAAATCGGAGAAGTTGACGCTGTCCAGAAATTTCCACAGCAAAAAGGGGGGTCAAAGAGACCTCCGGAAACGTGCCAAAAGTACGAAATGGAGCAAAGTGATCAACACAGAAATCGAAGCCTTACCTCTTAGGAACGCGCTGTCGCAAAAATCATCCAAAAATTCCTCCTGGTTAGCCCACAGGGAATTTTCGACGGAACTGCGACGGGAAATGGGCCGAAAAAGAAAACAGTCGCAGTGCGCCGCGTCGCAGATAACTCACTAACTGTAACTCCAAAAATTCTAAAATTCTGAGGAGAGAGAGAGGAGAGAGAGAGGAAGAATTTTTGTATAGGCCACTTTCTCTGGTTCTCTCTCTACAGCACGGAGCCCGAGGTGAGAAATGGTGGGGGTGGGAGGCTCTATTTATAATGGGCCAAGGACCCTCACCAGATCCCGGGCAGAACAGCAAACATCGAGATGGACCATCCAGGACGCGCCACGTGGCGACAAAACAGGAAACAGCCTTGTGCAATGCCACAGAGAATCCGCCACAGAGAATCCGCCACGTGTCCACGTGGTGCACGGGCCCGGTCCCCGCGCCGGGTCTTCCGGAAGATGTCGGCCAATCCGGGTGTGCCACGTGTCACAGTCCCCGTGGACTTCTAGAAGCCGGCCAGCCAATGGGAAGCTGCCACGTGGCAGAAGGAGTCTTCGGTGCACCCGGTGCACGCCAGGCCCATGGACCGCGCACCCGAGCCCCCCGCCCGCGCCTGCGCCGCCGCCCTCTGCCGCTGTGCCGCCGCTGCGCCGCCGCCCGCCGCCGTGCGCCGCCGCTTGCCGGTCGCCGGAACAGTAATTCCGGCGGCCGGAGTTACTGTTCCGGCGTGAACAGTAATTTTGCGCCGAAAAAATAAAGTAAATATACCGTTTCGATCGTTTTCGCGTGCTGAGTCCAAATACGACGTCCATTTCGCCAAATTCTCATCCGAAATTTTGCCGAAAGCTCCCGGAAAATTCTATTTGCTCCGATTTTCGCGCAGGAGCTATATTAACTGTCCAATTTCGATTCTACAAGCTCTGCTTCACCGAATAAGCTCCCTACAGTCACTGTTTAATGTTGCACAGTTCCTGCGGGAGTCCGGATCATCACACCTGTCATCTAGACCCAAACTCAGCCGAGACTCGCCGCACACTTCCGGCTGGTTATTAGCTCTGATACCAAATGTAACGACCCGACCCACTAGCAATAATAACTCATTGGGCCCAAACCACAGCCCAAAATGCTTAAGCCCAGTTATTATTACTAGTGTCCATGTCTTATATATACCCAAACACATCCACATTCCCATCCGATGTGGGACTATTGGGGTGTAACATACGGTCTCCGTTTTGCCAAAATCCACATCTAAAATTTAACGAAGGCATCTGGATAAGCAAACTTGATCCAATTTCTGCGCTTGGTCCAATCCTGAGGTCCGATTTGCGCACAAACACCACCATCACACAGAATAAGCCACCAGAAGCTGCTGATCATGCTGTAACCCTTCAGCGGAAATCCGGGTCATCACAGGCGGTCTTAAGATGTCATCGAATCAATTTGACATTTTCTTCTACCTCCAACAGGATATCGGGTCCCAAAGTCCGTCTCTCACCTACGTCACTCCAATAAAGAGGTGATCGACACTTGCGTCCATACAACGGCTCAAATGGAGCCATCTGGATGCTCGCTTGAAAGCTGTTGTTGTACGCAAACTCAACCAAAGATAAGTGTTGAATCCACCATCCGCCAAAGTCCAGGACACAAGCTCTCAACATGTTCTCAAGAATCTGAATCGTCCGCTTTGACTGTCTATCGGTCTGTGGGTGGAAGGCTGTACTGAATCTGAGCTGAGTCCCCAAGGTTGTCTGTAAACTCTTCCAGAAATGCTAGACAAACCTCGGGTCTCGATGTCACGCCCCGGGTTCTTTTTGTAAATACCTTTTAAGGAAAACAGCGGAAAACCGTAGATTTTTTTTTTTTTTTTTTTGGATACACCCCGAGACGCGTACAGATCCGCCACAAATACAGATAACCCTCTGTTCACACGGACAGAACCTCCCCTGTATTTGCACGGCATCACACACAGTACAGTTTCGCAACCACCAATTTCAACTCACACACACACCTCATTCACACAGGATGCACATACAGCTAAATGATCCTTAAACATGATGCTTTAATGCTCTACAATGTCCTTACTGCAAATGATGCATATGCACAGGTTATCAAGCATTCCGATCCTTTTGAAAGCGTTTCCCATACGGAAACCTTATTTGAAATCTACGAGTGAAATGAAAATCCAAAATCATTTTAAAACGGTTTCCCACACGGAAACATAATCCTTTGAAAATCGGCTACCACGAGGGGTAGAAAATATTTTGCATAAAACCACGAGATCATAGTAACAAGAATCCACTGTTAGTCCATCCAATTGTTAAACCAATCACACAACCAGACATAAACTGAACCACCACAACTCTAAACCTATCGACAAGTAAAAGTAGGGTAAAAAGGAATACTGAACAAAATCTCGAGACTGCTAAGCTCTCTAGCTATGTCGTCGCCTCACGTACCGTCCCGACCGTCACCTCCCGCAGTACCTGCAACTAGGGGGTAGTGAGAAACCAGCAAGGGTCTCCCAGTGGGTACCGCAAGCCGACGAAAGCAAGTTGTACTCACTGGCAAACAAAAGAGAACAAACGACTACAAGGTACCGCAAGGTCAGATATAGTATCAAAAAAAGAAAGCATAATAATGAACAGGTAAACCGAATACAGTAGCAAGAGAATATGTCAAACAGTAATATTATAATAACCGTTACGGTAAACTGGACAGATACTAATAAGGGGTCAACAGTAATACTACAGTAGCATGATCTAACAGGAAATGAAAGAAGGTAACATAAACAACTGTCACTACCGTAACAATAGGGATGCATCAACTGGACAAGCAGTCCAAAAATATAAACCCAATCAACCACCGTGTTGGTCAAGAGACCTCAGGCAAACCACCATGTTGGTCAAGAGACCTCAGGCAAACCACCATGTTGGTTAAGAGACCTCAGGCAAATGTCACGCTATGCTCAACCTGGCATATAACCCTAGCAGTGACCGCATCGGGCTCACGTGTCGGAAGTACGACCACTTCTCCAAAAAAGAACACCCTATTGCGGTGGATCAGACCGCTGGTGTACGCGAAATGCACAAAACATGCTGTGACGATCAATGCAACATGCTCAATGGCCAACTGTCGGCAAATAGCCAGGATAGAATCAACAAGGAATCACTGACCGAATACAACGAGTCATATCACAAGTCTCAATATGTCACCAACCAATCAAGTCCACTATTCCCGAAGGAATGTCACAGTGTCACCGACCTATCAGGTCTAGATAATCCAAATATCATGCAATCGATATGAGATGTCAACAATCATAAAGTCACTAAATCATGCTATGTCTCAAGATTATGTGCTATAATCATGTCATATGAACTCTAGTTATCACAGAATACCGCTCTACTTCTAGGTCATGATGCATATAGAAAAGTAGAGCAAACATGAACGAAGTGTGTGGTGCTCAAGTGCTTAACATACAAAGTGTGTAATCAAGAAAGGAAACACGGGGGAGGGAATGTCACCGAGCATGCACCACTGAACCAACGTCAGATCGAAGTACCCACCTGAAGTCCGATGAAGCACCTAACGCCCAAAAGTGATGCAACTAGTCACCTGTACCTACGAAAGGTACTATAAAATTATAAACCACTCGATACTAAATACCACTGTAACCCACACATCGACCCACACTCTGAGAACCATTCGGGCTATCGGTACCTTTTACCGATTCCCGGAACCTGCCGGAGATCCCCGGCAACTCACCGGAACACAACCGAACCCACACAGTGTCCCAGAGAAATCCAACACTTACCAAAGACCACCCGCTGCCCCCAGACACACCGATTTGGGTGTCCAGGCAGCAAGACACACAAACGACGCGAATAGGTGCGACTAACAAAAACCGAACAATACCTGGTTCCCAAATATGCCAATTTCGGCTTCGAAACCCACCACAACCCATTCACTGCCTCTGGACACACGAGGAAGTAAGGATGACCAGCCAACCAGGCTCGATAACAAACGGAAAGCGTTCAAGTTGACAGAACTAAATTTCGGAACAAAACCGCGATCGGACGACCGATTTGGCCGATAATCACGTTGGAAACCCAAAATACACACTGCGATAGTCTACGAACCTAGGACGACTAGTCCAAGGGTCAAACACCACTCATACACGCTTCCCGAGGCAACCCTCATGCAACACTTACGCAAAAACCCCAAAACATACACTAAAAAGCAAGATAAATACATAAAAATACAGTAATTAAGCATTTACCAAAAATTCCCACGCTTTGGAATTCAACTAACACCACTACTAGACAGGTCTCGATGTTCTGAAGGCGATGCTAGTCGGAGCAAAAACGGGCACCGGAGAGTACGCCGGAGCAAGCTGATCCACAAAATCCACTATTGCCGGGGCGACGCGCAGCACGGAGCAGCGTGCAGAATGAAGCGGTGCGCAAAAGGTAGTCGTGCGCAACACGGAGCAGCATGCAAGCAACCGGCTCGAGCGGCGCGCGAGCTGGGCCACGCGCAAACTGCGTGTTGGCAGTGTGCGGCGCAGGCTGGGGCAACGCCTGGCACACTGCATGGGGGCTGGCAGCGAAAGGTGCAGCGCGAGACATGCAGGCTGGCAATGCGAGGCACAGCAGGGCGCGCGCGACCAGCAGCAGGCGTGTGCAACAGGGCGCGCTTAGCCAGCAGCAGGCGCGTGCAGCAGGACGCGTTCGGGCTTCGCAGTGCGCAGCGTGCTGCTAGGGGGACTGCGCGCACGGCTGGGGGCGCGGCCGCTAGGGCTGCCACGCGTGCGGCCTGCTGCGCGCTCGAGCGCGGGCTCGGGCCGAGGCGGGCCGGTGGCACACGGGCACAGAGCGCAGGGCAGGCGGCGGTTTCCTCCACGCGCGTGCGTGGGCGCATGCGAGCGGCGGTGGCTGTTGCAGGGAGGGGGCGACTGGATCTGAGGGTGGGAAGCCCGATCTTGCCTCCTCGGCTCCAGTGACGGCGGCGGCGGCGGCGACGACGGCTACGAGGAAGAAAATGGTGTTTTTGATTTGGGGAAAATGATTAGGAAAAAGAAAAGGATTTTTCTCCTGTTAAAAATACTCTAATCTCTTTTATAAAATCTTTTGCAAAATTCCCAATGCATCTCCAAGTTCCCTTCTTTACAAAACCAAAAATCCTATTTTGAAAATTTGAACTCCCATAACCTCGTAAAACGCGCCAGAAGCCGAAACGCCTCAAGATGACTGATTTCACGAATCTCAAAGAGTAAAGTGCCGCAACTATCCCGGATTTACCAAAATTCACACTTCTGGTCCGATAATCCCGCAAAACGTACAGATCCGGGTATCGGATTTGAAATCCGATCACACCACCGCGTTCAGCTCGACGACACCGTCAAAATGATGATCTTCTTTTTCGAAGATCTCACCGGATTCAAAAGTTGGTCATTTTCCGGAGAAAAATCTGATTTCCATAATTTTTTCGTCGAACTCTGTTTTTCACGCTTTTCGGTGCAACCAGCACAGCGAAGTGAAAAACGGACTTGACCACTCCCTCCAGCGTTGATTCACTAATAAACCAGTGAATAACAGACCTAGAATTTAATCCTCAAAGTGCTAAAATTAATACCCTATCTAGATTACCGGGATTAATTCTGGACTTTAATTAAATTTCGAAATCCAAAATTTACGGTTCCCACACTCGATCTGATACTATCGAGGCGGGCACTCCATGTAACCTCACCACCTCATCCAGGTATAATTAGGCAAGTCGCTCAAGTGACTAGGTCATCTACACCAGTAAGAAGTGGGCAGACTTGGTGAGTCTATCCACAACTACCCAAACGACATATGCTCCCCCTTGTGCTCTCTGTAGTCCCACAATAAAATCCATGGTGATGTGATCCCATTTCCACTCAGGGATTGGGAGACTCTATAACTTGCAAGCAGGTACTATTCGGTCAAGAAGAGACGACCGCAAAGGAAAGTGGTTGAGAGTTACGCGATGATTCCCTACAAGTCACGCCGTTGCTCGAAACGGCGGATACACACATGGTTCGGGTTAGTATAAATAAGCGAACCAACTAAGAGAAAGAGGATCCTACAACCTCATAAGCCAGTGACCACCCCTGCCATTCAATACCTTCAATAACAACATTTACAACTTTTCTAGATAGATTTTCCTACCAGCATTTACAGCTTTCTTATATAAGTTTATAGTTTTTATTACAACTTTTCTAGGAGTAGTCTTAATTGTAATCGAATCCTTGTAACCCGTTCATCCAAAGCAATATAAAGTCATTCGGCTGTTCGGCCGAGTGTATTTCATTAAACATTCCGAGTCAATCTCAGCTCTCTACCGACAGTTCGGCTCTTTCTGGCCGGACTCAGTTTACTGTTTGATTGAGAAGAACCCGATTGAAAGGATCCCTCCTCGACCTAAACGTTTGACACGCGGCGCATTTACATTAGAGGGTCATTTCCGAAACCGATCATGGACCGGACCAGGTCAACAATCAGCACGACATTTCGGCTCCAACACATATCAACTTAATTTAGTCAAAAAAAATTAGTATTTTATAGTAATTAAATATAATAGGAAAAAAATAGTATATACATATATTTATATAATAAAATAAAAAATAATAATTAAAGATAGATTTTTAAAACATTGCAAAAGATGCCATTGACTTCAACCTAGATATCCCTCGAGGCAATTTCCCCTAAGTGGGCGAGTCAAACTCGGCTCCGCCACACGTAACTCGATCCCGAGTCAACTCGGATTAATGTTGTTGCATTGGTCGCCTCTCTCCCTCTCGCGTGTAGCGCCACACCGCCGACGTTTCCTCTCTCTCTCTCTCTCTCTCTCTCTCGTTTTGAGGTCTCCTCCGTAGCACATCGATCATAAATCGATCCATCGTTCTACACCTTCGGATCCCTCTCTCTCTCTCTCTCTTTCTCTCTCTCTCTCGTGATCTCGTCGCCGCGGATTCTCGTCACATCGTTCTCGATCCCCATCGATCGCCCTCATTTTCGCTTCGGATATCGTTGATCGTAACTCCCCGCTTGGTTTTCCACTTTTTGGGATCCTCAATTCATTGGTTGATTTGAGTTTGTGCTAGTTTAATGGCCCCTTTTGATCTCTCATATAAAATTCGAGCATCTGAACATTTTTTAATGTTTTAACTTTTGCTTATTTTTATGGGATGATCTCGGAATGGGAGTGTTTGACCAATTTCTCTGGGAATCCAAGTTCTCTGAGTTTTTTTATTTTATTCTTTAGTTAAATTTCTGTACCTGTTGTCTGAGATTAACAGAGTAAACTTGTATAAAATTGTTTGGAGACGCCCTCAACAATAGGCCATTTTGGATTTGGCCCATCCAACACTGCCTTAACTTTTAATAAGTGTTTTAGCTTGAATTATTTTCCTAAATTAAATTGGGGATTGGTTGAAATTTACAGTTTTATTGCTATGAATTGTTGACACTAAACGAAATCTGCAGTGAACCAGCTGGAAAAACCGTTCGAAATATTTAAATTCAACATAATGACCGTTTGATTGAATGAAATCCCAAATTAAACAACTTGAACGAAAAGAGTTGATGAGTGTCAATTGAAAGAAAAATAGTTGAGAGGTCTGATTCAAAGTAGTCTCTTGTTGAAGAATAAGGGGTCTGATGCATTTTTATCTTAATATATGGTTTGGTTTTTTGCGCTCTTTTATTTGATTATCAGTGCTCTTTGAAAGCTTTTGTATGCTGTTATAGACTAACAGTTTAATTTTGAGGTTTTCGTTGTTGTACAATTTTAATTGATTTTCCCTGTTTGTGTTTCTTAATTGCTGAATAATTTTTACAAGTTATTGTTAAAAGAAGGTTATTGTTTGATGTACTTTAGCTCTCCAGGCATAGAAGTACATAGTATCAATTTAATTGCAATTATGCTTCAGGAGAAGTTCTTTTACCTGCTTTGGAAAACAATGAAGTAATGCGTTGCCAGGGGAAAAAGAAAAGAGGAGAGAGCAGTATGAGGTTTCACTAGGCGAAAACTGTTATATTTGATGCGGTAAGTCCTCAAGAAGAACAAAAGTAACACCTTTTTAGATATGTGACATATGTTGTTGTGTTCATTTCTGCAGTTGGCACTTTTTTCTCATGTACATGCATTCTTCTTGGCGAATAGTTAGGTGTAGAAATCAAAGTTCAATGATGCAAAAAATAGGTAAAAACGTACATAACTTACCTGAATTATGGTCCATTTTGAGTCGACTATCTAATCTTTCAATTTTTTTATTTTACTATCCAATCTTTTAATTTGTTTGATTGAATCAGTCAATAATGGCACTTTGATTTTAATGAATTTATAGTTGCGATAATTGTATGAAGTACACTAATTAAATTTGTAAGTATAAACGACACATTCAAATTTTGAAGTCAAAGTGTCGTTGACTAACTCAATCAAACAAATTGGAAGATTGGGTAGTAAAATCAAAATTTTGAAAGATTACATAGTTGACTCAAAATGGTCCATAGTTTAGGTAATTTCTGTACGTTTTAACCTTAAAATTATTCATAGAACAATAGGTTGGGTAGTTGCAGTGTAATCACTACTCCCTTTTTACATATCATCTTTTAATTCTTCATGCACACTATGAAAGAAGGTTCTAATGGATGCAAACCTAATCATCTGTTTAGCCTTTGGTCTTTTAATTCTTCATGCATGCTATGAAAGTAGGTTTTAATGGATGCAAAACTAATAATCTATTTAGCCTTTGGAAGGAGAGTGATCTGCCATTACCTGAGAATAATTAAGGTTCCTGCAGTTTAATCAGGGAGAATGAAGCGACAATCGCTCTATAACTTAAACCTTCAGAAATTTCAGTAGTGAAAGATTGTAGAAATTTATCTTGACTTTGGTACACGGGTTTAGCTGTTCGAGGTGTGGTGGAATCTATTTATTTTCTATCTCTTTGATAGCACGCATAGAGAATAAATAGATGAATCAAATTGGAATCATATTCTGTGAGGCAAGTAGAATTTTGGGAATTTGCCTATATTAACCATTAAAACTTGAAATTCATAAATTTCTTTTTTTGAACAGCAGCTTTCCTTAGATTGCATGACATGTGTAAGCTATAACTGAACTGTAATTAGTTCTTTTTATTTCTCTGATTAGTACTTCTACTCTTTGTTCTTACACTTCTTGTTAGGATTCCTAGACTCATGGGAGTTTATTATCAGTCTTTGTTTGTTGTATGCAGAAACTTTTTGGCCTGTAATTATATGATGATCAGAGTGTAAAGTAGCATGTACCTATGATTCTCTGTCCACAATGAAACGTTTCGTGTACATCAATGATGATTCATTCCAGGAGTTATATTGTGACAACCGAGTATCTAACCGGAAATATACATTATTGAATTTTCTTCCAAAGAATTTATGGGAGCAATTCAGGTTTTGATTTTTTCCTTTGCACTCTGGCATTAACTATTTAATTTATAAACTTTTCCTGCACATTCTGTATGTAAACTGCCATTTATAATTCTGTTAACACTTTTGGTCCAGAATCTATGAACTCAAATTTATGCTTAATGTGAAACATATCTACTCTTTCTTCTACATACATGTGACTTTCCATTGGATTTAATAGATGTTAATTGTTATTTACTTTAAGATTTAAATCTGACTTTCTTTGCCATTTTGTATCAGAAGTACCATGCTGCCTTGTAAAATGGCATGGTTAAAATTTTAGTTGCATATTCTAGATTTTCCTGTTTAAGAGTTAGATCAGTAAACAGCTTCGAACTGATCATGGTTCAGTGCTCTTCCATTCTGACCATCAGATTCTTATAAAATTTGTTCTCTCTTTCTTATCTGCTATTGCATCTGGTGATATTTCTTTTATTTTTGGTTGTTAACTCTTAACTCACTGCTCACATACCCAGATAAATGCTTGTGATTTCTTCCCTAACTAAATAATGAATATCTTGACCACACAATGGTTTTCCAGAGAAATCAGCTTTGTTAATTGATTTCTTCAAGTTTCATGCTAGAATATTATTGAGGCACTCCCATTGATAAGTTTTTATATTCTACTGATCTGTACTTACTTTTGCCTTTGTGTTTGGTTATTTGTAGTTATTGACAATTGTGATGAAGCATGATTGTGCAAAAATGCACCAATAAACCAAAAATAATGGAACCAAATAAAGTGTTTTCTTTAAATAGTTCTATTAGTTATGTACTTCATTCCAAACTGCCCTAAAGGTATTGTTGTCTGTAAATTTAAAATACCTGACACATATTATACGGAATGAACCATCTATTTTTCTTTCTTGGTTGTTTCAGGCGTTTCATGAATCAGTACTTCTTGCTGATTGCATGCCTCCAACTATGGTCTCTCATTACACCTGTAAATCCTGCTAGCACTTGGGGTCCACTTATTATTATCTTTGCAGTTTCTGCAACGAAAGAGGCCTGGGATGACTACAATAGGTATCTTTCGGACAAGCAAGCAAATGAGAAAGAAATATGGGTTGTAAAGAATGGTGTTCGGAAACATGTATGCCTCTATTTACCAACTACTAGTTTCTTTTGTCATAGCATCAAATATAATTGTTAGCATTTTCAGTTATTTAGTGGGCTTGTTGAAGGCACTAGATCTTTAGAGTAATACTTCATGTAAGCCAAGTATTTCCTTAGGTATTGTTGGAAGCACTGTTGTATTAAGTTTGTATGTTTGTATAATTGACTTCATAAAGATACTGTACCCTTAGCGGCATTGTGGATTTATCAGTATATGGTTTTTCCCTAATTATGATGTTTTCCATGTAAATTATTTTTTCCCCCTAATATTAGGTGACTTCCATTCTCTTTTCAGGCTTTCATAATATTGTTTTTTACATGCAAAGGAAATGCCATGCTTCCTGTTTTAGAGTTGAGGCTCAGGACTGTTATTATGTTTGTATAGTAGAGCTCAACATAGGAAGGATGGTTTTGATCTTGAACTCCACTATAGGCAATCTCTTATCCTGTTACTACGTAGTTATGTACTAATGAAAATTGAAACAGATTTGATTAGAAATAATGCGAAAAGTTATTGCAACGCTTTTGTGATCGGAGGATGCTGAGAGTTGAGCAAATATTCATGCAGTCGATGCGAACTACAATTAATGGGACATGAGGGTCTTGTAGTTACAGTAACAATATCTATGTTAAGTTATTCACTAATATAATATATTGTAATTAAGCAAGTCAGATGTACCGATCTTTGAATTGCACCTGAAATTCCTTGTTCTAGTAACCATGGATTTTCACGTGATGCTCTGTTAGGTGGAATGTCTTACACATATTAGTGGAAATATATTTTGACTTTGTTTAATTAATGTGAGATGATGTAGTCGATTTGGTACAAAATGCTCGACTGAAAGTCTGAAACAATAATGAAGAATTCATCGTTTCTCTTTCAGATCCAAGCACAAGACATTCGTGTTGGTAATATAGTATGGCTGCGAGAGAACGACGAAGTACCATGTGATCTTCTTTTGATTGGAACTTCTGAACCACAAGGGACTTGCTATGTTGAGGTAACTAAAGATACGAACTGTTTCTAATATCAGGTATTTTCTTTTATTGCTATCCTATCCTTGTCTAGAATGAAAATGTTGTATGATTGACTGGTGAAAGCTTGTTTTTGACATAAATAAATCCTTTATGAAACTTTGCCATTCTTTTGTATGGAAATCTCTGTTAGTATATCTAATTTGTACTTTGGATATTGTGAGTGTTTAGAGGCTTATAGAATATGAAGGGCCTTAATTATTTCAAAATTTATAATGCCAATGTGGTATACTGCAGTATGGAGTATGCACTGACAAACCACTATGGACAGGCTGTGGTGTGGTACTGTGGTGTATCTAGTAGTATAATTTTTTATGATGAAAGTCCATCGCGAACATTGCATTATGAGTAAATCGATCTGGGTGAGTCCTGCCATGTTATGAAATCAAAGGGCTTTTGCGAACTTCATTATAAAAGTGAACCATGGGCTTCTCGACATGACAGGTTATGTTAATATGTTTCTAATACTTGAATGCATTGAAACTAAAATGGTAGGTGTATCATGTGATGATCATGCTAACGAAACTACTTTTTAATTTCCAGTTTGATGTATCTTATAATAATGCTAATGGGACGACTTTTTAGTTTTCAATTTTATATAATTTCGAAACTTGGCCTACAATTTAGTTTATGCTGGTAAAACTCAAGTTCTTGATTTGCAATTGTATTTTCAGACTGCTGCTCTAGATGGAGAAACTGATTTAAAGACAAGGATAATTCCGCCTACATGTGTTGGGTTGGACTCAGAACAGTTGCACAGAATCATGGTTACTTTTATTTCCTTAATATGCTAATAGGACCTTTCTATTGTTCTCCTTATTGTTTTTCATGTTTTGTAACTTTTGTTTGAACAGGGCGTTATAGAATGTCCAAACCCAGATAAGGATATTAGAAGATTTGATGCAAATATGCGGCTGTTTCCTCCCTTTATTGATAACGATATATGCCCCTTGACCATCAATAACACTCTTCTGCAGTCATGCTACTTAAGAAATACAGAATGGGCTTGTGGAGTTGCTGTTTATACAGGCAAGTATATAAATTTGAAGAAACTAAACATGATTTTGTCCGGGTAATTTTTACCTTATTATAGGTTTGAAAACTTTACTTTTCCTAATTGTAAGAACTCTTTTTAATGGTCAAGTTGGAGGAGGATGTAGGAACATTTGTCTGTATATATCTTGCTTAGAAAAATTTCATTTCCTTAATACGTCTTGTTTCTACTAGATTTCTTTCGTGAAATGCAACACTAGGAATTCTAGTAATCCAGGACATATGGAAGTTTTGAATAGAGTGTATGTATCAATCATTTATCTTTAAACCAATTTCGTGTGGTATTCAGCTTTGAAATAGTATTGAAATCCTATTCTCTGAGCAAATCAGTAACTATTGTCTCATCAATATTCAGGCAATGAAACCAAGTTGGGAATGAGTAGGGGTATACCAGAGCCCAAACTTACTGCTGTGGATGCAATGATTGATAAGCTTACCGGAGCAATATTTTTATTTCAAATTGTCGTAGTTGTTGTTCTAGGGTTTGCTGGCAATGTTTGGAAGGATACTGAAGCTCGCAAGGTAGAATCCTTTTTCTTATTTTCCTCTTTTCTAATCAAGTAATTTTCGTATTTTCCTCTTTTCTGATAGAGAAGTAGTTGAGTTTCCACTTTGATTGGATTTAATATCATATTATATCTTTTTAATGTTTAGATGATTTAGTTTCTCTGAGCACAAAATTGCTATGTGTAAGAATAAATAATGTGAAATTACACTTTCTTTGCAACATCTATTTATTCTTAGAAACATCTGCAGCTGTTTCCTTGTATAGTTTTAGTGGTTCTCTATAAGGTACACGCGGATGTTGTTAAGTGATTTTTTCAAATTATTGGTTATTATCTAAGTTTAAAAGTTCCTTGATTGTAGTAACATATCAAACTTTTCTTTTCCCCTTCTAGTCTGCTTCTGAATTATTTTTTCTCTCTTACATTTTACATAAAGGAATGAAATAACAAAGTTACCGCTAGTTTTTGACTAGATTTTTTTGGAGTTAAAAGATGTCAGTAAGGGCAAGATCTTCTTTGTGTGTATCAAGAATTTAAGTGCCGTGGCACGGGTCATGCCGAAAACTTGCCAACACAGTGCGTGACGGGCCCTGCCGATGTGTGCCGGTTATAAAAAATACATGTGTGGCGACATATAATGACATGAAATATTTATTTTTTTTAAAAACAAAATATTCTAATTGCTTACTATGTATTTTTATTAAATCTTTTGAACTTTACCAAGAAAATTACTTGCTAATTTAACGAAAAAGAGAGTTTTGAACTATGCCATTGGCATGGGGGCTATATCGTGCCAATATCTTGTTGGCACAAAACGGCACGGTAGATATGGCTCGTGCCGGTGGGCACTTAAATCCTGTGTGTATCATGTTTCTTGGGAAGGTCATTCTTTTATTTCTTATTATGGGAAGATTTTAATATATTTAATCAGCTCACATGCATCTTTGTTTTTCTTATTCCTAAGAGATATTTGCTTCCCTAAGTTGTTGTACACAACTTGGAGACAATGGTAGAATCACTATGGTTCCTGTTTACACTATTATCTTAACACATATGGAAACATTATGTATGCCCCCTAAACGACCCCTATAGGTTGTTCATGTGTTCATCAACCCTATGGTGCCATTGACTGCGTGCATGAACCAATCAAAGCCCTCTACATCACAGATGCCAACACATAAAGCCCATAAGATCGGCGTTTAAGGGAACCTGTAGCAATAATCTAGGAGAATATAGCTGCCATAGTTGTTATACTTGTTGTTATCTTCCTCATATATATTAGTAATAGTAATTTTCTTATAATGCCATGAATATATGATTATTATTATTATTATTGTTATTTTTTCATAAAGCCTATAGATCAGATTTCGGTTGTATCTTTCTTCTGTTTTTCTACTTTCTTTATTCTGATAGTCTAGCAATTCTTTGTATCTGATGTAGCAATGGTATGTGAAGTATCCTGACGAAGGACCTTGGTATGAGCTCTTGGTCATCCCTCTCCGTTTTGAGCTACTATGTTCAATCATGATTCCCATTTCTATAAAGGTATGCCTTCTTAAGTTGTTTATAACTTTTTAAGCTTAGCCATAGTTTGCAATAGCATGCTAGCTTACATATGTGATGTATCAATATATATATATATATATATATATATATATATATATATAGCGTAGGGCTACTATACTCTTATGAGAATAAACCCTTTTATACTCATAACTTTTTCGCCCTTGGATGAA
Organism: Tillandsia leiboldiana; assembly: GCA_029204045.2. Lineage (NCBI taxonomy): Eukaryota > Viridiplantae > Streptophyta > Magnoliopsida > Poales > Bromeliaceae > Tillandsia > Tillandsia leiboldiana. The sequence continues at coordinate 19,887,396 of CM055073.1, forward strand.
GGGATGTGCGATTAGGATGATAGTGGTCCCCCTAGGGTTTACTAGGTTGTTGGTGAAATAGTATAAATAATAGAGAACCACTATAATTCTAACCGCACATTCTTTCATCCAAGAGCCGAAAACTTATGAGTACGAAGCGATTTTACTCATAAAAGTATAGTAGTCAGACCCTGTATATATATATATATATATATATATATATATATATATATATCAAGGATTTAAGTATCCATCGGCACGGGCTGTATCCACTGTGCCGTATCGTGCCAACAAGATATCGACACGAATTCAAAACCATTTTTTCTTTAAATTACTAAGTAATTTCTCAATAAAGTTCAAAATATTTAGTAAAGATATATAATAAGCAATTAGAAAATTTTGTTGCTAAAGAAAATAAATATTTCATGCCATTATGTGTCGGTACACATGTATTTTTTGTGACCGACGCTCATCGGCACAGCTTGGCACGCACCGTGCCGTACTGTGTCGGCAAATTTTCGGCACAACCTCTTGCCACGACACTTAAATCCTTGATATATATATATATATATATATATATATATATATATATATATATATATATATATATATAGAGAGAGAGAGAGAGAGAGAGAGAGAGAGAGAGAGAGAGAGAGAGAGAGTTGGACTTGTGTGCTATTAGGAGCACGGAGGCTTTCGTGCTCCTAATCCGATTTTGATGATTAAACTTCTAAATCGGCCATCAGCTCTGTCAAACTTGATCTAGCGTATTTGAAGTATCTAGGAAATAAATTTTGCGGTTTTTCGATATCATTTACCTAATGATCGAAAGGGTTCAAAATCAACCATTTTTAATGGTTGATGCATGCTGTTTGCATGTTTAATGGTGTAGAAGTATTCAAATCAGATGAAATTTTGATAGAAAATTTTTTATACTATTTACGGCAAGATCAATATCTCTGATCGAAAATTTCAGTGCTACATCATAATTTTTTGTAAGATTTTTATTTTTAGCCGTTCATTTTTAATCCATTCGATCACTAGGTAAATGATAACGAAAAACCACAATTTATTTTCCAGATACTTCAAATATGCTAGATCATAATGGAGCCGATCGTCGATTCGAAAGTTTCATCATTGAAAACGGCTTAGGAGCACGGAGGCCTTCGTGCTCCTAATAGCACACTAGTCCTGCTCTATGTGTGTGTGTGTGTGTATGTATAGCCAATTGAGCAATTAATTAGCATTTAGCTTCTATTAGAAGTAATTCCCCCAAAGTTGCAGCCCAAATTCAAAATATATGTTTCTAATCCAAAACTGTGAACTACAACATCACATATGGAATCCAAATACAAACAACGCTGTGATAATTGTGTTGTTGAAATTGAACCAAAAAGGTTTCAAAAAACTGAAAGCAACTAAAAGCGTCATGTCTTTAACCCAAATTGAAAACACAGTAGTTTCATAAATGTATAGCAGAAATTGAACCAAAAGCTTCTAGAGGAAGGCCAAATTTGTGAATAGCAAAGGATAACTACAACTCTACAAGTAGTTTAGCAGGGAAGTTTATCAACCCATGCGATAAAATTAGATGAAGAGGAAACTAATCTTTTCAGCCCTTAGAGATGAGATCTTTTTAAGAGAAAAATCATGAGAGCATCCAACTTGAAGTAGAAATCTTTCTTAATATATAGACTAGCAGGCAGCTTCCTTTTCACCACTTGGCTAACAAATTTAGAAAAAGCTACTATTGCATCTTGATTAGTTGTGGCCCTCATTCTACACGATTTATTTTCTCTACTTACTCGTTGGCGTAAACCTATTCCATATCAAGCAAGGTATTCTGATGACGCACTGTGTATAGGTCTCTTTAGATCTGATGAAAAGTCTGTATGCCAAGTTCATTGACTGGGATGAGGAAATGTTTGATGCAGAAACTAAAACACCTGCTCATGCTGCAAAGTAAGCCTGTATTCTCTAAATTAGTGAATATACAAATATGACAGTTTCTTCTTTTGACTTGACTATTCTCTTTTTCAGCACAGCTATCAGTGAGGATTTGGGACAGGTTGAATATATTTTGACAGATAAAACTGGGACCCTGACAGAGAATAGAATGATCTTTAAAAGATGCTGTATTAATGGCATATTTTATGGGAATGAAAGTGGGGATGCTCTCGAAGGTTGTATTCTCACTTGTTTTATTGAGTTCTTTCATATTTTTAGTGCAACTTATTTACTCGCTAGTAGGAAAGTTTAGCGCATTATACTTCCTCGCTTATTCATCTAGGACATCCTCGAAAGTTATTGAAATTTTTAATGATCTATCTTTTACTATGTGCTTCAAAGTGATAGATTTAGCTTGTTGATCTCTAGTTGACATCAAATGCATCAAGCTAGTATTATAAACTTTTTCTGGGAAAAGATTGAGGGCATTTTTATAGCCCTTGTGTAGAATTTATCAGTCCACCAAGCATATAATTTCCAGATTTGACGCTTTAATCTCATTTTGAGATCTGAGCACAATCCAAACTCAAAATGGTGCATGTTAATGTGATTTTTTTGCTCTGTGTGTGTATTCTAGTAGTATTGTTGTGGTTATTTCTGTTGTTTTGCTACTATAATTCTTTTAAACTTTTATTGGCTGACCAAGTTAGTACAGCATGAGTTTTTTTTCTCCTTTTTTTTTCTCGCATGGAAATAGAAATGGAAAGATGACAACACAATTTTGGTTTCGAGTCTCTTATTATATTTTAGCTTTTCCAAGTTTCCTATACTGGTATCAGTGTTGATTAATATTGCATTGCTGTGGCTGGTTACTCTTTAATAAATGTTTCCATGCATTTAGTTGCATCAAATCTTTCATTCTAATTATCTGGCTGCTTACAAGCCTTCTGCAAGAAATGCGACTCATTGCATCAAACCTTTCATTCTTATTATCTGGCTGCTTACAGGCCTTCTGCAAGAAATGTGACTCGTTGTTCTCTTGATTTTGTTTTGTAATATCTCTGCCTTTGTACTTGATTTTATGATGCCATTGGGTATCTTTATTTTGGTCTATCCATTGCCTTTAGTTATCCGTATTATCTTTTTCATGATAAATTGTCAGACTAACAATTTTTCTCTAGTTAGATGTTGAACTGCTGAATGCTGTTGCCAATGATGTACCACATGTCATCAGATTTTTCACAGTCATGACACTTTGCAATACTGTTATTCCTATCAAAAGGTAAGTGATGGTTTTATGCTTTCTGTCTATGATCTCCTTTTAGTGGCTTCTGGTTTATATATGGAAGATTTCAAGATTTTGTGGTAGTACATGACAATTCAAATTCTACACGGATATATATGTCAAAGATACACTGGAAGGGTATATATATATGTAATATCTTTCTCTAGTATCTGATAGCATTCCTCTGTCATCATGCGCAGCAAAAGTGGAGCAATCTCATATAAAGCACAATCCCAGGATGAGGATGCTCTTGTTAAAGCCGCTGCTCAGTTGCATATGGTGCTTATTGGCAAAAATGGCAATATTATTGGTAGGTTATGTCCACTTAACATCTTCGAATCTTTGTTTGTATCTGGTCAATTAAGAATGGCTGTTTTGTGGTGTCTTTGACTATACTTGTGTATGGTTTTTGCTAATTAGAGGTTTTTGCAGAAATCAATTTTAATGGCTCTATTATTCAATATGAGGAACTAGATATTCTAGAGTTCACCTCTGATCGAAAAAGAATGTCAATGGTGGTGAAAGATTGTCAGACTGGGAGGATTTTTCTCTTGTCGAAAGGCGCAGATGAGGCAATTTTTCCCTGTTCTAATTCGGGTAATTTTTGTGCCATTGGATGGTTTACATTTATACTAAATTTATGCCATTTAATAAAATACTTTCTACTATTACAAAAGCCGAAATAATTAAGCCTTAAGTTGAGAGTTCTTTGGGCTAGGCAGCATTCTTTTTCTCTTACAGATACATTATCCTATAACTTATACGCCTTATTCATACTGAAAATCCTCATGAAAAATTTTATTATATCCAGTGGATTTCCTTGGATAGTTTGAAACCAATATGATAACTTTTATGGAGCCGATTATCAATTATGTAAAGCTATTTTTGTCCTTTGTGCGAAGACATAACCTACTGATTTTGCAAAGATACTTTGGACAGTGAAGATGTGAATGCTTTTGTGGTTATAGCAGGTAATGATATTTCTGCCACTACTCGTAAAGTAGTCAAAGGCCAATGGGGCTTAATTGCTGAAATTCCTAAAATGCCTATGAACTATCAAGAAAATTAGGTGGACTGCATAGAGACTTGGGCAGTCTAAGTTTATAAATAACTAGGTGAACTTTCGAAGGGTGACAAGAAATGTTTTTCTTTGAGAATAAGCTAAAAGAAAATTTTGCCAGGAATGTTATCCAAATCAATTAGTTAGTTAAACACATACAATTATGGTACTCAATCACTGGTGTCATACTTCAAGAAGGGGATTGGGTTGTTGATCCTGAAAATTGCAAAAAAAAAAAGGAAAAAAAAAAAAGTGAAGTGAAAAAATAGAGGAAAGTAAAAAGAGTAGGAAAGAGAGTAAAATAGTAGGTTGTTAGAGGTTCATAAGAGGGTCATCACATGGCCAACTGTTGGATCGAGTTGGTTTCAGTCCTAAATAGTAAATCTCTTTGCAATATTAAGCTAGATTGGTTCACAGAATGTTAACTATCAGATTTCACATATTCAAATTTTGTTAAATTTTCCTGTATAACTCACTATATTGAAGTGTCTCTTGAAATGCTCTTATTTTCCAGGGCAGCAGATAAGGACTTTCATGGATGCTGTAGAAAAGTATGCTCAGCTAGGATTGCGTACGCTCTGTTTGGGGTGGCGTGAATTGAAAGAAGATGAATATATAGAATGGTCCCGTATGTTTAAAGAAGCCGGTAGCACATTAGTTGATCGGGAGGTAATCTTTATTAGTTAAGCTTGTCTTTTTGTCGTTAAAAAAAAAGGTTGCTAATTCTGCATAGGCTTCACTGAACAGTGGAGGCTTGCTGAGGTTTGCCAAAGATTAGAGCATGACCTTGAGATCCTTGGGGTTACCGCAATAGAGGATCGCCTGCAGGTATTTCTTCTGTGAAATATTATATATATATATATATATATATATATATATAGAGAGAGAGAGAGAGAGAGAGAGAGAGAGAGAGAGAGAGAGAGAGAGGGGAGGGAGGGAGGGAGGGATGGGGAGGGAGGCTGCAGGTATTTCTTCTGTGAAATAAATATATATATATATATATATATATATATATATATATATATATATATATATATATATATATATATATATATATATATACAGTCCGACTACTATACTTTTATGAGTATAGATCCCTTCGTACTCATAAGTTTTCGGCCCTTGGATGAAGGAATGCGCGGTTAGAATTATAGTGGTCCCTTAGGATTTATACTATTTCATCAACAATCCACTAAACCCTAGAGAGACCACTACCATCCTAACCGCACATCCCTTCATCCAAGGACGAAAACGTTATGAGTACAAAGGGGTCTATACTCATAAGAATATAGTAGCCCTACGCTATATATATATATATATATATAGAACTAGGCTGGAATACTACCGATAGCACCAAGTCATTGATGCTACCAATTTTTTAGCCCTTGGATGAAAGGATGTGCGGTTGGGATTATAGTGGTCCCTTAAGATTTAGTGGGTGGTTGGTTGAATAGTAAAATTCCTAGGGGATCACTATAATCCCAACCGCATATCCTTTCATCCAAGGGCTGGAAACTTGGTAGCACCAATTGCTTGGTGCTATCGATAGTATTCCAGCCGGACTCTCTCTTTGAGAGAGTCCGGCTACTATACTATCGATAGTACCAAGCATTTGGTGCTATCAAGTTTTCTACCCTTAGATCAACCTCTTTAATTATTTTTACCCGTTAGATTTTACTATTTTCCCAACCACTCATTAAACGCAAGGGGCCCACTATCATCTCAACCACACATATTTTAATTTAACGGTTAAAAACTTAATAGCACCAATGACTTGGTACTATTAATAGTATTCCAGCCTAGCTATATATATATATATATATATATATATAGAGTCCGGCTACTATACTATCGATATTACCAAACATTTGGTGCTATCAAGTTTTCTACCCTTAGATCAACCCCTTTAATTATTTTCATCCGTTAGATTTTACTATTTCCCCAACCACCTATTAAACCCAAGGGGCCCACTATCATCTCAACCACATATCTTTTAATTCAACGATTAAAAACTTAATAGTACCAATAACTTGGTACTATTAATAGTATTCCAGCCTAGCTCTCTCTCTCTCTCTCTCTCTCTCTCTCTCTCTCTCTCTCTCTCTCTATATATATATATATATATATATATATATATATATATATATATGTATATATATATATATATATAATTGAGCTCCTATGCTTGTAAAAGTACCAAGTCATTGTTGCTTGTGAGTTTTTGGCCCTTGGATGTAGGAATGTACGATTAGGATAATAGTGGTTTATTAGGGTTTAGTAGGTGGTTGGCGGAATAGTATGATATGAGGGGTGGAATTAGTCAAAGGGTTAGATCTAATGGTGAAAAACTTAAAGCACCAAGTGCTTGGTGCTTTTAAAAGCACAGTAGCCAGACTCTCTCTCTCTCTCTCTCCCTCTCTCTCTCTCTCTCTCTCTCTCTCGTTCTATATATATATATATATATATGTATATATATATATATATGTATATATGTATATATGTATACATATATATATATATATATATATATACATATGTACATATATATATATATATATATATACATATGTACATATATATATATATATATATATACATATGTACATATATATATATATATATACATATGTATATATATATATATATATATATATATATATATATATATATATATATATATATATATATAGAGTAGAGCTTATATGTTTTTAAAATCACAAGCCCATCCATGTTTGTGAATTTTTTACCATTGGATTTGTATTGGAATTTGTGATTTTGTAAAGTCAACTAAAAAGAGAGAAAGATAAAATAAAAAGCACAAATCCCAATACAAATTCAATGGTAAAAAATTTTCAAGCATGGATGTGCTTGTGCTTTTAAAAGCATATAAGCTCTACTCTCTCTCTCTCTCTCTCTCTTTATATATATATATATATATTTAACTAGGCTACTATGCTATCGATAGCTCCAAATCAACGATGCTATTAGGTTTTTAGCCCTTGGATTAAAAGATGTGCGGTTACAATGATAGTGGTCCCTTAGGGTTTAGTGGGTGGTTGGTCGAATAGTATAATCTAAGGGGTGGAAATGGTCAAATGGGTAGATCTAACGGCGAAAAACTTAGTAGCACCAAGTGCTTGATGCTATCGATAGCATATTAGTTGGACTCTCTCTCTCTCTCTCTCTCTCTCTCTCTCTCTCTCTCTCTCTCTCTCTCTCTCTCTATATATATATATATATATATATATATATATATATATATGTGTGTGTGTATATATATGTATATATATGTGTATATGTGTATATATATGTGTATATATGTATATATGTGTATATATATATGTGTATATATATGTACACATATATATATATTTATATATGTGTATATATCTGTGACACATATATATATACACATATATATATATATACACATATATACATATATATACATATATATATATATATATATATATATATATATATATATATATATATATATATATATATAGAGAGAGAGAGAGAGAGAGAGAGAGAGAGAGAGAGTTAGGCTGGAATACTATCGGTAACATACAAGCTCCATTGCCACCTATTTGTTTTCGATGATGGAGTTTCCAAAACAATGATCAACATCGTTAAATATGATCTAGATTATTTAAACTATATGAAAATAAAATTTTATGCTTTTTCGATATTCTTTTCTTGTTCATCAAATGGACACAAAAATGAACGGCTGAAAATGAATATCCTTCAAAAAGTGATGATAGGGTCTTGTAATTAAGATCGGGAGTGTAGATTCTTGTTTTAAATAGTTTAAATAATTTTCTAACCAAATTTTAGTCAATTTAGATTTCTTTACACTGTTAAACGAGTAAAAGACTTGTATCTACTATTAAAATTATAAATTTTGCAATCTTTTGATTATTAGGTCAATGATGTCGAAAAGAATTAAAATTTGATTTCTAGATACTTCCAGCGGTCTAGATCATGTTCAACGGTGCCGATCGTCGATTTGGAAGCTCCATCATCGAAAACAATTTGGTGGCAACGGAGCCCGTTTGCTAGTGATAACATTACCCCCCCACCCTCTCTCCTCTCTCTCTCTATATATATATATATATCTATATATATATATAGATATATATATATAGAGATTATATCTATATATATATCTATATATATATATAGATATATATATATAGAGATTATATCTATATATATATATAGATATATATATATATATATATATATATATAGAGAGATATATATATATATATATATATATATATATATATATATATATATATATATATATATATATATATATATATATATATATATATATATATATATATATATATATATATATATATAGAGAGAGAGAGAGAGAGAGAGAGAGAGAGAGAGAGAGAGAGGGTGGGGAGGGAGGGGAATGCTATTGATAGTACAGGAATAGTGTTTGCTATGCCCTTTAGATGCACAGAGTTTACTATTTGATGCTAGTACTCTTATGATTCCAAGGGCTGAAAAGTCGACAACAAACACTATTCATCTACTACGATAGTATCATAACTGAACCTATTAATGTATATATAGTAGGGCTACTATACTCTTATGAGTATAGACTTCTTTGTACTCATAAGTTATTTTCGATGATGGACTTTCCGAATCGACAATCCATATCGTTAAATATGATCTAGAGCATTTTAAACATTTAGAAACTAAATTTCGTAATTTTTTGAAATTATAATAAAGTCCATCAAGTGTGCATAAAATGAACGGTCAAAATCGAACGGCCTCCTAAAAATAGAGGATCGAATTCTTCAATTAAGATTAGACTTATAGATCTCTATCTAGATAGTGAATAGAATTTTCTATCAAAAATTCAACTTATTCCGATTCTTTTACACCGTTAAACTAGTAAGCATCCTATACCGACCGTTAAAAATTGTCAATTTTGAGATCTTTTGATCGTAAAGTAGATGATGTCGAAAAATTATAAAATTTAGTTTCTAGAAGTTTCAAATGCTCTAAATAATGTTTAACGGTATGGATCATCGATTTGGAAACTCTATTATCGAAAACAACTTATGAGTATGAAGTCGATCATAATCATAAGAGTATAGTAGCCGGATTCTCTCTATATATAGAGAGAGAGTCCGGCTACTATACTATCAATAGCACTAAGCACTTGGTGTTATCAAGTTTTTTGCCATTAAATATTGCCCTTTTGATCATTTCTACCTATTTTATCATACTATTCCACCAACCACCCACTAAATCCTAGGGTTGCATTTGGTTCGGGTAAAGCGAGAATTGCTTGTTCCAGGGATAGGTATAAGTTCAGAAACAAGCAGGAACTAATATAATTTTATGTTTGGACGAGTATTAGAATTGTTTCAGGTATAAGAAAAATTGTGTTTGGTTTGATAAAGTGGAATAAGAAGAATAAAAGGAAAGATTTTTTTTAATGGACGAAATTGCCCTTTACCTTAAAAATCTATTTAAAAGAAATTTAATTATAATTTATATTATTTACATTTAGCTTTTGTATATAAAAAAAATTTAATTTATTAAAAAATTTGAAAATTTTAAAAATTTTAAAAATTTTAAAATTTGTATAAATTTAAAAATTTGTATAAAATTTTTTAAAATTTAAAAATTTGTATATAAAAAATTTCTATCAATTTTAAAATTTTAAAAATTAATAAATTCTTAAATTTATTAAAAATTAAAGTTTAATAAATTAAAATTTTGAAAATTTAAATTTTATTTATCTCAAAAAATATGCAAAAAGGGTGGGAATAAGTTGTTCCCACCCAAAAAATTAAGTGGGAACTACTAGTTCCCACCTTAATTATTTTCTTTTGGGGAACAAGAGGGGGGATAACCCCTTTATCCTCCCTCTTGTTCCCCAACCAAATAGTGCCTAGGGGACCACTATCATCTTAACCGCACATTCCTTCATCAAAGGGCTGAAAACCTAATAACACCAATGACTTGGTGTATTAATAGTATAGTAGCCTAGTTCCAAGAGCTGAAAACCTAATAGCACCAATGACTTGGTGTATTAATAGTATAATAGCCTAGTTCTATATATATATAGAGAGAGAGAGAGAGAGCTAGGCTGGAATACTATCCGTAGCAAACGGGCTTCGTTGCTACCGATTTGTTTTCGATGATGGAGCTTCCAAAACAATGATCGGCACCGTTAAGTATGATCTAGATTATTTAAACTATCTGGAAATCAAATTTTATGATTTTCCAATATTCTTTACTTGTCCATCAAGTGGACACAAAAAAGACTGTTGAAAATGAATATCCTTCAAAAAATGATGATAGGAGTCTTGTAATCAAGATCAAGAGTATAGATCTTATTTTAAATAGTTTAAAAAATTTTCTAACCAAAATTCAATTGATGTAGGTTTCTTTATACCGTTAAACGAGCAAATGCCTCATATCTACCATTAAAATTATAAATTTTGCAATCTTTTGATCATTAGGTCAAATGATGTCTAAAAGATTTGAAATTTGATTTCTAGATACTTCCAATGGTCTAGATCATGTTCAATGGTGCTGATTGTCGATTCGGTGGCTCCATCATCGAAAACAAATCGGTAGCAACGGAGCCCGTTTGCTACTGATAGTATTCCAGCCCATCTATATATATATATATATATATATATATATATATATATATATATATATATATATATATATATATATAGAACTAGGCTATTATACTATTAGTAGCACCAAGTCATTGGTGCTAGTAGGTTTTCGACCCTTGGATAAAGGGGTGTGCGCTTAGGATGATAGTGGGCCCCTAGGGTTTAGTGGGTGGTTGGGGAAATAGTAATGATCTAAGGAGTGAAAATGATCATAGTGGTAGATCTAACGGTGGAAAACTAGTAGCACCAAGTGCTTGGTGCTATCGATAGCATAGTAGTCGGACTATATATATATATATATATATATATATATATATAGTAGGGCTACTATACTCTTATGAGTATAGACCTCTTCGTACTCATAAGTTGTTTTCGGTGATGGAGGTTTTGAATCGGCAATCCAAATCGTTAAATATAATCAAGAGCATTTTAAATTTCTAGAAAATAAATTTTGTAATTTTTCAAAATTATAATAAAGTCAATGAAGTGAGCATAAAATAAACAGTCAAAATCGAACGACCTCCTAAAAATAGAGGATCAAATCTTCAATTTAAGATCGGAGTTATTAATATTTATATAGATAGTGAATAGAATTTTCTATCAAAAATTTAACCAATTCCGATTCTTTTATACCGTTAAACTAGTGAGTATTATATACCGGCCGTTAAAAATTGTTAATTTTGAAATCTTTGACCGTAAAGTAAATGATGTCAAAAAATTATGAAATTCGATTTCTAGAACTTTAAAATGGTCTAAATCATATTTAACAGTATAGATCGTCGATTCGGAAGCTCTATCATCGAAAACAACTTATGAGTACAAAGACGATCGTACTCATAAGACTATAGTATTTTAGTTCTATATATATATATATATATATATATATATATATATATATATATATATATATATATATATATATAGTCCGGCTACTATGCTATCGGCACCAAGCAGTTGGTGCTACCAAGTTTTTCGTCGTTAGATCTACCATTTGATCGTTTCCACCCCTTAGATAATACTATTTTTTCAACTACCTAATAAACCCTAGGGCCTCGTTTGGAATGGGAATGGAACCGGGAATAAGGGGTTTATCCCCCTTATTCTACCAAACGCACCAAGAATTATTCGGTACAGTAGTTCTAGTACAAGCAGAATAAGCTGGAACAACAGTTCTTACCTATTATTTTATAATTTATTTTTTTTACCAAACTACCCCTCCCCTTCTTTTTCTCTTCCCAATACACTCTCATCATCACAAATCCCTCTCTCTCCTTTCTCTTTTTTCCTTTCCAATACACTATCATCATCACAAATCCCTCTCTCTCCTCTCTTTCTTTTCCTTCCCAATACACTCTCATCATCACAACCTCTTTATTCTTCTTATTCCTCATTCTCATACCAAACACAAAATCTCTTATCCCTGGAATCGAACCAAACGCTTTTTCGCTCTTGTTCCGTACTTTATACCTATCCCCAGAATAGCTAGTTCTGGCTTATTCCGTTACCAAACGATACCTAGGGGTCCACTATTATCCTAACCGCACATCCCTTCATCCAAGAGTTAAAAACCTAAACTTGGTGCTATTAATAGTATAGTAGCCTAGTTCTCTCTCTCTCTCTCTCTCTCTCTCTATATAGATATATATATATATATATATATATATATAGAGAGAGAGAGAGAGAGAGAGAGAGAGAGAGAGAGAGGCTGGTATGCTTTTATAAGCACGGAGCCCTCCATGCTTATAAGTAGTTTTCGATGTTGGGATTTTCGAATCGACAATCGCCTCCATTAGACTTGATATACAGTATTTGAAGTAACTAGAAAATAAATTTCGCGATTTTTTTATGTCATTTGCCTAGTGATCGAAGGGGTTCAAAATCAACAATTTTATTAGTCAAGGTGAGCCGTTTGCAAGTTTAACGGTGGAGAAATATCCAAATCACGTAAAATTTTGATAGAAAATTCTTTATATTATATAAAACAAGATCAATATCTTTGATATAAAATTTTAGTGTCATATCATCGCATTTTGTGAGATTTTTATTTTCAGCCGTTGATTTTGACCCCTTTCGATCACTAGGCAATCGATTTCGAAAAATCGCGAAATTTATTTTCTTGGTATTTCAAATACTCTAGGTCAAATCTAACGGAGCTGATTGTCGATTCGGAAGTTCCAATATCGAAAACGACTTATAAGCACGGAGGGCTCCGTGCTTATAAAAGCATACTAGCCGCACTCTCTCTCTCTCTCTCGCTATATATATATATATATATATATATATATATATATATATATATAGAACTAGGCTACTATACTATTAATAGCACCAAGTCATTGGTGCTATTAGGTTTTTGGCCCTTGGATGAAGGGATGGGTGGTTAGGATGATAGTGGGCACCTAGGGTTTAGTAGGTGGTTGGGAAAATAGTATGATCCAACGGGTGAAAATGATCAAAGGGATAGATCTAACGGCAGAAAACTTGATACCATCAAGTGCTTGGTGCTATTGATAGTATAGTAGCCGGACTCTCTCTCTCTCTCTCTCTCTCTCTCTCTCTCTCTCTCTCTCTATATATATATATATATATATATATATATATATATAGAGAGAGAGAGAGAGAGAGAGAGAGAGAGAGAGAGAGAGAACTAAGCTATTATACTATTAATAGCACCAAGTCGTTGGTGCTATTAGGTTTTTAATCCTTGGATGGAGGGATGTGCAGTTAGGATAATATTGGGCCCCTAGGGTTTAGTGGGTGGTTGAAAAAATAGTATAATTTAAGTGGTGGAAATGATCAAAAGGGTAGATTTAACTACGGAAAACTTTGTAGCACCAAGTGCTTGGTGCTATCTATAGCATAGTAGCTGGACTCTATATATATATGTATATATATATATATATACATAGATCACTGCCTTAATTTTCATCTATGCCCTTTAGAAACTTAATTTTATTATTGACTTCCCTATATGCCCCTAAACTTAATTTGATTTTTCATTATAATGCTGTACTATGTGTTCTTGGCAGGATGGGGTACCAGAAACTATTGAAATACTAAGGAAGGCTGGAATCAACTTCTGGATGTTGACCGGTGATAAGCAAAGCACGGCTATTCAAATCGCTCTTCTTTGCAATTTTATTTCATCAGGTACTCCACCTGTAGATTACATCCATCTCTTACCATATTCAACTGCTTTACTTCTGCTAGGCAAGCAACCTGATGAAGAAAGTTTAGTTGACTTTCCTATCTTAAAAGAATTATGATAAATGTATTTTATGCTAGTGTGTGTGCCATTATTTTGATAAAGAAATTGGATTTGGTAAATTACATTTTGCATTGGCTTCAGAACCCAAGGGACAACTGTTGTTTATCAACGGGAAAACTGAGGATGAAGTGGCAAGAAGCTTAGAGAGAGTTTTGCTTACAATGAGGATAACTACTTCTGAACCTAAGGTACCAGATACTATGCTGTTCTTATTTGCTGCCGTCTTGCATTGTACTGTTGAAATATTGGAAGCATATGCGAATGAAAATGGAACATCAGTCACATTGCTCTCTGTAACTTGTATTCTGACTCACGTCCGCAAAACGATTTTGTCATATTAGTTTGGTATTTGTCAGCAAAATATTCCTTATCCAAACTCTGTAGTTGCAAAACATGCAACAGACATCTGTATGGTTATGTTGAATTGAAATTGAGTCTGATAGTAAAAAATTCAAGTGTATGCTGAGAATATTTGATTGTCTGAAGCATGCTTGACTTCCCAACATGTTCAGCGAGATTCGGGCTGGATGCTGGGGTGCATATGCTGCCTATTTTTTCTAGTAGTGCTCTTTTCTTATTTGTAGGCTCTGTACTGATGTCATTCTTGCTACACAGGAGTTGGCATTCGTTGTGGATGGTTGGGCCCTTGAAATTATTCTAAAGCAATATAAAGAAGCTTTCACTGAATTGGCAATTCTATCAAGAACAGCAATCTGCTGCCGTGTGACACCTTCACAGAAAGCTCAGGTACTTTCTTTATATCCGTTGTTTTTTGTTACTTTATAGAACAGTTTGTACCACCTATTATTCATCACTGGTCAGTGTTGTTTATCTTATAACTTATGCTAATCGTTAGTATGTATGCTGTTTGCGTTGTGTATAATACCAACTTGGTTGGAGGGGATGTTGTGTATTATGTAAACTGTAAAATTGGAATTGTTGTTTTATCGTACCGTAGAATTTTATATTTAATGCCATATTGATGAGAAGGGAACAAAAAAAAAAGTTGAACAGAGATTTTTCTTTCCAAATGGGCTACCTGCAAGCCTGCCAGAGCCACCTGGGAGAATTTTATTCCTAATTAATGAGTACAAAAAAGTATCGAAAGGAAGATTAATTGGGGGATTTGGTTTGAATTTTTGTGACATTTTTTGCCTACATCTCTCTCTCTCTCTCTCTCTCTCTCTCTCTCTCTCTCTCTCTCTCTCTTTTCCATCCAGCTCGCTTTTCATGTCCTTTCCTCTCCATTACTTGTCCCTAATCTTTCTCTGCTCTTGTAGTTGACGACCTTTTCTTCTCTGCCTTTGATGCTCGTTTCTCTCTCTTCCGTCCTCCGGTTTAACTAATAGGCTTCAGGAAAATAGTGCTGCAAATTAAGGATTTGGTCTACTTGCCATGAAGAAAGTCAGGACCTACCAACAAATAAGCATCTTTCTTAATAGCAACTTTCTTAATTACACCTGACACATCTATTTGATTCCCAAGGCTTTCCATTAGTCAGCTTATTTTGGCTCTTTTGATTGAAATTTTGTACTTTATTGTCTTTATTTCTGATTTTAAGTATTTTGACTAGGAAAGCATTGTCATTGTGTGATGTGGCTAACAGAATAATTGTGCCTTTGAATGTTCTCAGGTGCTGGAGATATCAATTTTCTTGCATCTACCTCGTTTTCATTTGCAAATTCTCTTTTATATGTGCATATATACATCCATGAACAAACATATCTATATGTCTGTCTGCATGCATCTTATTGGGTACTTAATGGTGGCCACTAAATCTCCAAAACATTATTCACAGCTAGTTGAGCTCCTGAAGTCCTGTGATTACCGAACTTTGGCAATTGGTGATGGTGGAAATGATGTAAGGATGATACAACAGGCTGACATCGGTGTGGGAATCAGTGGAAGGGAAGGACTCCAAGCTGCAAGGGCCGCTGATTATAGCGTCGGGAGTGAGTCTAAAATCGTCTTTAGTTATTTTAGATTCTTGATCATTATTAAACCTACCTATGTAGATTTTTCTGACAACACCTTTGATTGGTAGGCCTTCTTTCAAGTTCTTTCAGCGTTTCTGAAGGCTTCTATTTTGCTCGCACATATAGTATTGTTGCTTGTCTACTTGTCTGTCCACTAACTATGAAAAGTATTCACAACTGAGATTTTTATAAGATCGAAGTTTCCAGTTAACATAGTTGATACATCAGGTGTGACACCCCCAGAATTTGGATTAGTCCTATATATAAATGATATAATAGGACTAAATCTCATAACCCGGCTATAGCAGTTTGGATGGTAGCAAGATCCAAGAGGAACATGAGAGTTAAGCGTGCTAGAGCTAGAGTAGTTCTAGGATGGGTGACCCCCTGGGAAGTGGGGCGTCACAGTTGGTATCAGAGCCATTCACCAGCCGGAAATGTGAGATGAGTCTCGGCTGAGCCAGGGTTATATAGCGGGTAGAGCGAGGCTCCCCGGCTAATGACCATTGTGAGTGGAGTGCAGCTCCTCACAAGGTCGGCTAAGGCTAGCGAGACGAGTCTCACATCGCCTGGTGCTTGTGAGTGTGCTTGAGCCTGACGTGGACGTCAGGGCTTAAAGGGGGGAAGAATGTGACACCCCCAGAATTTGGATTAGTCCTATATATAAATGATATAATAGGACTAAATCTCATAACCCGGCTATAGCAGTTTGGATGGTAGCAAGATCCAAGAGGAACATGAGAGTTAAGCGTGCTAGAGCTAGAGTAGTTCTAGGATGGGTGACCCCCTGGGAAGTGGGGCGTCACATCAGGCCTGTTAGATGAGCTACTCCTGACTTCGTGTTTGCTACCTTGATCTAGTTCGAAGGCTCTTATTGGATGGATCTTCTTTGATTGTGTTGCAGATAGTTATGCTTACTGAAGCAGTACAGAAATTCAAACTTTAGTATATCCAACAAATGGAATGAGTTTGCATCAGACAGTAGGATCTTCATGACAACCAGTCCTGGCTCTTTTCTTCTTCCCTTTCATGTTAGTTCTTTGATTGCACCTATAAAATGTGTTCAAAACCAGTGATTTCTCCAATAAACATTTGTACATTGAGTTGAGAGAATATCTTGATAGTTAAGAAAATGGACATATTAGGTTATTTTTAACTCTTTATTTATTGATCTGAGTGAATATTTTGATATTTATGAAAATGAATATACTAGTTACTTTGTCTATTTAACTCCTATACCCTCGGTTTTATTAATCTTTCTGTGATGATGTTAGTGATCTGCTTTATGGTGGGCAGTGTAAGTTTGTCTTAAATTCTGTAACCATTTGGCACCACTTCTGCAGAGTTTAGGTTCTTGAAAAGGTTGATACTTGTTCATGGCCGATATTCATACAACCGCACGGCATTTCTTTCGCAGTATTCTTTCTACAAGTCTCTATTGATTTGCTTTATACAGATTCTGTAAGTTCCATATTGATTAGTATCATGCTATAATTCCTTTTCTCTCTTTATATTCTTGAGGTTGAAATTTTTCTACATTTGGTTAGCTTCGTGGCTACTAGTACTGATATTGGATGCTCTGTAGTTTTTCATTTTTGTCAGGTATCTCTGGAACTAGCTTATTCAACTCCGTGAGCCTGATGGCTTATAACGTCTTCTACACTAGTATACCTGTTTTGACTGTTGTTCTCGACAAGGATTTATCTGAAAAAACGGTGATGCAACATCCCCAGATCCTAATTTATTGTCAAGCTGGAAGGTAGTGAAAATGCTTTTATAGTTTTAATGCAATTTTTTTTTTTGGACTTCTTGTTATATTGAATATATAAGATCGCATGGTATATATAGTTACTGGGTTACTTATGTATGACTTCTCAGGTTTCTAAATCCAAGTACTTTCGCTGGATGGTTTGGACGGTCAGTGTACCATGTAAGTACAGGCTTTGATATCTTACTCCGTGATGTTTTGCTTATTGCGTTCATTAAGTGCCTTATCTTTTATGCTGTTACTTGCTCTTCGTGTATTTGCCTTGTGATGAATCCTGATTTAGATTACTCTTTTATCTAGAAATAATATACATCAAATGCTTACTGCTTGCGTTATCTTTTTCCTCAGCGATCGCAATACTCCAGAAGGAGATAGTAATCATGCTTTTCAATACACTCACTTGAACAATATCAGCTTTTCTGGGTCTAATGATCCTATAATCTCAGGCGATCGTCGTTTTCTTGATAACCATCCATGCATATGCTGATGAGAAAAGCGAGATGGAAGAGCTCTCAATGGTTGCTCTCTCAGGATGTATATGGTTGCAGGCTTTTGTTGTCACACTGGAGATGAAGTAGGCATTTCTGATTTATTTGTCTGTCTTGAATCTTAATCTAAAATAATTGAAATTATTATCTAATATTGTTTTTTATATGCAGTTCTTTCACAATTCTGCAAATTCTCGCTATATGGGGAAACTTCGTGGCTTTCTATGTCATCAACTTTATAGTCAGCAGTATACCATCGGCTGGGATGTACACCATCATGTTTCGCCTTTGTAGGCAACCTTCTTACTGGATAACTATGGTTGTAAGTACCATTTTCATACTCAATCATTAATTCGCAGAGACGCACTTTACTAGCTTTTGACGGTGGTTATTTTTTTCCAGCTCATTGTTGCAGTAGGGATGGGCCCTGTTCTCGCTCTAAGATACTTCAGATACACATACAGACCTAGTGCAATTAATTTACTCCAACAGGCAGAACGATCTCATGGGCCCATCTATTCCTTTGGAATGCTCGAGTCTCAGCTCAAGTCGGTGGAGAAGGATGTCGCTTCTCTATCACTAAATCAACCCAAGAGCAGGAGCTCTGTGCACGAGCCCTTGCTCTCCGATTCGCCGACAGCAACGAGAAGATCCATCGGGCCATCGGCATTCGACTTTTTTCAGTCTACGCCTTCCAGGATATCATTGTCTTACATGAGAAATTGCAAAGATAATTGATTTTTGATGCTTTTTCACTAACACACAAATTATTCATGGCTCTTTTTGTTTGCTACAGGAAGGATGCATGCTCATGCAGAAAGGTTCTTGCAAATTTTTTTTTTAATGAGAAAGATATAAAGTTGTCAAGTTTTACACATTTTCTGTAGTATTGCATTTCTAATCTTCTTCATAGATCCCAAAGTGTTGTAGACGCTTGTTTTTTTTTTTTTTTTTTTTTTTTTTTTTTTTTTTTTTTTTTTTTTTTTTTTTTTTTTTTTTTTTTTTTTTTCAGTTTATTGGAAAAGTATTAAGTAGTCGAGTTGTTGGAGCCATTGATTTGAATGTTGTATTACATAATAGCTTTCTCCATATGTACCAAATTATTGTAGATACATGCAATTAATTAATAAGTTACATAATTTCTTCAGGTTGCACTGTTGGTGGATTTTATTGTTTCCTTTTCATTCCTATTCATTCGGCTAAAGTCATATTTCCAGGGTTTTTTATTTTTTATTTTTCTCTCTCATTCCTTATACTCTGTGGTTTCAATTGTTGCATTTAACTATTTTTTGACTAGAAATGTTAAGGTTTACAGTCCAAAAAGGGTTTTAGTCCTGCAACCCCTCCACCAATGCTTTTGTAACCCCTCCACCAATGCTTTTGTAACCGCTCCACCAATGCTTTTGTAGGTTTGTTATACTGTTTTTGGCTTTTAGTGATAATTAAAAAGGGGGTTTTTTTTGAAATTGACCGTATAAAAATTTAAATTTATGAAAATGATCCTGCAAAATTTGTATTTGCAAAAATGGCCCTCTTCCTGCCACGTCAACGCGCCACGTCAGCCGGAGCCGCCACATCAGCCCGCCAGTCGGTGTAGTAAAGAAGGCGCTGAAGCGGTCAGCGCCTTTAACATTAAGTTAAAGGCGCTGAAGCGGTCAGCGCCTTCACAATAAACCTGTGTAGGCGCTGAAGGCGCTGAAGCGTTCAGCGCCTTCACAGGTTTTTCTGTAAAGGCGCTGAACCTATCGGCGCCTTCATTGTGTACGCTGAAGGCGCTGTTTCATTCAGCGCCTTCAGCATACGCATAAGGCGTCGAGGACTTAGGCATTTTTCGTCGCGAAAAATGCCTAAGTCCTCAGTGTAAGTGAAAAATGGTTTCTCTGTGAAGGCGCTGAGTGGGTAAGCGGCTTTAGTGATTTACACTGAAGGCGCTGAGCCAGTCAGCGCCTTCAGTGCAAAACAGTAAAGGCGCTGAGCCATTCAACGTCTTTAACTTAATGTTAAAGGCGCTGAGCCATTCAGCGCCTTTAACTTATGTTAAAGGCGCTGACCGCTTCAGCGCCTTCTTTACTGTACCCGCTGCTGTGGCGAGCTGACGTGGCGGCCCCGGCAACGTGGCGCGCTGACGTGGCAGGAAGAGGGCCATTTTTGCAAATACAAATTTTACAGGGCCATTTTCACAAATTTAAATTTTTATAGGGTCAATTTTAAAAAAAGCCCTTAAAAAGGTGTTAAGACTCAGAAGAAAAAAGCTGTTTTTTGGATGATAGAATTGTAAGATTACAATTCTTTTTGAGTGGTAAAGTTAGTATTGTTTTTTGTGAATAGCATTCTTAAGTGTGAGATTAAAGAGTACGGCTGTCGATGGCATGGATATTTGAAATTTTATCCAAATTCGAATTTGTATAGGGTCGGTTGATCCGATGCTAAATAGATATAATTTTAGATACAGATATAATTTTAGATACGGTACGAAAAAATAAAACTCTAACATATTATAATTTTAGATTTTGTTTGTACTTGATCCGAATTTAAATAGATTATATATATATATATATATATATATATATATATATATATATATATATATATATATATATATATATATATATATATATATATATATATATGTTTGATGCCATATTGAAATTTATATAAATGTTTGATGCTATATTGAAATTTATATTTTAAAGAAAAATATTATTTTGGCTTCGGATTTTTAGATTTGGATTTTGAATTTTTGGCTGGATTTGGTTTTGGGTATGGATTGTAAAATCTGACGGATTAGGAATCGGATTTTTGAAAACTTGCTTCAAATCTAGCGTGTTAACATCCTTTTATATATATATATATATATATATATATATATATATATATATATATATATATATATATATATATATATATATATATATATATATATATGGTACTGTACTATTAATAGCAGAAAGTTATTAGTGCTTTAAGTTTTAACTATTGGATTAAAAGATGTGTGGTTGGAATGATAGTAGGACCCTAGAGTTTAATGGGTGGTTGGAAAAATAGTATGATCTACTGAATAAAAATAATCAAAAGGGTTGATTTAACGGTGGAAAACTTGATAGCACCAAATGCTTGGTGCTATCGATAGCATAGTAGCCGGACTCTACATATATTTGGTGCTATCGATAGCATAGTAGTCGGACTCTACATATATATGTAGAGTCCGACTACTATGCTATCGATAGCACCAAGAGACCCACTATCATTCAAACCACACATCTCTTAATCCAAGAGACGTACTATCATCTCAACCACACATTTTTAATTCAACGATTAAAAACTTAATAGCGGCAATGACTTGGTGCTATTAATAGTATTCCAGCGTAGCTATATATATATATATATAGAGAGAGAGAGAGAGAGAGAGAGAGAGAGTTTTCGGCTACTATACTATTAGTAGTACCAAGTTATTGGTGCTATCAAGTTTTCTACCTTTTGATAAACCCCTTTGATCATTTTCATCCGTTAGATTTTACTATTTTTCCAACCACCTATTAAACCCAAGGGGCCCACTATCATCTCAACCACACATTTTTTAATTCAAGGGTTAAAAATTTAATAGCATAAATGACTTGGTATTATTAATAGTATTCCAGGCTAGCTCTGTCTTTATATATATATATATATATATATATATATATATATATATATATATATATATATATATATATATATATATATAGAGAGAGAGAGAGAAAAAAAGAGAGAGTAGAGTTTATATACTTTTAAAAGTACAAGCCCAACTATGCTTGTAAATTTTTTACCATTAGATTTCTATTGAGATTTGTGCTATTGTAAAGTCAACTAAAGAGAGAGAAAAAGAAAGTACAATGGCACAAATCTCACTACAACAAAATTAGGTTATAGGGACACATGTTTGTGACACTTTTTTACAAGTGTCCAATTTATAGTTCATCTATATCCAAAATTAGATTATAGGGACACATTTTTGGGACACATTATAGTAATGTGTCGCTATACACCCTAGCGACGGCACATATAGTGACACTAATGACAAGTGTCGGTATTTTTTCCAGCAGTATTTTTTTATGTTTTTAGCAACACTTAAAAGTGTCGTTATAGCATAGTTTTGTTGTAGTGGATCTCAATACAAATCTAATGGTAAAAAATTCACAAGCATAGTTGGGCTTGTGCTTTTGAAAGTATATAAGTTCTACTATATATATATATATATATATATAGCTAGGCTGGAATACTATTAATAGTATCAAGTCATTGGTGCTATTAAATTTTTAACTCTTGGATTAAAAGATATGTGGTTGAGATGATAGTGGGCCCCTTGGGTTTAATAGGTGGTTGGGAAAATAGTAAAATCTAACGGGTGAAAATGATCAAAGGGGTTGATCTAGGGGTAGAAAACTTGATAGCACCAATAACTTGGTACTATTAATAGCATAGTAGCCGGACTCATATATGTATATATATATATATATATATATATATATATATATATATATATATATATAGTCCGGCTGGAATACTATCGATAGCACTAAGCAATTGGTGCTATCAAGTTTTTAGCCTTGGATAAAAGGATGTGCGGTTCGGATTATAGTGGTCCCTAGGATTTTTACTATTCAACCAACCACCCACTAAACCCTAAGAGACCACTATCATCCTAACCGCACATCCCTTAATCCAAGGGTTAAAAAATTGGTAGCACCAATGATTTGATGCTATGGATAGTATTCCAACCGAATTATATATATATATATATATATATATATATATATATATATATATATATATATATATATATATATATAGTAGAGCTTATATACTTTTAAAGCACAAATTCAATTATATTTGTGAATTTTTTATCATTGAATTTATATCGAGATCCGTGTGTACTTTCTCTTTCTCTCTCTTTAGTTGATTTTACAATAGCACAAATCATAATACAAATCTAATGGTATAAAAATCACATGCATAGTTGGGCTTATGCTTTTGAAAGTATATAAACTCTACTCTAGTAGAGTTTATATACTTTCAAAAGCAAAAGCCTAACTATTTTTATGAATTTTGTACCATTGGATTTGCATTGAGATTCGTGTTATTATACTTTTTCTCTCTCTTTTTAGTTGTCTTTACAATAGTACAAATCTTAATACAAATCCAATGACAAAAAATTCACAAGTATAGTTGAGCTTATACTTTTAAAAGTATATAAATCCTACTATATATATATATATATATATATATATATATATATATATATATATATATATATATATATATATATATATATATATGTATATATATATATATATATATGTATATATATATATATATATATATGTATATATATATATATATATGTATATATATATATATATACATATGTATATATATATATATACATATGTATATATATATATATATATTGTTAAGGATTTTGTTTTGGCGTATTTCGTAAAGTGGTATAAGTTTTGAAGATTGAAGATGAAGAATTGTGGATCATATACATCAATCTCAAGAAAAATAGATTCGGAATGATCAGGTACGTTTAACTAAATAATGTTGGTGATCCGAATACATTCTTGTAGTTTAGAAACACTTGGATATTTTTTAATCGCATAAAAATAAAAAACTGGACAAGTTGGATGTTCAGGATCCGGACCAGCCACGTCCAGTCCGGACCCCGAACATGGTTTGGTTAATGCAATTTTTCCAGTCCGGACCTCCCGTGTTTCAGTTCGGACCCCGAACCTTAAATTCTATAAAATTGCATGAACAGTCCGGACCTCTCAATGTTTCAGTCCGGACCCCGAACTGCGTTTTTCAGAATGTCTTCTGAAAAAAGATGACAGTCCGGATCAGCCAAATCCAGTCCGGACCGCCGTGCGGGAAAAATTCTGTTAAGTCAATTTTTGATGCTTATCTCTTTCCAAAGATTTTTAACCTATAAATAGACCCTACATTCATCTTTTAGGGTTAAGGGAGATAACCGAAAAATTATAGAAAAATCCACAAATATAGAGAAGAAATGAAAACACGATGAAATTCATGTTTCTTCATCTATATTGATCAATTTGATTTTAGGGTTTCCAAACTCCTATTTCCTGTAGAATCAAATTGATGAATACTTAGATGGTATTTCCTTATCTATCTTTGATCTAAGTATTCGGAGGATCATCACCAAACAAAAACAACGATTTCCCAAAATCGGCGCGAGGATTCGCGTGGCTTTGTGGATTCAAAGTGCTACCGCTCTCGTTGATTCGGAGCGAGGTGCGTTC
Source organism: Tillandsia leiboldiana (assembly GCA_029204045.2). Lineage (NCBI taxonomy): Eukaryota > Viridiplantae > Streptophyta > Magnoliopsida > Poales > Bromeliaceae > Tillandsia > Tillandsia leiboldiana. The sequence continues at coordinate 19,912,137 of CM055073.1, forward strand.
GTGGGATCGAGACGTGGCGCATTGGTGAAGACCGTGGATTCAGTTGGATGTCGTGGATTCGACGTTGAACGTCGTGGATTCGGCGTTGGGAAGTAAATCGTGGATTCGAGGAGCGTTCGGAGCGAGCGGAGAAGATCAACTAGGAGCGTATGGAAAATGTTGAGTCGTAGGGTTACGGTAAATCATCTTGTACGTGTTTAATCTTAGTGGATTTCGCCGTGTTATCGGTCCCGTGGTTTTTTACTCCTGTGATGGAGTTTTCCACGTAAATCTTGCGTACTTTATTTATTTTCCGCATTGGGTTATTTTTACGCAACGATTTGGTCCCCCCTCTAGGTGGTTTTTCCCCTATTCAGATCCATATTATTCATAACCCACAAGTGGTATCAGAGCGGGAATAGGGTTGTAAACAATGGTTGAAGGTGGAAACATCAATAGACCACCGTTCTTCGATGGAACAAATTATGCTTATTGGAAAGTACGCATGAGAGCGTTTTTAATTTCCATCGATGAACGGGTTTGGCGATCAATTGAGTTTGGATGGACAAATCCTACTGAGATTATTGTCGATGTTGTCACCGTCAAACCTAGGTCGAAATGGACTAAGGAAGAAATTGATTCTTCTTCTTACAACGGCAAGGGAATTAACGCCTTATTTAATGCTTTGTCACAAACCGAATTCTCTCGCGTCTCGGCATGTGAGACTGCGAAAGAAATCTGGGATACTCTACAAGTTACACATGAGGGAACAAGTTTAGTGAAGATTCAAAAACTGCAAATGCTTACGAGCAAATTTGACTCTATTTTTATGGCAGAAAATGAATCGTTCACAGATTATTATACACGATTGCAAGATATCGTTAATACATGTGCTAACTTGGGAGAGAAAATTCTAGAATCTAAAGTTGTAAGAAAGATTTTGAGAACTCTTCCTGAAAGATTTTGAGAACTCTTCCTGAAAGATTTCGCCCTAAGGTCGCAGCCATTGAAACAGTAAAACACCCGGATGAAATCAAGGTAGTAGAATTAGTTGGTGCACTTCAAACTTATGAAATGACTTTTCCTACTAACTATTCTTCTGGAAAGCCTTCCTCTTCTTCTAAGTCATCTGGTTTTGCATTGAAATCAACAAAAGAAGAAGACACGGATTCATCCTCCTCAGACGCTGATGATAATCTATCCATGGAGGATTTCGAGAAACAACTTGCACTCTTGACGAGGAAATTTCGCCGAAGCTTTTGAAGGGGAAATTCAAGTAAATCCTCATCCTTCGTTAAGTCCAAGAAAGGCAAAGGATCTTCAAGCTTTAAATCAAGAAAGCAAGAGGGTTCTTCAAAAGACAAGAAGAACTCTGAGGGACAAATCCAGTGCTTCAAATGCCAAGGTTATGGCGATATCTCAACAGAGTGTCCCAACAAAAATTCGTCAAAGAAGAAGGCTATGCAAGCCGTCACATGGGATGACACTTCCACTTCAAATGAGTCATCTTCCAGTGATAAGGATAACAACACCACAGCATTCCACGCGTCCACAATTTCACCTTACATGTGCTTTTCAACGAATTCCTTTGGTTCATTATCCAACTCCTCCTTAAATGAAAAGAATGCCGTTGGATGATGAACCGAGCGATTCCGAAGAGAAAGACTTTGCTTTTTGCCTACCATAAATTATTAAAGGATTCAGAGAAATTGGCAAAGCAAAACAAAAGTTTGAGAAGAAGATTGTGGGATCTTGAAAAAAAATCTAAAAAGGCAACTTTTCTCTCAAATGCTCTTGAAGAGGAAAAGGATAACTTGGTAAAAATAAATGTTTCCCTTCGAGAGAAGAACGAGCATTTCGAGAAGGAGTAAATCAAATATGTGGATAATGTAAATCACTTCTCAAGGCTCTACTCCGAGGCTCAACAAGAAAAATTGGAGATGACGAAGACCATACTCCAACTTAAGGAAGATTTGAGGTGATTCTCTTCTGGAAGGAGAAGTTGGACAAGTTGCTTGGTCTCGGTCAAACGAATCAGTTGGGTCTTGGATTCACTAGAACCAGCAAGAATCCAAGTTCGAGTGGAACGGTTTTTGTGCCCCAGTCGGTTTCTCCTCCTCCGACGAAAATCACAGCATCCAACGTTAACAAGCCTACCTCATCTACTTCGGGTTCAACTTGCACAAAGGTATGTTTTCGTTGTGGTTTTGCAGGGCACATAAGACGAAATTGCAAGAATGGAGCGAAGCGATCAAATCAAGCGCCTCTTTCAACAACTACCAACAAGTTCATCCTCCAGAAATCGAAGAAGAATCTTTCGAAGGTAAAGAACTTTGGTGGTACACCCCACAAGACGACGTCATCATGGATTCCAAAGAAAAGTGATCAACCGAACAAGACGCGTTCACCAAGGAGATCAATGTCACGATCATTGCCGACGTACTCCAAAACTCGTAAGGTTTGGGTGCGCAAAGGTGAACTCTTCCCTTGTCACATTCACACATCACTATATGCGTATGACAATTCATCTCGGTATCTGGATAGTGGTTGCTCACGCCACTTGACAGGAGATAAAAATATTTTTCAAACCCTTGAGAAATCCTCCGGAGGACATATAGTTTTTGGAGATGGACGATCTTCAAAAATAGTTGGCAAAGGAGCAATTGCTATTCTAGATGGCCCGGCTTTGAACAATGTTTTGGTTGTTGAAGGCCTTAAGACTAACCTCATAAGCATTAGCGAACTGTGTGATGATGGTTTTTCAATTAATCTTTCTTCAGTAGAATGTCTTGTAACTAATGAAAACCATTCATTCATTTTGAAAGGGGTTAAGGTCACAGAATAATTGCTATGTAGTTCCTGGTAAAACAAGTCAACAATGTAACCTAGTGTCACTTGATAATGAGACTCTTTGGCATGAAAGACTAGGTCACATGAACTTTAAGGAACTGTCTAGAATATCTAACAAAGACATAGTTAGAGGTGTTCCTAAACTGAATTTCAAAGAAAACCTTGTGTGTGGTGGTTGTCAAAAGGGAAAACAAACTAGATCCATTCACAAGAATTTGAACCATGCAGAAACTAAACGCCCATTAGAATTATTGCATATGGATTTAATGGGGCCAACTCGTCAACCTAGTTTGGGTAGAAAATGGTATATTTTTCTTATGGTTGATGATTTCTCTAGATATTCTTGGGTAGAATTTTTAAAAGAGAAAGCGGATACTTTTGACTCTTTTCATGATATTTGTCATCGTATTATGATTGAGAAAAATGAAAATATTGTTCGTGTTCGCACTGATAGAGGTGGAGAATTCATTAATTCAAAATTCATTGATTTTTGCACTTCAAATGGCATAAAACATGAATTCTCTACACTTTATACACCGTAGCAAAACGGTGTAGTCGAGCGCAAAAATAGAGTTGTTCAAGAGATGTCGCGTGTTATGCTTCATAGCCGGAAACTCCCTTTATATTTTTGGGCCGAAGCAATTAACACCGCGGTCTATGTGATCAATCGCATCTATTTGCGCCCGGGTACTTTGAATACCCCATATGAGCTATGGTTTAGTAGAAAACCTAATATCAAGTATTTTCGTATCTTCGGGAGTCGCTGTTACATTTTACGCGATTGAGAAAATCTTGAAAAATTCAATTCTCGAAGTGATGAAGGAATTTTTATGGGTTATTCTACAAATAGTAGAGCATATCGAGTATAACATCTTGAATCGAAGACGATGATTGAATCAATTAATGTTAAAGTAGATGAAGCTTCTCATTTGTCTTCTGATAAATCTACTCTTGATATGTCTCTTGATGATGAATCACCTGCTAATGATTTTGCATCTTTGCATGATAGGTCTTCTGAAAATTTTGATGCATCTCATGGCTCTTCTAGTTCATCTAATGTGCAGGAATCATCACAAATTCTCCCGAGTACTCTGTTACCTCAAACGCTACGTATCTCCAAGGACCATCCTGAATCAAACATCATTGGAGATCCTCAAGAAGGAGTAAGAACTCGGAGACAATTGGAATGTGGAGTCGTATGCTACGTCTCCATGGTAGAACCAAGGAATATTGATGAAGCTCTTCAGGACGACTACTGGATAGAAGCTATGCAAGAAGAGCTTAATCAATTTGAAAGGAACAAAGTCTGGGAATTAACGAAGCCCCCGAAACAACAACATATAATCGGTACAAAATTCATTTTCAAGAACAAGAAAAATGAAGAAGGTACCGTCATTCGGAACAAAGCACGGTTAGTTGCTCAGGGCTATTCACAAGTCGAAGGTGTTAAGGATTTTGTTTTGGCGTATTTCGTGAAGTGGTATAAGTCTTGAAGATTGAAGATGAAGAATTGTGGATCAACTACATCAATCTCAAGAAGAATGGATTCGGAATGATCAGGTACGTTTAACTAAATAATTTTGGTGATCCGAATACATTTGTGTAGTTTAGAAACACTTGGATAAGTTTTCAGTGCATAAAAATAAAAAACTGGACAAGTTGGATGTTCAGGATCCGGATCAGACCATTCAAGTCCGGACCCCGAACATAGTTTAGTTCATGCGGAATTGCAATCCAGACCTCCCTTGTTTCAGTCCGGACCCCGAACTATGTGTTTGCTGAAATCGCATGAACAATCCGGATCAGGAAATTCCAGTCCGGACCCCGAACTGTTTTTTTCAGGAAAATTGCCGAAAAAAGACGACAGTCCGGATCAGCCAAATCCAGTCCGGACCGCCGTGCGGGAAAAATTATGTTAAGTCAGTTTTTGATGCTTATCTATTTCCAAAGGTTTCCAACCTATAAATACACCCTATATTCATCTTTTAGGGTGAATCCAAGAACCGAGAATTAATCGAGATAATCGAAAAATTATAGAAAAATCCACAAATATAGAGAAGAAAGGAAAACACGATTAAATTCATGTTTCTTCATCTATATTGTTCAATTTGATTCTAGGGTTTCCAAACTCCTATTTTTTGTAGAATCAAATTGAAGAATACTTAGATGGTATTTCCTTATCTATCTATGATCTAAGTATACAGAGGATCATCACCAAACAAAAACAACAATTTTACCAAGAATCGGCGTGAGGATTCGCGTGGCCTTGTGGATTCAAGGTGCTACCGCTCTCGTGGATTCGGAGCGAGGCGCGTTCATGTGATCGAGATGTGCCGCATTGGTGAAGACCATGGATTCGGTTGGACGTCGTGGATTCGACGTTGAGCGTCGTGGATTCGGCGTTGGGACGCAAATTGTGGATTCGAGGAGCATTCGGAGCGAGCGGAGAAGATCAACTAGGAGCGTATGGAAAAGGTTGAGTCATAGGGTTACGGTAAATCACCTTGTACGTGTTTAATGTTAGTGGATTTCGCCGTGTTATCGGTCCTGTGGTTTTTTACTCCTGTGACGGAGTTTTCCACGTAAATCTTGCGTACTTTATTTATTTTCCGCATTGGGTTATTTTTTTTTATGCAACGATTTGGTGTGTTTATTATTTTCACCTATTCACCCCCCTCTAGGTGGTTTTTTCCCTATTCAGATCCATATTATTCATAACCCACAAGAGGTATCAGAGCGGGAATAGGGTTGTAAACAATGGGTTGAAGGTGGAAACATCAATAGACCACCGTTCTTCGATGGAACAAATTATGCTTATTGGAAAGTACGCATGAGAGCGTTTTAAATTTCCATCGATGAAAGGGTTTGGCAATCAATTGAGTTTGGATGGACAAATCCTACTGAGATTATTGTCGATGCTGTCACCATCGAACCTAGGTCGAAATGGATTAAGGAAGAAATTGATTCTTCTTCTTACAACGGCAAGAGAATTAACGCCTTATTTAATGCCTTGTCACAAACCGAATTCTCTCGCGTCTCGGCATGTGAGACTGCGAAAGAAATCTGGGATACTCTACAAGTTACACATAAGGGAACAAGTTTAGTGAAGATTCAAAAACTGCAAATGCTTACGAGCAAATTTAACTCTATTTTTATGGCAGAAAATGAATCGTTCACAGATTATTATACACGATTACAAGATATCGTTAATATATGTGCTAACTTGGGAGAGAAAATTCCAGAATCTAAAGTTGTAAGAAAGATTTTGAGAACTCTTCCTGAAAGATTTCGCCCTAAGGTCGCAGCCATTGAAACAGTAAAACACCCGGACGAAATCAAGGTAGAAGAATTAGTTGGTGCACTTCAAACTTATGAAATGACTTTTCCTACTAACTATTCTTTTGGAAAGCCTTCCTCTTCTTCTAAGGTTTTGCATTGAAATCAACAAATGAAAAAGACGCGGATTCATCCTCCTCAGACGCTGATGATAATCTATCCGTGGAGGATTTCGAGAAACAACTTGCACTCTTGACGAGGAAATTTCGCCGAAGCTTTCGAAGGGGAAATTCAAGTAAATCCTCATCCTTCGTTAAGTCCAAGAAAGGCAAAGGATCTGATGGATCGAGAGGTCTGCTTGATCCAGTACCACGTCGTCGGAATACGACAGTGAGGATCCGAGAGATTGATATTTGGGTATGATGCCACACCGTTGATACACGGTGGTGATGCCATGCCGTTGGTACATGACAGTGATGCCACGTTGTGGGTACACAATGGTGAGGGTTCTATGATGGTTCGAGCACAGACAGGTTTGGATTGTATTTCGGTTGATGCCCTTTTGTGAGATTGATAGCTTTATGGAACCATACGACCGAGAGCTGTGCCCAGATAGTGTTCATGTCACGCCCCGGGGTCGAAACTGCGACCCGGGCTCGCCAACAGATCCGCCACCTATGCCAAAGTCCGCATAGGCAAAGCGTCCTACCTGTAAAGCAAGTGCTACAGCTAACAGATATCAGAGCTATAAGATAAAACTGTTGTAAAAAGAAATCAACCACTGTACAACTGGAAATGATGCAACAATGTCCACCTCCCACAAATGATAATCGTACAAAATCCTCAGATACAGAACTCATAGCTCAACAGGGAGGTATCTCCAATAAATACAACAGTGTACAGGCTCTCAATACATATCATCCTCACTACAACAGTCTCTCAAAAGAGGAAATAAAACAACTAATCTACTGAAGCTCTCCTCTGAAGGGGTACCGCTACTCTCCAAACATGGGTAGGGATATAGCTCGCGACTCCCTCGCCTCGATCAACAACCGCAGAATCAGCAACACTTGCTAAGACTCTGCAAAACAAAGGAGAGAAAGGAAAAAGAAGGGGGAAACCCCCCCCCCCCCCCCCGCCCAAAGGGTGTGAGAACTACACCAAAAATGGAGTTCTCAGAGGGTACCACCGCCCGGACCGACGGTCTGCCCACCAAGTCCTCAAGAGACAAAAACAAACCAAAGCCGTAAAGACTGATATAAAGAAGCTGGAGCCTCTCAACAGCTATCATGCCTCTATGCCTGCCATGCCTGCCATGCCTGCCTATGCCTGTCATGCCTGCCTATGCCTGCCATGCTTGCCTATGCCTGCGATGCCTGCTATGCCTGCCCTGCTTGCCATGCCTGCCTATGCCTGCCCTGCTTGCTATGCCTGCCTATGCCTGCCTATGCCTCTCGTACAACGGTCAACAACTCACAATGACCTTGGGACAACTGTCAATCCCCAAACGGTTCCCGACAACACTAGCACTGGTCTAGACACAGCTACTAGACTTCACTCGCCCCCCCCCCCCCCCCCCCCCCGACACGAGTGCAACAATAAAGCGAATATCTGTAATAAACCCAATCTGGTGCCACCAGTAAAACTGGCATTGCCTGCTCAGCGGAATCTGCACAATGGCTCGAAACCGCGGGATCGGCCCACATGGCTCGCATCCCAAAGTAAGTAACAGATCGGCATCTAAACCGTCCGATCGGAAACTCAAGAGTGGCACTCGAGGGGAGCGACCCACACGAGTAAAGTATCTCTGTATAGCAGGACTTTGATCAAGACTATGATCAAAGTGGAAAACTCTGTCCACTAAAGAAAAACCCTGTGACGCCCCACTTCCCAGGGGGTCACCCATCCTAGAACTACTCTAGCTCTAGCACGCTTAACTCTCATGTTCCTCTTGGATTTTGCTACCATCCAAAATACTATAGCCGGGTTAGAGATTTAGTCCTATTATATCATTTATATAGAGGACTAATCCAAATTCCGGGGGTGTTACATTCTTCCCCCCTTTAAGCCCTGACGTCCACGTCAGGCTCAAGCACACTCACAAGCACCAGGCGATGTGAGACTCGTCTCGCTAGCCTTAGCCGACCTTGTGAGGAGCTGCACTCCACTCACAACGGTCATTAGCCGGGGAGCCTCTCTCTACCCGCTAAATAACCCTGGCTCAGCCGAGACTCATCTCACATTTCCGGCTGGTGAATGGCTCTGATACCAACTATGACGCCCCACTTCCCAGGGGGTCACCCATCCTAGAACTACTCTAGCTCTAGCACGCTTAACTCTCATGTTCCTCTTGGATTTTGCTACCATCCAAAATGCTATAGCCGGGTTAGAGATTTAGTCCTATTATATCATTTATATAGAGGACTAATCCAAATTCCGGGGGTGTTACATTATTACAATTCTTTTACATCATTTCCTCACCATACAAGGTTCACTCGAGAAATATAAAAATGGGATACCTCTGCTAGACCCTCTAGGTCTCTATGCTGCTGGGCCCTTGCCCCTGTCGCATACCTCGCCGTCTGCCTCTGAACCGTCTCGTCCGCTGCATCCATACCCGCACCACTGTGACGCCCCACTTCCCAGGGGGTCACCCATCCTAGAACTACTCTAGCTCTGGCACGCTTAACTCTCATGTTCCTCTTGGATTTTGCTACCATCCAAAATGCTATAGCCGGGTTAGAGATTTAGTCCTATTATATCATTTATATAGAGGACTAATCCAAATTCCGGGGGTGTTACATTCTTCCCCCCTTTAAGCCCTGACGTCCACGTCAGGCTCAAGCACACTCACAAGCACCAGGCGATGTGAGACTCGTCTCGCTAGCCTTAGCCGACCTTGTGAGGAGCTGCACTCCACTCACAACGGTCATTAGCCGGGGAGCCTCTCTCTACCCGCTAAATAATCCTGGCTCAGCCGAGACTCATCTCACATTTCCGGCTGGTGAATGGCTCTGATACCAACTGTGACGCCCCACTTCCCAGGGGGTCACCCATCCTAGAACTACTCTAGCTCTAGCACGCTTAACTCTCATGTTCCTCTTGGATTTTGCTACCATCCAAAATGCTATAGCCGGGTTAGAGATTTAGTCCTATTATATCATTTATATAGAGGACTAATCCAAATTCCGGGGGTGTTACAAACCCGACCTCAATCGGATGCAAAAGTACTCAATAGGGGGAAACTCTGTCCACTAGAGAATTTAGATATCCAATCTGGTGCATAAATAAATATCCGGTCAACCGCCCAATATCCGCGGTTGCCGCAAAGCCTCACAACTAATCCAACCTGTCCCAGACAACAAGTCCCGACTACACTACCCAGATCCCTGCTCGAACCCGAGCACACTGACCACCTGACTAACAAAGAAGGAGAAAGGAAAAGCATGGTTTCTCCTAAGTCAAGTTCCAATAAGTAGTGTAGCAATAAAAGATGGCCTAACTACATGTCCATACAAGCATGCTTTTGTCCTCAGAAACGATAAAAGTGGGTGAAACATATATTAGCAAAGCATGCTAAAGTATTCCCACTATGGTATACCAATCTCACCCAAGTAGGCCATTACTTGCTTACGTTTCGCTCATATCGGTTGTACATCAAATATGCCTGCTGTCAGTCATCGAGGGGTGACATCCCCACAAGTGCACTTATATTTGCCATAACATAATCATTGCCTTATACAGTTACTGATATTAAGCTTACCCACCTGAAGTGTTCAATCCAAGGCAAACCTGGGGTCGGTGAAGAGCGTGGCCACTAGCTCGCTCAATCCGCTGAACCCGTATCCACGGTACATGTCGCGCCACCTCGGCTCCTTGCAGTGTTCCAAAAACACTCGCGAACCCTCCTGGGTACAACAAAAGGTCCAAAGTTACACTTTATGCTAAAATATCCAAGTATACACCATCTGTTGAAACCAACCCCGAAGATATGAAATTTTCACCTGCAGAACGGACTCTGAAAAATCCATCAAAAATACTGTCGCGATCGCCGCGTCGAGACCTTCGAAACGAGTACCTGCACGTCAAAATTCGAGTCCCGGAGGCCGAGTTACAAATTCCACACCACGGTGAGCGCGAAAGTCCACAACAAACACAACTGTAATACTCTGCACAACAAAGGGGAAAGAAGTATACCTTCGGGCGAATCTCAGAAAATTCCCCGAAAACACGACGGTAATCCTTGTGACGCGTAGATCCAAAGAGTGTAAAGGCACGCCTCAATCCGAGCTCGTAAAACAAGTTGCACGCAAAACGGTGCACACCGCCGGAGTCTGCACGCAAAACGGAGCACGGTGCCGAAACCCGTGCGCAAAACAGAGTCCGCACGCAAAACGGTGCATGGTGCCGAGACCCGCGCGCAAAATGGAGTCCGCACGCAAAACGGTGCATGGTGCCGAGACCCGCGCGCAAAACGGAGTCCGCACGCAAAACGGAACACGTTGTCGGGGTCCGCACGCAAAACGGAGCAGTAAAACACGGTCCCTAACACACACGAGAGTAAGGGGTCAAATCCAATGTCCAAAAGGACGCTCCAAAATTGTGCCAAAAATACCGCAAAAATAACACGCGGGACCTACCTCGACCGCGTCGCGCCGCCCAACCGTCTCCTTGGAACACCTCGCGCGCTTCGCGAGGTCCACGGCGCACCGCCGCACCCCACAAAATCCCCTCCCTCTCACTCTCTCTCGCTCGGTCGGAGAAGAAGAAAAAAAAGGGAGAAGAAACGGTGCGCGGGGAGGAAAAGCAAGAAGAAGAGAAGAAAGGGAGGAGGGGAGGGCTCCCGTCGACTGGGTCCACGGTGCACCGCCCCAAAGGGCCCGCAGCCAGGTGGTCCACCGCACAGGGGCGCGTGCGCCAGGCGCAGGCGCGCGCCCCTTGTGCCACGCGGCACGCGCCACACGGGCGCGTGACACCGCGCCTCACCCAGGCGCGGGACACCGAGCGCGCCGCACGGACGCGCGCCCCCCCCCGCGTCCGCGCGGGCGCGAATGGGGGCGCGCCACGTGGCGCCCCCCCCCCCCCCGCGTGACCCGCGTAGTCAGGCGCGATTTCCCAACGCGCCTGCCTGCGCCCCCCCCTCGCGCAGTACGCCCGCGCGCACCTCGGGATTCGCGCGCACCTCGGGATCCGCGTTGACGTCTCCAAATTCGCGCACGTGCCTCGAAAAATGCGCGCGTAAACCGGGCTCCGAAAATAGCAAGTGAATAGTCCATTCTCAACGATTTCGCGCGCTGAATCCAAATACGGTGTCTGTTTCTCCAAATTCTCATCCGAAAATTTGCCGAAAGCCCCCGGAAAGCCCACTTGATCCGATTTTCGCGCCGGGTCCATTCCTAAAGTCCGATTTGCCAAATTCCAACTCTAAAAATTGCCGAAGGCATCCGGAGAGGTGATCCTTTATCCAAACTTCGCCCCGAGTCCAATTTTAATATCCATTGCGCGCGAAACCACCTCTAAGCATTCAATGGGGCCATCTGACTACTCTCGTGATCCAATTAACACACCGAGTCCATCAAAAGTGTCCAATTGGTGTACAAACGCCACCGACACGCCACATAGGCCTCCAGAAGCTGCTGGTCAGCCAGTAATCACCTCGTGGGGATCCAGGTCCTCACATCCTCCCCCACTAAAGAAAGTTTCGTCCTCGAAACTAGCTCAATTCCACCAGGAGTCACAAACACTAAGGATAAGTACTCAACATCATCATCTCCAGCTCCAAGTTGCTGCTCACTACCCGTGACCACTCCTCAACAACACCAACAGCTACAACCAGCACGACATAGCCCGATTGCGCAACCTCTAATCTCACGAGCCAGAATTCGCAACGGGCGTCTCTCGTACTCCAAACATTCCTAGATCTCAAATGGGGCGAGTCAATCACGGGCGAGGGATCCAAAAACATAACCTTCCGGAGCTGAGACATGAAATACAACCGGGGTTCCAACAAAGTTGGGGGAAACCAGATAACCGCTAGTGCAACACACACCAAACTACAACCTGTGTGAACTCAACCAAGGCAACCCGAAGCACACCCACACGATTAACCAATAAGGAAATGAGCCCTAACAAGGAGGGGTCCTCACTCGGTCACTCCCGAATCTTGACCATCCGAGTGAACTACTCAGCCGCGGTCTATCATCCAAAGGAACCCTCAGGGACACAACCACAAGCCATGTTTGCCCCAATAGTCCACACAGCGCCAGCTGTGGAATTATCAAACTCATCCCCAGACAGCTTTCCTGCGCCAGGTATCCGCTATCACAGTGGCCCTGTCGGGGTAATCCAAAATGCTCAACAATAACCCAACAGTAATTCCACAGTCGCTTTAGGAGGCATCACTAAAACTCGCAGATATCTCTCCCAACACTGGAAATACTAGCATTGGCGCTGGTAGCAATCTCATCATCCGATTGCCAAGCTTTCCTGGCACTACCCAGTCCAAGAAACTCCTCACCTCGACAATAATTGTCGATCTCGCCCAAATCCCAAGTGATATCCATATTGGCCGGATTTCCACTGCCGCTCCTACGGCTCGAACAACGTGACCCAAGAAGGTATGCTTCTGGAGCTACAACTTGTACCTCAATAACTTGGCATACCACTTCATCCACACGGGCATGGTAGCACATCCACAAGTGCTCCTCGCGCTCCACATCGCTCTGGGAGTAAATCCAAATATCCCCGGAGGATCTTGTTACCAATCCAATCAAGTACAGCTGGAGCACAATTCCCTAAATCATAAGAGTGGCAGGGCATTAATCAATCCACTCGGCCTCACTGTGAGCTCGAGATGCCCTACCGTGTCCCGAACGCCATCTAGACAAGATCCTCGGCTGTCTGATTTTGAGTAGGTACTCGCATCATACAATAACTGCCTGCATATAGCTCCATCAAAAGGTCCTAGATACCACCCGGACCTGTCTACACTCGAACCATAAAAGGACCCTCACAGTCGTGCATCAACGACGTGGCATCACCACCGTGTACCAACGGCGTGGCATCAGGTCAAACAGACCCCTCGATCCATCAGATCCTGCAACTGCGCCATCAGCTCTCTCAGCTCTACAGGCGATATCCAATGAGGTGCTATCAAGGGTGGCGCGGTTCCCCGAACCACGTCAAACGCAATCTCTATCTCCTTAACCGGCGGCATCGTCAACAGCTCAGGTGAAATCACACCCGGGATCTCGTGGGCAAGAGAGATATCCTTGAATCCCGGTGCCGCCAAAAAGCACCTCTCACACTATCGCTAAAGCCTGTGTGCTATAACCGTCTTAACAACCAAACCTCCTCTCGTTTGCCTCGTAGAAAATCGACGTCCTCTCACTCCTCAGCCAAAACATCCTGTGGCGTTGTGCCAATCACTCTCAAGCACATGGTCAAGATACCGAACTGCCATAATTACCATTAAGTATGCCGGTAACTCGCAGTCTCAGCTGCACTGGACATGATCCAAAAGTCTCCTCCACATGCACAACAACAACAGACACCTGTACCTCTAGTGCACGTGGTAATAATTCTGTCTCTAGTCCATGCAGGAATGCAACATGCTCTAACTCCGGCTGCTGTGATGAAATCACACTTGCAACAACTCCATCCACTGCCGTGGCGCCCTCCAACCGGGCGGCACAGACTCATTCATTCGATGCCAGCGGTTGTCGCTCAATCTGCAAGAAAAAAGTAGACCAAACACAAAGGGAGCACGACCTCTGTCTCTGCTCACACTGAGGCGACGAATAAGGTCCTCCGCAGATAACAAATCCACGCTACCGCTGCGCCACTCTGATATAGATGCTGATGCGGCCATCGGGGTCCACCCGATCTCTGGCATCCCAGGAACCCGTCATCCTGGAAAAGAAATCAGAAGTGCCTCTGCCGGCCGATTTGTCCTCCATCACCCGGCGCCAAGCGCCAATATCCTGAACTCGCCTCTTGCGGCATATCCCTAACCAAAGGAACTGCACCGCCACGCTCCATACACAACGGCTACTCTATCGAGGCATCCAAGATCCGAAATCTACACATGAGGGATCGAATAAACTGAAAGGTATCCTGGCGCAATCCACTCCCAGTCTCACATATCCTATGCGCCTCGTCCCTCGAGACCTGGAGCGCGCAGTTCAACAACTGCCAAAACTCTCTAGCACAGGGAGGCTCTCAATTGATCACTCCATCACCACCAACCACTACTCTGCCTCCAAATGCTCCAACTCAATCTTACGAGTCGGGGTGGTTCATCTGCCGAATCTGGCTCAATAGATCGATTATGTCCCCTCAGCTCACTAGCTGTCAACTATCCACCCTGCCTCGGTGCCTCGACACTAAACATCGGCACAGAGGGGGCTACCTACTCCATCGGTGCCACAAAAATCCCCGCCCCTGAGGATACTGCAACCGGGTGGTCTCAGAAGGAAGCACTGTCGAGCTGCCCGCTGCTCCGACAACTGTGTCACTAAAACCAGCTGCTCGCTCGCTCTGCCGCTGATAGGCCTCAGACGATCCTGTCATCTGGGTCCGGAACTCTCTGACCTCAATCCGGGTATCCGGCCCAAAACCAACCGCTCAAGCTCAACTGCTATGACAGGAAGTACACGGGTCAAAACCCAGCGTCGGGGAGACAGCTCGCCACGACGAAACAGCAAAACAGCACAAAACAACGCTCGACCCAATCCAGCGAAAGTCTAAAGCATGTCACCCGTTCCACAGCATTATGTTGTCTGCAGCCAACATAATCACTTAGGAGAATAAACATGCCAATCACTCTTCCTGTCCCTTGGGAGAGGTATAAAACTAAATCAGGACTCTCGCTAAAAGTCACGACTCTCACGAAGTCAACCAAGGGTCAAACCATAAGCCTAGGGTTTCTAAGTCCACCACGACCTACAACCTAGGCTCTGATACCAACCTAATCTGTCACGCCCCGGGGTCGAAACTGCGACCCGGGCTCGCCAACAGATCCGCCACCTATGCCAAAGTCCGCATAGGCAAAGCGTCTACCTGCAAAGCAAGTGCTACAGCTAACAGATATCAGAGCTATAAGATAAAACTGCTGTAAAAAGAAATCAACCACTGTACAACTGAAAATGATGCAACAATGTCCACCTCCCACAAATGATAATCGTACAAAATCCTCAGATACAGAACTCATAGCTCAACAGGGAGGTATCTCCAATAAATACAAGTGTACAGGCTCTCAATACATATCATCCTCACTACAACAGTCTCTCAAAAGAGGAAATAAAACAACTAATCTACTGAAGCTCTCCTTTGAAGGGGTACCGCTACTCTCCAAACATGGGTAGGGATCTAGCTCGCGACTCCCTCGCCTCGATCAACAACCGCAGAATCAGCAACACCCGCTAAGACTCTGCAAAACAAAGGAGAGAAAGGAAAAAGAAGGGGGAAAACCCCCCCCAAAGGGTGTGAGAACTACACCAAAAATGGAGTTCTCAGTGGGTACCACCGCCCGGACCGACGGTCTGCCCACCAAGTCCTCAAGAGACAAAAACTAACCAAAGCCGTAAAGACTGATATAAAGAAGCTGGAGCCTCTCAACAGCTATCATGCCTCTATGCCTGCTATGCCTGCCATGCCTGCTATGCCAGCCATGCCTGCCTATGCCTGCCATGCCTGCTATGCCTGCTATGCCTGCCATGCCTGCTATGCCTGCTATGCCTGCCATGCCTGCCATGCCTGCCTATGCCTGCTATGCCTGCCATGCCTGCCTATGCCTGCCATGCCTGCTCTGCCTGCCTATGCCTGCCCTGCCTGCTATGCCTGCCTATGCCTGCCATGCCTGCTATGCCTGCCTATGCCTGCCATGCCTGCCTATGCCTGCCATGCCTACTATGCCTGCCATGCCTGCCTATGCCTGCTATGCCTGCCTATGCCTGCCTATGCCTCTCGTACAACGGTCAACAACTCACAATGACCTTGGGACAACTGTCGTTCCCCAAACGGTTCCCGACAACACTAGCACTGGTCTAGACACAGCTACTAGACTTCACTAGGCCCCCCCCCCCCTGACACGAGTGCAACAATAAAGCGAATATCTGTAATAAACCCAATCTGGTGCCACCAGTAAAACTGGCATTGCCTGCTCAGCTGAATCTGCACACATGGCTCGAAACCGCGGGATCGGCCCACATGGCTCGAAACCGCGGGATCGGCCCACATGGCTCGCGTCCCATAGTAAGTAACAGATCGGCATCTAAACCGTCCGATCGGAAACTCAAGAGTGGCACTCGAGGGGAGCGACCCACACGAGTAAAGTATCTCTGTATAGCAGGACTTTGATCAAGACTATGATCAAAGTGGAAAACTCTGTCCACTAAAGAAAAACCCGACCTCAATCGAATGCAAAAGTACTCAATAGGGGGAAACTCTGTCCACTAGAGAATTCAGATACCCAATCTGGTGCATAAATAAATATCCGGTCAACCGCCCAATATCCGCGGTTGCCGCAAAGCCCCACAACTAATCCAACCTGTCCCAGACACCAAGTCCCGACTACACTACCCAGATCCCTGCTCGAACCCGAGCACACTGACCACCTGACTAACAAAGAAGGAGAAAGGAAAATCATGGTTTCTCCTAAGTCAAGTTCCAATAAGTAGTGTAGCAATAAAAGATGGCCAAACTACATGTCCATACAAGCATGCTTTTGTCCTCAGAAACGAAAAAAGTGGGTGAAACATATATTAGCAAAGCATGCTAAAGTATTCCCACTATGGTATACCAATCTCACCCAAGTAGGCCATTCCTTGCTTACCTTTCGCTCATATCGGTTGTACATCAAATTTGCCTGCTGTCAGTCATCGAGGGGTGACATCCCCACAAGTGCACTTATATTTGCCATAACATAATCATTACCTTATACAGTTACTGATATTAAGCTTACCCACCTGAAGTGTTCAATCCAAGGCAAACCTGGGGTCGGTGAAGAGCGTGGCCACTAGCTCGCACAATCCGCTGAACCCGTATCCACGGTACATGTCGCGCCACCTCGGCTCCTTGCAGTGTTCCAAAAACACTCGCGAACCCTCCTGGGTACAACAAAAGGTCCAAAGTTACACTTTATGCTAAAATATCCAAGTATACACCATCTGTTGAAACCAACCCCGAAGATGTGAAATTTTCACCTGCAGAACGGACTCTGAAAAATCCATCTAAAATACTGTTGCGATCGCCGCGTCGAGACCTTCGAAACGAGTACCTGCACGTCAAAATTCGAGTCCCGGAGGCCGAGTTACAAATTCCACAACACGGTGAGCGCGAAAGTCCACAACAAACACAACTGTAATACTCTATACAGCAAAGGGGAAAGAAGTATACCTTCGGGCGAATCTCAGAAAATTCCCCGAAAACACGACGGTAATCCTTGTGACGCGTAGATCCAAAGAGTGTAAAGGTACGCCTCAATCCGAGCTCGTAAAACAAGTTGCACGCAAAACGGTGCACACCGCCGGAGTCCGCACGCAAAACGGAGCACGGTGCCGAAACCCTCGCGCAAAACAGAGTCCGCACGCAAAACGGTGCACGGTGCCGAGACCCGCGCGCAAAATGGAGCCCGCACGCAAAACGGTACACGGTGCCGAGACCCGCGCGCAAAACAGAGTCCGCACGCAAAACGGAACACGCTGTCGGGGTCCGCACGCAAAATGGAGCAGTAAAACACGGTCCCTAACACACACGAGAGTAAGGGGTCAAATCCAATGTCCAAAAGGATGCTCCAAAATTGTGCCAAAAATACCGCAAAAATAACACGCGGGACCTACCTCGACCGCGTCGCGCCGCCCAACCGTCTCCTTGGAACACCTCGCGCGCTTCGCGAGGTCCACGGCGCACCGCCGCAGCCCACAAAATCCCCTCCCTCTCACTCTCTCTCGCTCGGTCGGAGAAGAAGAAAAAAAAGGGAGAAGAAACGGTGCGCGGGGAGGAAAAGGAAGAAGAAGAGAAGAAAGGGAGGAGGGGAGGGCTCCCGTCGACCGGGTCCACGGTGCACCGCCCCAAAGGGCCCGCAGGCAGGTGGTCCACCGCACAGGGGCGCGTGCGCCAGGCGCAGGCGCGCGCCCCCTGTGCCACGCGACACGCGCCACACGGGCGCGTGACACCGCGCCTCACCCAGGCGCGGGACACCGAGCGCGCCGCACGGACGCGCCCCCCCCCCCCCGCGTCCGCGCGGGCGCGAATGGGGGTGCGCCACGTGGCGGCCCCCCCCCTCGTGACCCGCGCAGTCAGGCGCGATTTCCCAACGCGCCTTCCTGCGCCCCCCGCCTCGCGCAGTATGCCCGCGCGCACCTCGGGATTCGCGCACACCTCGGGATCCGCGTTGACGTCTCCAAATTCGCGCACGTGCCTCGAAAAACGCGCGCGTCAACCGAGCTCCGAAAAAAGCAAGTAAATAGTCATTCTCAGCGATTTCGCGCGCTGAATCCAAATACGGTGTCTGTTTCTCCAAATTCTCATCCGAAAATTTGCCGAAAGCCCCCGGAAAGCCCACTTGATCCGATTTTCGCGCCGGGTCCATTCCTAAAGTCCGATTTGCCAAATTTCAACTCTAAAAATTGCCGAAGGCATCCGGAGAGGTGATCCTTTATCCAAACTTCGCCCCGAGTCCAATTTTAATATCCATTGCGCGCGAAACCACTTCTAAGCATTCAATGGGGCCATCTGACTACTCTCGTGATCCAATTAACACACCGAGTCCATCAAAAGTGTCCAATTGGTGTACAAACGCCGCCGACACGCCACATAGGCCTCCAGAAGCTGCTGGTCAGCCAGTAATCACCTCGTGGGGATCCAGGTCCTCACAGTTCAGGACCCGGTAGGGGCATTATGAGTTCACAGTGAGGTCAATTGGATGGACTGATGCCCTGCCGCCTTTATGATTTGAGGAATTGTGTGTTCCAGCTGTGTTTGGACGATTGGTAGTAGTACCCGTCATGGGTATTTGGATTTATTTCCGAGGTGACATAGAGCATGAGGAGCACTTGAGTATAGTGCTGCAACTTCTAAGAGAGAAGAAGTTGTTTGCCAAATTGAGGGAGTATGCATTTTGACTTCGTAAGGTTTTGTCGTTAGGCCATGTGATTTCAGCTGCAAGAGCGACAGTGGACCCAACGAAGAGTGATGCCGTTCGGGTTGGGCCTAGACCTATGATAGTGACAGAGGTCAGAAGCTTTTGGACTGAGCAGGGCCAGTATAGCTTCGAGGAGTTCAAGCTGAGAATGATATCCGCGTCAATGTAGATGTTTGCCAGTGATAGAGAGAGAATTGAGTTATCCATCGACCCTGGAATCTGAAGTACTTGGTTACTCAGGAGGAGTTTGGTTTGAGGCAACGCCGGTGGAAAGAGTTATCAAAGATGTATGATTGATATATTATAGTATTATCCCGGCGAGGACATTATGGTCAGGTACGCCTTGTCTAGGCGAGCAGTGCAACCTTGGAATGAGGTGATCGATCAGTGGATGCCACTTTTGGAACTTGGAAATTGAGAGTTGAAAATTGAGGAATGATCCTGATGACAGACTCCCTTCCCCGGTTGGTGGATTTGAGAATGTATTTGAGGAGTTCTGAACAGTTGGTTGATGTAGGGGCAACGGAGGAGTTATTATTTGTCTTGAGGAAGGTGGGTATTTGACCCCTTGCATATTTTGGACTTCACCCCTTTGGAGTTGGACAAGGATTTGAGCTATTAGGAGCGACCGATGCAAATTCTTGCTTGTGAGGCAGAAGAATTATGCAGTCGGGTTATACCTTGGGTGAAGGATTAGTGGAGCCATCATGATGAGTGAGAACGACCACCTAAGAGCCTGAGGATGAGTTGAGGATCTCCTATCCCCATTTGTTTGAGACACCCTCCTGAGTTATGGATTTATTCTGGTTTCGAGGACGAAACCCTTTTAAGAAGGGGAGAGTGTAGAGTACCGGGACTTTGTAGAGTGCACCGACCTCGCAAGATGGTGTGGTGCGGATAAATCGCCTTGGGCGTATTCTATTTGTGTTTACAGATGAGTTTGGGTTGTTTCGGATTGAAGCGGAAGCCCCAGCTTGGATCGGCATTTTCAGGGCATTGCGCACCTGTAGAGTATTGGTTTGGATAGTGCCGACTCCGCAGTGGTGCCCAGGAAAATTGGACAATGTTTGGGACATGTATATTTTATGTTTACAGTGGAGTTCGGGAGGTTTCAGAGTGATGCGGAAGCTTCCGGGGCAAAAAGTGAGTCGGCGGTGAAGGAATCAAAGGCTTCAGATGGAATTTTAGTGTTTGGAGCATTGGGTTCCGGAACCAAAGCCTGGGTTCCGGAACTGCATGCTGAGTTCCGGAACCAGAAGCTTGGTTCCGGAACCAAACAGCTTTGGTACCGGTACCCTGCTTATGGTACCGGTACCCAGCCTTCCAAGGAGCTCAGTTTTGGTCTGTTTTGGATTTGTGTGAGAGGGGCACTATGGTCTTTTCACTTCCCAAGTGTTTTGCCCCACGCCACCTTCTATAAAGAGCCCACCCACCCTGCCTTCTTCTCCACGACAGCTAGAGGAAAAAGCAAGGAAAAGAAAGAGAAGAAAGAAAAGAGAAGAAGAGAAAGAAAGAGAAGGATTGAGAGAGTGAGTTAGAGAGGGAGTGGCTGTGGGTTTTGGCGGAGTTGTTCTTCGCGCCGAGGCTTCAGATACCGTTTGGGAACGCGTTGGAGAGCGTGACCGGTTTGAGGAGTGCTCGGATGGAGCTCGCGCGCGTGCGGACAGCCAGTAGAGGTTAGTACGGTGCGTTTCCGAGTTGTCGGATTTTCCGCAGATTTTCGGTTTTGGACAGGGAATGGATTTTGAGCTTGAGTGGAAGTTTTCTGTGTTTGTTTCTTCCCTGTGATGAGGAGTGCAGCAGAGTGCCGCCCGTGCCATGAGGAGTGCGCGCGAGGGCCTTGCGCACTGTGCGGAGCTGCGGCGGAGCGCGGGCAGTGTGCGCAGGTTGTCACGCCCCGGGGTCGGAACCGCGACCCGGGTTCGCCAACAGATCCGCCATCTGTACGGAAACTGCCGTACAGACGAAGCGTCTACCCTGCAAGTCATAACTATAGCTAAAATATATCAGAGCTGAAATAGAACTAAAACCAAAAGCTATAGAATAAATACTGAACATCTGCAATAGAAAATCTCCACTAATACACAAATCCTCAATACAGGTCTCTCAAATAAATAATAAAATACAAGCCTCACCAATCTCTCAGCCTGTCCAGTACAAAAGTAGAATCATAAAGCTAACAGGGTACATCTACCTCTGACTCAAAATGCTGGTAAGGAACTACTCGGCCACGTCCTCACCTCGATCAGCTGTCTCTGCGCGAGCTAAGCCGGAACAGCAGCCTTAGAAAACCTGTCACCGCAGCGGGTGTGAGATCTACTGCAAAAGGTAGATCTCAGTGGGTACCGTCAAAAACATCCACGGTATGCTCACTAAGTCTACTGGAGGCACAACAGATAGGTATGCAAATAGATAAAAGGAAAGCAGGAAAGGAACTACAGCTAACATGTATCAACAACATGCTCAAGAAACTCTACTCTGACCCTGCTATGCATACACTCTCACTACTAATAATATGCCTCAAGTACCATGCTCAAAGGAAGTCTCATCAATGAACATGCTATGCAATCACTCTCTCAATATCACCCAATCTCAATGACTGCCTCATAGGGTCCAGTCAAGCCTGCGCCAAACCTACTGCCACCTCATCCTCACTGGGACGGGACTTACGTAGGGCGTCCCACACGGACTATCACAAGCGAACTCTAGTGTATCAACTAGTCGCATACATCGCAGCCTCGTCAGGCTCGGTATCATCATCGCACCCGGGGTGTAGCTCGAGGGGAGCGACCCCACCGAACTCAAGTATCACATCTGTCTCACTGTCTCAATATGCGGCACATGCAGGCTATAATCCACGATCAAACAGATCGGTATCTTAAAGCTCGAAAGCACAACTCAGTCGGAAAAAGAACCTCGACTCAATCATGAATAACCCAAACACTCTCACAACTATGTCGGAGACCGTCAACGACTCAATCTGATAATGCACGACCATGGCTGAGTTGGGAAACCTCCACGACTCGATCTGCCGGAACCCCAAAATCCGCATAGCTAAGTGGGAGAACCACCTCCACCACTAAATCAGAAACCCATCCCATGATCTAGAACTAAATCCATCAAGGAAGAAGAACTCTCAAGACACTAGAACTCAAAATACAACGCATTAAAAATTCGCTCGGCCCTCTGGCACGAGCGTATATGCAATCTGAACCAACTCAACCCCTCAGGGTGTTCACAATAATTTAAAACCATTTTTTTTAAACTCAGTTTTTCATTAAAACCAGTCCGACGATTTTTAAAACGGTTCAGATGTCCATCTAATGCTGACTAACCATGCAATCTAGTGTCAAGTCATGCCTAGATCATGCTAAAAATATTAGGGGCTCATAATTGTCTTCCTACAATTTTCTAGGCAACTATCAGATTTAACAGATATAAAAACAGTAAACTATACATGCTCAACATGCATACAGAAGCTTTAGGGGCATCCCATAAATCTTGAAGAAATTCCAACCCACCTGGAACGCTTTCCGCAGGCAACGCTGAAGTCGGTGAAGTGCCGAAACCTCGAACTGATGAAACCTCGAAAAACGCGCCGCGCGCGCGTATTGTCGCGAACCACAGAAAATCCCCCCAGAAGATCAAATAAATCACACGAGTTCTCACAAAAATTCCGGCGCACTCTGGCTCACTCCATAGCCAACCTACAACACCAACAACTCTCTTAAAATCCAAAAAAATCCACACACATAAGTCCAGCACAATATCTGCTCTCCAAATAAACGCTCACATAACCACAATTCACTTAAGTCCACCCACAACATTATCAGCTTACACTAAAAAAAATCAAGCTCATAAGGCAACTACATAAATCCACAACCACCACCAAAGTCCCACAGCACAACCAAACACATAATCCAAGTCCTCCAACTTATAAGTAACCCACAGTTCACTTCCATAGCACACTCAAAATCTCACAATACTCCCAAAAAGCTCTCAGCACAAGATAATTACAAGCTCACAATTAACAAATTAAGTAAAAATCCAACCATACACTCAAATTCCATCTCCCCTGCACACACACCACACACTCACAGCATATCCACACACTGCCAAGCTCCAGCACCAACAAGACCCAAGCCCCTCACCAACAGCACACCTCAGATGGTGCTTCCGCGCGCCGACCACCCCTGCCGAGCCAAGCATAATGAGGAAAAAGGAAAAACACATCAGTCAGGCCAACGCGCAAAACACGAGGTCATTGGGGCAAAAACTAGCCCCGGCCGACGAAGACGCCGCGCGCCCACGCGAGGAGCACGCTGCGCTCGCGTCGCCGCGCGCGGAGCTGCTGCTGCCAGCGCGGTATCCGCGCCAGCCGCCCGGCGACTTGGGCCTGTCCCGCGGCGCCCTGCTGCGATGCGCTGCGGCCAGGCGCGCTGCGCGGCGGCCTGGCGCCCGCTGCGCGGCGCCCAGGCGCGCTGCGGAGCGCCCTGGTGTGTAGAGTACCGGGTCTTTGGATAGCGCGCCGACCACACCGATGGCTTGGAGCAGAGAGTTGCCTTGGGCATGTTGCATCTGAGCTTACAGTTGATGCCGGGTTGATTCGGATCAACGCGGAAGCTCCAGCTCGATTCGGGGTTTTTCCGGGCTTTGTAGGCCGATTGAGGATGAGATTGGGAATTTCCGACTTCACCGTGGAGTGCTGGAAATTCAGGAACACTTGGAACAGGTGTACTTTCAGATTACAGCGAGGTTCGGGAGGTTCCGGACTGACGCGGAGGATCCGGAGGCAAAAAGTGAGTCGGAACAGGCAATTTTGGAGCCGGTAATTGATTTGAGCACCCCGACTCAACGGACGAGCTTTTTGAAGAGAAAAAGCTGTGGACACGTGTACTTTTGATTTACAGCGAGGTTCGGGAGGTTCCGGACTGACGCGGAGGATCCGGAGGCAAAAAGTGAGTCGGAACTGGCAATTTTGGAGCCGGTAATTGATTTGAGCACCCCGACTCAACGGATGAGCTTTTTGAAGAGAAAAAGCTGTGAGCGCGTGTATTTTCGATTTACAGCGGAGTTCGGGAGGTTCCGGGCAGCGGCGGAGAGCCCGAAGGCAAAAAGTGAGTTGGAGTTGGATTTTAGGAATTAGTTAATTAATTAATTAACTTAATTAAAGCTTTTGGTTTATAAAGCCTCCACCTTCACCCTCTGCAGCAGAGAAGGAAAGAAAAAGGAAGAAAGAAAGGAAGGGAAAGAAAAGAGAGGAAAAAGGAAGAAGAAGAAGAAAGAAGAGGACTTGAAGGCTTTCTTGGATTTTTTGGACTCGCCGTTGGAGGCCGCGAGGAGCTCGTGGGCGTGCGGCGAGCGTCGTCGAGGTAAGCAAAAATGCAGTTTTTTGCTTATTGGAGTTTGGTTTTTGTTAATTGTGTTTTATTTTGGTTTTTAATGAGGAATTTGGATTTGTGGGATTTTTCGGTTTTATCGGGGCTTTTATTGGATTTTCCGTCGCCGGCGGCCGCGCGCGCGCGCAATGGCGCACGCGCGGCGCCAGGGTGCTGCTGTTGGCAGCACCCTGCGGCGACGTGCCGCTGGGCGCGGCGCCGCGTGCAGCAAAGTGCTGCACGCGGCGCTGCCAGGGCGCGCGCGGGCGCGCGCGGCAGGGCCGCGCGCGGGCGCGAGCGGCATTGCCTGGCCGCGCGCGGCAGGGCCGCGTGGGCCTGCGCGGGCGCGCGGCTGCGCGCAGCGCTGCGGGCTGCGCGCGCAGCGCCGCTGGGCGCCGCGCGCAGCGCCGCAGGGCGCGCGCGGGCGCGCGCGGCAGGGCCGCGCGCGGGCGCGAGCGGCATTGCCTGGCCGCGCGCGGCAGGGCCGCGTGGGCCTGCGCGGGCGCGCGGCTGCGCGCAGCGCTGCGGGCTGCGCGCGCAGCGCCGCTGGGCGCCGCGCGCAGCGCCGCAGGGCGCTGCGCGGCGCGCTCTGTCACCGCGCAGCAGGTCGCTGCGCGGCGCGACCTGGGATAGCGCCGCGCGGCGGGCCTCCCTCGTCGCACGGCGGTGTTCGCCGCGGCTGCTGCCTTTTCGCTGTCAAGCTATTTTTTTTGGGCAGTTTTCGCGAGCAGTTCGCGAGCGGTTTCACGCAGGTTTTCGCGCGGCTTTCGAGGCATTTTCGCGATGGGTTTTCGCAGTTTTCGCGCGCCGTTTTCGCGCAGATTTCGCGCAGTTTCGCGCGGCTTTCGAGGCATTTTCGCGAAGGGTTTTCGCAATTTTCGCTCGCAGTTTTCGCGCAGGTTTTCGCGCAGTTTCGCGCAGGTTTTCGCGCAGGTTTTTGGTGTTTTTCGCAAGCAGTTTGCGAGCGGTGTTCGCAGTTTTCGCGCTTGGTTTTCGCGCAGTTTTGCGCAGTTTTCGCAGGGTTTTCGCGAGCTATTTTAGCAAGCTGTTTTGAGCAGTTTTTCCGCCGACGGAGCTGTTTTCGCCGTCGGGCGCTGGTTTTCGCCGACGGGCCTGTTTTTCGCCGTCGGGCACTATTTTTCGCCGTCGGATGCTCGGTTTTGACCGTGTTGATTGATTTTGCGATTTCTTCGCTTCTGGCAGCTTGCGGTGTGGTTTTTAGCTTCCGCCCGGGGCGGTTGTTGGTTTTTCCGTCGCGTGGACCCGCCGGCTTGTTTCGGGACATCCGCGGAGCGCGCGGTCGTGTGGTTGGACGCAGCGTGCTCCGTTTTGCGTGCGGACCTCGTGGAGGCAAGGTAAGTCCCGCTGAGCCCAATTGCAAGTGTCGACAAGCAATTGGTGGCTTTCTGAGGTGGGTTGGTTTTTCTCTCCAAGTCTACGGACTTCCTTCTAATTTTATTGTGATAGGATTGCATGCTAGTTTAAGTGTTTTCTTGGAACTTAACTAGCACCCCCGTCATATGTGCATGTGTTTGACCAGACCAATAGAGAACCTTAATCTGGGCTAGGTTCTTTTATGCTTTAGACATCCCACACGTTGCATACTCTTCTGGACATAGTGTTCCTCGCCCGGGTAGTGGGCTGAGTGGTCAGAGTGTTGTGGGACGGGTGTTGCACTCGGGCCGGGGGGCCGAGTGGGGTCTGGTGGCTGGGTTAGGCCAGTGTTAGTGCGTGGGGAACTGTTTCAGGTAGACGGTGGTCCCGGGGTTTTCCTTTCCGCTGTTCTTCTCGTCACCACCCTGTTGTGATCGTGGTGCACGTGTGTTAGCAGGAACTTGAACCCAGAACCTTTTTGGACGAATACATAATTTTGGTCAGGCAGTGATTTCTTCCAAGCCTCGCAAAGTCGCCTGAGTCTGTTCTTGTTTGATAGGACGAGGGCATTAGCTTTTCGAGGCTTGGGCATAAAACTTGATTTCAAAGGGTTTTCCTAAAAAGACTAAAAATCATTAAAAGATGGATTTCTCTCAGATTGAATGGTTTTCTGAAATAAATGACATGGTTTCTTATAAACTTATCCACCCGAGCGGATTCGAGTGATCTGGGTTCTAAGGGCTGTTCTCTTTCTTGGGGGCGTAGGTGTTAGTCTCCTGGGGTCTCGGACCCTTCGTAGATCTGGCTGTGGAGCATCTCCGGCCATGAGTTGTGTGTTGAGTTCAGTAAGGAGTTCTTGTGGGAGCCGTTGGGAGAGACGGTGGTCCCAGCTGTGTGGTACTTTCGTTGAGCGGGTCAATGTTGTGAGATTGAGTCGTGGAGGGTTCTCCGACTGAGTTGTGCTTTGAGCATCGAGATACCGATCTGTTTGATCGAGGACTATAGCCTGCAGGAGCCACTTGTGAGACAGTGTTACTGTTGGGATACTTGAGTTCGGTGGGGTCGCACCCCTCGAGCTACGCCCCGGGTGCGTTGATGATTCCGAGCCTGATGAGGCTGCGATGAAGATACCGAGCCTGACGAGGCTGCGATGATGCGCCTAGTTCATATACTAGAGGTCGCTTGATACCCCTGGCCGAGCTACCATGGGGTCACTGTGTGAGATATCGAGTTTGTCCGATTGGACACCCTGGTTGATACACCAGGGGGCGCAGGTTTGACTTGACTGGACCCTGTGGGGCAGTCGATGAGATTTGGGATACACTGAGAGAGTGTTGGCATAGCATGTGTCATAGTAGAGCGTCTTGGGCTTAGTACTTGTGACATATTGTCAGCAGTGAGTGGCTGCATACCATCATCCATAGTCTCTTCCTTTTGAGCATAGTAGATAGAGGCATGATAGCTGTAGATTCTTTCCAGCTTATTTACATTATCAGTTTTTCTGTTATCTTATGCCTCTAGTAGACTTAGTGGGCAGACCGTGGTTCTTGGAGACGGTACCCACTGAGAACTACTGTAGGATGTAGTTCTCACACCCTCTGTCGGTGACAGGTTGCTGAGGCTTTCTTCCGTTCCTGCTGGGCTTGACTGGACGGACCGAGGACAGGGAGTCGCGTGATAGTTCCCTACCAGCATTGTTACTTTAGAGAGAGGTAGATGTACCATCCCGGATTGAGGGAGTTGGTTATGTTTCCTGTTAGCTATCTCCCATTTGGATTTGTAGATGTTGTATAGGCGGACTTCTATTTGTATCATCTGATTTTTGGGAGATAGGCTATGTGTTGTTGCAACTTTGTAGTTGTGAAATTTTATAGTACAGCTTTTTATCCGCTCTGATATCTGTGTAGCTGTAGTTTTGTCTTTTGCAGGCTAGACGCTTCGTCTGTACGGCAGTTTCCGTACAGATGGCGGATCTGTTAGCGAGCCCGGGTCGCAGTTTCGACCCCGGGGCGTGACATGGTGCGTGCTGCGCAGCGGCCTGCGCCCGCTGCGCAGCACCCTGCTGCGCGGGGCGCTCATGCGCACCCGCGCACCCTGCGCAGCACAACTGCGCGCCCACGGCTGCAGCTCCTCCACACCAGGCAGCAACCAAAAAAAACCCAGACCACCCTACTCAAAATTCCAACAAGAAATAAAATCCAAGAAACCTACAAAACCCATTAATCCAAGCTTTCTCTCTCTCTCTCTCTAAAAAAACTGCATCGTACCTCTTTGAAGCTCTTCGCGCGCGCTCCGCTCGGCAACTTGCAGGAGGTCCACCGTTACATTTCTCATCCCTTTCCTCACATTTCCTTCTTAATCATCTTCTCCTTTCCACATCTTCTTCTCCTTCTTTTCTCTCTTTCTCTCTTTCCTCTGTTTCCTTTGGTTTACTCTGTTTGGAGAAGATGAAGACAAGTGACGTGGCAAGCCAATTAAGGAAGGCTTAATTAGTGGAAGGCAGCTGGATTAGAGAGAAAGAAATATCCATTAAATAATCCCCAACAAAATATCTAAACTCACATAGCCCCCTTCACTCTCTCTATTAATCATTTCTTCTCTTTCTTTCTTCTCAGGCCAATTAACCATAATTAAATAATCCATTTAAGCCAACTCCAAGTCACTTTTTTCCCTCGGGGCCTCCGCACCTGTCCGGAACTTTCCAAACTCCGCTGTAATCTGAAAATACACACGTCAACAGCTTTTTTTTCTCCTCAAAAAGCTCAACCGTTGAGTCGGGGTGCTCAATCCAAAAATCGGCTCAAAAATTGTCAGTTCCGACTCACTTTTCGCCTTCGGGTCCTCCGCGTCAGTCCGGAACCTCCCGAACTCCGCTGTAAACATAAACTACACCTGTTCCAAGTGTTTCCCAATTTTTCTGTACACCACGGTGGAGTCGGTGCTTCCCAAACCAGTCCTCTATCGGCGCACAAAGCCCAGAAAACTCCGAATCGAGCTGGGGCTTCCGCGTAGATCCGAATCAACCTGAACTCAACTGAAGACACATGTGGAACACGCCCGAGGCAATTTCCTCCGCACCAAGCCATCTCGCGAGGTCGGTGCGCCATCCGAAGTTCCGGTATTCTACACTCTCCCTTCCTTAAAAGGGTTTCGTCCCCGAAACCAGAATAAATCCATAGCTCAAGGGGGGTGTCTCAATCCAAAGAAAAATAGGAGATCCTCAACTCATCGACAGCTCTCAGGTGGTCGTTCTCACTCATCATGGTGGCTCCACTGACCCTACACCCAAGGTATATCACGACTGCACAACTCATTTGTCTCACAAGCAAGTATTTGCATCGGTCGCTCCAGATAGCTCAATTCCTCGACCAACTCCAAAGGAGTGGAAACCAAAACATGAGGGGGATCAAGTACAGTTCTTCTAGCCAGATAATTACTCGCGGACCAAACACCCCGCGTAAACTCAAAACAGCAAATCCCTGCGGATAGTGGCTTCCACAAATCAAGATCGCCAAATCCAAACTCTAAGCCTCTAATTGCCATAACTCCTCCGCTGCTCCTTAGCAACAAAAAGCTCAAAATTCCACAAATGCACACTCACAATTCGCCACAGGGAAAGAGATTCAACATCGGGAACATTTCCCCAATTTCCAACTCTCAATTCCAAGTTTCCAAAAGTGGCACCCATAGATCGACCATCTTATTCCCAAGGTTGCACTGCTCGTCTAGACAAGGCGTAACTGACCATAAAGTCCTCGCCGGGATGATGATATACCTAATCAATCATATAGCTCCAATAACTCTGTCCACTGCCGTTGCCTCAACCAAAATCCTCCTGAGTAACCAAGTACTTCAGGTTTAAGGGTCTAGGGACAACTCCACGCTCGTTCTATTACTGGCAACATTTACCTCAAAGCTGGTACCCTCCTCAGCTTTGACTCCTCAAAACTATACTGGCCCTAAATAGTCCAAAAGCTTCTGACCTCCCTCAGTATTATAGATCTAGGCCCAACCCGAACGGTATTACCCTTCGTTGGGTCCACCGCCACTCTTGCAGCTAAAATCACATGGCCTATTAACAATGACCTTCCGAAGTTCAAATGTAAACTCCCTCAACTTGGCAAACAACTTCTTCTCTTTGAGAAGTTGCAGCACTATCCTCAAGTGCTCCTCATGCTCTAAGTCACCTCGGAAATAAATCCAAATGCCCACGACGGGTACTACTACCAACCCGTCCAACATGACTGGAATACTCAATTTCCTCAAATCCTAAAGGCGGCAGGGCATCAATCAATCCACCTGACTGTGCTGTAAGCTCACAATGCCCCTACCGGGTCCTGAACACCATCAGGGCACAGCCCTCGGCTATAAGGTTCCATAATGCAATCAAACTCACAAGGGCAACTGCCGAAATACACTCCAAACCTGTTTGTGCTCAAATCATCAAGGAACCCTCACTATTGTGTACCCACAACATGGCACTGGGTTACACAGACCTCTCGATCCATCAGATCCCGCCACTGCGCTATCGGCTCACTGTCTCACGGGTGATACTCCAAGAGGTGCTATCGAGGTTGGCGCAGTTCCAAACTATGTCAATCGCTATCCGATCTCAAACTCACTAGACGTCGGCTTCAATACCAGCTCAGGTAGACTCGTACCCGGGATCACACGAGTGATAAGGATATCCTTCAGTCCCGGTGCCGCCGTAGGCACCTCTTCTACAGTCGCTAGCAACGCAATACGATCACGGCTCAACTCTGCCGTGGTCTAGCTCCCTCTATAAACACACTCCTTCTGGCCAGGTCTACGGAGGTTCATTGTCCTCTCTCGACAATCCATAGCATAAATTGGGATGACAAATTCCTATCCAACCTCATATCAACATCTCTGAACTGATGTAGGACTAACATCTCGATGATCAAATCCAAGGTCCTAACTGCACTGGCAGGACTGGCAACACTCTTCCATGTGCTATTCGTGATCTGGAACCTGATCCTCACGTGCACAAGCCAACAGCCTCTTCTTTGGCCCATGCGAAGCTACCCCTGCTTCACTGAAACATGCACAAGCTGTGTCGGCATCAACAAGCTCTAACTGCCTCGGCATGACGGCTCCATCAGTCTGTCGGTACATCGGATGAACCTCTTCATCCTGAAGGGGTAGAGGGGATGCCGTCGCAAGCGGCAAAACCATGAGTACCACTCTGGGATACTCTGCTTGAAGATATCCTGACACTACTGTTGGTACCTCGTCCGTCGAGAACCTCCTGGTCTTTGTCTCCTCTGAGACCCATGATCCTGAGACTGGAATCATGGCAACCTCGATCCACTCAACTAACCCAAAATTTGACGTTGCTGGACGTCTCTCACTGGAGCTGGTCCCTCGCTCCTCGTCCCTCCCGGAAGTGATCACTGATCCTCGGTCAATCCATCGAGCATGCACAATCGCTGCATCTAAAGTCGGCACTCGCCGAGAGTGCACAAAGAAATAGATATCCAGATGCAGTCCCCTTTCAACATAATCAACCTCTAAGCCTCATCCTGGGCGACAAGGGGTACACTGCTCAACCGTCGCAGAAACTCGTCCCAGGTCATCAACTATGCTCCCGGTGGTCCAACAGGACGAACTCGACGCCACCAACTCTCGGCGTCCCTATCCAAATTGCATGACCAAGCGCCCTGATGCCTCTCTTGGATGAACAAATCCACGAACAACTCTTCCATAGCAGCGATCCAGTTCTCAGCCTCCCAAGGCTCCAAACTCAATCCCGAAATCTGCAGGGGATGGAACTGGATGGAGTAAAACAACCGGTCAGCAACCTCTCGCTGTTTCTGCACCATCAGTGGTGCGATCAGGGTCGAAATCTACGATGTCATGGCCGGAAGTACTACTGGCGATACCCCGGGAGATGCTCTCAGCTCAAGCGTGCGAATCACGCGCTCTATGTTCTCTTCCTGGCGCCGCATCGCCTCAACGTTTGGGCTACTTGGGCTTGTAACTCACAGACCTCACTCTGCTCTATCCATATAGCCTCCCGCTGTTCGACTCCTCATCCAAGGTCAAACACGCCCTCGCCGCTGCACGGCGTCTCGGAAGCATCAAAACCACTGCAACAGAATAAACATTAGAACCAAGAACTCTCTCGACCCAATCAAGCGAAAGTCTATAACATGTTACCCTTACTAAAGCATTATGTTGTCTGCAGCCAACATAATCATCTTTAGAGAAATAACATGTAAGATCACTCGCCCCAATCCTCTGGGGGAGGTACAAACTCAATCCGGACTCTCGCTAAAATCACGTCTCTCACGACAGTCATCCTACTGTCCAACCAATAGCCTAGGGTCTCTAAGTCCTCAACGACCTATATTCCTAGGCTCTGATACCACCTAAATCTGTCACGCCCCGGGGTCGGAACCGCGACCCGGGTTCGCCAACAGATCCGCCATCTGTACGGAAACTGCCGTACAGACGAAGCGTCTACCCTGCAAGTCATAACTATAGCTAAAATGTATCAGAGCTGAAATAGAACTAAAACCAAAAGCTATAGAATAAATACTGAACATCTGCAATAGAAAATATCCACTAATACACAAATCCTCAATACAGGTCTCTCAAATAAATAATAAAATACAAGCCTCACCAATCTCTCAGCCTGTCCAGTACAAAAGTAGAATCATAAAGCTAACAGGGTACATCTACCTCTAACTCAGAATGCTGGTAAGGAACTACTCGGCCACGTCCTCACCACGATCAGCTGTCTCCGCGCGAGCTAAGCCGGAACAGCAGCCTCAGAAAACCTGTCACCGCAGCGGGTGTGAGATCTACTGCAAAAGGTAGATCTCAGTGGGTACCGTCAACAACATCACGGTATGCCCACTAAGTCTACTGGAGGCACAACAGATAGGTATGCAAATAGATAAAAGGAAAGCAGGAAAGGAACTACAGCTAACATGTATCAACAACATGCTCAAGAAACTCTACTCTGACCCTGCTATGCATACACTCTCACTACTAATAATATGCCTCAAGTACCATGCTCAAAGGAAGTCTCATTAATGAACATCCTATGCAATCACTCTCTCAATATCACCCAATCTCAATGACTGCCTCATAGGGTCCAGTCAAGCCTGCGCCAAACCTACTGCCACCTCATCCTCACTGGGACGGGACTTACGTAGGGCGTCCCACACGGACTATCACAAGCGAACTCTAGTGTATCAACTAGTCGCATACATCGCAGCCTCGTCAGGCTCGGTATCATCATCACACCCGGGGCGTAGCTCGAGGGGAGCGACCCCACCGAACTCAAGTATCACATCTGTCTCACTGTCTCAATATGCGGCACATGCAGGCTATAATCCACTATCAAACAGATCGGTATCTCAAAGCTCGAAAGCACAACTCAGTCGGAAAAAGAACCTCGACTCAATCATGAATAGCCCAAACACTCTCACAACTATGTCGGAGACCCTCAACGACTCAATATGATAATGCACGACCATGGCTGAGTCGGGAAACCTCCACGACTCGATCTGCCGGAACCCCAAAATCCGCAAAGCTAAGTGGGAGAACCACCTCCACCACTAAATCAGAAACCCATCCGATGATCTAGAACTAAACCCATCAAGGAAGAAGAACTCTCAAGACACTAGAACTCAATATACAATGCATTAAAAATTCGCTCGGCCCTCTGGCACGAGCGTATATGCAATCTGAACCAAGTCAACCCCTCAGGGTGTTCACAATAATTTAAAACCATTTTTTTTAAACTCAGTTTTTCATTAAAACCAGTCCGACGATTTTTAAAACGGTTCAGATGTCCATCTAATGCTGACTAACCATGCAATCTAGTGTCAAGTCATGCCTAGATCATGCTAAAAA
This sequence comes from Tillandsia leiboldiana, assembly GCA_029204045.2. Taxonomy (NCBI): domain Eukaryota; kingdom Viridiplantae; phylum Streptophyta; class Magnoliopsida; order Poales; family Bromeliaceae; genus Tillandsia; species Tillandsia leiboldiana. Next base: position 19,946,025 of record CM055073.1, read on the forward strand.
TATTAGGGGCTCATAATTGTCTTCCTATAATTTTCTAGGCAACTATCAGATTTAACAGATATAAAAACAGTAAACTATACATGCTCAACATGCATACAGAAGCTTTAGGGGCATCCCATAAATCTTGAAGAAATTCCAACCCACCTGGAACGCTTTCCGCAGGCAACGCTGAAGTCGGTGAAGTGCCGAAACCTCGAACTGATGAAACCTCGAAAAACGCGCCGCGCGCGCATTGTCGCGAACCACGGAAAATTCCCCCAGAAGATCAAATAAATCCCTCGAGTTCTAACAAAAATCCCGGCGCACTCTGGCTCACTCCATAGCCAACCTACAACACCAACAACTCTCTTAAAATCCAAAAAAATCCACACACATAAGTCCAGCACACTATCTGCTCTCCAAATAAATGCTCACATAACCACAATTCACTTAAGTCCACCCACAACATTAGCAGCTTACACTAAAAAAAATCAAGCTCATAAGGCAACTACATAAATCCACAACCACCACCAAAGTCCCACAACACAACCAAACACATAATCCAAGTCCTCCAACTTATAAGTAACCCACAGTTCACTTCCATAGCACACTCAAAATCTCACAATACTCCCAAAAAGCTCTCAGCACAAGATAATTACAAGCTCACAATCAACAAATTAAGTAAAAATCCAACCATACACTCAAATTCCATCTCCCCTGCACACACACCACACACTCACAGCATATCCACACACTGCCAAGCTCCAGCACCAACAAGACCCAACCCCCTCACCAACAGCACACCTCAGATGGTGCTTCCGCGCGCCGAACACCCCTGCCGAGCCAAGCACAAAGAGGAAAAAGGAAAAACACATCAGTCAGGCCAACGCGCAAAACACGAGCTCATTGGGGCAAAAACTAGCCCCGGCCGACGAAGACGCCGCGCGCCCACGCGAGGAGCACGCTGCGCTCGCATCGCCGCGCGCGGAGCTGCCGCTGCCAGCGCGGAATCCGCGCCAGCCGCGCGGCGCCCTGCTGCGATGCGCGGCGGCCAGGCATGCTGCGCGGCGCCCTGGCGCCCGCTGCGCGCCGCCCAGGCGCGCTGCGCAACGCCCTGGCGCGTGCTGCGCAGCGGCCTGCGCCCGCTGCGCAGCACCCTGCTGCGCGGAGCGCTTATACGCGCCCGCGCACCCTACGGAGCCCAACTGCGCGCCCACGGCTGCGGCTTCTCCACACCAGGCAGTAACCAAAAAAAACCCAGACCACCCTACTCAAAATTCCAACAAGAAATAAAATCCAAGAAACCTACAAAACCCATTAATCCAAGCTTTCTCTCTCTCTCTCTCTCTCAAAAAACTGCATCGTACCTCTTTGAAGCTCTTCGCGCGCGCTCCACTCGGCAACTTGCAGGAGGTCCACCATTACATTTCTCCTCCCTTTCCTCACATTTCCTTCTTAATCATCTTCTCCTTGCCACATCTTCTTCTCCTTCTTTTCTCTCTTTCTCTCTTTCCTCTGTTTCCTTTGGTTTCCTCTGTTTGGAGAAGATGAAGACAAGTGACGTGGCAAGCTAATTAAGGAAGGCTTAATTAGTGGAAGGCAGCTCGATTAAAGAGAAAGAAATATCCATTAAATAATCCCCAACAAAATATCTAAACTCACATAGCCCCCTTCACTCTCTCTATTAATCATTTCTTCTCTTTCTTTCTTCTCAGGCCAATTAACCATAATTAAATAATTCATTTAAGCCAACTCCAAGTCACTTTTTTCCCTCGGGGCCTCCGCACCTGTCCGGAACCTCCCGAACTCCGCTGTAATATGAAAATACACACGTCCACAGCTTTTTTTTCTCCTCAAAAAGCTCAACCGTTGAGTCGGGGTGCTCAATCCAAAAACCGGCTCCAAAATTGTCAGTTCCGACTCACTTTTCGCCTTCGGGTCCTCCGCGTCAGTTCGGAACCTCCCGAACTCCGCTGTAAACATAAACTACACCTGTTCCAAGTGTTTCCCAATTTTTCTGCACACCACGGTGGAGTCGGTGCTTCCCAAACCAGTCCTCTATCGGCGCACAAAGCCCAGAAAACTCCGAATCGAGCTGGGGCTTCCGCGTAGATCCGAATCAACCTGAACTCAACTGAAGACACATGTGGAACACGCCCGAGGTAATTTCCTCCGCACCAAGCCATCTCGCGAGGTCGGTGCACCATCCGAAGTTCCGGTATTCTACACAGGTGGGCCGGCAGCTTGGATTTTTGTGTGACCGTGAAGTTGACCGAGCGCTGTTGGAGCATCCTAGAGGCCATTGGAGTGTGCTGTGAGCTTTCGGGATTTTTCTGGACACTTGGCAGAGATGCGCACGGCGAGGAGCCGAGGTGCAGTTTTCGGCGAAATTTGACAGTGAGCGAGTCTGCGCTTCACCAATTTCAGTGTTGCCTGTGGAAAGCGATCCAGGTGGGTTGGAAATTCTTAAAGATGTATGGAATGCCTTCTAAAGCTATTGTATGCATGTTTAGCATGTCTAGCTTGATTGTTATTATAGTTGGTAAATCTGATAGTTGCCTAGAAAATTGTAGGAAAACTTTCCTGAGCCCCAGGTATTTTTAGCATGATCTAGAGATGATTTGACACTAGACTGCATGATTAGTTGGCATTAGAATGGCATCTGAACCGTTTTAAAAATCGTCGGACCTGTTTTTAATAAAACTAAGCTTTGAAAATAGTTTTAAAATATTGAGATCTTCCAGAGGGGTTAAGTAGGTTCAGGAGGCATGTGTTCACGTGCCGGGGGGCCGAGTAGATTTTTAGAGCTCTGTGGGATGAGTTTCTAGTGTCATGTGAGTCTGAGCTTCCTTGTTGGGATTGATGAGGTTATTTTAGATCATGGGTCGTGCATTTCGGATTGAGTCGTGGAGGTGGTTCCCCGACTTAGCTATGAGAGTTGGGCTCTGGCAGATCGAGTCGTGGAGGTTTCCCGACTTAGCCATGGGTTGTGCATTATTAGATTGAGTCGTGGAGGGTTCTCCGACATAGCTGTGAGAGTGTTGGGCATTTCCTGATCGAGTCGTGGAGGGTTTCCCGACTGAGTCGTGTTATTTGAGCATTGAGTTTCCGATCTGTTTGATCGTGGATCATAGCCTGCAGGTGCCGCTTGTTGAGACAGATGAGATAGTTGAGACAGATGAGACACACTTGAGCTCGGTGGGGTCGCTCCCCTCGAGTTACGCTCCGGATGCGATGATGATGATGATGCCCCTGGCTGAGTTACCAGGGGTCTCTTCGCGTGAGATTGAGATAGTCAGTTTAGGACGCCCTACATAAATCCCGTCCTCTTGTGGATGCGTGGTAGTAGGCAGGTGCGTTCCTAGATGACTCACCCATAGCTGAGTTACTAGGGGTCCTGTGAGGCGCAGGCTTGACTGGACCCGATGTGGCAGTCATTGAGATTGGGTGATATGAGCGGGTGGTTGCATGGCATGTTCTTAGATGAGTTTTCCTTTGAGCATGATACTTGAGGTATTTTAGCAGTAACGAGTGTATGCATAGCAGGTTCATAGTAGAGTTTCTTTGAGCATGATGATTGAGACATATTAGCTGTAGTTTTATTCGGCTTTCCTATTTATCTATCTGCATACCTATCTGTTTGCCTCCAGTAGACTTAGTGGGCATACCGTGGATATTGGTGACGGTACCCACTGGGAACTACCTTCTGCAGTAGTTCTCACCACACCCACTGCGGTGACAGGTTTCCTGAGGTTGCTGTTCCGGCTTGGTTCGCACGGAGACAGCTGATCGAGGTGAGGGCGTGGCCGAGTAGCTCCTTACCCATTTTATTTGAGAGTCAGAGGTAGATGTACCCTGTATCTTTTATGATTCCACTTTTGTACCGGAGAGTCTGAGAGATCTGTGAGGTTTGTTTTATTTTTCATAGCTGGAGAGACTATGTATTGAGGTTTTATATTCATTCAGATGTTCAGTTGATTTCTGTAGCTACTGGTTTTGGTTTCAGCTCTGATACATGTTTAGCTATAGATCTGACTTGCAGGGTAGACGCTTCGTCTGTGCGGGGGTTTCCGTACAGATGGCGGATCTGTTGGCGAGCCCGAGTCGCAGTTTCGACCCCGAGGTGTGACACCGGACCCCGAACTATTTTTTCAGGAAAGTTGTTGAAAAAAGACGACAGTCCGGATCAGCCAAATCCAGTCCGGACCGCCGTGCGGGAAAAATTCTGTTAAGTCAGTTTTTGATGCTTATCTCTTTTCAAAGGTTTCTAACCTATAAATACACCCTATATTCATCTTTTAGGGTGAATCCAAGAACCGAGAATTAATCGAGATAATCGAAAAATTATAGAAAAATCCACAAATATAGAGAAGAAAGGAAAACACGATTAAATTCATGTTTCTTCATCGATATTGTTCAATTTGATTCTAGGATTTCCAAACTCCTATTTTTTGAAGAATCAAATTGAAGAATACTTGGATGGTATTTCCTTATCTATCTATGATCTAAGTATACAGAGGATCATCACCAAACAAAAACAACGATTTTACCAAGAATCAGCGCGAGGATTCGCGTGGCCTTGTGGATTCAAGGTGCTACCGCTCTCGTGGATTCGGAGCGAGGCGCGTTCGTGTGATCGAGATGTGCCGCATTGGATTCGGTTGGACGTCGTGGATTCGACGTTGAGCGTCATGGATTCGGCGTTGGGACGCAAATCGTGGATTCGAGGAGCGTTCGGAGCGAGCGGAGAAGATCAACTAGGAGCATATGGAAAAGGTTGAGTCGTAGGGTTACGGTAAATCACCTTGTACGTGTTTAATCTTAGTGGATTTCGCCGTGTTATCGGTCCCGTGGTTTTTTACTCCTATGACGGAGTTTTCCACGTAAATCTTGCGTACTTTATTTATTTTCCGCATTGGGTTATTTTTTTTTACGCAACGATTTGGTGTGTTTATTGTTTTCACCTATTCACCCCCCCCTCTAGGTGGTTTTTCCCCAATTCAGATCCATATTATTCATAACCCACAAGTGGTATCAGATCGGGAATAGGGTTGTAAAGAATGGTTGAAGGTGGAAACATCAATAGACCACCGTTCTTCGATGGAACAAATTATGCTTATTGGAAAGTACGCATGAGAGCGTTTTTAATTTCCATCGATGAACGGGTTTGGCAATCAATTGAGTTTGGATGGACAAATCCTACTGAGATTATTGTCGATGTTGTCACCATCAAACCTAGGTCGAAATGGACTAAGGAAGAAAATGATTCTTCTTCTTACAACGGCAAGGGAATTAACGCCTTATTTAATGCCTTGTCACAAACCGAATTCTCTCGCGTCTCGGCATGTGAGACTGCGAAAGAAATCTGGGATACTCTCCAAGTTACACATGAGGGAACAAGTTTAGTGAAGATTCAAAAACTGCAAATGCTTACGAGCAAATTTGACTCTATTTTTATGGCAGAAAATGAATCGTTCACAGATTATTATACACGATTGCAAGATATCGTTAATACATGTGCTAACTTGGGAGAGAAAATTCCAGAATCTAAAGTTGTAAGAAAGATTTTGAGAACTCTTCCTGAAAGATTTCGCCCTAAGGTCGCAGCCATTGAAACAGTAAAACACCGGACGAAATCAAGGTAGAAGAATTAATTGGTGCACTTCAAACTTATGAAATGACTTTTCCTACTAACTATTCTTCTGGAAAGCCTTCCTCTTCTTCTAAGTCTTCAGGTTTTGCATTGAAATCAACAAAGGAAGAAGACACAGATTCATCCTCCTCAGACGCTGATGATAATCTATCCATGGAGGATTTAGAAAAACAACTCGCACTCTTGACGAGGAAATTTCGCCGAAGCTTTCGAAGGGGAAATTCAAGTAAATCCTCATCCTTCGTTAAGTCCAAGAAAGGCAAAGGATCTTCAAGCTTTAAGTCAAGAAAGCAAGAGGGTTCTTCAAAGGACAAGAAGAACTCTGAGGGACAAATCCAGTGCTTCAAGTGCCGAGGTTATGGCCATATCTCAACGGAGTGTCCCAACTAAAATCCGTCAAAGAAGAAGGCTATGCAAGTCATCACATGGGATGACACTTCCACTTCCAATGAGTCATCTTCCAGTGATGAGGATAACAACGCCACAGCATTCCACGCGTCCACAACTTCACCTCACATGTGCTTCTCAGCGACTTCTTCTGGTTCATTATCCAACTACACCTTAAATGAAAAGAATGCAACGGATGATGAACCGAGCAATTCCGAATATGAAGACTTTGCTTTTGCCTACCATAAATTATTAAAGGATTCAAAGAAATTGGGAAAGCGAAACAAAAGTTTGAGAAGAAGATTGTGGGATCTTGAAGAACAATCTAAAAAGGCAACTTCTCTCTCAAATGCTCTTGAAGAGGAAAAGGATAACTTGGTCAAAATAAATGTTTCCCTTCGAGAGAAGAACGAGCATTTCGAGAAGGAGCACATCAAATTGGTGGATAAAGCAAATCACTTCTCAAAGCTCAACTTCGAGGCTCAACAAGAAAAATTGGAGATGACGAAGACCATACTCCAACTTAAGGAAGATTTGAAGCGATTCTCTTCTGGAAGGAGCAAGTTGGACAAGCTGCTTAGTCTCGGTCAAACGAATCGGTTGGGTCTTGGATACACTCGAACCAGCAAGGATCCGAGTTCGAGCGGAACGGTTTTTGTGCCCCAGTCAGTTTCTCCTCCTCCGATGAAAATCACTGCGTCCAACGTCTTGGATACACTCGAACCAGCAAGGATCCGAGTTCGAGCGGAACGGTTTTTGTGCCCCAGTCAGTTTCTCCTCCTCCGATGAAAATCACTGCATCCAACGTTAACAAGCCTACCTCATCTACTTCGGGTTCAACTTGCTCAAAGGTATGTTTTCGTTGTGGTTTTGCAGGGCACATAAGACGAAATTGCAAGAATGGAGCGAACCGATCAAATCAAGCACCTCTTGCAACAACTACCAACAAGTTCATCCTCCAAAAATTGAAGAAGAATCTTTCGAAGGAAAAGAACTTTGGTAGTACACCCCACAAGACGACGTCATCTTGGATTCCATAGAAAAGTGATCAACCGAACAAGACGCGTTCACCAAGGAGATCAATGTCACGATCATTTCCGACGTACTCCAAAACTCGTAAGGTTTGGGTGCGCAAAGGTGAACTCTTCCCTTGTCTGGTCATTCACACATCACTATATGCGTATGACAATTCGTCTTGGATAGTGGTTGCTCACGCCACATGACCGGAGATAAAAATGTTTTTCAAACCCTTGAGAAAACCTCCGGAGGACATGTAGTTTTTGGAGATGGACGATCTTCAAAAATAGTTGGCAAAGGAACAATTGCTAATCCAGATGGCCCGGCTTTGAACAATGTTTTGGTTGTTGAAGGCCTTAAGACTAACCTCATAAGCATTAGCGAACTGTGTGATGATGGTTTTTTAGTTAATTTTTCTTAAGTAGAATATCTTGTAACTGATGAAAACCATTCATTCATTTTGAAAGGGGTTAGGTCACAGAACAATTGCTATGTAGTTCCTGGTAAAACAAGTCAACAATGTAACCTAGTGTCACTTGATAATGAGACTCTTTGGCATGAAAGACTAGGTCACATGAACTTTAAGGAACTGTCTAGAATATCTAACAAAAACATAGTTAGAGGTGTTCCTAAACTGAATTTCAAAGAAAACCTTGTGTGTGATGGTTGTCAAAAAGGAAAACAAACTAGATCCATTCACAAGAATTTGAACCATGTAGGAACTAAACACCCATTAGAATTATTGCATATGGACTTAATGGGGCCAACTTGTCAACCTACTTTGGGTGGAAAATGGTATATTTTTCTTATAGTTGATGATTTCTCAAGATATTTTTGGGTAGAATTTTTGAAAGAGAAAGCGGATACTTTTGACTCTTTTCATGATATTTGTCATCGTATTATGATTGAGAAAAATGAAAAGATTGTTCGCGTTCGCACTGATAGAGGTGGAGAATTCATTAATTCAAAATTCATTGATTTTTACACTTCAAATGGCATAAAACATGAATTCTCTGCACCTTATACACCGTAGCAAAACGGTGTAGTCGAGCGCAAAAATAGAGTTGTTCAAGAGATGGCGCGTGTAAGCTTCCGGAAGGTTCTGGAAGGTTTCCGGAGAGTTTGGGCACAAATCGGAAATTTTCGAAAAAATTGAAAATTTGAGGTTTTTGGCTTCGGGGTCCGGACCGTCCGGGGACAGTCCGGACTGTCCGCGCGAATCTGGGAATTCCACCTTCGGGGTCCGGACCGTTTTGGGGAAGTCCGGACCGTTTTGGTCTGGGCGGCACAGTAAGAAATGTAATTACATTTCTTGCAGGGGGCTTGTGGGATTTTTTTTCTTTAGGGGTTTTTAACCCTCTTTATCTTCTCTTTTGCTCTCATTTGAAGAGTGCAAGAGAGAGTGTTAGTGAGAGAAAGAGGGAGAGTTCTTCTTAGATTTCCTTCTCCAACACATCTCTCCACTTGGGTTCTTCTTCATCCTTCTCTTCTCCACCATTGGAGCTTGCTTCAAGAGCTTGAAGAAAGACAAGGGCTTGAAGGAGAAGGAAGTTTGGAGCTCTAGTTCCTATCCTTTGCATTCCAAGGTGGGATTTGAGCTTAAAGAGGTTTGGAATACTTTTTTTCCCTTTTCTTTTGGGATTTTTGTAGGAAAACCTAGTTTTTAGAAAACTAGGGTTTATTTGGGGCTTTTAGATTTCTAGCTTTTGGGGTGGAATTTATGGGTGTAGAACACTCTTGCAGGTTGGTTTTGAAGCTTTTCTTGTTTGGATTTCAAGATTTAGCAAGATCTCTCAACCTAAGTTATTTTCCACCTATTTTCCTTATGATTTTTATGGAATTTTGTGATTAGGTTTTGTGATGTTTTAACCCTTTGGAAACTTCTCCTAGGGCATAAGAGGAAGTGTGGGCATCTTGGTTGGGATCCTTCACAAGGATTTGGCAACTATCCGGTGGGTTTGACCTCACCGAAATGGGTGAACTCCTCCTATGTCTTCTATTGACTTTTAGGGCAATGTTGTTATATTAAACATGCATCGTTTGATTTATCATGATTTATGATCATGCATTTGTACCCTTAATGTGTAGAAAATTTCATACTCTATGTAGTGGAGGTAAACATTGTAGGTGCATGGGCACTTTAAGGGGGGATTGAATAGGAATTTTTGTGAACTTAAGATTTTGAATATGAATATAGAATAACTATACCTGTTTTAGAATTATTGGGACATGTTAAGCACTTGATCATGTATAAATGGACATTATGACATTAGTGCTATCTAGTGTTGTGAGATACAAGTAGAAAACTTCTAAACGTGTACAATCAAGATGAAATAGTTAGATTCCATGTTTGAGACATGAGGACAACGTGTAAATGTTTTACTTTTTCATTATGCAAGATAATGTTAATATTGTATATGAAACATTGATACTTGAGATACTATACCCCGACCTAAAGGTCGATGATGCTATTCCGTGTTTTAGACACGATGATTGCTATTCGGTATTTTAGACACGATGATCGAGACTTGCTTGCTTGCCGTTTGTGCTCATTCGCACATGCTTGGTAGGGTCGCTCCCTCCAAGCCGGCACTCCGGAGTTGGCCATTTGCGACATCATGATCGCCGTGCGGGATTGGGTGCCGATTGGGACGCCGTTGGATTGGCATAGCTCCTTGGGGGGTGCCACCATGGGACCATGAGGCATGGCTCAAGCTTAGACTCAAAGAAAGTCTTCAAGAGGAAATGATTATGTTAACTAAACTTGACATTGAATATCACATAGATGATACATTCATGGTAGTTGGACATACATGATAGCAAACTTGACATTGGACGCCACATATATAATACTACTCATTGTAGTTGGACATTATGATAACATGATAGATTCTTATCATCATCACTTTGTACATGAGCATAGAGGCATGATAGTAGTAGAGTACTTTACTTTGCTTTAGTTGTTTATTATCTGCATTTTATTTCAGCAGTTATACTATCTTATGCCTTAGTTGACCTAGTGGTGTATTTCGCTTCTCTCGGCGGCTTACCCACTGGGAACTATTGTCAAATAGTTCTCACCCCATTTGGGTTGTTGTTTTTCAGAGCCATCCGCAGCGGGAGGGGCTCGGGATCGTGGCAAGGGGTCGTCTCATACCTAGCTTGTCGCCGTCGCGCCACTCGAGGTGGTCACAAGGCACCTTTCCTTTTGTTTTTGTGGGAGAGGTGTGGGTGTATTTTTGTTATAGAGACCACCAATGTATCAAAGATAGGTTGTATTTGAGAAGACCACTTTTGTACTTTGGATTTTAACTTCTTGTATGATAGTTGTTATCTATGTAGAGTTATGAATCCCAAAGGATCTAAATAGGTACTATCAAACAACTAGAGGGGGGGTGAATAGGTGTAATACTTAAAAACTCAATCTCAGTGCAAAATAAAAACCAATGCGGAAAATAAAAACAGCACACCGAGATATACGTGGAAACTCCAATCCAGGAGAAAAACCACGGGACCAACACGCAATAACAATCCACTAAGAATAGAAGAATAACAAGGTGATTACCGACTCCACGGACTCAAACCCCTCCTTCAGCTTCTTCGGACCTTGCGCTGACCGGTTGGATATCCACGCAATAACAATCCCTAAGAAAAGAAGAATAACAAGGTGATTACCGTCTCCACGGATTTAACCCCTCCTTCAATTTCTTGGACCTCGCGCTCCACCGTTTTGCCCGTCCACTGCTCACGTTCGAATCCACGAACGCACGCTTCGAATCCACGAAACGCCTTTAGCACACCGAATCCACGATGCCACGTCGAATCCACGACGCAAACTCAGTCGATAAGAATATTGACTTCGATGGTGATCCTCTGCTTAGATTCTCATTGAGGAACCGTAGAAGAAATCTCTAAGCAAAGATTAGATCAATTCGACAAAAGATATGTTCTTGAAAGAACCATCGAATTGACCTAAAAGAGGCTATGAAGAAGATCGATAAAAACCTAGCCTCTAGGGTTGCTCTCAAGTGTTTTATAAATTGATCGGCCGTAGCTCCCACGTTTTTGAGAAACCCTAAGTGTCTATTTATAGTTTAGAAACCTTTGGAAAGAGATAAGAATCAAAAACTTACCTTATCTGGAAATTTTCAGGACGGCGATCCGGATCGGATTTACTGCGATCCGGATCGTCGTAACGAGATTGACGATTCCAGAAAACCAAGGGTTCGGGATCCGGATCGCATTGCCCGATCCGGATCGTTCATACAAATCAGAAAACTTAACATTCGGGATCCGGATCGGAAATTGCATGGATCCGGATCGAAGTCTTGTATGAAGCAACAACCTTCGGGATCCGGATCGTTGGCCCTGATCCGGATCCTGAACATGTCCGAACACCAGTTTTTGATTATTATTATGAAATTAAAAATTCTTCCAAGTGTTTCTATACTATAGAAAGTATACGGATCACCACAATTATTTAGTTAAACATACCTGATCCTCTTGAATACTTTCTTCTTGAGATTGATGTACTGATCCACAATTCTTTAACTTCAATCTTCAAGATTCAAGACACTGAGTGTCAACTTGAGCTCTTGTTGAATCTTCTCTAAGTCTTTGATTGCTGATTGACAATTTGATCCCTTTAAGACTCCGACTCAACTCACTGACTTGACTCACGAAATATGCCAACACCAAAACGCCGTAACAATCTCCCCCTTTGGCAATTTCGTGACAAAACCCAAAAATACATAAAAACGCTCAAGTCACTCATCCTAAACCAAAAAAAAATCCGAAACTCAATGTCATCACCAAAACATTGATTTTCTTTGCGTGAAAGATCCAATAAATACAAAATTACATTTGAACCAAACAGTCCTAGAACATACTCTATGACTTAGACTTGGAGTCTTAAAGTGATGTAATTCCTGCAAAACAAAACTACAAACAAATCAACGTCAGTCGTTAGAAATTAAAAATCCTACATTTGATTCATCCTTTGGTTCTTTTGTTTTTCCCAGCTCTTTCAACCTTTCTTTGTCTCCCCCTATCTTGAGCATCTCTAACATGTTCTCCATGTTCTTGAGCATCTATGTTCTCCCCCTTTGTGGTACGATCATCATTTTCCGTTCTCCCCCAGTTTTCCATTTTCGTTTCGTTTGTCCTCTCTTGATGATCTCATCTCCGTCATTTCTCTTCTCCCCCTTTTTGTCACAAATTGTCAAACAGTGAACATACTAGACAAAAGGAAATTACTAACAAAATTAGTTCATGGAGAAAGAGAGATAAAAGCTCAGTTCTGGTATATATAACAAAAATGCAGATTGCGTACCGGTACCAGAAAGCAAAAATTAAATAATTTCTTGAAACAAATCCAGATTTTAGAATCTTTTCAAATACCGATTTGTATTCCATCAAGAAATCAATTTAAGTGCTTTAAACAGTGAATTCACACAGATGTCATTCAATCCAATTAATTTCACAAAAATTAAAAAGATTTACTCCAAAATCATGAAAAATAAAGGTAAAACATTATAAACCGTTTTTCATGTTATATTCATCAAACACAAGTCATCAAAAATAATCTTGAGATCCAAAGTCTATCAAGATGTACGGATTTACAAAGATGACATACGGAGATTTCCAAACGACATCAATCTTGAATTCTACCCTTTCAAATTGAGATAAGCACTAAAATACCTAAGGGTGGCTCTTTGAGCATCTTTCAACTATCCCACCTTATACCAACCAGGAGATTGTTCAAAATATAAGAGTTTTGCATATAAATCTCCAAATGCTTCAACTAAAGATTTTCTCATAAAATACTATCAAGCATCCATAACATGTGGTAGCTTCACACATAAACCGGACGACCGGGGTGGCAGCTCTTTCCTACATGTGGTGGTAGTTTTCACACTCCTTTCGGATGTAACTCTTTCCACATCTTTTGCAATCATTTCAATACCCTTGAAAGAATGCAATCTCTTACGTGAAAGAATTAAATCCCAAATTTTAGTCTATCGGTTGTCTCACGTTTATCACAATGAATTCACACAACCGAGATAGATTAAGCATCTAAAGATCACACATGAATTTCTAAAAATTTGATGCTTATAAAATCAAAAACTCCTATAATGAAGTATCTTCAAGATTATGATTAAGGAGTAAAGTTGATAATCCAAATAAAATTAATTTGGAGTGAATAAAAGTGAAGCCCTTTGTATTCAATGCACTTGTTCAGTAAAAACCCTTTTGTTCAAAAACAAAGTATAAAAACGAAGAGCATTGAGAAACATGTAATGCAAAGATTAAGAAAAATATGAAAGGAAAACTAATCAAAGCATTACATACAGTCATAAGCTATTTAGAACTTAAGACAAGGAAAGATATCACCTTTCCGAATCCAAAATCGCTGGATTTTGGGTTGTCTTGATTCGTTGTGGCCGGGGGTTGTCCGCTTTGACTGTTGATCCACCTTAGGTCTTTGCCTCGCAGTGATCCACTTGAATGATTGATGTTGTGGCTCGGACCTTTGGTGGGTTGAGTGAACTCCTTTGACTTGATGTGTCTTTTGATTCCGTTGAGTTCGCTCCGTAGATGAAGTTGCCGAAGGACTCTTCTTTCTCTTTTTCGGGGCAATTCTTCACCAAATGTCCTTCAAGTCTACATAGGTGACAAGTTCTTCCTTTCAATTCATTGTGGAACTTGAAGCATTCACAGTTTGGTTCTTTTTGAATCCCAAACCAACCTGCTTGTTTGACCTAATCCGGACATACATTCAAGTTTCTTGGAACCGGTTGAAATCCTTTGTATGTCGGATTTAAGTTGATGAACTTGCTTGGTCAATGCTTGATTGGTGACATGTATTTCCTCAAACTGCTTTTCAAGAAAATCAATCTTGTTAATATGGGAATTAACGACCGTTTCCGATTGATTTATCTTTTCCTTGGAGGATTTTATTATTATCCAATAAAAGCTCTCGTTCCTCCTCGAGATCATGAAGTTTGATCCTTTAAAGCATGATTCTCGTCTTGATCTTCAAGTCGTTGCTTTCTCAACTTCTTGATATGTTTGGCCATCTTCTTAGATTCCGCAAGAAGTTGTTGATATGCCTCAACGAGTTCTTCCTCGTCCGACTCCCCCTCACTTGATGACTCTCCGCCGGTTGTTGATGTTTCATACAAAATCAAAGGAGTATAGGTTAGTGACTAATGATGATAAACAATTATTAGAAGCAGGGAAAATGAGGCATGAGAAGCACGATTTTTTCCTCTTTACTTGAGGTGATTCATTAGAAGTAAAATCGTCCAAGTTTTCGCTTGCAAAGCCTTCTTTTTATATAATTTCGGAGTAGGACAATCCGTTGAAATATGGCCGTAGCCTTTGCATCTATAACATCGGATTTCCCCTTCGAATTCATCTTTTTCCTTAGAAGGTTTTGCACGAATTTGAGGTTAGAGGATTTAGAACCCGATGATCCTTTAGATGGTTTCGTGGATGAAGATCCATCGGTTCGATTCTTCCAAAATTTCCGACGAAATTTCTTTGTGATTCGCGGCCAATTGTTCTTCAAAATCGGCAAAAGAGATTCATCGTCGGAACTCGATTCGCTATCTTCTTTCTTTGTGGATTTGAATGCCCAATACCGTAAGCTTAGAAGAAGACTTGGAAGAAACTTCATTAGTAGGAAAAGTCAATTCATAAGTTTGCAAGCACCTACTAATTCCTCCCCACTCATCTCATCCGGATGGACTAACGGTTTCCAATGGCGGGATACCTTTGCCCTAAACCGTTCCGGAAGCGTCCGAAGTATCTTCTTACCAATTTTTCGAACTCGGGATCCTGTTTCTCCTAGATTAGCACATGTATTGAATTACCATCTTAGAAGGTCTAGTGTAATAATCTGTAAACACTTCATGCTCTCTCTTCATATGAATAGAGTCAAATTGACTTGTAAGCATCTGGAGCTTTTGAATTTTTAACAATGAATTAGCTACCCTCATGTGTAATTTTGAAGAATATCCCAATTTCCTTCGCGGTTTCACACGCGGAAATTCTTGTAAATTCAGTCGAGGAAAGAGAGTTAAATAAAGCGTTCATACCTTTCCCATTGTAAGAAGATCTTTCAAATTCCTCTTTGGACCATCTAGAGCGAGGTTTTGGGGTAGTAGAATTTCCTACTTCCTCAACAGGATGCACCCAACCGCATTCCACGGATTGCCATACTCGCTCATCATTGCGATGAGAAAAGCTCTCATCCGCACTTTCCAATAAGCATAATTAGTCCCATCAAAAAGAGGAGGTCTATAAATATTACCACTTCACCCATCATGATAGATAACCTAAAACCCTCTCTGATACCAATTGTAGAGTTATTATGGATCCCAAAGGATCTAAATAGGTACTATCAAACAACTAGAGGGGGGGTGAATAGGTGTATACTTAAAAACTCAATCTCAGTGCAAATAAAAAACCAATGCGGAAAATAAAAAACAGCACACCGAGATATACGTGGAAACTCCAATCCAGGAGAAAAAACCACGGGGACAACACGCAATAACAATCCACTACAGAATAGAAGAATAAACAAGGTGTATACCGACTCCACGGACTCAAACCCCTCCTTCAGCTTTCTTCGGACCTCTGCGCTGCTGACGGTGGATATCCACGCAATAACCAATCCCTAAGAAAAGAAGAATAACAAGGTGATACCCGTCTCTCACGGATTAACCCCTCCTTCAATTTCTTGGACCTCGCGCTCCACCGTTTTGCCCGTCCACTGCTCACGTTCGAATCCACGAACGCACGCTTCGAATCCACGAAACGCCTTTAGCACACCGAATCCACGATGCCACGTCGAATCCACGACGCAAACTCAGTCGATAAGAATATTGACTTCGATGGTGATCCTTGCTTAGATTCTCATTGAGGAACCGTAGAAGAAATCTCTAAGCAAAGATTAGATCAATTCGACAAAAGATATGTTCTTGAAAGAACCATCGAATTGACCTAAAAGAGGCTATGAAGAAGATCGATAAAAACCTAGCCTCTAGGGTTGCTCTCAAGTGTTTTATAAATTGATCGGCCGTAGCTCCCACGTTTTTGAGAAACCCTAAGTGTCTATTTATAGTTTAGAAACCTTTGGAAAGAGATAAGAATCAAAAACTTACCTTATCTGGAAATTTTCAGGACGGCGATCCGGATCGGATTTACTGCGATCCGGATCGTCGTAACGAGATTGACGATTCCAGAAAAACAGGGTTCGGGATCGGATCGCATTGCCCGATCCGGATCGTTCATACAAATCAGAAAACTTAACATTCGGGATCCGGATCGGAAATTGCATGGATCCGGATCGAAGTCTTGTATGAAGCAACAACCTTCGGGATCCGGATCGTTGGCCCTGATCCGGATCCTGAACATGTCCGCCACCCAGTTTTTGATTATATTATGAAATAAAAATTCTTCCAAGTGTTTCCTACTATAAGAAAGTATTCGGATCACCACAATTATTTAGTTAAACATACCTGATCCTCTTGAATACTTTCTTCTTGAGATTGATGTAACTGATCCACAATTCTTCAACTTCAATCTTCAAGATTCAAGACACTGAGTGTCAACTTGAGCTCTTGTTGAATCTTCTCTAAGTCTTTGATTGCTGATTGACAATTTGATCCCTTTAAGACTCCGACTCAACTCACTGACTGACTCACGAAATATGCCAATACCAAAATGCCGTAACAATCTACTTCTCTTTGTGCAAACGTTTAGTTATTTTGTGCTCTGTACTACGGGATGTGTCTATTGCTTCCGTTTACTTTGTTGTTGTAGATGCCTGGTGGTACCGGGGGGTACCTTGGGCACACGGCGGTCTGTGCATGTGCCGGGTATGTTCAGTTGGTGCCCGGGGCGTGACATGTACAAAATAGTTTCAAGAACAAGAAAAATGAAGAAGGTACCGTCATTAGAACAAAGCACGGTTAGTTGCTCGGGGCTATTCACAAGTCGAAGGTGTTAAGGATTTTGTTTGGCGTATTTCGTGAAGTGGTATAAGTTTGGAAGATTGAAGATGAAGAATTGTGGATCAACTACATCAATCTCAAGAAGAAGGGATTCGGAATGATCAGGTACGTTTAACTAAAATAATTTTTGTGATCCGAATACATTTGTGTAGTTTAGAAACACTTGGATAAGTTTTCAGTGAAATAAAATATAAAAAACTGGACAAGTTGGATGTCAGGATCCGGATCAGACCATTCAAGTCCGGCACCCCGAACATAGTTTAGTTCATGCGGAATTACAGTACGGACCTCCCCTATTTCAGTCCAGACCTCGAACTATGTGTTTTTGCTGAAAATCTCATGAACAGCTCCGGAGCAGGAATTCCCAGTCCGGCTCCTCGAATGTTTTTTCAGAAAAATTGCTGAAAAAAGACGACAGTCCGGACTCAGCCAAATCCAGACCGGACCGCCGTGCG